>CM077161.1:182012724-182612724 GCA_039583875.1 Platanthera guangdongensis | reverse complement strand
TGAAGATTCTATGGACAAGGTGGGTCTTCTCAGGGTTGATATGATGATCTCATCCCTCCCTCCCCTGGACGGTTTCTTTCCCCCCTTTTTTTTTTTGCAAAGGAGGCGAGCAGCAGGCCCAGAAGCAAAGAACGGTCCTGATGGAGGTACCTGCTGCTTTGGGGAGCTCAAACTTCAAGGCTTCTCAAATGGACGGTCCTGATGAGGTTTTGGGCCATGGCCACTGAACAATTTTTGGGAACGGATCCCGTTCCTAAAAGTAGGAACGGGTGTACACAAATTCAACTGTATTTCAGTTGGATATCTATCTGGAATATACAACTGTATTATCCAACTGTATTAATTTAGTCTATCCAACTGGAATACAGTTGAATTTTGTACACCCGTTCCTACTTTTAGGAACGGGACCCGTTTTCAAAAATTATTCCACGGGGAGCATTGACGGGTCTAAGCTATAAATATAGATAGATAGTGTCCAATTATAAGAAGCTTGCTCCAAATTGAAGTCGAGTATCTCCTCCTTTTGGTTATTGGATGTTGCAGCGCGGCTGGAGGAGAGGGACCTCCGGTACCGTATATCTACAAAAATCTTATAGAGGGAGGAGCGCCATTAGATCTACAGACATGTTTTATTTAAACCCTAAATCAAGTAGAAAGAAAGCATTATTAGTTTTACTTTGTACGTACTACTACCTACTGTCTGATCAACCCACCCATTTTAATTTCAAAGAAAGTGAAACTGTCCACCACACGTTTCCTTCCACCTTCCACCCCCCACCGCCCACTCATGTGAAACTGTCCAACACCCATGTATAAAGATTTACTCAAGCTAACACTTGTGTCTGATTCATTAAGCTATATGATTAGTCATCCCTTAAACAACATTTAAATTTATAGACTAATGTTTTTAGAACATTAAACTAATATAAATTAGCATTAAACTGATTTAAATTAGCTCTGCTGCGGCAAAGCTCCAAGGTCTAAATTGAACCGTCTTATTAGCTCCGGGAGCGGTTGTGCGAGCAAACAGTCAATGTAATCGAATGAGACGGCCGGCAAGATGATTTTTTTAATCTGGAAAGCCCCGGAAAGAGGTGAAACAATCTGATTGGGATTGTGCTGACCAAACTTACACTATCTTCTTTGTGTTATTACAGGGCTATGCAGAGAACTCGAGGGCAACCTGATTCCTCTCGTTACAATTGTTGGGGAATAGAGAGAACGGCTCTGAAGGTGACAGGCCGCCGTTCGCAGAGATAACTATTTCTTCGTGTGCAGGGGCGTTCCAAGGAGATCGAAGATCTTCGAGGAGTCTTCGAAGACGATCAAAGATCTTCAAAGGATTTTTCGAAGGCGCAAGGAGATCTTCACAAAATTCCCTGAGGATTTCTCTCGTGCGTACGAGGAGAAGCAGGAGGAGAAAAAAGATGGAAAGAGGGCTTTGAGGTCCTATTTAAAGTTTTTTTGGGGTGATTATGGTGGTTATGCGGTTATCCACAAACCATAACCGATTAAGGTGTTATGTGCATACCAATTTCTTATATTTCATGACACATATTTTTAAGCAATTTACTATGTGCACTGTAATGCCCCGAAACTCAAAAGAGCGACGGGAGGCGTTTCGGGCCAAATCTGGTATTTGGCTGGGGGCACACGGCCTGGGACACGGGCGTGTCCCAGGCCGTGTCAGGCTCGAGTCGACGTTTTGGCCGCGAGGTCGACGAAATTTGGAGTCGACGATCGTCGAGCAGCGAACACAGCCTGAGACACAGGGCGTGTCGAGCCCGTGTCGACGATCGGCCCGGGAGTCGACATTTTCGCTCGACGATGTGTCGAGACAAGGCACACGGCCTAGGACACGGGCGTGTCCAAGGTCGTGTCATGTGGTCGACGAACTTCGCTCGACGAAGTGTCGAGACCGTGAACACGGCCTGGAGCCCAGGTGTGTTCGGGTGTGACACGGGCGTGTCCAAGACCCGTGTGAGTCTCGGGTGGTTTTTGGGGCTGTGTCGATGGGGGCACCCGGCCAACCACACGGCCGTGTCAGTTGGAACACGGGCGTGTCAGGTCAAACACGAGCGTGTCGGATGCCCGTGTGTTTTTCGAGACACGTCGATTTTGACGGCGAATGAGGGACACAGACCTGGACACGGGCGTGTCACAGGCCTTGTTCGGCCCAGATTCTGCATTTTACATTCGGATCGTGGCCGTTCGTTTCTTTAATTCGGGATCCCGCGGCTGGGGGCTGTTAGTGCTTGGATATACACGGGATTGGACCCTTGAAACCCTCATTTCACTTGAGAGGTTCTCTTTCTAAAGCCTAGAGAGAGAGGAGAGCAAAGGAGGAAGAAGAAGCTTAGATATGGTCTTTGGAGGAGCTTCGGAGCTCCAAATCGCGAACCGACTTCGGATCTACGGAGGCAAAGAGAGTGCGGTGCTTTTCATCCGCTTACATTTCCATGACGCCAAGGAAGAACGCTAGGGTAACGATTCTCTTCTTGAGCATGTGAAACTCTCCTTCTTTGCATAGGAAGCCCGCTCTCGCGAGTTTGCGGTGAGTTGGAGGCGTTCCTTCGGGTAGATATGTAAAGTCCCCGTTGTGTAGAGTCCGTAAACGAGAACGGACATAGACATGATGTGTGAAGTCTACCCGGACATGTTGGTCTGGATCGGTGATGTTGAATTGCATAAATGCCAGAGAAGACTCCGTGCGATTGTTTGTTTTTTGGGTTTTTTACGTGGTAGATTGCAACAGGGAGCTTTGGGGATTAATCCTAAGGTGCACCCGAAAAACTGTGCGGATGCGTGATCTTGCCAACTTGGATGCTTGTGAGCCAACTTGAACATAACCGGATTATGTGATTTTGTGATGGAAACAAGACTCGGGAGAAGTTTGACCTGCGCATATGGTTTAAATTACCGCTGCGATGTGAGCACGGGTTAGATGAAACCGTACCCGTTCTATGTCGTTCGGATTAGAGTCGTTGGCATAGATGAGGGTCTTCGGCAGTCTATGGTTTTAATTACCGTGACTCATGCCGGGAAGACAAATTGCTCATTGTTGGGCCATCCTGGGGACGGTGGTGAGTCGGCGGACTTTGACCGTGTTCACCGAGAATGTGCCCTGAGTGCACGGGGTGTGTGGCTGTGCGAGCCTACGCCTGTGATGTTGTGACATTACTATAATGCATGTTTATACTAATAAAATGCAGGGAAGGAGCATCGCCGCCCCGAGTTGGGGGCGGAATCGTTATAATTTGGTCAGCATTGCTGACTGTTGCCTTTTATTTGCCACCGTGTGGTGGTTTGTTGCTTGCAGGTGTTGCTGGACCAAGCGGTCAATAGCGGGCTAAAGCCCAAATTGCGAAGCCGGCCCTTGAAGGCCTAATTGAAGTGTTTACTTGCTTTTGTTCATGTATGATCGGCATGTGTGCCGTGGTATGGAAAACATTTATTAAGAGTAAACCATTTGTAAGGCCTTAAGGCCAGTACTTGTGTATGTACTACATTCCTATTTGGTGTTTTAGTGGACATTCATGCTTGGTGCTGAGTTCTGTTAATTGCAACTTATAAAATTGTTTCCGCTAGAATGCTCTGTGTAGGACGTTATGATTGGTTGAATGGTTTCCATTGAGTAATCACTCGGTCTGTCTGTAGTATATGACGTCGAGCCCCAGCCGGACCTACTGCTATATGCTATGCGACGGATAGGGGGTGTTACATGCACACCCATCATATTATCTGAGTGCTTGCACTGAGGTGGTTATGCGGCGATCGAACGGTGGAGATTCGGCGACGATCAAGGGACCGATCGTAGAAGAGTCGGCGGTGGCGGTGAAGGGGTCGGGCGATAACGGGACCCGACCGGCCAGCCGACCAAGGAGGCCGGTCGAGCGCTCGTGCGACCACTTGGCCTTGTGGCCGCGCTTCCAATGGGCCACACGGCGGCGGTCGGCCAAGTGGCCGGCTGGCCATTCGTCCTCGCGACCGTGCTCGTGGGGTGCACGGCCAAAGGGCCGCGCGACGACGACCAGCTGGGTGGAAGACCTGCCGCTCAGCCCCGCGTTGACGCATGCGGGGTGTGCGACCGTGCGACTAAGGGTTGCATGACGGTGGCCTGACCGGTGCGGCGGTTTGGCCATGCGCGGTGCACACATGGTAGTTCCGGGTGGTTCCCATCATGGGGTTAGTGGGGTTGACTTTGGTCAATCCCACTTAGCCCCCATGACCCCCACTAAGTTAGTGGGGGTGTGGGGATTGCGGCTATTCGCAGCCCGAAATCCTTATAAATTAAGGGTGCCCGCATCAATCCCAAATCGATATGAAGCGGTCATTTGGCCTTAAAATTGCTATAGTCATGGCTCTTTATCTGAGCTGACAGCTAGGCTGGACATGTGCCCCAGCTGGCTTGAAGGCAAGCCTTCTACCATCCCTAAAATGGGGGACAATTCAGTGGCGGATGCACGAATTTTTTCCAGTGTGAGCGGACTTAAAATTTACCCGTTTCATCAATTTCATCATGACCACGAAACACAAAACCTTCTTTTAAAAGAAATCTAATGTAATCCACTGAAACTTCTATGAGGGTGTGATAATCAGTTCGGATTTGGTCAGATTGAGTACACAAAACAACTTTAACGTGTTGTTTTTGGTCATTAGCTCAATGAACACAAATGTCACGGATGACGGAACACACTGCATTTGATGGGGGGAGCAAGACTTAAACAAGATTCAGAAGGGAATCCTAATTTTTGACGAAATAGGAGAACAGATTACCGGGAATGAAAAACTGTAGAAAACACAAACAAGAGGGAGACCGACATAACGTGATCTTTGACCCCAATTCTGGTCAGATGGAGGAAGCTCGGGATCGCAGATTCCTTTGAGGATGAAGACCTAATTGTGAGTCGCCTGAAGAAGCTCCTCTAGTGCCACATTACTAGCAGTTTGTGCATTTCCCTTCGTCATTGTTGCTAGTTGGGGGATGCTGAAACTTGTCAGAGCTTTTGGGAACACCTTCAGACATACAGGGCCAAACTGTTGTCGGTCGCCCGGTCTTTCCCTGGTCCGGAGAAATCGGACCACCTTAGTTCAAAATCAGATCGGGCGCGCAAACAGTCAAAATGAACCGCAGTAAATGACAAGATGTGTTTTTTACGTGTAAAACTCGGAAAGGGTGAAAACCCCCCGTGCGTGGAACTTTGTTGAGCCAAAATTCACTAGTTTTTTTTTGGGGGGGGGGGTTTCTGATTTGATTTGATTTCGGAGGGCGGCAGACCGCTACTTCGTTACAAGTGTAAAACATGAGGAAAAACGGTTAAGTTTTCGTAGTCTCGATGGAAGTGCTCTGGCCTTCGAATATTGCTGAGCTCGCAGAAACTGGGTGTGAGCCTTCAGATTTGATTTTGGAGGGCGAGAGGTCGGGGATGGCGTGGGTCGCCGACAAGGGCGCGTTGCGGGCGGCCGCGCTGCGCGCCCTGGGAGCGCTCAACCACGTTGCGTTGGCGCGCTTGCGCTAACGCGTGCGGCGGCGCGCTAACGCGGCGGTGCGTGCTATCCTGGTTCCCTGTCGGGGGTGCGTGCATGCAGTTTTGCCCTCTTCTCTGGCGTTTTTGGGCCTTTTGGTAGAGCGCAGCTTTTTGTGCGTGGCTCGTCTGCTCGGGTTTACTTGCTCCCGTGACCTCGGTCGAAAATCTTTCTGGTTTGATTTAGAAAATTCAGGGGAACCCCATCAAGGCTAATACTATTTTTTTTTAAAAGAATAGAGTATTAGTCACGATTTAAACCGTGACTAATGCTATTACTTTTAAAAAAAATGAGTGTGGGCCGCCGTCCACCCTCGCCTCAAGTTAAATCCGCCCCTGGAGCCGTGCATGTTTTGTGCTTGTGCTTGGCTCTTGCTGAGCACAAGGCCCAGGTCCGTAGGGTAAGTTGGGATCCGGTTAGGGCGCTTTTGGGTTCATTGTGATAAAATTCTAATATGATAGATCCCACGGTCAGATCAAGGGCGCTGATATTTATAGGATGATGCCACTAAAAATATATAAAATACCTTAATATATATAATAATATATCATGTATTGCATGGATTGGGGGGCATAACAATCAAGAAATGATTGTCATTATTTAAATAAATAAAATAAAATAAAAGATAAAGCTTATCTGAGTTTGGAAAATTTTTAGGTACACATAATGCACGCTCCTCCTGTGCCCATTTAAATACCTTCAATCCAATGGGGTCCGCTTTCTTTCTTCCCCTTTAGAAAGAAAAAGCTCAAAAATCCCGCCTCTTCCATCCTCGTCTCCGTCATCGCCGCACATCTAGGGTTTCACAGACCCTCCACACCTCCCGTGCCCCTCCGTAGACGCCGGCTGCAAGGTGAAGCCATCTAGGATTTCGGTGAACATTGACAATGTGAAGCCATTCGAGCTCCAGAGGCACCTCATTCTTGCAATCAAATCTCCCTACGGTTGGTAAGCAAGCTATAATTTTCTCAAATAATACTTCTGATGTAGTACTTGCATGGATTTTCTTCTAATGCAGGTGTTCCCGGACCTTTGAAAACTCAGAAGTAATCCATATTACTTGATGCAAGCAAATGTACGAGAAATCGATAGTTGATAATTATGACAATGTAAGTCTGTAAGCTTCCTTCTCTGTCAATGTTCTACCTTCATTCTAGTATTTGAACAGAGAACGGACAAGATGTAGTATATTTTTCCAAGCTGAATCTTCAAATTACAGTTGGAATACTATTTGCCCGACTCCTAATTACAACTGTATTTTTTTCAATTACAACTGGAATTTTTGTATTACAACTGTAATTATGTTTTAATTTGCAGAGAGAAAGGGTAACATTCCCTATTGTGCACAGTGAGGAGGAAACATATGCTGCGTAGTGCGACTATGATCATATCGTGAATAATGTCAAGATAGAACCCAAGAAGTACGACTTCATAGGAAATTTGTCTCTTGATCGAGGCTCAGCTCATATTGATACGACTGCTTGCCCGAATATAAACAACGAAGTCTTGGTGGATGACATATATTTAAATTTCTCTGCAATTCCAGATGTATTTAAATGGTGATTGTTAGCATGTTTAAGCATATTGATATTAAACCTCTCAAGTTCTACTAATCAATCGCTCAACGTCTTGCTTGTCATTGTAGAGCTAAATATTGAATGAAATTTCAGTCACTCATATCAAATAATATTCATCAACGTCCACATTCTCTACAGTGAAAAACGTTTTACAACAACAAATAAACAACTAAGATAGTATCCTTAGACACAACAACATCAATGTTTCCTCCCTGCGATAAAGGATAAACCTTAATTTTTTGCAATCCTGTTGTACCTAAATTTCACTGTTGAATGCTCGAATAATTGTTTCTATGGTGATCATGACCACTCTGCGAAAAGAGGAAAACCACCGGCCCAAGTGGAAAGGAAATTCCTTCAAAGCAAAGACAATGAAGAAAGTAAACTAGCAAATCATTAGGCCTCAAACTATAGCCATAGTCTTAATTTTAAACAGAAAAACCATTTGAAATTAGCAAAGAGACTTGAAATGTTTGGAGTAGTGCTGCAACAATTTCAGCTCTAATTCTCAGCATGTCCTTCGGCCAGCTATTATGTCTCTTCCAATCCACCGGATCCTTCCCCAAGCTCGCCTCCATATACTTCATCACGAAGATGTCGCAATCATTGTTGTCGTCCTGTGTGGGAAGCCCTTCGATTATGTGTATTGACCAATCAACAATGTCTCCTGGAAGCACCTCTGATCTGTCCTCCTGAAGAAATCTTATCTACACAAAAAATACAATATAATCAAGCATGAAAGATAATAAATTTACAATTACATTGCAAAATATAGTAACGTACATTTCTCTAAGGAATGACCTATGCATGAGATTCAGAAGTGAATCGTAGAAATCTCAATACTTGCCCTTCAAATTTCCCACAAACAGGACCCAGTGGCTTGCAACATGGCATGAAATCATGATAGCCTCGGTAGCTCTAAATGAGTCATGGGTTATATGATATACCAACCTACGGCTTATTTTGCCATATCTTTTACAGTACTATAGATAAATAGGGAGAAAATTACAAACAATAAATAACAATCAATGATGAGTTTAACTTAAAAGTTCTTTTTCATTACCGCGTGGTTGGAAGAGACAAACAAGAAACTGATCATGTTATTGTCCTCTTTTTCTTTGATGGAATTTAAAACATAGGCATATGCATATATATGTGAGCAACACACTCATCCAGTCCCTAAAATGTCAAGAAGACTCGATCGAGAAATATAAATATTTCATCTCTCGATAACAATAGAATCATTGCATAAAGTGAAATGGGTAAATAATAAAAATCTCAAAAAGAATACTTAAGCAAATCCAACTTTACGTATAGATCAGGGTATCGACCCAACACGAAGTCAATTATTTCTCTATGTTGGGGAGAGAGATGATCCCTCCCGGGATATGGTGTTATCGTTGTTCTGTAGGGATCTATGTTATCCCTCTCCCTCTTCTTCTATCTTCCCCTTACCGGTGTGATCATTCTACTTTGTGTTGTAATTATGGCTCTCTTCTCCTCCTCCTCCTTTAAATCTGTCTCTTTTGGTGATGATCTTGGTGGCGACGGTGGCAGTGTTTGTAGAATACTTGCACTTGGTCTCCCTTCCCCAAATAGGGCTGTCAATGCATCAAACTTCTCTTGAATAGAGTTTTTGAGTTCGTCTACATACTTTGAAATCGCTCCTCCTTCTTCCTCTCCTCTTCCATTTTCTTCTTTTTCAAAACCTTCTTCTCCTCATTCGTCTCCTTCTCCACCTCCATCTTCCTCTCCTCTTCTTTTTTCTTCTTTTCCCTAACCTTCTTCTCCTTCAGCTTCTTCTTCTTTCCCTTCTCCTTCTCCTTCCTCTTCTCCTTCTTCTCCTTGTTTTCCTCCTCCCTCTCCCTACTCTCTTTCTTTACCCTTCGATTATCCTTCTCCATACCTCAAAATCATGTATCTCCTTCTCCTCCTAATAAATCTTGCTCCTCAACTGATATATAAACGAAAATTCTTCTAACCTGAATGCAAATAATCACTCGTGTTATATGACTATGAATCAATTAATTCAAAAAATAATAATGTACTCTTCATTGTTGGGCTTTGACAGTTTTTTGAACATTGTGTGGCGCTGATGGTAAGCTTGGAGGACCATCGGTGCAATCGAGGTATGACCATTTCAGAAGTTGGCGCTGCTATAGAGGTATGTTCAAAAAACAAACCTACAAAAGGAGGTGAGATAAATATAAATAGTTAATAAAATTACAGTTTAATAGAGAAATATAAGAAGTTCGTGTTCTTCCTTACCATCAAGATGACAGTCTCCCTCGAGGTAGCATAGATTTGTCATCTCCTTAACAGCAGTGTGGCTCGTACGAGCAAAATGAGAGTGGAGGAAACTATGTATAACCATCGGCCAGTTAACTGCTCCAAAATCATCCAATCCATGGAAATCTAAAATGCAAGTTTTCTTTAAGCCTTTTAAGGGGGAAGAACAACACTGCCAATACATATCTAACAAGAGCATTTCTCCTAAGCTCTAGGATTGGGGAGGCCTCCTCAACAGTGAGGGCAACTATATCCTGTCACCAAATCCTTATGCTTGCAGTTGGATAAAGGGGTATCGTTGAAAATGAAATTCTCTTCCGCGGTTCGGAAGACCCAGAATGATGAATCATTGTTAATTTAACATAACATTTGCCCAGAAGAAAAACTCTCCTGACAGAGTAAGACTTCATAATGTAATATAATAGTGAGATATTTTGTTGAATCCGGCATACTGAACAAATCTAAAATCATACAAATCTCGGAGAGACTTGATAAATCTTGCAAATAGGACATCAACAATAAAGATTGATATATAAACGAAAACTCTTTAAAAGATTTTACAGTGCACCGGCTAACAAATAACTTGAACTGAATGTCATCTACAAATAATAAACAATAATAAAGTTAATTAAAACGTGTTATATGGTTACAATGACGTTATCAACTGGAATACCAAGATTACAATTCTGTAATAAAATATACTAAAACTAGAAATATAACTATGTTACAATGGAAACTTAGATACAACTGGAATAGAATATATTGAAATTAGGAAATATAACTATGTTACAACTGAAATACTAAGATTACAACTGGAAAATGTCGGGAATACAAGAAAACAAATGGCGGTGCGCGATAACTAAAATATTGAACTATGTTACAACTGGAATACTAAGATTACAACTGGAATAGCATGTATTGAAATTGGAAATAAAAACCAAAATGAACTATGTTATGCGTAGAATGCGCTAGTTTTTAAGGTGGAAAAACAACTTTACAACTAGAACAGATGGAAGACACATGTGAATGAAAAACAACAAAAATGGTAGAACCAAAGAAAAAAATTCATGACTATCTAACGTGATACCTTCAATGTTCTTCCGCTGAATCTTTCGTCGATCTACAGTTAGGTATTTTCTTTCTCTGCCAATGTTCATTTCGAAACCCTAGATAGCTTCGCCTTGCAGCCGACGTCTACGGAGGGGCACAAGAGGGGAGGTGCTGGATGGTCTGTGAAACCTAGATGTGCGGCGATGGCGGAGGCGAGGATGGAAGAGGCGGAATTTTTGAGCTTTTTCTTTCCAAAGGGGAAAAAAGAAAGCGGGCCCCACATGATTGGAGGTATTAATAAATGAGCACAGGAGCGTGCATTATGTGTACCTACAAATTTTCCTCTGAGTTTAGGGCATGCAGCAGATTGGAGTACTCGTACTGTCCTGTACTCCACTAAATCTGGCTTCTCAATCTAAATTTATTATTTATAGCGCAAAAATTATTATTACTATTATTTATTATACAGGCAAAATACGCAAATCTTCAAGGCAAGAGACATAAATTCTTAGTAGAGCAATAATATCGAGAGAAGAAGAAAAGAATGTGTGCATTACAGTTTACGTGTGATGCGCGATCATCAACAATATCTCCTTCCCTGCGGCACTCCATATCTCCGCTGTGTCGGCATGGTCCGGTCTACTGTGCCGTCCCGAAACAGGTAATGCCATCTTCGTCGATATCACAGCCCTTCATCGGCGATAAACCTTCTCGAAAGAATTGGAGGCAGGTCACCGACATTGCCCTACATAACATCAGTGCTGATTTATTAGAGTTAGGAAACACCTGACCTCGCGTAGCCAATTTATAGTGGACTTTAAACACCAAGACCCGGGCACTAATAAAATGTTTATAGTTGAACTTTAGACAACAGTTATTATAATAACCGCTATCTATTCCATTATTTTTTTAAAAAAAACAAGGCACAAAAATTTGGCGTTGTTCCCTCTCGCAAAGAAGAACCCTATTCCGCGATTTTTTCTCAGTGTGGTTGGCCCACACTCACCCTTTATTAGGTCCGCCCCTGATTACAGACATTCAAAAACATGCACAAAAAATATTTAAAACCACTAAAATACTGACATTGCCAAAATATATATATATTCATCTACTAGCATCTTCGAATGGGCTTCGCCCGTTCTAGCGATGCGTCGCTGCGGGCTTCGCCCGCAATGAAGCGGGCTTCGCCCGCTTGATCCCCCGCGGGCTTCGCCCGCCCCCCGGCGCGCGTCGCCTGCCCTCCGACGGGCGAAGCCCGTCCCCTCCGGCGGACTTCGCTCGCCTCCGAAAAAATTTAAATAATTATATAATTTAATAAATAATTATTATTTTAAAAGAAATTATAATTTAATAAATCATTATATAATAACTTATTATTTTTTAAAAAATGAAAAAAAATCCAAAATCCCCCCCCCCCCCCCCCGCTTCCGCCTGCCCGTCCAGATTCCTCTGTCGTCGTCGGCGGGCGCCGGGCAGGCCGCCGGCGTCAGAGGAATTGGGCTGGACAGGCAGGCGGAACGGGGGGCATCAGGATTTTTTCCTGGATGAACAGTAAATCATTATGAGAGTTTTTTAATTGCCAATATATATGAATTCAATGAACAGTTAACTGCTCTATTTTCAAGATCGGACGGTACATATGTTTTTCATGGCGTGCTTTGAGATATGTCTATTGTATTATATAATAAAGATATACACAAGGGACTCTTAGCATTAAATTATCTATTCGTTTTTTATATATTTTGGAGTAATGCACATTTTTACTTCACATGTATGAGAGGTTTACACAAATAAAGAGAGAAGTTTATAAAACAACAAATAGTTGAGCAGCCTTTAAGATTGTTATGGGCTTGCTGGCCCGAGGTGGAGGGAATCAGGGGATTATTGTGGAGTGGGAAGTGGAGATGCCTAGGTGGGCCGTGCTCTGGAGGATAGAAAAGGCAAGAAGAAGAATTTATTGGATAACATTGCAAGACCCAATGTGTCAGTACATCACTCAAGGTAGCCTAGATTTGTCGTCTTCTCCCTACCAGCATTTTCACCGGTGGCTCATACGAGCAAAATGAGAGTGGAGGAAACTATGTATGGCCATCAGCCAGTTAACTGCTCCAAAAGGTCGGTTCCAATCCGGTCGTGGAAACCTAAAATGCAAGTTGGAAAATACTCCTTCCAAACGAAGCTAAGTCTTTTAAGGGGGAAGAACAGTACTGTCAATACATATCTAACAAGAACATTTACACTCCTAAGCTCTAGGGTCGGGGAGGCCTCCTCAACAGTGAGGGCAACTATATCCTGCACCAAATCCTTATGTTTGCAGTTGGATAAAGGGGTTCGCTGAAAATGAAATTCTCTTCCGCGGTTCGGAAAACTCAGAATGCATGCAACTTCATTCATAGTTAATTTAACATAACATTTACTCAGAAAAAAAAACATTTTTCCTGACAGAATAAGACTTCATAATGTAATATAATAGTGAGATATTTTGTTGAATAACCGACATACTGAACAAATTTAAAATCCTACATTCTCGGAGAGACTCGATCGAGTCATCAGATAAGGACATCCAATAAAGATTTAGCCCTGTTTTTAAAAGATTTTACAGCGCGCCGGCTATACAAATAACTTGAACCTGTCATCTACAGACAATAAACAATAATAAAGTCAATTGAAACTGATATATAATACGTTACAGCTGGAATACCAAGATTATAACTGGAATAGAATATACTAAAACTAGAAATATAACTACGTTACAACTGAAAACTTAGATTACAACTGAAAACTTAGATTACAACTGAAATAGAATATATTGAAATTAGAAATATAACTATGTTACAACTGAAATACTAAGATTACAACTGGAAAATGTGGAATACATGAAAACAAATGGCGGTGCGCGACAACTAAAACATTGAACTATGTTACAACTGAAATACTAAGATTACAACTGAGAATAGAATGTATTGAAATTAGAAATAAAAACCGAAATACTAGGTTATAACTGGAATGTGCCAATTTTTAAGGTGGAAAAACAACTTTACAACTAGAAGAGATGGAAGACACCTGTGAATGAAAAACAACAAAAATGGTGGAACCAAAGGAAAAAAATTCATGTAATCGTAACCTGTGTGATGCCTTCAATGTTCTTCCGCTAATGATCTTCCACCGATCAACAGTTAATCTTCCTTCTCTGCCAATATTCACTGAAACCCTAGATAGCTTCACCTTGCAGCCGACGTCTACGGAGGGGCACAGGAGGGGAGGAGGTGTGGATGGTTTGTGAAACCCTAGATGTGCGGCGATGGCGGAGGCGAGGATGGAAGAGGCAGGATTTTTGAGCTTTTTCTTTCCGAAGGGGAAAAAAGAAAGCGGGTCCCATGGAATTGGAGGTATTTAAATGAACACAGGAGAAGCTTGCATTATGTGTACCTAAAAATTTCCCTCTGAGTTTAGGGCATGCAGCAGATTGGAGTACTCGTACTGTCCTGTACTCCACTAAATTTGGCTTTTCAATCTAAATTTATTATTTATAGCGCACAAATTATTACTGCTATTATTTATTATTACAGACAAAATACTCGAATCTTCAAGGCAAGAGAATATTGAATTCTTAGTAGAGCAATACATATATCGAGAGAAGAAGAAAAGAATGTGTGCAGGTCCTAATGATGGTCGAGCGGCGGCGGCGGCGCGTTTGGCCGCTGATCATTATCTTTCTCTCTTCGGGAGAAGGCTGTCCCACGACACGAGAGAGATTATGCTGGCCGTGTGACTCGTGCAGCCCTTGATTCGATCATCAACAATATCTCCTCCGCCGCACTCCATATCTCCGAACTGTGCCGGCATGGTCTGGTCTACTGTGCCGTCCCGAAACAGGTAGATGCCATCTTCGTCGATATCGCAGCCCTTCATCGGGCGGTAGACCTTCTCGAACACTCGGTCTTGGAGGCAGGTCACCGGCATTGCCCTGCATAACATCAGTGCTGATTTATTAGAGTTAGGAAACACCTGACCTCGCGTAGCTAATCAGTTTATAGTGGACTTTAAACATCATGACCTATACACTAATAAAATGTTTATAGTGGAATTTAGGCAACGGTTATTATTTTTAAAAAAATAAGGCCCAGAAATTTGGCGTTGTTCCCGCTCGCAAAGAAGAACCATATTCCGTGATTTTTTTTCTCAGTGTGGGCGGCTACCCACACTCGCCCTTTATTAGGTCCGCCCCTAATTGTGGACATCATGCACAAAAAATATTTAAACCCACTAAAATACTGACATTGCCAAAAAAAAATATGTGTATTATATATGCACAGGGGACTCTATTAGCATTAAATCATTTATCCGTTTTTTTATATATTTTGGAGTAATGCACATTTTTACTTCACATGTATGAGAGGTTTACACAAATAAAGAGAAGTTCATAAAACAACAAATAGTTGACCTAGCCTTTAAGATTGTTATGGGCTTGCTGGCCCGAAGTGGAGGGGAATCAGGGGATTACTCTGGAGCTGGAAGTGGAGATGCCTAGGTGGGCCGTGCTCTGGAGGATCGAAAAGACGAGAAGAAGAATAATTTCTTGGATAATATTGCAAGACCCAATGTGTCTCTTAAACAAAAAATACAAGGGGCATAAATATAAATCTCCGACTGTTGTACTAAGATACAATAAAACTTAACGAAGAACATATAATAAAATCACTACACGCCACAAAAAAAACACAACATAATAATTGGGCATAAAAGATCATTACAACTCTCAGCCTTCAAATCGAATTTGTCCATAAGCTCAAATGATTTGATCATCAAACTCCTTTACTTTGCACCAAAGTAATTTTTGGTAGTGGAGACCACAAGGATTGGTAGACCGTCATTGTGCTCACATGTCCCGGAGGGTTGCAGGGATTTGGCATGACGGGGGCGCTAGCTGAGGAGAGATTGTCATGCATAATGGCTGGAGCTGAGGCAAGTGTGTTCGGTGAATGTGAGTCACTGGGATTAAAAGTGGCGACGTCCGCTGGGAGGCGATCGCTCGCAGGAATGGTGCCAGAGGAGCCGAAGGAACATGAGTCTGTGGCCGGTGTGCAGAGGATGTTGGATGGAGGTGACTGGTAGAATGAATAGCACGGGGCTTGAAGCCAATGACATTCGTAGAATCGAAAGTGATAGCTAGCTCCTAGCCGACATAGGTGCTGAAGCCAGAAAAATTTCTAGCTCCAAATGTTCGGAACTAGGGGTAGTGCTGAGGTTAATGATTCTAAGATCTGACTGCTTGAACCGAAAGGTTAGAGCAAAGAAGAGAGAAATGAACTATTAACGGATCCAAGGTGTTGCAGCAAGGAGGCTCCATCACGTACCTGAAAGTTTAAAAGAAACTTCTCCTCCGCAACCAAAGATGACCGAGCGAGGCACGAAGAAGGCACCAAACGACCTATATCCAAAGAACATGAAGATGGGGAATGGAGATTTCAAGGTAGCTACCAAAAAGTGAGGTGATCTCAGGTGTCATTCCTGATATCCCTGAGGTTATATTTAAAAGCAAATCCCGGGCGAGGGGGTATGAAGCTGAAAACACCCAGCCCCTTGAGAGATTGTCTTTGGCGACCTGACGACTATGACGACTTTGACCCTGACGACTATAGGAGGATCTCACCCATGTTGGCGAGATGTCGTTGATTGTCGCCTCCCTGACGAGTAACTGCGATACTCGCACATATCCTTGAATTGTTCATGTTTGTCAACTTTGACTTGTTCTTTGACTTTTACTTTGCTTGTGTGACACGACTGGATCCACCATTGACGAATACGGGTTGTACAATAGGCTGTGACTGAAGCGGGGGATGCTTGATGTAGGTGGCCAGTAGAACGAGTGGAACAGACCTCGCGACCAAGGAGATCCGTGACGAGTAAGAAGAAAACTATATTTGGAGGAGCGCACAGGAGTCGCGGTGGTATGGGTGGTCGTGGACAAAAAATGACTTGATGGATGATGTTGGGTTTGCGCTTCTTATTGTCGGGCTTCAACTGTGGCTTAAGACGCCATATATAACATTGCGCATCTGATCCATAAGGTGTCTGAGTTTGTCCGATAATTTACCCATGATGAAGTTGTTCGACGTCTCTGATCACAGCGGCCCTCATGTGTTGTTCGTTGAGCTTTGCCCGCATAACATTACCAATCCTCCTCCGCTTCCTCCTGTAGTCACTGTATCTCCTCCACCAGCTGATCTCCTGCAACCCCATTGTTCTTGATGTCGAATCGACACTGCCATTGTCGTTTCCTGTCGTTTTCCTGCCGCCGGATAATCTCGCAGCCCCGACCTCCTCGGTTGATCATCTCAATGACATCAGGTGCCTGTCCTCCTCCGGCACCTTCTACAGCTCAGTACAGTGCTTCTCGCCGCCCATCTGCCCGTTGTACCAACTGTCAATGTCTTGGTCATGTCAAATCTGAATGTCGCAAGATTCAGAGGACTCAGTAGTCTGGTCAACAACGTGCTCTGGGTGCACCTTCCGCTCACTTTTCGGCTACGGCACAGTATCTCTATAAATCCGCACTGGCCCAATAGTTCTCTCAACAAGCTTCAACGTCTTGCTCATCTGTCGTCGCTCTTCCACCAGTGCTTTTGACACCTCTGTTTTTTCAGCTGGCTATCTCCGCTCCTGCAGGTATCTCTCCCTCCCGCGTGTTGGTCGACTCTGGAGTCTTCTTTCACATGACATATGATGCTACCCACCTCTTGTCATGTTCGTCTGTCTCCTTTGCCCTTAGTATCATGGTAGCAGATAACACTATTCACCTCATCATTAGTCGTGACCTCCTTCATACCAGCCACTTTCATGTTCTCAATGTTGCAAACATATCCAAGTTATCAATGAACCTCATATCTGCCAGCCAGCTCATATCCCACGGTTGTTTTGTTACCTTCGATGAGTTTACATGTCGTGTGCAGGATCGTTTGACTAGGGCACTCCTTTGAATTGGTCGTCATTGTAGCAGAGTGTATATCCTTGATCATCTCCATCGTCCATCCACTAGCTCATCACCGACAGCTTCTGTTCTTTGTTTTCCTTCGGTGGGCTTCTCTCAGTGGCATCATCGTCTTGGTCATCCTAGTGGTTCGCGTCTTGCGACTCTCATTAGTCATGACTTTCTTAGTTATGTTCCTGTTGATCGGTCTCACTCTTGTACGGGTTGTAATATTGGTAAGTAGTTAAAACTCTCATATCCGTCTAGTGAGTCTCGGTCCCAGCGTCCTTTTGACATTGTCCATTCTGATGTATAGGGTCTCACACCTTTTGTATCCAATGGGGGACACCGGTATTATGTTATTTTTATGGATGATTATTTTCGTTACTGTTGTGTGTACTTTATGTATTCTCGCTCTGAGTATTTTCAGACTTATGTTACTTTATCTGTTATGTTGCGCACACAGTTTTCTGCTTCTATACGTATTTTTTGTTCTGATTCAGTGGGGAGTACCTATCTCATGCCTTTTGAGATCTCCTAGCTACCCACGACATTATTCCTCAGCTTGCTTGTCTAGGTGCTCACGCTCAAAATGACACCACTGAAAGGAAGCATCGCCACATTATTGAGAAAGCTCGCATCATTCTTATCTCCTCTCACGTTCCTCCTCATTTTTGGGCTGAGGCTGTTTCCACCGTTGTCTACCTTATTAACTTGCAACCTTCTACTTTTTTTCAGGGCCAGAGTCATGATGAGTGTCTATACTCTCGACCCACACGTTACACTCATCTTCATATTTTTGGTTGTCGGTGTTATGTTCTTCTCCTTCCACGTGAGTGTATCAAGCACTCTGCTTAGTCTGTTCCTTGTGTCTTTCTTGGATATAGTGTTGAGCACACGTGCTATCAATTTTATGACCATGTTGCACGTCAACTTCGCATCTCACGTGATGTCACTTTTGACGAGTATCACCCATTCTTCGCGTCCTCTGTTTCCTCGCCCTCACACTCATTTGTTACTCCATCTGATGTACAATTTCTCACTCTTCCCATCTCCCCGCCACATGTATTTTCTTCTCTGGTATGTCGATCTTCTCTTCCCTTGCCGCATTCTACTCCATCACCTCCTCTTACCTTGTCGCAGTCTACTATGTCACCTCATCTTCCCCTGCTGCAGTCTACTCTATCACCTTCTCACTTCTCTCCTCCGTCACACTTCCCCCTTTGATGAGTCGTCTACTTGAGACCATGTTTCTCCTCTTCCCTATCACTATACTCGTCGTCCTCTTCCTATCTTCTCACCTCCAGTGCCTCCAGATTTAGTGTCTGCCTCCTCCAGCGAGTGTCCTGTTGATGATTCTCTTGTGCGTCGCAACTCACCACGTGGGATATGTCCTCCCGACTGCCTTAGCCTTGCACCATACCTCTAGACCTACCTGCCCTTCCTGCTGCGTGTAGTACTCCAGAGCTGATTTCTTACCGTGA
The DNA here is from genome assembly GCA_039583875.1 of Platanthera guangdongensis. NCBI lineage: Eukaryota > Viridiplantae > Streptophyta > Magnoliopsida > Asparagales > Orchidaceae > Platanthera > Platanthera guangdongensis. Next base: position 182,593,828 of record CM077161.1, on the reverse strand, counting down.
GGCTGCCCAGATACCTGAGTGGCAGATTGTTATGTCTGCTGAGTTGGAGGCGCTTGAACATACTCGCACATGGGATCTTGTTCCTCTTCTACCTGGTGCTATTCTTATTATTTGCAAGTAGGTCTTCAAGGTCAAGACTCACTCTGATGGTTCTGTGGAGAGGTACAAGGCTCGACTAGTTGCTCGTGATTTTCAACAAGAGCAAGGGAGAGATTATGACGAGACCTTTGCTCCAGTCACTCACATGACTAGGGTTCAAACTCTTATTGCAGTTGAAGTTGTTTGTCACTGGTCCCTGTCACAGCTCGACATGAAGAATGTCTTTTTTCACGGTGATCTTCAGCATGAGGTATACATGTTTCCTCCTCCTGGTTTATCCTCTCCTTCAAGCCTTATCTATCGTTTGAGGGGAGCTCTTTATGGGCACAACCAGGCGCCTCGCGCGTGATTTGCACGTTTCAGCTCAGCCATTGCAACCACCAGTTTCCAGCCATGTCCACATGATCCAGCACATTTGGTACACTGCTCTCGTGTTCGCATCCTTTTGTTACTTTACGTGAATGATATGATTATTACTGGTGATGATCCTTCTCATATGGCCTTCGTCAAGCATCCCCTTCAGCGGTAGTTTCAGATGATTGATCTTGGACAGCTGAGCTACATCTTGGGTCTTGATATCAGCTCTACAGACCGCGAGTTTCAACTCTCTCAGCAGCGTTACACATCAGATCTCCTAGCTCAGGTTGCTCTCTTTGACTTTCGCACAGTGGAAACTCATATAGAGCTCCACCTTCAGCTACATCCAGATGATGGGGTTTCACTCTCTGATCCTACTTGCTACCTCCACCTCGTGGGAAGTCTCGTTTATCTCACAATTACTTGACCCGACATTGCTCATGTTGTTCATGTGTTGAGCCAGTTTGTTAGTGTGCCTCACCTCTGTATATTATGGTCATCTACTGCGGCTCTTACGCTATCTCCAGGCGATGACTTCTTGTGGTCTTTTCTTCTCTAGCAGTAGTTCTCTACGGCTTCGTGCTTACCCAGATGCTACGTGGGTTAGTGATCTTGTTGACCGTCGTTCTGTCACTGGATTTTGTCTGCTCTTGGGTTCTTCACTTATTGCATGGAAGTCCAATAAACAAATTGATATTTTTTGTTCCAACACTGAGGTAGAGCTTCGAGCCATGAATACCATCGCTGAGAATATTATTTGACTTCGTTAGTTTCTTGAGGACCTTGATGTCTCTTCTCCAGATCTCACTCTCATCTACTGTGATAACACCGGTGTTATTCAGTTTACTCTAAACCCAGTGAAGCACTCTCTCTTAGTATATTGGAGTAGATGCTTTCTTTCTACGAGAGCACTATGGTTGTGGCACTCTTGTTCCTCCTTTGTTCCTTCCGAGCAGCATATTACATATTTAATGATAAAACCGCAAACGAGGACCCAGTATGTCTATCTACTGTCCAAACTCTCGGTGCATGATCCTCCATGAGTTTGTGGGAGGGGGATGTTAGACATGTACGTTAGCTTAGAGTCACCTTGGGTGTTATCATCACCCTCTATTATATATGTATATCTATACTAATAGATTAAGGGAAGGGTTCCGTCCGTAACATTGGAGTTCCCGATTTTGCCCTCCTGCCTCCGCAGCCTGCCCCGTCTGCCTGCCGCCTGCCGCCTGCCGCCTCCTGCTCTGCCGTCGCTCACGCCGCTGACCTGCCGTACCGCACACATCCTCACGATAATATGATAATGGCGATCGTCGTTCTGCTCCGTAACACTCGCTCGACGCCACCTGCACTCCGCGTGTCGCAACTCGATCTCTTATTTCTGTCGCCAGGCCATTTCCTACCGCCGCCCTTTCACCGCTCCTCCGCCGAATATATTTCCCACTGTAAGTCTGTTTGCTCTGCATTTCACTGCTCCATCTTCCATCCAGGGGATCTGCTCTGCTGCTCGATCTGTCCTCCCGACGCTATTTGAGCTTCCGCCCCCCTTGCCGCTCTTCCCGCCCGACTTCACTACCGGCTCATCAATATCCCCATTCTCCCTCCCTCTCCCTCTCCCGCCTCACTCGCTGCTCTTCCCGCCCAACTTCACTATCGGCTCATCAATATCCCCATTCTCCCTCCCTCTCCCGCTCCCGTGACGACTCTGCGCCCGCTCGCCCCGCTCTTGCAGCCCCACTGGTAACGGCCCTCTCTGAATTCAATTAATTAAGCATGGCTCTATGAATTATTCATTATTTTAATTGAATCTGCTAATTTCAATTTCTGTAATTTTATCAGAAGGGAACACCGAACTTTGTGCCATTGGTTGGGAGAGTTGGTAATAGAATTGTTGGGCGCGATTTGTTGTAAATGGAACCGCATACACGGGAAGAAAAGCCATCATAAGAAGCTCATAAGCAGCATATGATATCCAACCTCCGCCGCTCTCAGTTCTGCGCCTTCCCATTGTCGCCTCCCTGTTCAATCTAAGATAATTACTGCCAACCAAAGGTATCATATTGTTCAACTTCATTTTTACTTTCTACTGTTCAACTTCATTTTTACTTTCTAATTTTAAGGAGATAATGTGCGGAAGATTTAGGGTTCTCCGATTTAAATTCATATTTTGATTTCCACTTAGTTTATATTTTCATTTTTCATTTAGTGTTTCTATTTGTTTTACTATTTTTTGTATCATCTTTTCTCAATATCTTCGTAAATTTATAGATTGACAATTCAAAACTTTAGACAGCTTCATCTTTTTGTATAATTGTGATTCCTCTCTGTTCGGAGTAAACCAAGTCAATAACTTTATGTTCTATAATTTAGGTTTTCATTGTTGCTTTATTTTGCTGTCTTTTTTGCTGTCTTTGGTACTCATGTTAGGAAGATGAGAGTTTTACCTTTACTCCCACATATTAAATGAAATATATATATTAGGAGATATACTATAGTTTGATGTACTTAAATTTTGGGGTTGGAATTGTTTGCCCATTGGCATAGCAGATCCAACTGCCTTGAAACCTCATGTTTTCATATTCATTTACATCTTCGACTTTGAATCTGAAATAGTTTAATGTACTGGTATTTTTTTATATATTTACAAGTTGTTGGGAACTAAACGGCAACGACTTAAACTCCATATGAGCATATGAAAGTGATTTTTGGTGTTCGCTTGGATGCACATGCATTCATATGACTGTGGATAGAAATTTGTGGATTTCCAAAGTTGACATTGGACGGTTTATTTCCACAGAACTATTTTTCGTATAAGATTTTATCAATATCTTTGTAATTTTATAGATTGAGCATTCACAAATTTTTAACCAAATCATATAAGATTTTCTCAATATTTTTCGTATAAGATTATCCACCGTTTCTCCATTATTCCAACATGCTCCTACCATTATCTTTTGTGCTTATTGGACAGCAGAATACATTCTGTAATAACATTTCATTGTACATATCTCTCGCTACCGCTACTTGATTAATTACGATGGATATGCTGCTTTATATGTTCATCATTGAATGTGGTTTTAAAATAATCACCACAGATTTTATGGGTACGTCTCAATTAACCGGTTACATCTTCTGATATTTATTACACCTTATTGCATTGTAAATTGGAAAAAATTTAAATATGCAAAATTAAATTACACACTCAACGGCAGCCCGACAGGACCGTACTGAGCTCGCCGAAGGCGGCCACAGCCCGCCAACGGAGGTCGAAGCCATAGGACCAGCGCCATACGTCAGCCACGCTTTCACCTCCATGTGTTCTAAAAAGTGATATATATATACACGTGCCGAGTTGCAGCGATTGGCTTTTGTTGCGCCGAGACTTTGCATTGCGTTGAAGTGCGTGGCGATTCTTTGCGGGCGGAGGCCACCCGGAGGATCAAGCGCAGTCGAAGCCTGGGTGCAAGCAGGCGAATACCGTGTGCAGGCGGTCGAAGCCCGCCTGATGCGGCCGAAGGCCGCCCGAGAGCATCGAGCACGGGCGTAGCCCGTGCGAAGATGCTCGTATTCCATTATTCATAGTGAATACATAGAAATTCTTCAATCCTATCAGTAGGAACAATAGGAAGAGGTCGAGATCGAGAAGAGGGAAGATGAGACACGGCGTTTAGAATGCGGGGAATGGAGCTCTGGGTTGCGACGGGATTTTGATCTATGCCCTACTGAATTAAATTTCAACATTTTGATTATTTTTTCGCTCTCAAACACGCGTCCTACGCACTACTCTATTTTGGAGAAGACGGGACGGAGTCTAGCAGGTCAAACAATCAAAACCTAAAAGATACGCATATAAAAACTTTGGAGATGACACAAATTCATGAAAAGTGATCTATATTATTTTGAGTGCCTTTTGATGGAAGAAAATGTCATTACAAAAGAAAATTTAAAGCTTCTTCAAAGTTAAATGCTAGTAAGCAAACAATTTATAAAAAGGTTATTGTGTTGCTTTCAAAGAAACATTTTGGATGACTCTAGTGAGCAATTAATTACCTACTTATTTGTCTAGAAGAAATTACTGAGTTTCTTGATGTATTTGGAGATGTGGATTTCAGATATCAATTAATTTACTCGAGCATTACAAAATTTTGGCGATCCGACACAAATCCAAAAGGATTTACATGATGAACTTCAAACTCAAATGAATATGTTGTTGGAAACTTCCCATAAAGTGATCTCGATTCATTGAGACGGCTCGTTAAAGTTGTAAGCAAATTTTGAGATTATTCGGCGACTCTTTCGAGTGTGCGCTGGTTCAGTTGCGTGAATGGTCAAAGCTTGTGAAAGATGAATAAGATTGTCTTGTAAATTCAGGACGCGAACTCAGTCTCATCCTTGGCATATGGATATGTATCATGATTTAAATCCTAATTAAATTATAAGATCTATTTTAGTTAATTGTTTTCATTTTAAAAGTATTGAAGCTTAATTAAAGCTTATTTAATAAAAAAATAACAATAATAATAATACAATAAATGTATAGAATATGATTCACCACAGAAATTTCCTTAGACGGTTAATTAACTTAATTCCACATTAAATTTTCAACGCTAAAAAATTTATAATAATACTTAAATGGTCGGGAAAAAAACCGAGGAATCTTGTGTCATTGTTGAAAATAATTTGAAAAATATGCGCTTCTCCCGCACGAAGCGGCCGAAGCGGTCCAGGCCAGTGGCACCCTACGTAAATACACCCAGGCCCTAGCTCCGGTGCCAGTTGCGCCTGAGAGCCGCCCGCCGTCCGAGAGAGAGAGAGAGAGAGAGAGAGAGAGAGAGAGAGAGAGAGAGAGAGAGAGAGAGAGAGAGAGATTAAAAACGAACCTGACATGAAAGAGATTATAAACCTCAGTGGATGAGATGTAGTGCTCCAGTGCGCAGAGAAAGGCCTTATAGGAGACGAGGTGAAGCCCATCAATCCTGGGGAATGGAAGCCTCAGCAGTAGTGGCTGCTGGAGGTCGCTGGAAAACGCTCTCAGCGAGTACTCCTTCCACTGAAGATCGTCCGCCGCCGTGGTGGTGGCGTCGGAGACGAATCCGAGAGAGGCCATGATGGGCTCAAGGTCGTCGTGGGTAATAATGGGGCGGAAGGTCGGGGTGTGCCACAACACTAACTTTTTCGCCACGTCCTGCATCGCGACCTTCATCTTCAATTAACTTCGTTGTTGACGAAGCTAGGTATCTAGTAGGATCGATCCACACCGGAGAACGGCCTCCCTCGATCTACCTTCTTCCTGGTTTTAGAGTATAGATTAGAGGTCCGGGTTTATCACTTGGCTTTAGGGTTTCCGCCCTCGATCTGCTTTCTCTCTCTCTCTCTCTCTCGCGCGCGCGCGCGCTCTTTCTTCTGTTAAATTTGGGTGGAGACGAACGGGGAATATAAAAAATAGAAAAAAAAAAAAAAAGAGGAGAAGAGCGCTCCGGGATTTGTGCAGGAATGACGAAGATGCCCTTCGGTCGTCGGCTTCTTTAATTTTTTTTTCCTTAAATTAGGGTTTAGAAGCCGAAGGGATGAAACTGTAATTTTTAGATAGTATAAACACTGTTCTCCTATTTTGAATATCATATCATGGTAGCGGTGCCGGCGCCACCACCGAGTTATCAAACATGATTATTAAACATATTATTTTTTAATTATATTCTTAGTCAAAATGTATATTCTTAGTCAAAATGTCAATGTAGTCCATATAATTTAGGTGATTGTTATTAGGACTATAGTTTTGATTAGTTGCACAACGTTTTCTCCTAATTTCTCGTGTCTTTTGAAAGTACGTCTTGTACATGCATTTTTAGGAAAAGTGTTCAGCACGAAAGTTGTAGGAGATTTATAACTTTCGTACTGAACACTTTTCCTAAAAATACATGTACAATGCGTACTTTGAAAATACACCCAGATTTCGCGTCTTTTAGAAAGACGTCTTGTACATGCATTTTTATGAAAAATGTGCAACGCGAAAGTTGTAGATCTCGCCAAAAAGCGCTAGAAATTAGAATAAAACGTTGTGCGACTAGCGTAAACTGTAGTGCTAATAATCATCATCATAATTTATGGCTCTGGTTGGTTAACCGGACCTTCCTTTAGGTTCCTACCAATCAAAAACACTAGAAGTCTGTAATTTTGTGGGGTCCATGGTGCACAGTAAATCTGTGCACTGTCCCCACTTACTCGGGCATTTTCATTAGCTCAGCGGACCTTTCTTTAAAAAATTTCTTGCTTGGCGGGACAGCGGCAACAGTGGTTAATCATACTTGTAGTCTAGTAGCCTATAGCAAATAAATATTTTATGATGGTGATATTTCTGAGATGTTGACGTTGAAAATATTGTTTTGTCAGTCATTTCAACTTACATTAACTATTTGGCATTTGATCACCCCCGATCTAAGACGTTGCAATTTATACCGGTTTACAGGAGAGTCAAATTTGGCCACAGGTATAAATAAATAAAATAACATCCAAGAGATTAGGGGTTAGGGCTCTGTTTGGCAGGGTGGTGGCGTAAACACATAGATTAAACTGTCATTCGATAAGGATTACCTAACAAACATCATCCGTTTGAACATAAAAGTGCATGAAGTTTTTTAGATTGACATTAACGAATGACAAATTAACCCGCATGTTGTTCATCACTGCCACCACCATGCCGAACGGAGCCTAGGAGGGGGGGTCCCTCGTACATTGCCTTCAGGCTTTGCTATGGTGGGAGCAGTTCTTAAAAGATGATTCCGGATATTGAAGGAGACAACATAAAACTAATAACTTGTCCTTCTCAAGTTTAAATCCTCCTACATGACATGAACCGTCTCCCGCGCCATGTAACTGCCGTCTCTTTTTCCCGCTCTGTTCTTCTTCTTCTTCTTCCTCTTACTCCTCCCCTCCTCACCAATTCTTCACATTTCTTCCACAACCAATCCTTCACTCTAACCCCAAACCAATCTCTCATCCAATCCTTCACCCGCCTTTCCCTGCATGGCCCCCACCCTGAGGCCATGGCAGCCCTCGATGCCCTCCAATCACGCTGCCTTCGGGCCGCCGACCCCGTCGATTACCTCCACCTCATCAAGCTCTGCATATCCGCCGGAGCCGTTGATGCGGGACGCCGAATCCAGCAACATCTCACCTCGGCCGGTTACCTCCCTGTTCTATTTCTCTCAAACTCCCTCCTTGGCATGCATGTCCGTTTTGGCCTCATTCACGACGCCCGCCAGCTGTTTGACGCTTTGCCTCTGAGGAATGTTGTCTCCTGGACCACCATGATCTCCGCATTTATTGGTCTTGATCAGAGGAGCGAAGCCCTGGATCTGTTTGTTTTGATGCAGCGTCATGGGATTCGACCCAACATGTTCACATTTTCATCTGTTCTTCGAGCCTGCGAGTCGTTGAATGCCCTCGGGGCTATGCATTGCTGTGTCGTCAAGCATGGGTTCAATGCCGATGACTTCGTCAGGAGCTCGCTGATTGATATTTACTTCAGGTGCGGGGATTCAAAGGGTGGCTGCTTGATTTTCGAAGAAATGGCCACAAGGGATCTCGTTGTGTGGAACTCGATCATCGGCGGTCTCGCCCAGACTGGCAATGGATGCAGAGCACTGGAGCTCTTCAGGCGGATGAAAAGAATTGGTTTTGTGGCCAAGCAAGCAACTTTAACTAGTTCTCTGAGAGCATGCACTGGAATGGTCTTCATAGAAATGGGGCGGCAAGTTCATGTCCATCTGCTCAAATATAAAGCTGATTTGATTGTGAACAACGCGCTTCTTGACATGTACTGTAAATGCGGGGGCCTGGAAGAAGCGGAAGCCGTCTTTCAGAGAATGCCCGAGAAAGATGTGATCTCTTGGAGCACAATAATCTCAGGTCTGGCTCAGAACGGACGGAGTTTGGCCTCACGGAGACTTTTCGATTTGATGAAGGCTGAAGGGCCGACCCCAAACTACATTACACTTGTGGGTGTTCTGTTTGCTTGCAGCCATGCTGGTCTGGTTGAAGATGGCTGGTACTATTTCCGCTCGATGAAGCGACTCTTTGACATAGAGCCAGGAAGCGAGCATTTTGGATGCATGGTTGATCTTCTCGGAAGAGCGGGGAAGCTTGAGGAGGCCGTGAAGTTTATACATGAAATGGATTTCAAGCCGGATGCTGTCATATGGAGAACACTACTTGGAGCTTGCAGAGTTCATAAAAATGTCAACCTTGCAGCTTATGCCGCACACGAAATTTTGGAATTGAATCCTGGAGATGAGGGGACCTGCATATTGCTATCAAACATTTATGCGGATGCTAAGCAGTGGTCGGATGTGGAGCGGGTGAGGAAGATGATGAGGGATCGGGGCATCCGGAAAGAGCCCGGTCGGAGCTGGATAGATGTCGGCATGCAGACCCACGTGTTCTTTGCCGGCGATCTCTCGCACCCTCAGTGGGAGGGTATAGAACGGGAATTAGAGAGGCTGGTGAGCAGAATACGAAGTTTGGGCTATGTTCCTGATACTGAATTTGTTCTGCATGATTTGGGGTTGTTAGAGCAGAAGGAAGAATGTCTTCGGTATCACGGGGAGAAGATGGCAATTGCATTTGGAATCATGAACTCTGCCGAGGGAAAGTCAATCAGAATAATGAAGAATCTTAGGATCTGCGGAGATTGTCATGCTTTTGCGAAGCTTGTCTCGAAGATTGAAGACAAGGTGATTGTGATAAGGGATCCAGTTCGATTTCATCATTTTCAGGATGGAGCTTGTTCATGTGGAGATTATTGGTAATATTGGAAATGATCAACTGTTTTTCCCCGAATCTCAACAGCTGCAGTAAGAAGACTGGAGAGGAGCTGAATTGCAAAAGACTGGTATCCTGTGATAGAAAGCAGAAAATGTGAGAAATAGCTAAGGCTCGGTGTGAAGGACATGGCTGCTGCCTGAGGTGTTAAATTAATATCTGCTAAAGCTTTTTGTGCCATTTCTATTCATTATTAGAAGCAAGTCTCCATCTCTATTCTAGTTGTATTATATCTCCAGAAGCAGCAAATAGCTTCCATTGGACTATACATTTACTTTTATGAAATTCTTATTTTAGACTAATGCCTACATAGTATTGTCCTTGTGAATGGGTATGAGCTGAAGCAAAATTAAGCATGCAAATTTCAGTTCTTTGGAAACAAAATTATGAGGCTGAAACTTAATTAAGCATTGTTTGCTTATATGTTTCTATAAGCCTGCTCGCTTTTAATGAACTTGGTGATAACAATATTCGAGGAATTCATTATTCCAGGTGGTAACAAAAGCCTTAGATGCCTAGCAAGCTTGCAATATCTAGATGACATATTCTTCGGTGGTATCTTCCTCGGTGATATCTTCTTCTGCAAGGTTCTTCTGTCGGAATATTTTATATTCTGTTATATTAGTGTTAGGTTTCCCCCTAAAAACTTACGAGACAAATCGGTAGGACTTTGACCGAAACACTCAAACGATGCGACCCGACCGAGCGAACCTTGCACGTGCGAATCACGCTCCCTCGAAGAGGCCAAAATCACCTTGAAGAGGGGACAAAATCAATCACGCACACGCGCACACAGCCCGCATGCGCGCGGCCAAACATTGCGCGCACTAGCACGCTCCTTGCGCTCGTTGCACGCGAGCAGCCCTTGCGCGCGCGCAGCCCTTATTCTTCTGCGAGGTTCTTTGGTCTGTGTATTCCTCAGTGATATCTTCTTCTGCGAGGTTCTTTTGTCGGAATATTTTTTATTCTAATATATTAGTGCTAGGGTTCCCCCTAAAGATTTACGAGTTAAACCGGTAGGACTTTGACCGAAATACTCAAACGATGTTGTTGAAGCCGGGAAAATTCCCTACTCCAAAAATCGGATCAATGCAGCCTAAGTTTACCGGCTCAACGGATAGAATCGACGACTAGCGGGCAAAAGCACGGAAGTCACCAAGCAAACAGGACCCCAGGTGTTGCGGCAGGTAGGTCCCTCCACGTACCCGGATGCTTAGAAGAAGCAACCCCTCCACAACCAAGGGTGGTCGAGCAGGGTACGAGGGAGACTAGCTGATAGCTAGGTCGTAGGGCAGGTTGATCTCTCGGAGGGGTGAGTAGACCTTACCCCGAGATGATTCCGCTGATTAGGCTCCGACTAGCTGGCAGGGCAAGTTGATCTCTCGGAGGGGTGAGTAGGCTTTACCCCGAGATGATTCCGCTGACCAGGCTCCCACTAACTGACAGGACAGGTTGATCTCTCAGAGGAGTGAGTAGACCTTACCCCGAGATAATTCCGCTGACCAGGCTCCCACTAGCTGGCAGGGCAGGTTGATCTATCGGAGGGGTGAGTAGACCTTACCCCGAGATGATTCCGCTGACAAAGCTCCCACTAGCTGGCAGGGCATGTTGATCTCTCGGAGGGGTGAGTAGACTTTACCCCGAGATGATTCCGCTGACCAGGCTCCCACTAACTGGACATGGCAGGTTGATCTCTCGGAGGAGTGAGTAGACCTTACCCCGAGATGATTCTGTTGACCAAACTCCCACTAGCTAGCAGGGCAGGTTGATCTCTCGGAGGGGTGAGTAGACCTTACCCCGAGATGATTCCGCTGACCAGGATCCCACTAGCTGACAGGGCAGGTTGATCTCTCGGAGGGGTGAGTAGGCCTTACCCCGATATGATTCCGCTGACCAGGCTCCCACTAGCTGGCAGGGCAGGTTGATCTCTCGGAGGGGTGAGTAGGCTTTACCCTGAGATGATTCCGCTGACCAGACTCCCACTAGCTGGTAGGGCAGGTTGATCTCTCGGAGGAGTGAGTAGACCTTACCCCGAGATGATTCCACTGACTAAACTCTCACTAGCTGGCAGGGTAGGTTGATCTCTCGGAGGGGTGAGTAGGCTTTACCCCAAGATGATTCCGCTGACCAGGCTCCCATTAGCTGGCAGGGCAGGTTGATCTCTCGAAGGGGGGAGTAGACATTATCCCGAGATGATTCCGCAGACCACGCTCCCACTAGCTGGCAGGGCAGGTTGATCTCTCGGAGGGGTGAGTAGACCTTACCCCGAGATGATTCTGCTGACCAGGCTCCTACTAGCTGGCAGGGCAGGTTGATCTCTCAGAGGGGTGAGTAGGCCTTACCCCAAGATGATTCCGTCACCCAGGCTCTCATTAGCTGGCATGACAGATTGATCCCTCGGGGAGGCCAAGTGTTTTCTACTCTGAGGCCGTCTCGTCACCCAGACTCTCATTAGCTGGCATGACAGGTTGACCCCTCGGGGAGGCCAAGTATTTTCTATCCCGAGGTCGTCTCGTCGCCCAGGCTCCCATTAGATGACATGACAGGTTGACCACTCGGGGAGGCCAAGTGTTTTCTACCCCGAGGCCGTCTACTCACTCAGGTTCCCATTAGCTGGCATGACAGGTTGACCCATCGGGGAGGCCAAGTGTTTTCTACCTCGAGGACGTCTCGTCACCCAGGCTCCCATTAGCTGACATGATAGGTTGACCCCTCGGGGAGGGCAAGTGTTTTCTACCCCGAGGCTGTCTCGTCACCCAGGCTCCCATTAGCTGGCATGACAGGTTGACCCCTTGGGGAGGCCAAGTGTTTTCTACCCTGAGGTCATCTCGTCACCCAATCTCCCATTAGCTGACATGATAGGTTGACCCCTCGGGGAGGCCAAGTGTTTTCTACCCCGAGGCTATCTCGTCACCCAGACTCCCATTAGTTGGCATGATAGGTTGACCCCTCGGGGAGGCCAAGTGTTTTCTACCCCGAGGCCGTCTCGTCACCCAGGCTCCCATTAGCTGGCATGACAGGTTGACCCCTCGGGGAGGCCAAGTGTTTTCTACCCCGAGGTCATCTCGTCACCTAGACTCTCATTAGCTTGCATGACAGGTTGACCCCTCGGGGAGGCCAAGTGTTTTCTAGCCCGAGGCCGTCTCGTCACCCAGGCTCCCATTAGCTGGCATGACAAATTGACCCCCCCGGGAGGCCAAGTGTTTCCGGCTCCAAGAAGGCTACGCAACGAATACGTTGAGTTGGATGTTTCTTTCCGAGCGTGGAACCCGCTCGAAAAGAGCGGGGATTGTGTACAACCTCGTATTCGCAAAGAGAGGTCCCCAAACAAGGCGTGAGACTTGTTGCGCGTTTTTAAGCTTTTTGAGAGGTTTGACACTCTTGGTGGCCAATTTAGGCTCAACCTGCATAATATACTAGTAGAGGGATGGAATATTTGTCAACCCCCCTGGCCCCTTTGAGGAGTCGCTAGGCCGCAGCTCGCCAGGCCGTCGTCTCGCTCAGGCCGCAGCTCGCCAGGCCGCAGCTCGTCAGGCCGCAGCTCGCCAGGCCGCCGTCTCGCCAGTCCGTTGTCTCGCCCAGGCCGCAGCTCCCCAGACCGCAGCTCGCCAGGCCGCAGCTCGTCAGGCCGCCGTCTCGCCCAGGCCGCAGCTCCCCAGGCCGCAGCTCGCCAGGCCGCAGCTCGTCAGGCTGCCGTCTCGCCCAGGCCGCCGTCTCTCCCAGGCCGCAGCTCGCCAGGCCGCCATCTCGCCCAGGCCGCAGCTCGCTAGGCCGCAGCTCGCCAGGCCGCCGTCTCGCCCAGGCCGCAGCTCGTCGGGCCGCCTACTCGCCCGGCTTGGACTTCTCGCCCGACTTGAGGGACTGCCCCTGGTGGACTGCGATTAGCTGCTTAGAACAGCGAGATTTGGCTGTTGGCAGTCCAACCCGGGGGCATTTCGGTAATTTTTTGGGGCAGCGGAGATTGGTTATTTGCAAGCCATTCTCAGAAAACTATAAATAAACCCTTGAGGGTGTCTTGAAGAGCATTGTTGTTTATCCACTTGAATTCCTCTTTCTTCATCCTCCAAGGCACCTAGCTCAGCATTGCCTAGGGAGGGGGAGATCACCAAGGTCTTCCGGGTGTGAGGTGGGACCTCCACGCTAGAGCCGAGGTTATGTTCCTAGTTTCCTGAGCCTTTGGTCAGTGATATTCGCCTGAGTGCAGTAAGTGTGAGGTCACCCCTTTTTTGGGACCCCGAACGCCATAGAGACCGATTTCTCGGTTTCAACATTGACCAAATATTTTTACAAGATGAGGTCGCGCACCTCGAACTCTCCTTTGATCTGTGACGCGACCACTATTGAGTTGGTGAAGGCCCTAAGATCCTGGATTCTCAATTCCTTGGGGAGACGCAAGTCTGCCACCATGGCTTCGTACTCTGCCTTATTGTTTGTGACGGGGAAGAGGATCTTGACTGCTTGCTCAATCCTAGTTTCCTGCGGGCTCACTAGCACTACTCCAGCTCCCACAGAATACTTTCCTGAAGCCCCGTCCACGAACAGAGACTGAGTTGGAAGAGCATTCGTCTCCTCCTACCTCGACCGGTCGACCAGGAAGTCCGCCACTGTCTAGGCCATGATTGTCACCCTTAGAGAATAGGAAATGTCGAACTCACTGAGCTCTACCGCCTACTTGACCAACCTGCCAGAATGCTCCACTCCATCTAAGATACTACGAAGCGGATGATCTGAGATGACCTTGATGGAGTGAGCCTGAAAATATGGGCTAAGCATACGAGCTGAAACTACCAAGGCTAAAACCAACTTCTCCAGGATAGGATATCTCGTCTTTGTCTGCCACAATACTCTACTCACATAGCAGATGGGGAGCTGCTTGCCTTCCTCTCTGACCAACACGTAACTGACCGCTTTCGCTCCCACTCCAAGATAGAGGAGGAGGTCTTCACTTCTCTGTGGGCCTTGGAGGATAAGAGCTTGAGTTAGCTGTTGCATGAGCTTTCCAAAAGCCTCCTCACACTCCGCAGTCCACTCGAACTTCTGGTTGCCTAGGAGAGCCTTGAAGAACGGAGAACACTTCTCTCCTGCCTTGGATAGGAAATGGCTAAGGTCTGCCAGCCTTTCGGTTAACCTCTGCACTTCTTTGGGGTCCTTCGGGGATGCCATCTACAGAATGGCTTTTACCTTATCCGGGTTAGGCTCCACCCCCCTTGGAGTAAGGAGGTGACCTAAGAACTTTTCCCTTCCAACTCCGAAGACGCACTTGGCCGGGTTGAGCTGCATCTTGTACTTTCTCGTGGTGGCAAAAGTCTCCACCAGATTTTTTATATGCTATGCGACGTCCCTGCTTTTGACAAGGACATCATCCACATACACTTTGAGGTTCCGCCCCTTCTACTCCTTGAAAACTTGGTCCTCTGGTACGTCGCGCCCGCGTTCTTAAGCCCGAAGTGCATCATTTTATAACTATAGTCGCCATTGTTGGTGATGAAGGAGACATCGCGGCAGTCGGAGGGAGGTATCCGGATCTGCTGATAACTTGAAAAGGCATCAAGAAAACTCATTACAGGAAACCCGACGGCTGAATCAGCTAGCGCGTCGATTTGAGCTAAGGATAGCAATCCTTCAGGCGGGCTTTATTTAACATAGAAAAGTCAATACATAAATGACAGCCCCCTCCGGACTTCTTCACCATTACAACATTAGAGACTCATCTTGGATATTGGATCTCTGAAACGAACCCTGCCTCCAGTAGCTTCTCCACCTCCTCTCTGATCTGACCGGCCAGCACGGTGGCGCTCTTCCTCTGCTTCTGACGGACTGGGGCGATCTTGGGATTCAGGTTGAGGCGATGGCAGGCAACATCGGCATCAGTCCCTTGACATCTCTGCTGCTCTCCAGGCGAAGATGTCCACATTCTCTTGCAGACACGCGACCATCTCCAGCTTCCCTCCTATCGGCAGAGATCCTCCGACCTTCAGCAGTCCCGACTCTCCCCTCCTGGAGATCACTTCCAGCTCCTCCAGCTCCTCAGCAGCCCTCAGACCGTCCTCTCTCTAGCAGCTTCTCTAACCTCTCTACGTCCTCCATCCAGCTGATGGTACTGACGACGTTTAGGTAGCACTCCCTAGCAGCTCTTGGATCGCCTCTGATCCTTACTTGGACATCTCCCCGATAGTAATTCAGGCATTGATGATATGACGATGGAACCGCCTTGAAGTAGTTGATGAGGGGACGCCTAAAGATGGCGTTATAGCAGCTCGTCGTGTGGACGATGACAAAGCGAGATCAGATTGAAGTTCCGCCAAGGGTGACCAGAAGGTCCACTCCTCCCTCCACCTCTTTCTTCTCTCCTGAGAAGCCAAAGAGTGGTCCGTCCGCAGCTTGGACTCTGGACGCTTCCACCTGAAGCCCGACGAAGGTCCTCTTGAAGATCACATTTGTCGAATTCCTGTTGTACACAAGGATTTGGTCGACAGTGAAGTTCTCAATTACAGCTTGGATGACTAGAGCATCATGGAAGGGGTTCTCATTCCCTAGCACATCCTCCTCGGAGAAGGTGATCTCATCCAACGGCGGCAGAACCTGAGAGGTCGAGGCGACACTCTGAGAAGCGACGCTCTTCCGATAGATCTAATGGAGACTCCCCTTGCGGGAAGCTCCGAGTTCAGCCCCGTCGTTGATCACTCTGACATGCCCACCTCCTTGGCCATGGATCACTTCTTCGTGACCTCCTTGGTCGACCCGGTCCTCGTTCATCCTCCTCACCGGAGCTTGGAATGCTACCGGTCCTGCGGGCGCTTCATGCCTAGGTTGTTCCCTCTCTGTCGCGCCATCTTCCAGCCTCCTTCTTGCCTCCCAAAACTCCGGGCAGGCCATCGTCCTGTGACCCTCTACCCAATGTATGTTGCAGTAGAGGGGAATTTCTGCCTCTTGGCGCCTCACCCTTCACGCCTCCTGCATGTGACGCTTATTGCCCTGTCGGACAGTGGCCATCGCCTCTCCTCCAACTCCTCTTCGACCTCCTCCCTGCCAGCGGTCATTCCTCTCCTGCTGCTGGAAACGTGGCCTAGTAGGCTGCCTCCACTGAGGTTGATTCGCAGGGTGCTGGAATCGCCTCTCTTCTCCTCTCCTCTCCTGAGCCTCCACAGGCCTCCTCTCTTCCTGCCTTCGAGGCCTCTCCTGCCTCCTCCGCTCTTCCGTCTTCCTGAGCTCTTCTCTCTGCCTCTGCTCCTCTCCTCTCCTCGGCTCCTCCCTTCTTATCTCCACCTGCCTCTATGGCAGCCTTCCGCCTCTCACCTCCGAAGGTCCTTCTCTTCCCCTTCCCAACGGCTCATCCCCGTCTAGTCGTGCCAAGAAATCCTTGTTCTTCTCCTCTCCCTGGACGAACGTATTCACCCTCTCCACCATCTCCTCAAAGGACTTCGGGGGTTTGGACCCCATCTTCATGCTGAAAGTGACCCTGCTTCAGACCAAACTTCAGGGCCAACATCAGAGTGAAGTTGTTCACCTCCTCCACCTCTAAGATCTCCTTCTGAAAACGTTTGATGTAGTGGCCAAGACTCTCTTGCTGCCCCAGAGCAATCTTGAAGAGAGCAGTTGTCTCATTCTTCCTCTTCTTGGACATCGTGAAACTTGCCATAAGGCCCTGACGCAGATCTGCGAAGCAGTAAACAGAATCAGCTGGCAACTGATGGAACGAGTCTCTTGCATTCCCCTTGAAGGTGATCGAGAAGAACCTGCACTTGAAGCGTCTGACATGTTGTGGATGGACACCACATCTCAAACTACTAGAGATGTTGACCGGGTCATCTCTGCCGGATTAGTAAGTGAGGACTGGCTCTCGGAAGCCCTCAGGAACTGGGGCTGTGAGGATCTCGTCACAGAAGGGGCTCCTCCCTCTCTGTCGGTGATGGGTTTCATCCTCGCGAGTATCATGGTACCTCGACGGTCGTTTTGGATCCCGGAACCTGATCCCTTGACTGCTCGCGGGGTAGTGCCGCGACTGCATCGGTCACTCCTCTCTCTCTCTCAAGCTCGCTTCTTCACAGGTCGCCTCAGCGATGCTTCCTCATCCGACGGTGTCACGCGACGGGGCGAGGTCATCGTGACATCGGGTCAACGAGGAAGCCCTGAGAGAATGATCCTCTCGATCCTCCTCTCAAACTCCTCTAACGCAGCTACTCGTCACAAACTCGCCACCTCGCGCCGAGTTACCAACTCTTGCCGAGTTGCCGACTAACTCGCCTTGCTCGCTGCACTCACCATCTCGCCTACTAGCAAAGCATTACTTCCTTGGATGCGATCCACGCTCACCGCACCAAGTGTTGAAGCCGAGAAAATTCCCTACTCCAAAAATCGAATCAAGGCAGCCTAAGATTATCGGCTCAACGGATAGACTCGACGACTAGCGGGCTAAAGCACGGAAGTCACAAAGCAAACAGAACCTCAGGTGTTGCAGTAGAGAGGTCCTACCACGTATCCGGATGCTTAGAAGAAGCAACCTCTCCACAACCAAGGATGACCGAGCAGGGTACGAGGGAGACTAGTTGATAACTAAATCGCGGTGACTAAAGGAGGATAGTCGCTAGATCGCGACTTGGTCTCTAAGAAAAGGGATTCACAGGCTAAGCTAGCATCCAAGACAAGAGTCTAAGATCTCGGCAAGATTCAAAAAGAGTCTGTCCTCGTACCCCTGGGGTCCTATTTATAAGGAAATCTTGAGGGAAGGGGTGGGTCTTATTTACTGCCCACCGTTGACGACTAGACGACTTCCTGGGGGAGCACACATGACTGGACGAGTATCATGCCTAATCGCCTACCTGGCGAGTATGCGAGGGGAGCTTGCCATATTCGCCCAGGTCTTCTACAGCCTGGCACGTTGACTCTGACTTGTGTCTTGACTTGCTGACTTTGACTTCTGATGACCTGGCTCTGGAGGGCTCCACCCTCGATGAATACGGGTTGTACAGATGTGACCCGACCGAGCGAGATGCCTGCGTGCGAGCCACGCTCGCTCGAAGGGACCAAAATCACTCTAAAAGAGGGGACAGAACCAATCGCGCACGCACAGCCTGCACGCCCGTAGCCAAACATTGTGCGCACTCCTTGCGCTCGTGCAGCGCACACGGCCCTTGCGCGCGCCAGTGGCCACGACCACCTACGGTCGCCTCTGGCGTTGATCAACTTGCCCGAGCCACCGGGGGGCATGTTCATCATTTTGTGAAAATTGTTGATCTAGGGGACCGAAATAGAGTGAATTCATTTGCCAACACAAGATCCAGCCAGACACAATTACAACGCTTCCCTTCAAGAAAGTTATAACAAGGTTTTCATGCCTTCATTTGAAGGCAAGCAACTTCAGTAGCTAGGGAGAGCTCTGAGGTTTTTCGGCGAGAACGTGAGACTTAGATCCTTCCTTTGCTCGGGATTTGCTCTGCTCCCTCTCTAGTCCTCTCAATGCTCAACGATTGCTTTGATGCTTCAGTGAGCCTGGGAGAAAACACAAGACAATGCTCTCGCGGACATTCTCAAGTACTCATCGAGGAAACTCTATGGACTTAGATTTTTTCCTCTTCTCTTTGTACTATAGCTTATAACGGAGAGTGTACAACCCCGTGCCCGGCGAGTGGGCCCGTCAGGGGAGGATCCGGCAGGATGGGGCTCAGTCTAGGTCCCGAGCGAGT
The DNA here is from genome assembly GCA_039583875.1 of Platanthera guangdongensis. NCBI lineage: Eukaryota > Viridiplantae > Streptophyta > Magnoliopsida > Asparagales > Orchidaceae > Platanthera > Platanthera guangdongensis. The sequence continues at coordinate 182,574,869 of CM077161.1, read as the reverse complement.
GCAATGGTACCTCCCCATTTTGCTCAAGGCGAGTGGTCAGAAGCGTGGGAAGGCGAGGGAAGCGTATAAACCCGGACTCGCCCTGTGCCCATGGCGAGGGGTGGACGAGTGGGGTAGTCGGACCCGCACTCTCCTTAGGCCCCGGGCTGGCGGCGAGTGCCAGCCCCATCGAGCACTCCCCGCCCCAGGCGAGTGGCATTTTCATAGACCACTTGCCCAATAGCATCTTTTACCAAATTTCTCATGTTGGACTGTCAGTAGCCTTTCAGAACAACGAAGTTACGTTGTTGGCAAACCAATTTGGGCTCCATATAGCATTTCAGAACAACAGAGTTGCGATGTTTGCAGACCAGACTTGCACTTCTATAAATAGACCTTGTGGGAACCTTTGGAGGGGATCCAGTTCTTTTGGCTTCTTCCTCCTTGGGGTAGTTTTAGATTGACTGTGAAAGCCCTCCAAGGTGATCAGCTTAGCTTTTGGTTTGGGAGGAGAAGCGCTTTAGAGATCTTTTGGGTGTGTGGTGAGACCTCCACGCTGCAGCTCAGGGTCAGCTTTCTAGTTCCGAGTGACTAGTCAGGAGCTCAAGTTCAGGAGAAGTAAGTGCAAGCTACCCTCTTGGGTCCGAACTCTCGTTGAGACCAAGTTTGGGCTTCAACAGAGAGGTTGTTTGTCATCCTCTAAGGAACTCCATACACTTGTAAACAAAGCAAAGCATGGAATTTTGTCTCAGCACAGATCCGACCATGTTGTTTTCACCTTTTTCATGTTTTTCACCTTTTTTCAGGGTTTTTGAGGTAAAAAGCCTCTTGTGATTGATGCTTTGTTTTCACTTGGTTGTGTGCGTGTCTGGTCCAACTCAGAGCTAAAGCGGTCTGATTCTACGGACCGGAGGAAACCAGATGACCCACAACAATTTGACGTCGTTTGTGGGAAAGGTGTTCCCAACTCTGCGACAACTCCCTAGAAGCAGCATTTGCCTCATATAAGAACTCACGATCAACAACAATGACATGGAGGAATTACGCACCTTACGTCCACCAAGTTGAGGCTCAAAATACGGCATATAAGGAAATTGAAGCCCATTGGACGCAGTTTGAAGGAAGATCAAAAAGGAAAATGAGTCAGGAGCCACTTCTAGATCCCAGGGGGAGCAACGAGAGCCGCGACAACTCCCGTCTAGCTAGTTGGGGACCACCACAACAATCAAATCTTTGCTCCCCTCAATACTTCACGAATGGAAGTATTGATCGCCATCTACCATCATCCCTCTCTTTAGAGGCCAAGGGCTCTCACTCCAAAGTCAGGGGGCCAATCTAAGTACTACAACTACCACCAAAGACGCAGACATAGCACGGAGAGCTGCACGTGACTGTAGACAGAAATTGAATGGTTCATTCGTCTGGGACTCCTTGGAAAATTCCTGCAAGATAAGAGTTCTGGATCAACCAATCAAGAGTGAGCCCACACAGAGGCAATCCCAGGGCGACCGTCTCATGGGAAAACTTGTTCTCTACCTGTGAAACATCCAAAATATCTAACACCTCAACTTCTGATTCATGCTTCCAGCATCAATGCAACGAGTTGCAAGTTTCTCATTGTATGCACAAATAACAGAGTGTTCAGATATCTCAATCGAAAACTAGGACCTATCACAACAGAGTGTTCAAATATCCCAAGCAGAGACTCCAACCTCTTCCAAATAGAGTGTTCAGATATCTCAATCTGTGACTTCAGCCTATCACAGCAGTGTTCATATATCACATGCGGGTATTCCGACCCCTTCCAAATTAAGTGTTCAGATATCCCAAAGGGATACTCCGGCCTCTCGCACCAGAGTGTCGAAAACATTCAAAAATTTGAAGTAAATGTCAGCTCACATTTTGAAACCGATATTATTTTTCATTCAAAGGAAGAGCTAGTTGATTTGACTCATCATGTTGGTTGTTGTTGGTGGTCATTGTGGATACAGAATAATTAGCGATGCATTGAATGTAATGGGCGGTTGGCAACAAGTACAAAAGGATTTATATTGGGAGATTGAAACTCGATATGTTTTGTATGATGAAATATATAGTAGCAAACAAAGATTAGTTGTTGGACTGTCTATAGTGCATAGAAACTCTAACGCCATTTGATAAATTAATGACACTACCTGATATAGAAATAGTTTTCTGTTTATGCATAGACTCTCTATAGTGCATAGACTCTCTACAATGCATAGACTCTCTATAGTGCATAGACTCTCTACAATGCATAGACTCTCTACAATGCATAGAACTTGTTCTCTACCCTGGAAACTCCAACGTCTATTTATAGATTTTAGTAGGGACGAACCTGTAAATTTATCCGGTAACTACCGGACGGACAAATTCAAACGCCCGAAATAAAGCATACAGATCACTGTTTTTATGAAATAACAAAACCGCCCTTGGGCGGTTATGGGCTCATCAGAAAAGTAACCAAGTAACCGCCCTTCTCGCGAGGGGAGGGGCAGCCGGCAAGGTCGGTGGCCAAAAATGCTGCCCATCCTGGCTGGCAGGGACGCCGACCCTTAAAGAGGCGGTAGCTGGACGGGTAGCAAAAATTGTTGCCCATCCAGGGCGAGTGATGGGGGCCACCCTTGTTGAGTGGGGCTGAGATCGGGAGGTCGCTCCTTACAGGGGCGGCGACTTTAATCGGGCAGCCAATTCGGCCGCCTGATTTGGGCCAACAGGGAGGCCTCCCTTGTTAGGGGCGGCAGAAGGGGACGGGCGGCCAGATTGTCAGTCCATCCTCTGCAAGATGGAGACCTCTCCTTACAGGGGCAACATATGAAATGGAGAGGCCAGTTTGGCCGGCCGATTTAGGTTGACAGGGGAGGCCACCCCTTACGGGGGTCGCGACGGAGGTTGTGCGGCTGTGGAGCCGCGCGATGGCTTCAGGCACACTGACCGGCGAGGGATTGCGCTGGGAAGAAGGTGATGGTGGTGACAGTTACATCGCGGTGATGACGGTGATGGCTGTGTTTGCTGCGATTGCCGCGACGGCGATGGCAGCGGTCGCCGCGACGTTTACACCTCGAGCGGTTACGTCGTTAGTGGGGCGACATGAATAACTGCACCCCAAGTGTGGGATGTGGCTATCCCTTTTAAGGGGACCCATCATTTGCCCCACATATCCCCGCATCTCAGAGTTGAAGTGCATGGGAGGTGGGGAATTTTGCTTGGAGGTCGCGTTGCGCGCGGCATTTTGCGGTGGTGTTTGCATGACAAAACACCTAGGAGGTGGAAAGGGTGAAACGTGTAAGGGGCGCTTTGCATTCTTGAAGTGACGTGCACAATTGGTGCGGCGTTAGTGGGGCATGTGTTAGGCGTAATGTGCACGAATGTAATATGCACTGTGCGTGCAAGGCGCAAAGTGCGCAACGTGCGCTTTGTGTGCGATGTGCGCGCATGACACAACACGCACTTGAGCGTGCAATGTGCGCAATTGATACGCCCGAAATGGTCTACGTATTTAAACACAAGTGCACGTGCCGTGTCAAGTAATAAAAGTGAGTAAGAATCGTTTCCACAGGGAGGTGATTGGTTTAGTGCTTGCAAATACCAGTTAGGCATTTTCCTTAAATCCAAGTTGAATGAGATTTGTGATTTTCTTAAACTACCAAAATTAAGAATGCAGACTTCTAAATGAAATTATTACGGATCTTAGGGAAAATACTTTTCTTATCAAAGGAGAGAAATAATCTCGTATCATGATTTCCTAGGTTTAGTATGATGAATAAGTGAATGTGTCGTTGTGAAAATCCGTAGTGAGCGTGCCCTGCAACGATCTTAAAATAGAGAACCGTATCTCTCGATATCGGCAATCCCTAGTTCTATATTTCCCCTTAGGTGAAATAAGAACCGCTCAAAGATCGAAGACCTAAGTTGCTAACACCAAGAGGAAGTCTCCTTCTCTCTTCAAATGCTATATCAAAATTACGATATACTACCGCAACTCCTCTCTCGATTTATGAAGCGTAGCATAAAGGTGAAACATTGGCCAAACATTTCAGAAATAAAGATCGTAAAATTGATAAAGAACATTCACCAAGAATTCTCAACAACATAAACTAGAAAATATCCATCAAACACAACCTAGTACTCTCATAATACAAGATTAAGGAAGAATTAGTTCATGACGTTGGAGAAATCACACAAAATATTGAAGTAGATCTTACAAAACATAGTGGTTCACGCTTATTCGCTGTAGGAATCTCTTCCTAGAGTCCCTTCTTCGATCCGCACGAAGATCTCCTTCTTCTTCCTCTAGCCGTCGCTCTCCAATGGAGGTTTTCTTCCCAAGCCAACCCTAGATGATGCTTTCCTCCTTAGATCCGAATTAGTAATGAATCATTCTTCCTTTTGTCAGTTTTTAGCATTAAAAACGTCCATACTCCTGAAAGGACGCATCCTTTCATAATTAAAAATAGCGGGAATTCGAATTTGAAATTTAAAATTTCGGACAGACACATGTTGCAGTTTCAGAATTGGATGTTGCAGTAACTGGTCCAGGCCAAAAATAATAATTCTGCATTCACTTCCAAGTTGATTTCTCCGGCGAATCTTGCATAGAAAACCATGAAATAAGATCAACTTAGTACCATAAACATTAAAATACTAATTAATCATATTTTATCATCATTTAAGCTCCTTTTTATTAATTATGAAGTAGAAATATTAGGCAAGGATAACTTCAATTGAGAAGTTATCACACCTCCACACTTAAATTCTTGCTAGTCCCTAGCAAGATAAGTTCACAATAATACTCTGGGTAAAGGATAATACGCAGTGCATGATTCAATGGTACTTTAAATTTGTGTTTGTCTTGAAAAACCAAATAATCGAGGCACACTCAAAATGTTTGCTTTATTAACATGATAGGTTTGGCAATCAAAAGAAATCCAACCATTCACAAATCCCTTAGTAAGATGCTGGATTAGAGCTCAAATAAACATCCTTAGTGTGATGTGTGGTAACAAATAATGTACTCTAATGCAATACTTCCCTTTTGAACCCCCGTATCTACAGGTAATGACAAGCTTAAGCTAAGTAATTAATTTCGCCTCCATATGAGTTAGTAGTTCCAATAAGAACTAGGATATGTTCAAGCTTGGCTTAGCGTTTAGGAATACGTTGATCAATAGATGTAGCTCCCTAGTTAATACTCTTAAAGAATCGCCATATTGTGGTTGTCACATTTTTCTAAGACTATCCATAGTAGGGATCTTTCCAAATATAAGTACACATAACTAAGCCACATGTCACTATGATATTTCTTCTTTTCTATTTTTTTTATATCATCACAGTTGGGATCATTCCGAGTATGCATTCACATACTCGGGCCACATATCACTATGACTTTTCTTTTGTTTACTTACTTTTTTTTATCATAGTTGGGATCATTCTAGGTATGTGTACCTATATTCAGGCCACATATCACTATGAAATTTTTATTTTGTTAGCAACACTCACAATAGGCTACTTCTTAAGACACAACCAGTGGGGACATATGAAATTTAGTCATGGAATGATGTGTATCAAATGGTTCAAGCTCAACTAATGGCGTGAATGATCAAAAAACTAGGACGAACTAACTATCCTCATATTTTGGTGTACATCATTTACTTCGCTCTTACTCACCACTCCCCATTAAATTTAGAGGACAATGTCGGAAAGCATGCAATGGACGTACATCAAAATTTTAGTGCACGAAAACATTTGCTTAAATGAGCTCAGTCAAACCAACATCCTTCTAGCTTCAAATTCATTAGTTGGGTTCTTAAGATTGACATGCCCTACCGATCATTGAGTAACTCTAGAGTGACCCATAGATTAATTCAGAACAAAGGTTAGTATCATTAACTTCATAATCAAAGTAGCCTTTACCTAGTGGGGACAGGGCTACACCCTCCACGCTTAAAGTGTTGCTAGGCTCTAGCAACTCTACTTTTCTAGAACTAGTTGTGAAAATAACACACCCCTCCACACTTAATACGTTGAGGAATTAATGACTTTGACGAATGAGCATACGTATATGAAGAATAAATCAGTTAAAAGGAAGTAACTCCCCTGAATAATTGAAGTCACGGGAGAAATGATCCACATGTTCGCAAGATGATGAACACGGTCGCATTGCCTGCACCTAAAGTGATATAGGACAGAGCAAAATAAAAGTGCTACAAGGGTTATATCAAGATAAATATTCATCAAATAATAGATGCGGGCATCCTGGAGGTGTAAATCAGAGAGAAACATTCATAAGACATACTTGTAATGGGATAGCCAAGGACAAAACATTCCAATCAATAATATATACAGGCCTCATAGTGTATCAGTAATAAACAAAAGCACGTCCATAATAACATATCAGCGTATTTTTGTCAAAACTACGCTTCTACACAAAAATAAAAGCATCTCATGAAATCATATAAGAGTGTCTAAGCCAACACAGTGCTTTCACATACCAACAAAAAGTATTACCGCACATGAGGACCAGCAAAATATAAGTTTGTCCAAAACATAAAATATGAACCAAAAGCCATAAGCCAAATGAAAATAAATCAGTGACGTCTATTCGTCGTCTTCATCAGCCCCATCGACACCACCTTCTTCATCGTCTTCAGCATCGTCACCAACATCATCGTCATCAGCCTCATCGTCATCAGCCTCATCGTCATCACCTCATCGTCAGCATTGCCTTCGTCTTCATCCTCGGCCTTGTCCGCATCACCTTCAGTTTGACGAATGCGAGGATCCACTCGCATGTAGTCGGAGTTGAGCAAATAACCTTCATTATCAAACTGCTTCCGCATTCTCAGCTTGGATGGTGGCCGAGGGAGCTTAGCTTTCTCCATTAACCTGTAAAGAAGGGCCCTTTGCTCATCCAATTCCTCTTGCACTGAAGATGGTGGCATCTCAAGTAGGCTTTCAAATATTATATCTCCTCCATCATAGCATCAGGATCACCACCTCCATCTTCTTCCTGAATTTCAACATCCATAGGCTTGTCATCTTGTGCCTTAGAGGACTGTGCCATGGTAGAATCATCAGCAACCTTAATGCACACCTCCACCACTGTCTTTGTTATGTGGCGCTTCAATTGCTTCGTCAGGTCATCCTTCTCTTCCGGCACCCCCGCCGCACGACACAGATCCGTGATAAGGACAGGAAACCATAGTTGTTTAGGGTTCTTCTCCCGTATCTTCTCCTTCAGCCTAGATGCAATGACATTCCCCACATTAAACTTTATGCCTTTGAGTATACAATATAGGATAGCAACTTTGTGGATAGGCACGTTGTTGAGATGCTTTGTTGGAAGAATGGTGGCGTTGATGAACAGGAGCCAAACCTTGGCTTGTCTAGTTAAGCAAGTTGCTTTCATGCAATTGGAGGCGACGTTGGTCCATACCGGTCCTGTTGGAATGCAAACTACCTCTGCCATTTCCTGTGGGGTGACCTTCGTTAGAACTGTAGTGTAGTCATGTTGATCTAGGTCATCCAGTGCAAACAAATCAGAAATTTGCTCAGCCGAAAACACTACCTCTTTCCCTCTCACAATGGCCGTCTCTTCCTCCACTGATATCGCATTAGCGTAGAACTCGTAGACGAGGGAAAGAGCAGCTTCACTTCTTGGGTGACAGAAGTGCTCCCAATGGAGGGCACAAATTTGATTGGCGTAAGCTAAGTTCCAAGCCCTCTTGTCCATTTTAAATCCTCTCTCCATAATGAATGGAGTGGTTCTTAACTCCTTAAACCGTAACTCTGCCTCTTCATGTTGAAATCGTATGCCTTTCTTGATAACTGATTTCCCCTTCTTTTGTTTCTTATTTTCACAGATTTATCTGAATGTGCCATGTAGTAAGAATGGATCTAAAGGAAGATTCTAAAATGAAATGCGAGAGTGTTTGGTATACCTGAATGTGCCCTAGAAACGTTCTCTGGCGCAATCTTCCGTGCGTGCCTAGTCTCTCTCATCCTCTTCGCACGCACTGTCTCCCCACTTCCGCTTGACTGGTGGTCGGCGTTTCGCGAACTGGGAGATGATGTCGCAGCAATCCTCCAGCCGCTTGTCGCCTCAGCAGAAGCAAACTGAATGGAGAACCACCGCACGACAAAGCTTCCGCCGGATGAATCACCTTCTCACGTCGGCGATTCGCCTCTCACGCTCGACGATTCGCCTCTCACGCTCGACGATTCGCCTCTCACGCTCGACGATTCGCCTCTTCCGTGACCTAGGCGACGCTGTGAGTGGAGTCGGGCTTAGTTGATTTAGGATCGGGGTAATATACATTTTAATCGAATTAGAGTTTAATGTAATTAGGGTTTTAAGTGGATAAGCCTGCTTAATTATCCTAACCGCCGAATTTAATATTGAAGTGAAACGCCACTATGGTCCGCCCGCGGCGGTTCATGCAAACCGGGCGCCGGTTCAGCTCCCAGCGCGAAACAGCGTATGCAGGCAGCAAAAAGAAAATGACAACTTCCGCTTTTTGCGTTGTCATTTTCCGCTGAACCGGCGGTTCACGCAAACCGGTTACCGGTTCATAACCCAGGAAAATTCCGCCTAGGAGGGCAGAAAAAGAAAATGACAACATGCGTTTTTTTGCGTTGTCATTTTCCGCTGAACCGATTATATGGCGGTTCAGTTAGACCGGTTCTCGGTCCAACTCCCAAGCATAATGACGCCTGTCCAGGCAGAACACGGAAAATGACAACTTCGCATTTATGCTGTTGCAACACCAAGTGCTTTTTTTTCAAATGGCCGAATTTTTCCAGAATCTCATGTTCATCCAGCAACTTTTCCTCCATTCCAATCCTAAAGCTACAAAACTACTAACTATGAAAACTTAAAACTTTAAAAACAAGAAATAATACAAAGATACAATGGGTTGCCTCCCACCAAGCGCCTGATTTATGAGTCCCGGCAGGACTTTGCTTGATTAGACAAGCTCTACACGCGACACGACTCGGTCAATGTCGCCTCCCAGATATAACTTCAATCTCTCTCCATTTACCTTGAACTCTGTTCCGTCAGTTTCATTTAAAATGGTCACAGCTCCATAGGGATGCACGAGTTTGACCTTGAACGGGCCCGACCAACGTGACTTGAGCTTACCAGGGAACAATTTCAAGCGAGAGTTGAATAACAGAACAAGTTGTCCTGGCTCAAAATGTTTGTCCTTCATGCGTCGATCATGCCATTTCTTCGTGCGCTCTTTGTAAATTCTTGAGTTCTCATATGCTTGCATCCGAATCTCCTCTAGTTCATTTAATTGTAAAAGTCTCTGCTTACCAGCATCGCGAAAGTCGTAATTAATTTTTTTAATTGCCCAAAATGCCCGGTGCTCTAATTCTAGAGGTAGATGACAGGACTTTCCATAAACCATCCGGTACGGGGTTAGTCCAATGGGAGTCTTGAAGGCAGTGCGATACGCCCACAGTGCATCAACAAGCTTCTGTGACCAGTCTCTACGGTTGATGCTCACTGTCTTTTCTAAAATTTTCTTAATCTCTCTATTGGATACTTCCGCTAACCCATTCGTCTGGGGATGATATGCTAATGCGACTTTATGAGTTATCCCAAATTTGTTTAGTAATGCGGTGAACTGATTATTGCAGAAATGACTTCCGCCGTCACTAAGGATTGCCCTCGGGATTCCGAATCGACTGAATATATGGTGTCTTAAGAAATTAAGGACTACCTTCGCGTCATTCTTGGGCGTCGCGATCGCTTCCACACACTTAGATACGTAGTCCACAACCAATAATATGAATAAATTACCATTCGAGTTCACGAACGGTCCCATGAAATCTATACCCCATACGTCAAATAGCTCGACTTCCAGCATTATATTCATGGGCATCCCTTCGTTTTATGTATATTCTCGCTCCGTTGGCATCTATCGCATTGTTTCACAAATTCATTGGCGTCCCTAAACAAGTGAGGCCAATAGAATCCAGCCTCAAGCACCTTCATTGCTGTCCTCGTTCCCTTAAAATGACCTCCGTAAGGGGAACTATGACATTTTTCTAGTATCGCTCTCATCTCCTCCTCGGGTATGCATCTCCGTACAATTCCGTCAGCGCCAACTTTGAACAATAAGGGATCATCCCACATGTAAGACCTTACCTGATGTAAAAATAGCTTCTTTTGTTGGTAAGGTAGTTCAGGTGGCATAATATTGCTTGCCAAATAATTTACAAAGTTCCGCATACCAGGGTGCTGAGCCTTCAGCTATGGCTAACAACCACTCATCAGGGAATTTCTCATCGATCTCAAGAGGTATCGATTGGGTAGTGTTCTCGATCCTAGATAGATGGTCTGCAACCGGATTTTCTGTTCCTTTCTATCTCTGATCTCCACATCAAACTCTTGCAGTAGAAGTACCCACCGGATCAATCGAGGTTTCGCGTCTCGTTTCTCCATAAGATAACGAATTGCGGCATGATCGGTATATACTATAACCTTTGTGCATAGAAGATATGACCTAAACTTCTCAAACGCAAATACTACTGCCAATAATTTTTTTTCTGTGGTAGTGTAGTTGACTTGGGCGTCAATGAGGGTCTTGCTAGCGTAGGCTATCGTATGGAATATTTTCTCCCGCATTTGACCCAAGACAACTCCCACCGCATAGTCACTCGCATCGCACATCAAAACAAACGGCTCTTCCCAATTAGGTGTCACAACAATAGGTGTTGTACTCAAACGTTTTTTAAGCTCATTGAACGCTTCCAAACACTCATTACTGAAATAAAACTTCACATCCTTTTCTAATAAACCACTCAATGGCTTTGCTATTTTTGCGAAGTCTTTGTTAAATCGACGATAGAAACCGGCGTGTCCCAAGATGCTCCTCAACATTTTTACATTTTTGGGTGGAGGTAACTGCTCTATCGCGCCTAATTTCGCTTTATCCACTCCTAGCCCTCTTCTAGAGACATGATGTCCCAACACCATCCCTTCACGGACCATGAAGTGACATTTCTCCCAGTTCAATACTAAATTAGTCTCCACACACCGTGCAAGCACCTTCTCTAAACAGATCAAGCAGGTATCAAAAGATTTGCCAAAGATGGAGAAGTCATCCATGTAGACCTCGATCCCGTAATCTTCGGGACCATCACCATCTTCTAAAATATCCGCGATGAGCGCGATTACGCAACGTTGGAACGTAGCCGGTGCATTGCATAGGCCAAATGGAAGCATTCTAAATGCAAACGTCCCAAGGGGGCAAGTGAAGGTAGTCTTCTCTTGATCCTCTGGGTCTACCATAATCTGGTTATACCCTGAGTAACCATCTAGAAAGCAGAAGAAGTCATTCCCTGCCAGTCTATCCAAATTTGATCGATGAAAGGGAGGGGGAAGTGATCCTTCCTGGTGGCTTTGTTTAGTTTCTTATAGTCTATACAAATCCGCCAACCAGTAACTGTTCTAGTAGATATTAACTCTCCCTTCTCATTCCTTACTACCGTCAGTCCTCCTTTCTTTGGGACACAATGCACTGGCGACACCCACGAGCTATCGGAGATAGGGTAGATGACGCCTGCGTCTAACCATTTTATAATTTCTTTCCTTACTACTTCCTTCATTGGTGGGCTTAGACGGCGTTGAGGCTCAATAGATCCCTTGCATGACTCCTCTAAGCGGATCTTATGCATGCACAGTGATGGGCTGATCCCTTTGATATCCGCTATCGTCCAACCTATCGCCGACTTGTATCTCTTTAACAACCCAATAAGCCTTAGAAGTTGTTCAGATTCTAATTTGGAATTGACAATGATTGGTAAAGTGTCGTTCTCACCTAAGAACGCATAAGAAAGATGTTCAGGAAGGGGTTTTAACTCTAACAGTGGTGGCTCTTCGATCGAGGGTTTTACTGAGACGGTTTTCTCAGATGTCTCTAGCGGTTCCGGTTTTTGAACCCAAGCAATCTGCCTCTCAAATGCTTGTAGGCATCCTTGCATTTCTTCTTCCTCCTCAGATGAATCCTCCCCCGTCAATAGGTGTGTCAATTGAACTTCTTGTTCATTGAATAGTAGACGATTCGATTCATAGTCATAAATGGACACGTGATTGACCACCTCCATGTTGTCTTCCTCTCTATGGGGGAATCTCATTGCCTTAAGCAAGTTAAATGTTACTTGCTCGTCATTCACCCTCATTGTTAATTCTTCCTTCTGCACATCAATCAACGTCCTTCCCGTGGCTAGGAACGGTCTCCCTACAATGATTGGTACCTCTTTGTCCTCCTCCATATCTAATACCACAAAATCTGCTGGGAAAATAAACTTATCCACCTTTACTAACACATCCTCAACTATCCCTTTCGGAAACGCTAGGGTCCTATCGGCCAACTGCAGGGTTATGGAAGTCTTAGAGATTTCTCCCAAACCTAGCTTTCTATATATCGATATTGGCATTAAGTTTATGCTCGTCCCTAGATCACATAATGTCTTGCCCTCGAATTTGTATCCTATGGAACATGGAATAGTAAAACTCCCCGGATCTTTCAACTTGGGTGGGAGTCGTTTTTGGAGAATGGCGCTGCACTCTTGCGTGAGTGCTACCGTCTCATTCGTTACGAATCTTTTCTTCTTTGATAGGATATCCTTCATGAATTTCACGTAGCTTGACATCTGTTCCAACGCTTCCGCAAAAGGTATATTGATTTGCAATTTCTTGAATATCTCCATAAACTTCTGAAATTGATGGTCCAATTTACTTTTCCTTAATCGTTGAGGGAATGGTGGTGGTGGATAGACTATCGCACTACTCTTCTTTTTAGAACTTTCCACGGTCGACTCACGTGTCTTTTCTCCTAACACCTCCACTCCTTCACTAACATTCTCTTCTTCTATCGACTCCTCACTAGGTATCGCGGACTAATCTCCTCCAACTCATTTCCTTCGTTATTCATCTCAGATTTTTCTCTCTTCGGTGCTCCCACCAACTCCTTTCCACTCCTTAAAGTGACAGCCTTGCAATGAGGATTTTCTCTCTTCGGATTTGGAATGGTATCCGTTGGGAGAGTTCCTTGGGGTCTGAGACTCAATGCACTCGCAATCTGTCCTAATTGCGTTTCAATTACCCGTAAGGAACCCTCTAAACTAGTGATGCGGGCGTCACTCTTTTGGATTGATTCGACAATCATCTCTTCAGAATATTTTCTAGAAGCACCTTGGTGATTATAGTTATTGTTATGTGGTGGATTCGAGTGTGGATTTGAATTAAAACCGGGTGGGTGTGCCAAACCGGTGTTATTCTTCCACGAAAAGTTTGGGTGATTACGCACTTCAGGATTATAATAGTTAGAAAATGCATTGTTGTTATGATGATTGTGATGATGATTATTATTATACCTTGGTTGTCCCCCTACATAGTTAACCTCCTCATTATGGCCAACAAGTTGTTCTACGGTAAGAGATGAGTTAATGGGGAATGAAGGGGCAACTATGCTATTTACCTGTGGGTGTGGTTGAGTTTGACTTAGCGTCAAAGCATCTAATCTCTTGTTCATAGAGTTGAACTGCGCCGATATTTGTGCGGCGAAAGATGTCAACTGATCCACTTGGTAAAGACCTCCTACCGAAGAAGAAGGAGCCTGTCGATCGAATGATTGATAATTATTTGAAGATAAATCTTCAAGGATAGCGTAAGCGTCCTCAGGGTACTTGTTCATAAGAGATCCTCCTGCGGCTCCATCTACTTGGATCATCGTACATGTCTGGAGGCCATTATAAAACGTTCACACTTGTTGGTGCATCGCCAAACCGTGGTGAGGACACTTTCTTAAGAGCTCTTTGAACCGCTCCCATGCGTCATACAACGTTTCCCCATTCCCTTGCATAAATGTACTAATATCTCTCATTAGTTTCGCTGTTTTTGCGGGCGGGAAGTACTTGGCTAAGAACAAGTCAACCACTTGCATCCAAGTGGTGAGACCATATTGGGAATCAAGCCACTCCTTCGCTCTACCCGACAGAGAGAATGGAAATAGGCGGAGTTTAATCGCTTTGTCTGACGCACCACTAATCTTGAATGTGTCGCACACATCCATGAAAGTTCGTAAGTGGGAGTTTGGGTCTTCGTGATTCAGTCCACTGAATTGCTTCTGCTGCACTAGGTTCATGGCCATGGAGTCAATTTTGAAGTTATTGGCTTCAATGGCAGGCTTGATAATGCTATACTGCAGTCCACCCCTATAAGGCATGTTGTACTCGCGACAGGTTCGCCTAACTTCAGCAGGTTGTCCGTTCTGTTCAACCTGACCCTCTTGACCTAAGCCTTCATGGTCAACTTCATTAGGAGCGTTCTGATTATTATGATTCATTGTTATTACGTTATCGCTTCCTAATCGAACCGTTCTCCTATTCTGTCTACACGTCCGTTCGATCTCTAGTTTTAAGGGTAGTAAATCAGGTGATCGATATCTGGACATAAAATGCACACACCAACAATTGATGATTGATAATAACTACTCAACAAAACAATTACAAAATAACACGGCAACAATAATAAGAAAATTAACAATGACAAAAACAAAACTTGATCTCTAATTACTAGGGATTCACTAATATTGCAAGAAATAAACACTAACTCTCGCACCTCCCCGGCAACGGCGCCAAAAACTTGATACGCCCGAAATGGTCTACGTATTTAAACGCAAGTGCACGTGCCGTGTCAAGTAATAAAAGTGAGTAAGAATCGTTTCCACAGGGAGGTGATTGGTTTAGTGCTTGCAAATACCAGTTAGGCCTTTTCCTTAAATCCAAGTTGAATGAGATTTGTGATTTTCTTAAACTACCAAAATTAAGAATGCAGATTCTAAATGAAATTACTACGGATCTTAGGGAAAATACTTTTCTTATCAAAGGAGAGAAATAATCTCGTATCATGATTTCCTAGGTTTAGTATGATGAATAAGTGAATGTGTCGTTGTGAAAATCCGTAGTGAGCGTGCCCTGCAACGATCTTAAAATAGAGAACCGTATCTCTCGATATCGGCAATCCCTAGTTCTATATTTCCCCTTGGGTGAAATAAGAACTGCTCAAAGATCGAAGACCTAAGTTGCTAACACCAAGAGGAAGTCTCCTTCTCTCTTCAAATGCTATATCAAAATTACGATATACTACCGCAACTCCTCTCTCGATTTATGAAGTGTAGCATAAAGGTGAAACATTGGCCAAACATTTCAGAAATACAGATCGTAAAATTGATAAAGAACATTCACCAAGAATTCTCAACAACATAAACTAGAAAATATCCATCAAACACAACCTAGTACTCTCATAATACAAGATTAAGGAAGAATTAGTTCATGACGTTGGAGAAATCACACAAAATATTGAAGTAGAACTTACAAAACATAGTGGTTCACGCTTATTCGCTGTAGGAATCTCTTCCTAGAGTCCCTTCTTCGATCCGCACGAAGATCTCCTTCTTCTTCCTCTAGCCGTCGCTCTCCAATGGAGGTTTTCTTCCCACGCCAACCCTAGATGATGCTTTCCTCCTTAGATCCGAATTAGTAATGAATCCTCCTTCCTTTTGTCAGTTTTTAGCATTAAAAACGTCCATACTCCTGAAAGGATGCATCCTTTCATAATTAAAAATAGCGGGAATTCGAATTTGAAATTTAAAATTTCGGACAGACACATGTTGTAGTTTCAGAATTGGATGTTGCAGTAACTAGTCCAGGCCAAAAATAATAATTCTGCATTCACTTCCAAGTTGATTTCTCCGGCGAATCTTGCATAGAAAACCATGAAATAAGATCAACTTAGTACCATAAACATTAAAATACTAATTAATCATATTTTATCATCATTTAAGCTACTTTTTATTAATTATGAAGTAGAAATATTAGGCAAGGATAACTTCAATTGAGAAGTTATCAGCAATGTGCGCGGTGTGCGTGTATGTTTGATCGTTTGTTAACATGCTTCAACTTTGAGCATTTGCTTGTGGCAGTCGAGCATTTGTGGTGTTTGAACTATCACCTTGTATAAGCAATATTTGTTCCGCTTCTTTGATGTTGACAGTTGGAGGATGAGATCCAGACAATGCCCGGACTACTACTTGAGCGACCGACAGATGGTATCCTGGATGCGTGAGTATGACATTGTTGATCTTGGCGTTGATGGTCTTTCTAAGGATTAATGCGTTGAGTTTGATGATGAGGAGTAGACTCCAGCCTTGTTGTATCTTGCTTTGATTGCACTTGTATTGTATTTGATGCGTATTTTTTATTGGACTTTGTTCATTTATTTTGTTATAACAGCTTTGTGTGTTTTGTCTGTCTTTTGACTCATTGTCCCATTGTGGTTTTGAGCTTTTCTTGTGATATTTGTAATGTTGGCTCTGCTATCTTTGTGCAGGCGACTTTGAGGTACTCCTTGAGGTTGTTTGTTGGAGGACAAGACCCAGACGATGTCGAAATATACTGAAAAGGCGAAGGGCAAACGTTTCGAGCCGGGCAGTGAGAGGTCAGATCATCGAACTGGGGTGTCACTGAGTGGCTGACAGATGAAGGGCGAGACCCAGATAGTCCTGTGTCCTACTTCCAGGGTGAATACTTCTAGTTGGGCAGTGAGAGACCGGGTTCACTAGTTTGGGGGATGTCGTTGAATGGTTGGTGGTTGAAGGACGAGAACCAGATGGTTTCGCGACCTACTACAAGGGCAAAGAGCGAACACTTTTAGCCGTGAAGTGAGAGGTCAAGAATACTAGTCCGGAGGATGTCGCCGAGTGATTGGTGATTGAAAGACGAGACCCAAATAGTCTCGTGTCCTACTACCAGGGCATTAAGAACACTTCTAGCAGGGCAGTGAGAGGCCGGATTCACTAGTTTGGAGGATGTCGTTGAATGCGCATCGGTGAAGGGCGGACCTTCCAACCTGGCTGACCGCGAGGGGGAAGGCCCAGGAAGCGTCGCGACCTACTGCGGGAGAAGGGCAGACATTCGATCTCTGGCAGTGAGAGGCTGTAGGGACGTGGTCCCAGAGAGACGATGAAGTGCAGACTTTCGAACCGCTAGCGAGCGCGAGGGGGCAGGCCCTGGCGACGCCACGACCTACTGCAGAGAGAAGGGCAGACCTTCGATCGTCAGCAGTGGGAGGCTGCAGGGACGTGGTCCCGGAGAGATGGTGAAGGGAAGACCTTCGAACCGCTAGCGAGCGCGAGGGGGGCAGGCCCTGACGACGACGTGACCTACTGCGGAGAGAAGGACAGACCTTCGATCGTCGGTAGTGAGAGGCCGCATGGACATGGTACCGGAGAGATGGTGAAGGGTAGACCTTTGAATCGTTGGCGAGTGCAAGGGAGGCAAGTAGAGCTGTCATGGTTCCAATTCGGTTCTGGTTCTACTAAAACCATGAACCGAACCACTAAGATAACGGTTCTTCAAATTAGAACCAAAACTTTATTTGGTTTGACCAGTTCCGGTTCTGGTTCCGGTTCCACCTTAATTTTTGGAACCTTCGTGTCAACGGTTCTGGTTACGGTTCAACAAAAAACAAAACCAAACCGACCACTAACGGTTCGGTATGGTTCCTTGCGGTTCGGTCCGGTTTCAATCAGTTCCAACTAAAACCAAAATCAAACTTGGCGAGATGAAATAAAAGTGGACTGCAAATAGTGAAACTCAAAACAACATCGAAATAGAAATAATTATGTTGCACACTTCTCGATGGTCTTTTCAACGATCGGTGGAATAGTATCAATCGTCTCCTCACGCGTGTAGACTTGCCACAACATCTAGTTGGCTTGGGCACGTCTCGTCGGCATGCTCAACCGTAACAACCGGCTACAATTAGTTGTCTTTCATGATTACTAATAAATAGTAGTTGTATAGCTTCTATATTTTTTAAATAAAATATTTCAAAAAAATATATAAGTAAATTTGAAAATATATTATCTAGGTGTATAAAAATCAAAAGTGCACTGCAAAAATTGACTCCAAACCACACCAATGTCAAACCATACCACACATTTTTTATGCGGTGAAGTTTTGTTCGGTCCAAAATAAACCCCCTTTAGTGCGATTGTGGTTTGAGTTCGAACTGCACCAGATTCACTTGTGATAGTAAGTATAAACATTATAGATAAATTATAAAATAATAACAATATAATAATAATAATAATAAACGGGTTGCGGCTCGGTTATACTTCGGTCAGGTTCGGATCGGGTCTAAAAATCTTGAAACCGCTCGAGACTTATATGTTGCGGTTCCGGTTCCGGTTCCGGTCCGGATAACAAAATGTAAGAATCACACCCGGACCAATGTTGTTAACGGTTCCAAAATTCAAACCGGAACCTGAATAATTTGCGGACGGTTCGGTCTGGTTCTTTGCGGTTCCGGTTCAGTTCTGGTTTGGTTTGCGGTTTTCGGTTTTAAGTGACAGCTCTAGAGGCAAGCCCTGACGATGTCGCGACCTACTATGAAGAGAAGGGCAGACCTTCGATTGTCAGTAGTGGGAGGGCACGAGGATGTGGTCCCGGAAAGATGGTGAAGGACAAACCTTCGACCCGTTGGCGAGTGCGAGGGAAGCAATCCCTAGCGATGCCACGACCTACTACAAAGAGAAGGGCATACCTTCGATCGTTGGCAGTGGGAGGCCGCATGGACGTGGCTCTAGAAAGATAGTGAAGAGCAGACCTTCAAACCGTTGGCGAGTGAGAGGGAGGCAAGCCCCAGCGATACCACGACCTATTGCGGAGAGAAGGACAGACTTTCAATCATCGGCAGTGAGTGGTCGTAGGGACGTGGTCCCGGAAAGACGTCGAGCGCTTCTCAGATGCAATTGTTGTTAATGAGCGCACTGCCCTGGAGATAGGTGTTGTACGGAGCTTGTTGCCGGAGTCAATTACTATTAATGAGCTCGCTGCCCGGAGGCAGGTGCTGTAAGGAGCGCGCTGCCCGGAGGCAATTGTTGGAGGCAGTTGTTGTTAATGAGCGCGTTGTCCAGAGGAATGTGCTGTAAGGAGCGCGCTGCCCGAAGATAGTTACTGTTAATGAGCGCGCTGCTCGATGACAGGTGGTGTAAGGAGCACGCTGCCCGGAGGTAATTGTTGTTAATGAGCGCACTGCCCGGAGGCAGGTGGTGTAAGCAGCACGCTGCCCGGAGGCAGTTGCCGTCAATTAGCGCCTTACCTGAAGGCAGGTGCGGTGGATGTCCTGTTGGAGCGAATTGAATATGTAGTTTTATTAGCGCGAGCAATGTTTGCCTTCTACAGACTAATTGGTAGGAAGCTTTCTCTCGAGATGGTCGTCCTGGGGGTTGCCCTCAGTCCCTCCTGGTGAGTGGTTGACTGATCTGCTACTAGTTGACTCAGCATTTGGCTTCGTAAGAATCTCCACAGCAGAACTTGTTTAACGAGATGTTTGATTTCCTTCTTAAGCTTTGAGCAATTTTTTGTGTCATGTACTCGTCCGTGGTGGAACTCACAATACTTCATCTGATCTCCTACGATCCTAGCGAGAGTTGTCTAGGTTTGGAAAGCGCTTCATTGCCTCTGATTAGAGTACGTTTGTTCTAGGGGTATTTATGTGTGTGATGGTTTGTTGAACGTGATGCCCCCGTCTTGACGGGATCCTTCGCGAGATCTACCACCCTTCTTTGGCATCTTTGTTGGGTCACATCCCTACTTCTTTTTCAACAGTCTTTAAGTTGTTGTTGAGCGTTTGCTGCCGACGGCGAGTGATGATGTTAAGGATGTTGGTTCAGAGCGGTCTGCCATATGCCTTGACTGTGCTCCTTGGCGACTGAGTTGCGAAATTCTTTGTGAGCAATCCTTCGAAACAAAGGCTTATGGATTGATACATCCGTATGGTAACGAGGTTGATGAGTTTTGGATTCTTTGGGTCGGGCTGAGCTAGTAGTACTAACAGATTTTCTTGCAGGCATACTGTACCTGTAGTCAGATTGCTTGGCCATGGCGCAAGATGACGTTAGCGGAGGTGGGCTGCTAAGCATAAAAGCTGAGCGAAGGTCACGAGAGGCGCTTAAAATCATGAGCGCCTGACTTTGACTCTCCTCCACCCGACACATGCATTCCTACAACTCCTCATAAGGCGTAAGCATGGCCTCTTCCTCGAGAGGTGTGTTGTCACGCGAATGGGAGAGAACTGGGGCGACGTGCCCCCAGGGGACAATCTTTTGGCAGTACATGCATTTCTTCTTGTCATGACTGTTGGCGATGAGTATCGTTGTTCAGAGGATACTGCTTTCTGAATCTACTGGGTCTTCTTCGAACTTCAGGGAACTCGATTATCACAGACGGCGCCAAACTATTGCGGTTCGCTCAAGGCTCCTGGTAGACCAAACTAAATTTAACCGCCTTAGCCTTAGAGCAGTCGAGCGCACAAACAGTCATAGTAAGTAAAAAAGATGTGAAAAGATTTTTTTAACGTGAAAAACCCGTCAAATGAGTGAAAAACTATGTGGCCAGATCTGTGCCGGCCAAAACTCCACTATTTAGTAGTTGTTGTGCAGAACTTTCTTGAAAAACTCGAGGGTGATAGGTCACCTCTCGTTATAATTGTTGAGAGGGGAGGGGAGAGGGGAGAGCTCGGAGGGTGACAAGCCACCACTCACAGAGCTAAGAATATATGTGTGCTTCTGGGGGTGATGCACTCATTGTACTTCGGAGTGCTTTGATGATTCTTGGAAGTGAGAACAGTACACTCTACACACTGTTTGGTATCTGCTGCTCAGAAAATCGAGCGACGTGTTCGACGCTCTTTATCTTTTGCGGCTTGTCTCCTGTTGTGTATAAAGCATTCTGGAGAGGTTGACTTGTTGTAGACTGGGGAGTCTGTTGTTGAGTTGACGGCGTTGGGCTCTTATGGTGGTCTTGAGAGTGTAGCACATAGGATCTCGCTTGGAGCGGTCTTGACGACAGAGCACTTGTTGGAGGGGGGCGCGCATAGCGCTTTCTAGGGGAGAGTGCACAGAGCGCTTGTTGGAGGGGAGCGCACAAAGCGCTTGCTGTCGGAGAGCGCGCGAAGTGCTTGTTGGGGGAGAGCCCGCAGAGCGCTTGTTGGAGGGGAGCGCGGAGAGCGCTTAGTGGAGGAGAGCGCTCAGGGTGCTTGTTGGCAGAGAGCGCGCAAAGTGCTTGCTGGAGGAGAACGTACATGACACTTGCTGGAGGAGAGCACACATAACGCTTGTTGGAGGAGAACGTGCAGGGCGCTTGTTGGAGGAGAGCACACAGAGCGCTTGCTGGAGGAGAATGTGCGAGACGCATGCTGGAGGAGACTGCGTGGGTGCTTGCTGGAGGAGAGCGCGCGGAGGGCCATTTGGAGGAGAGCGCACATGAGCTTGCTGGAGGAGAGCGTGTGTAGCGCTTGCTGGAAGAGAGCGTGCGCAGAAGCGTGCAAGGAAGAGGTGCGCACGAGAGCGTATAAGGAAGAGGTGTGCACGCTAGCACGTAAGGAAATGTCGTGTATGCGAGCGCGCAAGGAAGAGGCACACACGGGAGCGCGCATGAAGAGGTGCGCACGCGAGCACGCAAGGAAAAGGTGCACATGCGAGCGCGCAAGGAAGATGCGCGTGCGGGAGCGCACAAGGAAGAGGCAAGTGCGCGAGCGCGCAAGGAAGAGTGGCAGAAGGAGGCGACGCGCGAGAGCGTGCATGGAAGAGGCACACACACGAAAGAGAAAGGAGGAGAGAGAAAGTCATATGAGGAGAGAGAGAATCCATCGAGGATTTTTTGGCCAAGAAGAGAATGAAAATGGAGAGGAAATGAGTCTATTTATAGATTTTTGGAGGCGTGAACTAGTAAATTTACCCGGTAACTACCAGACAGACGAATAGAATCGCCCGAAATAAAGGATGATCACCATTTTTACGAAATGACAAGACCGCCCCCAGGTGATTATGGGCACATTAGAAAAGTAACCTCCCCTCCTGCGAGGGGAGGGGCGACCGACAAGGTCAACGGCTAAAAATGCCGACCGCCGACCTTACCGGGGGCGGCGGTAGGACGGGCTGCAAAAACTGCTTCCCGTTCTGGTTGGCGGGGACGCCGCCCCGTGGTGGCTGGACGGGCGACAAAAATTGCCGCCCCTCCAGGGCGAGCAAAGGGGGGCCGCCCCTGTTAGGGGGGCGTTTGAGATCGGGAGGCCGCCCCTTACATGGGCGGCGACTTAAATGGGGCGGCCAATTCGGCCACCCGATTTGGGCCAACGGGGAGGCGCCCCTTTTAGGGGTCACGAAAGGGGACGAGAGGCCAGATTGGCCGGTCGTTCTGGGCAAGCGGGAGGCCGCCCCTTACAGGGGCGGCAGCTGAAATCGGACTGCCAGTTTGGCCGCCAGATTTGGGTTGACAGCGGAGGCCGCGCCCTTACGGGGGTGGCGGCGGAGGCTGCACGACATGAGACCGCGTGGTGGCTTTGGGCACGCCGACCGACACGGGATTGCGCAAGGAAGACGACGACGGTGATGTTGATTATATCACGGTGATGGCAGCGATGATGGCGGTTGCCGCAGCAGCGATGGTGGCGGTTACACTTCTGGCAGTTACGCCGTTAGTGAGGGCGACGGGGATAACCACACCCCATGTGTGGGGGTGCAACCAGTGACGGAGCTAGAAAATAATGTCAGGGTGGACAGACTCATTTCACAATGTAGTTAAAAAATTAACTTAAATTACCAGCTTTTGATCATGAATCGGGAGAAGAGGAGCACCGGCGAGCCTCGATCGGAATCGACGACGACTCGGCGAGGCGGGCGGCGACCAGCGAGTCTCGATTGGAATTCCGAAAGGATGGAAAGGGGAGCAGCCAAGCAGGAATCGAAGAAGAGGAACAGTCGCGAGAGTTAGGGCCGACTGGAGGCTGGAAGCCTGGAGCGGATATAACTATATATAACCCTATAATATATAAAGCATAGACTGCGATTCTATGCTTTATTTATATTTATATATATATAATAATATATATATATATATATATATATATATATATATAAATAATATAATAATAAATAAACATAGACTGCGGTTCTTTCTAAGAACCGCATTTTATGTTTATATATATATATATATATATATATATATATAAATATATATATATATATAAAATATATATTCATATATATATATATATCTAAGAACCGCATATATATATATATATATATATATTCTGAGCTTTATAACAGCGGAATTTAATGCGCGTCGTTGGATTACATCTAATGAATAAAAAAATTTCAAAGCAAAAAAAGAGAATATGAGATTCGAACTCAAGACCTCATTAATAAGATCTAAATGTTTTACCACTGCATTCAATTAGAACTACTGAATATTTCTTATATATTTATCTTATAATATATACATATATATATTAAAAAATTTAATGCGCGCCATAATCTATGGAACATTTCGCAAAATTCAGGGTGAGCAGCTGTCCACCCTGGACTATACTTAGATCCGCCCCTGGGTGCAACTAGCCCTTCTAAGTGGCCCATCAAATATATTTATTGTGATATTATTTACATTTTTTGGAATTTTTATTTTGCAAAAAACTTGGTTTACAGATATAAATTATATTTGCGTATAATAATTTTGAAAAATAGTGATTTGCAGATATAAAATTGCTACCTATAATTAAAAGTGTGTGCTAATAACGATTGTTATAATAAAGTCTTGTAGGGATTCATTCTGATGTCGGCGTGTGGCATGATAATAAACGTAATTTAATTAGTTTTTGTTCTGCCAAGATAAGTTATGCTCATAAGAAAGTTTTCAGGAAGGCCGCGCCTCTTCCCCGCGTATCTAAAAACGGGATCTCTGTGTTTTTTTTTGGCTGCGCGTGAATCCCAGCTTACCGAAAGAAGCTCTCCCCTCGCCTGCTGCCCTAAAACTGCGCCGCTCCTCAGCGATAATCTTGGTTCCTACGGTAAAACGGCCCCGTTCGTTTGCTATATTTTGGCTCATGATTTTGGTTTTGGTTTCCATAGACGAGCCATTCCTTGAAGGGTAGACC
Organism: Platanthera guangdongensis; assembly: GCA_039583875.1. Classification (NCBI taxonomy): domain Eukaryota; kingdom Viridiplantae; phylum Streptophyta; class Magnoliopsida; order Asparagales; family Orchidaceae; genus Platanthera; species Platanthera guangdongensis. The sequence continues at coordinate 182,550,859 of CM077161.1, read as the reverse complement.
TGACTACGGCAAGCCCGCAAGACTCCACTGCTATCCTCCGCAGCCTCCCCGATACTCTTCTCCGTTTGCTGCTAGAGACCCCTCCAGTTCTGCCATCCAAAACCCGACACTTGCAGTAGCTGAAGTTTTGTCCAGCCATCCACAGTCCCGTACCCTCCAACCACTGCTTGCAGAGAAACCTGTTCCACACCCGCTGGTAACCCCTTTTGTCTATCCCAATACTCAACTCATGTTAGATTAATCTTGTGCTTATATTTAATGATAAAAAAATCAGAGCTTGCCCTAATTTCATTTATCCTATTTGTTGTTAATTTGAAATCTTGTTTGTCTTTTCATTTCTTGTATTATATACATGTGGATATTGTATCTCATATCGTGGATGCAAATTTTTAGCCGTATGAGTGTATGCGAACCCCAATTAGTTATCGTTTAAAAAATAATTCGTGAAATTTCTTTGCCCTACAACAATTTTAAGAGATCTTATGAATTATTGTTTAAAGTCTACAACCCTCATTTTAATCTACATCACTACCTTGGCTGACAAACTAAACCCTAACCCTAAACATCTAGAACTTGCACAGCCCGAACCTGAGCCTGAACCACGTAACCAACCCCATTGGAATATGAGAGTCAAGTTAGATGTAGATGACTTTGAAGGGCGATTAGAGCCCGAAGGTTGTTTAGAATGGTGCGATAGGATGCCTGGCTTGGAAGCAATTTCCCCAAGCTAGACAAGGCGAATATGCCACCCTCTGGCTGAAATAGTCTACTCTAGTTTGGTGGACACAGTTAGAGCGTTCTAGGTTCAATTTAGGCATGCCTCTGATCACTACATGGAATGGTCCCTCCCGATTATTTGCAAAACATATATCGTAGGTTTCACAACCTACGATAAGACAAACTATCTGTGGATGAGTATACAAATGTGTTCTCAGTCCTCCAGTCTCGCCTCAATCTTTAAGAGGATGATGACATGACTGTATCTCATTATCTGAACGAGTTACGATATTCCATTATAGACCAATTAAAGGGCTGATTGGGAGAGCGGTGGAGGTTTGAAAAGGAGTGGTAGCAAAATGAGGGTAGGAAAATGAGTTATTTGAAAAGATTTATTGCAAATGGAGATCTGTTTGAGTGAACACCTTTTGTAGAGTTTTAGGAACGGAGAAGCACTTTATAAACTATCTCCGTTGCTATGACTGTTTTAGGAAAACATGTGAAATACTTTATGTGAAGCGACAACAATGACACAAAATTGAAATGCATTGTTCTGTTAGAGTACCTCAGTACAATTAGAAGTCCAATGGGAAAAACATCCCCACACCACTGTTAACCCAGAAATCGGCGATCCTTCTCAAGGTGGCCAGCTGGCTAGTCGCGACCCCTAGGTTCTCCCTTTCGATCGCGACAAGTCCCCGCTTATGCGGACAGTTTTCCCTGTCCGCCTATGTTTCCTTGCAACCGCGTGCCCTGCGGGACGGCGGGCTGTTCCCATGGCTCACCCTCGCGGGACATGCGGTTAGGTCCGCTAATCGTGCAGTGCTTTTCCTTGCAGGAGTTCGCCAACAGCACCACCGGGAGCGACCTCCTAATCAGCCCAAGGGGCGGTGGTCTCCAGCCACCGTCCGCCGAGGCCGCCCACCAGGGGCGGCCTCCCTGCTGCCCGAGGGGCGGCGGCCTCCTGCCGCCGTCCGCCGAGGCCGCCCACCCGGGGCGGCCTCTGCCCGCCAGCCGGCGGACTCCCCCCGGAGTCCGCCCAGGCCGCCCGCAAGGGGGCGGCCAGGCCCGCCGGGCGGACTCCCCCCTGGAGTCCGCCCAGGCCGCCCGCTAGGGGGCGGCCCCGGCGACCAGCCGGGCGGACTCCCCCTGGAGTCCGCCCGCAAGGGGGCGGCCAGGCCCGCCGGGCGGACTCCCCCTGGAGTCCGCCCAGGCCGCCCGCTAGGGGGCGGCCCCGGCGACCAGCCGGGCGGACTCCCCCTGGAGTCCGCCCAGGCCGCCCGCAAGGGGCGGCCAGGCCCGCCGGGCGGACTCCCCCTGGAGTCCGCCCAGGCCGCCTGCTAGGGGGCGCCCCCCGGCGTCCCGCCGGGCGGACTCCCCCTGGAGTCCGCCCAGGTCGCCCGCTAGGGGGCGACCTCCAGTTCTCTGCAGGAGGATCCGCTTGCTTCATCAGTCAAGGTGGCGGACGCAAAATCTCAGTCCGCGGAGTCCGCGCAGGTCGTCATGCTGATGTCACTGGGCCCCGCTTCTTCAAGAACTTCCCTGGGCCTATAAATACCCCCCTGAAGCCTCTCATTCGGGATCCTGGTGGTGGAGACAAGTCTTGCCAGCTCCCCCTGCGGACTCCGTTTTTCCAGTTCGTCATCACCTCTCCAGCAAGCTCTGCGGACTCAGTTTCCTGTCCGCGCAGTACTCCACAGCTTCAGCAGCTTGCCAGCAGACTCTGCAGACTCAGTTTCCCAGTCCTCCAGCAGCTAGCAGACTATTTTACTTAGTCTCTGACAGCTTCTCTCCTCTGCTTTCTGGCACTTTCTCCTCCTTTAGCCGCCAGCTTCTCCTTGTACCCCTTTTATTGATTTGTTGTAAAGGTGTACTTGTAAGCTTGTAACCTCTAGCTTTTAATAAAAGGAAAGCCCGTCGCAGGAGTGACATTTAGGCCGCGACGGGCGAAGTGTGTTGTTGCCGCTGCTAGCGGCCCCCTCTCCTCTGCTCTGCTCAGCAAGCCTTGCTCCTCTGCTCAGCAAGCCTTGCTCCTCTGCTCAGCAAGTCCTTGCTCCTCTCTGCTCAGCAAGCCTTGCTCCTCTGCTCAGCAAGCCTTGCCCTCAGCTCAGCTCAGCTCTCCTCGGCTTTCAACCTGCAAGTGCAACCGTTGCGATTACTGTCTGCTGCTCGACCGTTCCCGGTCTCCCTCCTCTTCCCTCTTGATCAACCCTCTCTGTTGATCAAGGCTCGCCTCTTCTCTCAAGCCTCTCCCTTCCTCCGCAATCTTCTCCTTCCTCCTCACCTAGCCTGTGAGGCCCAATCACCCCCTCGGTGATAGCTGTCCCCCCGGTGCCGTTTTCGCGCATCAACATTTGGTGCGGTGAGCGTGGATCGAACACGCGACCTTCAGATCAGAACAGGCAGTGAAAGCAACAGCTAATCATGTCAGACCGTCAGTCAGCTGAGAACCATGCTCCAAGTCCCAGTGAAGATCCTCTCTGGGAAGCCTTTGAGCAGTCGCGTCGAGAGAATGCTCAACAGTTCCAAGCTATCAACAAAGTTCTTGCTGCTATAACACAACGATTAGATGCTCAACCAACAGCTGCTCCAATCAACCCAACACCAATAGCAGAGCGTCAACAAGCTTACTCTCAAGCTTGTCCGTCGTTCTATCCCCCGTACACTCCAACCTTTCCGCAAGGGCCTGCAGCTCCTTTGCGGACTCAAGATGAAGAGTTCGCTGCTCGCCATAACTTCTTCCGGGAAGCAGCCCGGGGAAGTCCAGCTAGAGTTCTCAACTTTCAGGGAAGTCATCCCTACCCTTCAGCTCCTGCCCCTGCTCCTCCTGCAGCAGCTTTTCCTTGTTATCCTCATGCTCCTTTTGCAGCTGCAGCTTATCCTTTCTTTCCCTATGCTGTAGGAGAGCAAGAAGAGCCTTCACCATTCGCGGAGAGTGTCCGCCATGAGCCAACTCCAGCAAACTTCAGAGAGCCTCGACTACCAACCTACACTGGAGAGACAGATCCAGTAAAGCACCTCCAAGCTTTTGAGTCAGCCGTTGCTCTCAAGACTCTCTCAGATGCAACCAAATGCAAGCTTCTTGTTACCTCTTTTGATGGGCAAGTGAGGGACTGGTTCTATGGCCTCCGTCCTCACTCCATCGCTTCCTTCCTTGATCTTCGAAGGGAGTTTCTTCTCAGATTCTCTACGTCAACTAAGAGAAAGGGCGGTCCTGAAGCCCTCTTTGAGATCAAGCAGCGCGGGAATGAGACTTGGTCTCAGTTTGTGGATCGATTCCAAAGAGAGATTTTGGACATCGAGGTTACTGATCAAGAGATGTACCGAGTGGCTCTTATCCACGGTCTTCGTGAAGGGCCTCTCAAATTTGAAGCCAACGTCCGTGCTCCAAGGACTTATCAAGAGTTGATTGCTCTAGCCAACTCATACATCCGAGGCGAAAAGAGCAATCCAGGCTTCGTCTCCAAACTTCTATCCGAGGAGGATCCCTCCCGCAAGCATCCTCCAAGGTCTCCTCGCAATCACGCCCAACTTACTCAAGGAAGGAGAGAAGGCTTCATCGCCAGCGATACTCCTTCCCAAGCCGAGACAATGCTCAAGACTCATTGCTGCCGCTAGCTCATTCTCAAACAGCAACTGTTCAACAAGAGCAAGACGATGACTTGCATGAGTCTGATCTCGACGACGTCGTGCAAGAAGTAGTCCAGATCATGAAAGATAGGGCAAACTACAAGAAGCCCTATCGGCCGACCGATCAGAGGTCTAGAAACTCAGAGCCTTATTGTGAATTCCACAAAGAGTCAGGCCATCGAACAGAAGATTGCCGAGCATTCCGCCAGCTTGTGCAAAGGATGCTCCGGCAAGGCAAGATGCGTGACTTGCTTCCTAAAGAAGATCGCCCTGATCCAGCAACTTCAAGGGGCAAAGAACTTTCAGACGCTCCTCACTCCTCAAGAGGGGTGAGCCAAGTCGAAGAATTTCCTCTCCTCGTTGTTAACAGAGAAGTCGAATGCTTCGATGCCTACGACGAGGGTGTGCTGGGGAGGATCCAATGCTAGCGATGGACTTCACAGTCCTCCAGAGCTCCTTGCAACCTACAGGGGTTATCTCAACCCTTACTCTCTCTCCTTTTCAAACATTTTCATTACAACACTTCTCAGTGTTCTTTACTTGCTTTCCAGCAAAGCTTTTATTCAGGGATCCGTACTGACACAGTTCCCTTCTTGTGTTGCTCCTTCCTCTCTTCTCCCTCTCTTAGGATCGTTACGCCAATGAGATTTCGCCGAGCCTGAAACGTTCCCTCCGTAGTTTGTTCTCGCACTATCGCTTCGACCACACATGGCGGGAGTATACCCATGTGTGCAGTGGGAGCAGTTCAATCACGGGAATGAGCTTCAGACTTAGGATCCTAGCCAACATCTGACACAGAGTGTGTGCTAGGGGAGCCCCATGTGTTAGCTCTGTTGTGCGTCTTATAGGATACATTACGGTTAGGATGATCTTCGCTGGACAAGCAATGACAATCAAGCGTAGCCTTGTCTCTTTGCTCATCCTTCAACTGTGGTGGCCGAAGCACTCTCCGGTATCCTCGATCCGTGCCTTCTCGGGTTCGCAACTCCACTGATCAATACACAGACAAGATAGGCCTCTTGGCGCAACCCGTCTCGTTGATCAGTGATGCTTGTACCCAAGGCGAGAGAGCGGTCCTTCTCAGGACCTTTCCCTTGCTTTCCTCTTTTGTGCCCTCCTTGAGGATGCGCGGCCAGCCCGCTTTGAGCAGGATCATGCTCGGAATGTTTTTTTCGGGCAAGTGATGCATAAGGCCCACGGGGAACACCTGTGGCAGCATTCAACCCTCCTTAGTCATTCCGAATATGGACCTCTTTTTCCTTTTCCCCCTCTTTGAGGATGCGCGGCCAGCCCGCTTTGAGTAGGACTGTACTCGGGATGATTTTTCGGGCAAGTGATGCATAAGGCCCACGGGGAACACCTGTGGCAGCATTCAACCCTCTTTAGTCATTCCGGGTACAGACCTCCTTTTCTCTCTCTCCCTCCTTTCACAGGTGAACAGGTTAATCCAACCTGCCAAAAGGATTTCCAGCCATGTCAACAGCTAGTGCTCGATTCATTAATCTGGACTTCGTGATAATGTTCATCGGGCATTTCTCTTGCTACTTGGTCATATCGACCCTATCTCATCAACCTTCATGGGTTATCTCAAAAAGATTTTCAGCAATCACTTTGCTTATGCTCACCTCATATACTTTGCCTGCTCAAGCTCTATCATATGGAGATTCACAGAGCTACTCATTATTCTTGCCAAAGCCTAATGGCGTCAAACATTAATCGAGTCATATCAACATTTTTGGTATGGTTCTGGTGCGTTTATCCTCGCGTCTTTTTTGCTTCTAATCTCTCTCCTCACAGAGGTTAGCAAACCCTTGCAAGCCTTCTCCACAGGTACTTGCAAGCTCCATTCATATGCAAATTGTCTGCTTCTAACTTTTCTCTTTGTAGAGAACAACAGACACCTGCAAACCTCATCCAGGTACTTGCAGTTTAAATCATTACTTTATCTCTCTGCTTACTCTTCACTTTGCAGTGGTTAGCAGACATCTGCAAGTCATTCAGGTACTTGCAGCTTATCTCTATATACAATATCTGCCTCTAACTCTCTTCTTGCAGAAGTCACCAACACTTGCAAGCTCCATTCAGGTACTTGCAAGTTACTTTCATGTACTATGCATACTCTTAACTCTTCTCTCGCAGAGACCACCAAAGATTTGCAAGTTCCTTCCAGGTACTTGTAACTCATTTTTTCTGTCCTTGTATACTCTTTTCCCTTCTCTTTTTGCAGAGAATGACAGGTGCTTGCAAGCCTCTATCAGGTGCTTGCAAGATTACTATGTCTTTCTGTTTTCCCTCACTATTGTTTTGCAGAACTTTGCAGGAGAAGCGCCTTCTTCGTTTTGCAAAATCAAACTCAGGTACACACTCGATGTACCACTCATACGTGCTTACCCTTAATTTTCCTCTTGCAGGAAAATAAAACAGGAAACACCAAGCTTGTAAGGAGAGTCTTCAGGTTCTGTCTCTCCTTGCTCCTCTTCTTCCGTTGGGGTGGATCACGATTTTCGTGGGTCTCCAACTTTTTCGATGTTCCCTTCGGAACTTAAAAAAGTGCGGGGATTATGTTAACCCAGAAATCGGCGATCCTTCCCAAGGTGGCCAGCTGGCTAGTCGCGACCCCTAGGTTCTCCCTTTCGATCGCGACAAGTCCCCGCGTATGCGGACAGTTTTCCCTGTCCGCCTAGGTTTCCTTGCAACCGCGTGCCCTGCGGGACGGCGGGCTGTTCCCATGGCTCACCCTCGCGGGACATGCGGTTAGGTCCGCTAATCGTGCAGTGCTTTTCCTTGCAGGAGTTCGCCAACAGCACCACCGGGAGCGACCTCCTAATCAGCCCAAGGGGCGGTGGTCTCCAGCCACCGTCCGTCGAGGCCGCCCACCAGGGGCGGCCTCCCTGCTGCCCGAGGGGCGGCGGCCTCCTGCCGCCGTCCGCCGAGGCCGCCCACCCGGGGCGGCCTCTGCCCGCCAGCCGGGCGGACTCCCCCCGGAGTCCGCCCAGGCCCGCCGCAAGGGGCGGCCAGGCCCGCCGGGCGGACTCCCCCTGGAGTCCGCCCAGGCCGCCCGCTAGGGGGCGGCCCCGGCGACCAGCCGGGCGGACTCCCCCTGGAGTCCGCCAGGCCGCCCGCAAGGGGCGGCCAGGCCCGCCGGGCGGACTCCCCCTGGAGTCCGCCCAGGCCGCCCGCTAGGGGGCGGCCCCGGCGACCAGCGGGCGGACTCCCCCTGGAGTCCGCCCAGGCCGCCCGCAAGGGGGCGGCCAGGCCCGCCGGGCGGACTCCCCCTGGAGTCCGCCCAGGCCGCCCGCTAGGGGGCGGCCCCGGCGTCCCGCCGGGCGGACTCCCCCTGGAGTCCGCCCAGGTCGCCCGCTAGGGGGCGACCTCCAGTTCTCTGCAGGAGGATCCGCTTGCTTCATCAGTCAAGGTGGCGGACGCAAAATCTCAGTCCGCGGAGTCCGCGCAGGTCGTCATGCTGATGTCACTGGGCCCCGCTTCTTCAAGAACTTCCCTGGGCCTATAAATACCCCCTGAAGCCTCTCATTCGGGGATCCTGGTGGTGGAGACAAGTCTTGCCAGCTCCAACTGCGGACTCCGTTTTCCAGTCCGTCATCACCTCTCCAGCAAGCTCTGCGGACTCAGTTTCCTGTCCGCGCAGTACTCCACAGCTTCAGCAGCTTGCCAGCAGACTCTGCAGTCTCAGTTTCCCAGTCCTCCAGCAGCTAGCAGACTATTTTACTTAGTCTCTGGCAGCTTCTCTCCTCTGCTTTCTGGCACTTTCTCCTCCTTTAGCCGCCAGCTTCTCCTTGTACCCCTTTTATTGATTTGTTGTAAAGGTGTACTTGTAAGCTTGTAACCTCTAGCTTTTAATAAAAGGAAAGCCCATCGCAGGAGTGGCATTTAGGCCGCGACGGGCGAAGTGTGTTGTTGCCGCTGCTAGCGGCCCCCTCTCCTCTCCTCTGCTCAGCAAGCCTTGCTCCTCTGCTCAGCAAGTCTTGCTCCTCTGCTCAGCAAGTCTTGCTCCTCTGCTCAGCAAGCCTTGCTCCTCTGCTCAGCAAGCCTTGCTCCTCTGCTCAGCAAGCCTTGCCCTCAGCTCAGCTCAGCTCTCCTCGGCTTTCAACCTGCAAGTGCAACCGTTGCGATTACTGTCTGCTCGACCGTTCCCGGTCTCCCTCCTCTTCCCCTCTTGATCAACCCTCTCTGTTGATCAAGGCTCGCCTCTTCTCTCAAGCCTCTCCCTTCCTCCGCAATCTTCTCCTTCCTCCTCACCTAGCCTGTGAGGCCCAATCACCCCCTCGGTGATAGCTGTCCCCCCGGTGCCGTTTTCGCGCATCAACAACCACCACCAAGTTTCAAATTTCACCGAACAAATTCTTTCTAAATAATTTCATCACATTATTTTGTAAGCCCTATAGAGGAATATCATAAAATCAAATAAAAATTCAATTAAGTTATTTGTTGTCCAGTAAATACTCGTAGTTGATTGAAGTTATAAAGTATGTTTTGCAAACACTAATAGTTTAGTAGATTTCATTAGTAGTTGGATGTAGTTCGAGAATAATATAAATTTTGAGCGAAAAGTTTTGATTTCATTTTCACAATGACCTCTACAATCAAATTGGGTAAAAATCAAATTGGGCAAAAATCAATTCATGAATTTCTAAATCTTCTTTCATATCTTCAAGCAACCATATAGACTCTAAAATTTTTTAATCTGCATTCAAGCCAACAAATCACCATCAATCTCATGCATTGTAACAATTCAACACACCAAAAACACTTACACATTCTCTATAATGAAGACTGAAAAAAGCGAAACCCCAGTTCAATTTATGCTAAAAAAGATCTGAGAAACTTGTCGCGGATCTGGAGTTGATTAATTTTGGTATACCTTCGAACTTTGTCCTCCCACGGGATCGTCGAAATGGATCGTTGTCGGGAAGGAAACAACGTCAAACTGGATCATCGTCGAACTGGATTGGCAAATTGGATTGTCGAACTCGATCGTGGTCGGGAGAGGATAGAGCGTCATAAAATGGATCAACTCGCGAGCGGAAGCTCGTCGGGGGGAGAAAGCCTCGCGTCCCGGATCGTCGTCGGGAAGGAAACAACGTCGTCAAAATGGATTGTCGTTGGGAAGATAGTTTCCGCCTGCCGACTTGGGATCGGGATTAGAAAAAGCTTTTCCACAAGTTGAAAAGGAGAAGGCCCGTGAATTTTGAAAAGGAGCATTAAATGCATATTTCGACAGTAGATTTTTCCACCGGTAGACAATCCAAACTATCTGTTAAGTGCGATATCGTTTTCCAGAAAATGAAAAAGTGCTGAAAAGTCCTCCCAAATAGGCCTTAAAGCTATTTGATTATAAGGACCTAGGAGAGATCTCGAGTCGTGCTCGTAGAGTAGAGTCCTCACAAATGCAGACATTCAGAGTTAGGTCTACTGATAGGCCCCCACCTACTTACACCTCCACTCCTGTTGTTAGGACTGTTAGACCCTCTCGTCCGGCTGTGCCCACGAGTACCCCTGCACTCCTTGCCTCACTCTCTAAATGCAAGGAGCTTATAGGCACTAGACCATAACCTGACACTTTTAGATGTTTTAAGTGTATGGAGCCGGGCCATACATTTTTTGAGTGTCCGCGACGCCACTTTGTCGCCTTCATTGATTCTGAAAGTGGTTTAGAACCTGCGTATGAGTAGGCCTGCGAGCGGTGTGGTTCGGTGCGGTTTGGGCCCAAACCGAAACCGCACCGCATGGGTGCGGTTTTTGACCAACCAAAACCACACCACACCGAAACCGTGCGGTGCGGTTTGCCGTCGGGTTTTGCGGTGCGGTTTTGATTTTTCACTGTTTTTTTAATAATCACATTCATTCTTGGACAACCCATCATAACCACTTTTCAATTACTAATAAGATTTATTAGCTTAAATTGTGTATCTCAAACAACTTGATCTAATTCGGAGCTACCGTGTTACCATTACACAATGACACAATATTATCTCCCATGAGTAATGGCCCAATAAAAATGATACCTATAACCTGCATTAACACTATCGTTTGTCAATATTCCCAATATTGCCCGCAGTAAAAATGAATTGGGGTCAAGATATACTTTAATTTTTCATCGTATAACAACTTCCACGACATAGTAGTTTCCATTTTCAACATTTTGCTTGTGAGCCTGGAGTACTCGCTACAGCACCTGAGCACCCTTCTCGGAGCTTTCTTACTTTTATGCATTACTCTCAATACATCCAGAGTATGAATGGTGATAACATGTCCAACTATCTAATTTTGGTGGATGATACCTTTTAGAGTTGACATAAGATTCTCCATCCTTTATAAATCGTCGGATAAATTAAAATAAATCTTTATATAACATCAAAGACATAGACCAAGATAAATCTCCAGTTAAACCTCTTTATGAATCTATAGTAACACTTCGAGAAAAATCCTAAAAAATTCTATATTAAAACTTTTGATTAATCCTTAGCTAAAGCTCTAGATAAATTTTGAGATAACCCCCCCCCCCCCCCCCCAAAAAAATTCGTAATATATCCCTAAATAAACCGTCGGTGCGGTGCGGTTTTCTCCGTTTTATGGAGTTATAAACCGCACCGACTGGGGACCGGTTTTGACACACACAAAACCGAACCGCACCGCAACCGCGCGGTGCGGTTTGAAAAGCGGTGCGGTGCGGTTTTCAGTTTTCCTGCACAGGCCTACGTATGAGGTTTTTTTAGTGACTCCCAGCCTGGCCCGACCTCTGAGACCGAGTTAGATAGTGAGTTAAAGGTAGAAGGAGAGCAACCTGGACAACTAGTGTGTGTCCTCCACCATAACTTACTGACCCCTAGAGCCCATATTGAAGATGAGTGGTTGAGAAACAATATTTTTTGTACGACCGCCCGCATCCCGGACAGTTTTTTTCTATCATCATTGATAACGGTAATATGAAAAACTTTGTTTCTCAGCGCATGATTGAGAAATTGAAACTAAAGACTCAACCATTAGGAAAGTCAAACAGTCTAGCTTGGGTCACTAGTAGCACTACGATTCCCATCATACAATAGTGTCTCGTAGAGTTTTCCATAAGTAGTTGTTATCAGGATGCAGTCTGGTGTCATGTCGCGACTATCGAGGTTTGCCGTATTCTGTTAGGATGACCTTGGTAGTACGATAGACACGTCATTCACGATGACGTAAAGAACTTTCATTCCTTCGAGCGCAATGAGCGCAAGATTGTTTTTCTTCCTCATAAGAATAGTCTTGTCCCTAGAACCTCAGAGAGACATTCACACCCACCTACCATTATCTCTATGATATCCTTCCCCTCCGCCACCATGCTACTGACTGAGACATAATTTCAGGAGGAGATGAAGGATAGTGATGTAGTTTATATGTTATCTGGTATTGATACCACCCCCTCCGTTGTAGCCATCCGTAGCACAATGCGACCTCTCATTGATAAGTTCTCCGAGATTATGCTAGAGGAGTTGCCCGATCAGCTTACCCCGATGAGAGATATTCATCACTACATTTGACTTATGCCGGAAGTTAGCTTACCTCATTTACCCCATTATCGTATGTTAAGAGGAGGTCTGAGGGAAAACAACTCGATATTTCAACAAAAATGTGAGACTATGAATCTTTACGGAAGGCATTCTGGTGGTAAAAAGGTTGACATTGTGGCTCGACAAGCTTGTTTGGCATGTCGGGCGTTAATTAGGCTGGGTCGTATATCATTCATGAAGCCTTTAACACGTGCCTTTGCTCTGAAAACTTATGACGGAGACGTACTTGCCTACACATGGAGCAATGATGACTTGAATCGGTTCTATGCGTAGAGATTCCCCGTTTCAATTCACTTGCTGACAAATGATACTCGTGCTCTCTCAAAGTTTCATCATACTTCGTCATCTCACGCCTTATAACTCTGTCACCTTACTCTTGTAAGCCCAGAGCCATCTTCTGGCAAGAGCAGGCTTAGTTACCTCCCTCACAAATAATTTGTTATCTCACTCGTAAATGTTGAGCTAGCCTCAAGTAAGAGCTGTGACCTAGTCATCTCGTGCCTTATAACTTCGTCGCCTCACTCTCATATGCCCCGAGTTAGCCTTCAACAAGAGTTATAGCTTAGTTAGTAGTTACCTATCTCGCTGATGCTCTGTTGCCTCACTCTCGTAATCCCCGAGCCAGCCTCAGGCAAGAGTTGTGACTTAGTCATCTCTAAGTTGCCATCGCAGCTCATTCGCACGAGCAACCACATTAGCATAATTAGTTTTTAAAAATTCTATTAGGAGAAGAACTTCTGCTTCCTTGACTCGAAGGACCTCTATCTTCTTAGCCTGTTCATCTCTTACTTGTTAAAAAAATCTAACAAAGGTAACGTTTGTGTTAATAATAGTCTCACACCGCCAATTCGCTCTGGTCTGATCTGTTTATATGGCAAGACAACCCTCACCTGTTGAGCCAGTTTTTCAGGTTGAGTTAAGCCAAACCTAACATGATATCAGAGGCAGGTTCCATCCAGTTTCTGTCCGGTTCCGTCCGGTCCGCCCATGAGCTTTGTATCCCAGTTCCGTCTGGTCAATCCATGCTATGGGCGAGGGGGGATGTTAATAATAGTCTCACATCGCCAATCCGCTCTGGTCTGATCTGTTTATATGGCAAGACAACCCTCACATGTTGAGCTGATTTTTCAGGTTGAGTTAGGCCAAGGCCTAACAGTTTGTTAATCCCGTAGCAAGTAGTAGAAAGAACGTCAAATACAAAAATGTCATAGTAATTTGCAAACCCACCATTAACGTAGTCGCTTTATCCATGTATTTCTTAGCTTGGCAAGATGTATCCAGGAACTTCCGATTAAGTGTGATGAAAAAGGAAGGCCTCTTGGTTACTCTCTCAGATAATTGGATTAATATCAAAGGTGTTTAACTGGTGCAAATCCTCCAAAGAGGTGGATACCATACCGAGTTCATAGACGATCATACCCTATGGAAGGAAGTTCCCTACATAACCAAACCTCGGTGTCATCTTCTGATCTCTCAAAGATAGTTCTTCCCTCAGAATCCAATTATCTTGGGCTTTCTCAAAACCATAATCTCCTTTTCCTTCCCCTTGCTGAAGAATGATCGCTCAGACCGGCGCTCTCTATTGTAGACAAAGAGTCTTTGGATGCCATCAACATCTTTAGACCTTGCCCTTTGCCTCTTCCTTGGTCTCCCCCACGTTGTACCTTTCTCAGGCTTACTATATTTTGCAGACAACTCAACATCGGCAACGGAAGCATCCTTGCCTCTTTTTTTGGTTACTGGACTCACCCTTTTGGGAAGGATCCATTCCACCTTTCCCTTTGATGTCATGAAGTCTTCTTTTAGAAAACTTTCTCCACCGCAATGATAAAGACATATCAACACAACGAAGACATGCGAACATAAAGAAGCTCAAATATTAACACAATGGTCATGAACATACCAACATTAAGATCTGGATTGAGCAAATTATCAACCATGTGGCGATAGAAGAAGACATCCAATACTTGATCATAATAAAACTTGAATCGCTCTTCACCCACAGGTGACATGATCATAGATTTAAGCACCTCTTGATTATGTGCCCGTAGTTGTATCTTGGTGTTAGGAGAAAACAACCCATGGACCCTGAAAAACTACTTCCTCCAACTAGGAAGCTTGTTCTCCATATTTGCAACTTTAGGCATGCTACCCATGATGAATATCGTACCATCGCTCCCGCGAATGTTGGACTTCGCGTGAAACTTGCGGATGTTCCAGTGCGCACTCCGATGTCATAGATAATAAATGAAAGCGCTACGGTAGGTACTAGCCCTTTATCATTTAAAACTTCCACAACATCCCATATAGGAAGTCGTTGTAGATGAAACTGGTCTGTGAAAAAGATTAGTATGCTGTCATAGGCATTACACAATTCCCCATCCTTAATACATTCCAATACAAACTCTAGGGATTTTATAGGATTCCCTTAGTTTCCCCAAATCCTCTTCACTATTAGTAGCCTCAAAAGAAGCACAATATTGCATGAAAAGCCTAGAGCATTCTGACACCTTAGAAACAATAGTGGAGGAGAAAGAGATGAAATTCAAAACAATCAAGAAGGAAGACACAACTTAGAGAAGATATTACACCTTTGCTTCTCCTTACATAATGTTTGTCCCATACCATTCGTATGATGCCTTGATAGCCCCACCAAAACAATAGTGGCATCAAATCTACCTTGGGGTGCGGGAGAGAAGAATTTTTGAAAACGATCTCCTCATCGTTATTTTATTTTTTCTTCTTGAGGGAAATCTTCTCGCCATTATAACGACTCGAATGACGTCACATATACTTAATAAATGTACAACCCAACTTTTAATTTCCGAGAGAATATATTGGACTCCGAGATATCATCCCAAAGTACTAAAATTTTGTTATATCACACTAGCTTGCTAATTCTATTTGCCAATTAACATTGCAGAGAAAAAGTGAGGCACAAAAAATTTCATTCAGATTCTATTGATATCATACAATTACACTCTCAGAGATACATTGGGGAGAGGTTTCAAGAAAGGTACATCAGGTTGGGTTTCAGGAGTAATGGTGTCCGAGCTCACTTGCTCTAGGGAATGAATCAAAATGATATCCTCGCTCCACGAGCACGTTCATCATCAACCTCATGCCATCTATCCCAACCTCTTTAACCTCCTCGATCTGCTGCACCGCTACAACGTTTTTGCTATATCTAGGTTGGCTTTCAGTTTATTGCTTTTGGCTTTTCTTCCTCCAGCTCTTCTCACATCAAAATTGCCTACCGAGCTGCTGTTAGAGCTCCTCTCCTGAGCATTCTCGTCCAGATATTGCTTGTGCCAACGCTTCGCTTCCGATATCAATTTATACCTTCTCCACCTCACACTTATTCTTCTCGGCCTCCTACGGGATAAGAAAGATGAACATATTCAGATTTCTAAAAAGATTCTACTTCACAACATTACCATCTATGAAAGGACTGGTGCTTACCTCCCGTTCCATCTCCAATACGTCCGACCTCTTCATGGATTTTTTCACTAGTCGTGAGACCTCCAATAATTTTTCGTCCTATTACATGGACATGCTCAAAAGGTACGAAGGCTTCTTTGTAGCTCTCGGACACTTGGGTAGGAATACCCATCTCAT
Source organism: Platanthera guangdongensis (assembly GCA_039583875.1). Lineage (NCBI taxonomy): Eukaryota > Viridiplantae > Streptophyta > Magnoliopsida > Asparagales > Orchidaceae > Platanthera > Platanthera guangdongensis. The sequence continues at coordinate 182,535,329 of CM077161.1, read as the reverse complement.
TCAACGACAACATATTGTCAGCAGAAGACATTGTAATGCCTAGATTATAGGAATTGTGATGCAGGACGACACGTAGGGTTTGCGTGCCTATCGGTTTTTTCTAGGAAACCATAAATGTGTGCAATGAATGACTTTTGCAAAAAAATTAATTTGAGTGGGCGTTGCACACTTACAAAATTAAGCAACTTATATTTTTGTACAACACAAAACAACTATTTTGTTTAAAATGAATTTTCTTGAAAATAAATGGTTCAATTCTAAATCCGGGGAAGAAAGTTTGCAACTTTTTTTCCGTTTTTCTTGTTGTAGCAAAACAGAAATCGTGACTCCAAATACATTTTATTTTGAAGTTTTCGACATAGCGTTCACTGACAAAATTTGGGTGAAAACCCAGCAATGAATCAAAAAACCTAAAAGAAAATTTAGACGCACGCAAAGAAGGGAGGAAAAAGTTACCCATGGAAAGAGACGTATTTCCGCAATCGAAGTTGACGGCGATCCCGCGAGGAATTCCTCGTCACCTTCGATCTCCCCGCTCCGAGGTCGGCCGCTGTCGCACACGGGCACCACGGTATTAATTCACTCTCTGGTCTCTACCTCACACAAGTGGCTCCACGAAACCTCACTCACTCAACAGTGTAAGGAAGCCACAAACTAAATAACCTAAAATTTACTCACTCCCACACGGTGGCTCCAGCGAAATCTCACAAACAGCACTAAGGCTCCAATGGATTTTTATCAAACACACTTGGTCTCACAATATTTCATTCACAATTACTCACCTTCGTAAACAATCAAGCAGTAAGCAACAAGGTTACTCACCTTCAGAAACAGTTTGCAACTTTCGTTCCGTTCTCCTTGTCGTAGGAAAACAGAAATCGTGAAATCCAAATACGCTTTCGTTTGGAATTTTCGACGTAGTGTTTGCTGACAGAATTTGGGCGAAACACGACAATGAATCTAAAAACCTAAGAGAAAATTCAGACGCACACAAAGAAGGGGGTGAAAACAAGTTACCCACGAAAAGAAACGTCTTTCCGCAATCAAAGTCGACGGCGATCCCGCAAAGAATTTCTCGTCACCTTCGATCTCCTGCTTCGATGTCGGCCGCTCTCGCACACGGGCACCACAAAATTAATTCACTCTCTAGTCTCTACCTCACACAAGTGGCTCCACGAAACCTCACTCACTCAACAGTGTAATGAAGGCACAAACTAAATAACCTAAAATTCACTCACTCCCACACAGTGGCTCCAACGAAATCTCACAAACAACACAAAGGCTCCAATGGATTTTTATCAAGCACACTTAGGCTCTGTTTGGGGGGACTTATTTTCAGCGGTCAAGCGGTTACGACCGCTTGTACCGGATCTTAATTAAGGCCCGGTACATGCGGTCGTAACCGCTTGACCGCTGAAAATAAGCCCCCCCCCCAAACGGAGCCTTCGTCTCACAATAGTTCATTCACAATTACTCACCTTCGGAAACAATCAAGCAGTAAGCAGCAAGGTTTACATTGCTGTTCATCACTTGCAAAACAATTTTCCTCAACAAAACCACCCTCACCAACGGGATTTAACCCACTAAACATGTCTTAAAATATAGAGGCAAACAACAAGTTTCCTATTACTATTCACGGAGGCAATACAACTTTCAACAGTAAAATTTATCCAACATCCAACCTCAAACTGAAAACTACAACAAACAACAAGTCTCTCAAGTTCAACCTCACGGCAGTCACACAAAAACAATTACAGGTAGCAACCAAGCATATGTTCATCAATCGCATCACCCTACATTTAATCACCCAGCCCTTTTATAGGGTTTCATCAATACAAAACAGTTACAAAAATTAAAGTACAACAAACTCTAAATCGGCGGCATCATGGAGGAACGACCCTGGCAGAACTGGCGGGGAAGATGAGTCGTGGCGAGGTCTGGGCAGATAGTGGATGGAATCTCGCACGACGTGCAGGAGTCCTGTCTTCGTGCAACGCCGAACTCGGCAAAAGCCTCCTGTGGCGCTGATGGATCGGGGAGTAGAATCGGGAGGCAGCCTGACCCGCTAGCCGGGGAAGATGAAATAAAAAAAGAAACCTGATCCTGCTCATATATATATATATATATATATATATATATATATATATATATATATATATATATATATATATATATATATATAGGGTTATTTACTGGAACCTCCACTCGAAGTTCGTGTAATTACAGCTTGCACCCCTCTAACTTTCAAAATTATAATTACCTCCACTCAATGTTTTATTTCATAACATTTATGCACACAAAGATCCCCTTGTAGATTTACTCGAAAGGGCTATTTTGTGCATGACTATTATGAAATGTAAATATTGAGGGAGGTTTTTGTAATTTCAAAAGTTAGAGGGGTGCAAGCTGTAATTATGCAAACTTCGAGGGGAGGTCCCGGTAAATAACCCTATATATATGTTTATATATATATATTTCCAACAAAATAAAAAAAATGCATAAAAATGACAAATAATTATATGAAACACAAGGCCGATAGAGATCCTGTCGGGTGCAACATCAGGAACTTTTGCGTTGGCCTGATCGAGGCTGTTCTCCACCAACTTCCCCCTCTCAAAATCACTCATCTCTGGTGAGTGCTCCGATCGGTAGTGTTGTAGAAGATCAACATCCATACGCTCTAACTCCTCGACCAAGACCCAACTTGATGCAGGACGACGCGTAGGGTTACGCGCCTGTCGGCTATTTCTAGGAAACTCTAACCGAATGCTTTGAAATATGATTTTTTTTATAAAAGAAAGGATTTGAGCGGACGTTGCACATAGTTTATGAAATTATGCAACGTAATTTTGTAAAGCACGACATTCACTGCGTTGTTAGAAAATGAAATCTTCTTAATAAAATGGTTCGATGTTAATCCGGGGAAGGGAGTTCTCAACTTTTGTTCCGTTCCGTTTGTCGTAGCAAAACGGAAATCGTGAACTCCAAATACGTTTCCGTTTGGAGTTTTCGACGTAGCGTTTGCGGACAAAACTCGGGCGAAAACCCAACAGTGAGCCTATTATCCTACGAGAATTTATAGAGACACACACAAAGGAAGAGATGAACGATTACCCACGAAAGAGATGTCTTCCGTATTTCGAAGTCGATGGCGATCACGCGAGAATCTCCTCGTCACCTTCGATCTCCGCTCCGAGGTCGGCCGCTATCGCATACGGGCACCAAGAAATTAAGTCACTCTCTCACACGAGGTGGTTTCACAGAATCACTCAACAATGAAGAAAGCCACAAACCTAACACACCTAAAATTCACTCCCTCTCACACTAGAGGCTCCACGAAATCTATATCACTCGCGGTGGCTGCACGAAATCTCACACACTGAGATCTAATATAATTTCTCTACTGTTCATGGGAGCCAAACAGGGCAACTAACCTAACACTCATCACTCCACACGGAAGAGGCAATAGCAAGCATACATTAATCATTCAACTTTTAACAAAGGGTGAACATTTACTGTTCACCTTCTCTGTTAGCGGAAGGTTTATACAACAAGTAGCAAAAACAGGGCAGGTTTAACCATGCAATATCTTAACCTGACACTGTGCATCATCTTCTAAATTTCTACAGGAACATTAAGCTACAACAAGATTTCATCAACATTCCAACGGAGAAGCAAATCACAGCAGCTATTCCTTTTGTCAACCCTAACTCCTACAATCTCACACGCCTAACACCTACAAGAATTCACACAGAAATCCTCACACAGAAATCGCATACATCAATCTTCAATTTCATGTTTTCATCATTTTCAACATTCATCCCATTGATTCCTGTTCTTCTTCTTCTTTTATAGGGCAACAACAATTGCAGGTGTGGCCGAAACTTTGGTGGAGCGGAAATGGCGGAAGAGGCGTGGAGTCGAACCGTCAGGAGAGTTCGTCGTGCCCTTCGACTGTGTCTGGCATGGCTGGATCGTGGCGCTAGAGGCAGACGGTTGGCGAAGACGTGCTGGAGCGGTTCGTCTGGAGGTTCTGCTGGCTCGTGTGTAGGAGTCGAGGCGAAATCCCGCTGGACTGGTTCGGCGATTTTGGGGAGATGAACAGTGCGGGCCGGTTGCTTTTAATGCTGAACCGATTCTGCTTCTTTCTATGTATATATATATATATTTAATAATATATATATGTATATATGTATATTAGTATATATATATATACTTATATCTATACTATTCTATAAAAGAAAAACACCTTTTGGCGCAACATTCATAATACCTGTAATACCCTCACTATTTTTAATTAAAGACACAAAACTATGCCAAAAAAATTCAATTTTTTGGGGATAGTTTGGACCCATGTGTAATTTCATAAAGAATTCCATCACCTCCCATCAACAAGCTTTATGTCATCACCTCCCATCAGCCCATCTTTCCACTTCAAATTTTATGATCTAAAATACCCTTTATTTTCTCATTATCAGCTTTTTTTTATTGCATCTTCACTTTCCCGGCAGCTTTTTCTGACCCCTCCCCTTCTCCCGCCATCATATCTCTGCCAGCTTTTTCTCCATTTCTTCTCAACCCTACCGCCTCATAACTCCCGCCATCATATCGACTGCCACTCCCGCCATCATAACTCCTCCATCGCTTTCTCTTTGACTTTGAGGGTGCCTCCTTCGCCAGCTCCTCAAGCCATTTGGACAACACCTCCTCTCATGCCTCAAGCCTCCTGGACAGCACAACACCCCTTCTTTGACGGTGCCTCAAGCCTCGCGAGCACCTCCTCAACAACCTCTCCTCTACCACTGCTGCGAGCTCCTCCTCTCTTCAAGGTATCATCCCGCAAAAAGTGCTTTTCTGTGTAAGCTCTCATCGTGCAAGCCTCGACTGCTTCTCACTGAATTCCTCGCCATTTTTTAGTTGAATTCTATGAAGTGAGATTTCTTGGTTTACTACTATGTTCCACTTTTTTCTCATTTCCTAACCCGTCACCTCTCTATTTTTTCTCTGTTTTGCAGTGTTCTCTCTATTTTTTCTCTACCACTGCTGCGAGCTCCTCCTCTCTTCAAGGTATCATCCCGCCAAAAGTTCTTTTCCGTGTAAGCTCTCATCGTGCAAGCCTCCACTGCTTCTCACCGAATTCCTCGCCATTTTTTTAGTTGATACCTACGAAGTGAAATTTCTTGCTTTTGTACTTTGTTCAATTTTTTTCTCATTTCCTAACCCGTCACCTCTCTATTTTTTCTCTGTTTTGCAGTGTTCTCTTACTTTTTTCAACAGCTTATCCTCCTCGACAGAGCCTTCTCACTTCGCCATTGCTCCTCTCTTCGCGGTACCACTCGACGTTCTGTTTTCAGCATTTTTCTGTTTTTCAATGTGGCTATTTTCAGTGCGGCTATTTTCTATTTTTCCATGTGGCTATTTTTTATTTTTTGTATTGTTCATGTAAATAATTAGCATGATTTAAAAAAAAAAAACGTTGTGCAGAATAAGCAGCAAAATTTATTAATGCTAAACACCGGCCAGAGGGAGGCATCCAGTCCTCATTTTTAAAATTTATTAAAACGTCTCGCCCACGACCGAACTCCTGCCGACGACCACTGTCCCGCCCACGACCAATGTCGCCGCCCTGACCAATATCGCCTCTCCACGTCAAATGTTGCCACCAGCGACAAATGTTGCCGCCCTCGAGAAATGTCGCTGCCACAACAAATGTCGCGCCCTGCGACAAATGTCGCCTCCCACGACAAATGTCGCCCCCACGAAATATGATGTCACGACAAATGTCGTCTCTCACGACAAATTTCGCCCCCACGACAAATATCGATTCGGATAGAGGCGGAGCCCTGTGTCTGTCACGACAAATGTCGTCCCCACGACAAATGCCTCTCCCAAGACAAATGATGTCTCGTACGACAAATGTCGCACCCACGACAAATGTCGCACCCACGACAAATGTTGCACCCACGACAAATGTCGCACCCACGACAAATGCTGCCCCTCCCCCCACGACAAATGTCACCCCCACGACAAATGCCGCCGCCCGCGACAAATGTCGCCGCCCGCGACAAATGCCGCCGCCCGCGACAAATGCCGCCGCCCGCGACAAATGCCGCCGCCCGCGACAAATGCCGCCGCCCGCGACAAATGCCGCCGCCCGCGCAAATGCCGCCGCCCGCGACAAATGCCGCCGCCCGCGACAAATGCCGCCGCCCGCGACAAATGCCGCCGCCCGCCACAAATGCCGCCGTCCGCCACAAATGTCGCCGCCCGCCGAATGTCGCACCCCCGCCGAATGTCCCCAGGGACGAAGGCCCGTGCCTGTCACTTGTATATATATATATAATTTTGTTAAACATTAATTAAACAAACAAATCGCTATGCGCGCAGGCGTGCATTATACACAAGGTCCAAACTGAAATTTTGCCAAAATATCATGCAAAATTAAAATTAAAATGCAATAAAACAATTCAGGTTGACAAAAACCCGGTCGGGTGCGAGCGTCGGGCATCATTGCGTCGACTGACCTAGGTTGGTCTCCACCAACTCTCCCCCTCTCGAAATCACTCATCTCTGGTGAGTGCTCCGAGCAGTAGTGCGGGAGAAATCAACATCCATGCCAATGAACCAAGTATCTCTGAAAACCAATATCAGTAGTGGTCACCGTCCACTATGTGCTTCGGGAACTGGAATGGAATAATCTCCTAGTGTCTATGCTCAACCTGAAACTGACAGTGAAAACAGAAGGAACTACAATGAAAATATCAGTGGTGGAATGAACGTCGGTATGTCCTGAATGTGGCTCCTCACTCTCACTCACCAACACAAAAGAAACAAATGGAGGAGAAGACAATGAAAATTCTAAAGACTCATGCGAGTAATCATCGAATTAAGTCAGATTGGCACGTTAAATATAGGATTTGCTCCCCAAACGGCAAGACATCTCAAATTCATACGCGTTTTGCCCAAGTCCGATTTACTACTCGAAAGGGTCCAGTCCTACGGTAACTAGCTTCTTTACGGTACCAGAAGGTAACCGTTCCGGATCTAGCTGAAACATAATTAAGTCATTCATTTTAAAACTAAGTAGCTCTTTTATGCTTTTAAGTTGAGTTGCATAAAAATCACAAGTACTATTCAAATTTCCGTTCAAAAACCTTTTATGCAAATTATGCAAATGCAATAAATGAACTACTAATTCAACTAACACCACAAATCGATGGTTTCAGATACCAAGAGCAACTCCTGAAAGAGGCACATGCTCAGGAGGCTCAGAGGGTGGATCATAAAAGAATTCATCGCGGGGGCGATGATCACTCAAGTGCAAATCAGAGACAACAATGACCAAATGTGTCAATATGGTGTGCGAATTGTCTCTGCAAGTGTGCATGACAAGACATAACTTCAACGAATCAGTGAGTGCTCCCTCAAACTCGACTGTGCCACTAATGATGGATACATCCCAAATGTGTGGTGAACCCATAAGTTTTTCATCCGGGGTTCACCGGGAGGGGTATAATAAAATTTGTCGCAAATGCGACGCGTGCAAACGTAGGCTCCAATAACAGATGGAGTGCTCTCAGATAAATGTGCACGAAGTTTGATAACCGTAATAAATGTGCTAAGGGAAAGTGAGACATCAGGAGGCTCACCAGGTGGGACATATAAAAACTCATCGTGAAGACGATGATCAACAAGTGGCACGTCCCATAACTCATCTAGAGTGTGAGTGACTAAATGGCTATGCTCAAGCCCTAATATATGGATGTCACACTCAAAATCATCTTGTTGAAGCACTATCGACATCAAGTGAGACAATGGAGCAGGTATCCATGTCTTAAAATTCGTAAGTGTATTGCTCACACGAATCTCATCCACACAAGGACGAGATGACTCATCTAGAAGCTCAATAGGAGGGTCGTCAAATGACCCATCAGTCGAGTGATAGTCCTCCAGTGGTAAACCATCAGACGGGGTAGTGCTCTCCGAAAGGGTAGAGGCGACTACCTCGAGATCACTACTAAGCTCTAGGATCTTGATCGTAATGTCACTCGGTGCGTCATCAGGTGTGGTGATGTGACTCGATGCGTCATCGGGTGTGGTGATGTGACTCGGTGCACCACCAGGTGAAGTGTGCAAGGAATCTACATTCAAAAGAGAGCTAGTAGATATCGAATCAAAGGCGGGTTCACTAAGTGGAGCAGACTCACATGGGGGTTGACTCCACACATCCTGTATTAGAACATCAGATAGAGTGAGTGACGTCTCCCTGGTGTGGGCAGTGGAATGCTCTTGCTGGCCCTTAAAGTCTATCATCATGTTCACCTTTGGAACACTAGGAGGATCACTAGGTGTGAGGTACTCTTGACGATAGTGACCTCTATAGTATTCGTGAGTGTAGTCGTGACAATTGTCTATATCATAATCATGACGTGCTCGTGGAAGATCATGAGGCCCACGAACTTGTGGTGGTGGTTGCACATATGCAGTCTCAGATCCCTCATATAGAGGTGACGTGTAGTATCGATAACTAGAGTGATTCTGTGCTCTATCCTCATAATATGGTGCAGAAGGACCACTAGGATCCACTCGAGTACACGGATAATAACGACGATAATCATCGTACTGATCGTCCCTAACATAATGAGATCGTATTGGTGGGTCAATACGTTCTCTGGAGTGGTATACAGCGATCGAGTATAATCATCGAAGTATCGCACCGATCTCTGTGATGTGGTACTATGTGAGTGAGTGTAAGTGAAGTCGTGATCCTCAAATAAAGGATCTCCTAAAGGTAGACCTTTCCACGAATGATGAGGAACATCGTAATATGCACAGACCGAATGCACATCTCGAATTTGAGGCGGCATTGACGCTCGAGAGGGCATTTCTAAACTATTCACCCTACCTCTAAGACTTTCTAACATTTCACGCATCTGTCAGGTACTCTCAGTTAATGTCGTCATTTGGTGGGCGAAAGGTATAAACCACTAGGGTGGTTCTCCCCCTCCGTGTTTCCACAACTCAGTTGACCTCGTTCAACTCGACGCATCCTATCATTATGCAGATGCATGCTAACACACAAGTCAAATGCAATGTCGATGTTAAAAAAATTCTCTTTTTTTTTCTTTGAAAAAATTTAAAATGATATGCGTGTTTCTATTCTACGCAGGCGGATTCCAAAACTTAGAAAAATTTCGGAACCTCCCTCTGATACCAATTTGATGCAGGACGACGCGTAGGGTTACGCGTCTGTCGGCTATTTCTAGGAAACCCTAACCGAATGCTTTGAAATATGATTTTTTTTATAAAAGAAAGAATTTGAGCGGGCGTTGCACAGAGTTTATGAAATTAAGCAACGTAATTTTGTAAAACACGACATTCACTACGTTGTTAGAAAATGAAATCTTCTTAATAAAATGGTTCGATGTTAATCCGGGGAAGGGAGTTCCCAACTTTTATTCCGTTTCCTTTGTCGTAGCAAAACGGAAATCGTGAACTCCAAATACGTTTCCGTTTGAAGTTTTCGACGTAGCGTTTGCTGACAAAACTCGGGCGAAAACCCAACAATGAGTCTATTATCCTACGAGAATTTATAGAGCCACACACAAAGGAAGAGATGAACGATTGCCCACGAAAGAGACGTCTTCCGTATTTCGAAGTCAATGGCGATCACGCGAGAATCTCCTCGTCACCTTCGATCTCCGCTCCGAGGTCGGCCGCTATCGCATACGGGCACCAAGGAATTAAGTCACTCTCTCACACGAGGTGGTTCCACGGAAACACTCAACAATGAAGAAAGCCACAAACCTAACACACCTAAAATTCACTCGCTCTCACACTAGAGGCTCCACGAAATCTCTATGACTTGCGGTGATTCCACGAAATCTCACACACTAAGATTTAATATAATTTCTCTACTGTTCACGGGAGCCAAACAAGGCAACTAACCTAACACTCATCACTCCACACAGAATAGGCAATAACAAGCATACATTAATCATTCAACTTTTAACAAAGGGTGAACAGTAACATTAAATTTATTGTTCACCTTCTCTGTTAGCGGAAGGCTGATACAGCAAGTAGCAAAAATAGGGCAGGTTTAACCTGCAATATCTTAACGTGACACTATGCATCATCTTCTAAATTTCTACAGGAACAGGAAGCTACAACAAGATTTCATCAACATTCCAACGGAGAAGCAAATCACAACAGCTGTTCCTTTTATCAACCCTAACTCCTACAATCTCATACGCCTAACACCTACAGGAATTCACACAGAAATCCTCACACAGAAATCGCATACATCAATCTTCAATTTCAATTTTTCATCATTTTTCAACATTCATCCCCTTGATTCCTACTCTTCTTCTTCTTTTATAGGGCAACAACAACTGCAGGTGTGGCCGAAACTTTGGTGGAGCGGAAATGGCGGAAGAGGCGTGGAGTCGAACCGTCGGGAGAGTTCGTCGTGCCCTTCGACCGTGTCTGGCATGGCTGGATCGTGGCGCTAGAGCAGGCAGTTGGCAGAGACGTGCTGGAGCGGTTCGTCCGGAGGTTCTGCTGGCTCGTGTGTAGGAGTCGATGCGAAATCCCGCTGGACTGGTTCAGCGATTTTGGGGAGATGAACAGTGCGGACTGGTTGCTTTTATTGCTGAACCGATTCTGCTTCTTTCTATGTATATATATATATATATAATATATATATATATATATGTATATATGTATATTAGTATATATATACTTATATATATATATATATATAATTTTGTTAAACATTAATTAAACAAACAAATCGCTACGCGCGCAGACGTGCATTACACACAAGGTCCAAACTGAAATTTTGCCAAAAATATCATGCAAAATTAAAATTAAAATGCAATGAAACAATTCAGGTTGACAGAAACTCGGTCGGGTGCGGCGTCGGGCATCATTGCGTCGACCTGACCTAGGTTGGTCTCCACCACAACTGGTCTCGGTCTCTGGTCTGCCATGCCAACGAACCAAGTATCTCTAAAAACCACCATCAGTAGTGGTCATTGTCTCGTCGTCCAATATCAGTTCGGGAACCAAGATCTGTCGCAGAAGTCTATCAACGGCTTTGAGAACTGGTATGGAAGTATCACCCGGTATCTCATGCTCCGCTTGAAAACTGTCAGTGGAAAATGGAAGAAAATGACACAAATAATTATATGCAACACTCAGGGCAGATAGAGGTTTGGTCGGGCGCAGCGTCGGGAACTTTTGCGCCGGCCTGATCGAGGCTGGTCTCCACTAAAATGCTCCTACTTTCCGACATCTTCATCGAAATATTCACAGAGAGATTGATACGACTTCCAACTTCCGAGGTTCTGTAGATTGGCTTCCTGCTAGCATCCTTGGTACTGGCTTCTCTATCCACCAACACTAATTTCTCCACTCTTCCCCGACTAGTGTTCTCGAACACCTCAACGGAGACAGGAATAAGAGATTGCTCTGCCTAACTTTTTTTTCCTGGCTTCTCTGCCTCCGTTACTTTCCCCTTTTTATTTCTCCCCTCCTTCTTTGAGAGATCTGCTGGATTTTCCCGCTTAGGCCCCCCCCCCCCCCCCCCAAAGGATTGATTTTTCTCGAAAGCTTTTCAGAAATTATCATTTGCTCAATAGGAAAATATTTCCCGTCTGCACATAACTAGAATTGTTAGCTGCAATACCAGATGGAAAAAATCAAGATTGATCAAACAATAATATGGAAGACGCTTATGAATTGTGTGATCCAAGTGACAAGTACTATCTACCAGACCTCCATACAAAGCAACGTCCAGAACCTCTGTTTGAAAAAACTTCATTTCTTCTCACTACTCTCTTTGCGGGATCCTATGTTAGCATTCTTGCTCTCATCGCGCACTCTTACTCTCAGCCACTCTGGCTTCTCTGAGAAGCTGTCGACTTAGCGGAGCTTGTCTCGTCTCCACTTACTCCGCTCTTTCCACTCCCTTTGCTTAATTTCGAGGATAAAACACAATATATCTGTCCTTTTTGTAGGAAAGTATCTATAAACAATGACAAATCTTACTATTTCTCACCTTTTCCCCACTAGCAAGATCTTGCCCAATCTTTTCCCCACTAGCAAGATCTTACCCGATCTTTTCCCACTAGCAAAATCTTGCTCAAATCAAAGTGATTGCTTGCATTTTTTATGAATTTGAATTTAGGGTTTTGAATATGAATTTGCAATTTTATGACATCCATTCCTTATTCCTTCTAGCTTGTATAAATCTGAATTTCGTTTAGATTGTTGTTTTATAAATGTTAAGATACCATAGTTCTTTGTCACTAAACAGATAGAACTACTTTCTCGTTCATAACAACTTTGAAAACACAACTTTGTAAAGCAACATAATGCATTCATAACCGCCGTTTCCAATCTTGCATTCATGTACACAGTTTCTAACCACTGAACCCATGATCGCACTTTTCAACTACTACGGTCATGACCGCCACTGCCGCTCCAAACAAGCCCTTGACTTCGTAAGATAAAATGAAAGGGGAAATAAGTGCATTATATCCATTAACTCGAAAAGGACATTTACATGTTCACGAGATGTCCTTCTAGATCTTTATTTGTGCCCTAACGAATCGATCCATCGACAGATTTCGCACCTCCCAACTCCCTATGTCCACCAACCACCAACGCTGACATCAACGTTGTCTCCGGTGCTCCTCTCTTCTTGCATTCGGCAGCGTTGTCCGGGAAAGATCTTCAATAGCACCTCTTCTCAACTGCCGACAGGTTCACATCCAACTCTCCATGTCTTGCCTTTTTGATGTGATCTTTTTGGAGAGGAAGATTGACGTACGCTAGAGTTTATCCTGCCGGGAGGAGAACGACAACCTCATTCAAGAACATGAATAAAAAGGGAAAAGAAACTGGAGAAGAGGTCGAGAGGGACTTAACAAATACTAAACTTTAATTCTCATATCCATTATCATATACTTCTGTTGGTTAGTTATAGTGCTAGCAGGAAGTGATTTGAATTTCAAAATTAACATTGTCTCAAACTTAAACTTATAAAGATTCTCACAAATTTTTCTGCCTTCTCCATTTCTCCAACCTATAAAAGATCACAAATTACCTCTTCTTGAAAGATTCCTCATCCTCAAGGATCAAGTGACATAATTTCCAATCATCATCATCTTCAGATCCTCGGAAAATGCCAGTGGTCTCTTGATAGTAGAATGACGAGCGATTCATTGAGGAGGCATGGAGTGACACGGCTGTAGTCACTGTTGTTAGATTGACCAGGGTACATGGTTGGTGGTGCAACATCGGTAGAGGTGGTCCGAGGAGATGACATTGTCAATAGGCTGAATTTTGATGTTAGTGACCGAGGTGTGGCGTGTGCGCGCAAAAAATAAAGAAGAGTTGGGATGTTTGGTAGCATGCAGATTGCTGGCGACTTGGCGAGTGAGTGATTTGTTGCGGTGGAGACGATGCTGGTGAAACGATTCAAGAAACTGGAGGATCTTGGCGTTGTTGTGGCCATGTTACTTTGTCGCCAATAGTATCTTAGAGTTGAGAACTGCAAGGAGTTTCTGAATGGAGGCAAAGTAATGATCGACCGTCTCCTTGAAGCTGGGATTGGGTGCTCTAATGCCAATTAATGTAATATTTTTGGAGGGGATGATCGAAAGTTGTCAGAGATGATCTGTAGAGAAGAGACAAGCTTAGTCAAGAACAAAAATAAGAAAGGGAGAAGAAACGAGGGAAGAAGCTGTTAATCCTACACAAACAATTATCTACATCGTTAATTAATGTCGGTATATATATATATCTTTTATTAATTGTTAATGTACGAGTCTATAGTGTTGTATCGTTTCATGTTCTCTTTATTTTTGGGTATTTACACTCATGCCACTTTGTAAATCTATAAATAGACCCCTTGGGTCATGTAGGAAGTTATGAATGAAAATTATGATGTTTCTATTCATCTCTCTTGTTCTGTTCTCATCTTCACCTTTCTAAGGTTAAGGTTCAGCAATCTTCCCCTCCCTTCGCATTTTCCGTGGGTTAAACCCGGCTCCCCTTGTATCTCCGCCTCCACTACCATCCCTGACGATGTTATGGGCTAGGCCCATAACATGGAGAGAGGCAGTGAGACATTTAACAGAGCGAAAAGCATAGACTTTAATTTCTAATATGCATTATCAGGTACCTATGCTGTTTATTTATAGGGCTAGCAAGATGTGGCTTAAATTAAAAAAATCGCCATTGGCTCAAACTAAAATTGATAACGACTCGAACAAATTTTTTCTCCCTCTCCAACCTAGAGAAAATCACAACACGTTCTCCCCCTTCCCCTCTATTTCTCTCCTTTCTCTCTCTTCGACTTTATTGTTCTCAATCTTCTGATATTTGTTATCATCATTATTATTATTATTTTTGGGGTCTAAGGGGAGGTGCGAGGACGACATGTTCGCCAAGGGTCTCACATGTTCTTCCATCAACGGATGTTGTGTAAAGTTGGCATGTAAAATATCTATGGCAAGTTTGAAGGGATGTGTTTAAACATAAATCTTGTATTATGAGTATTGTATTTATTTTTTTATTTGGGCCTGTATAGGCTTATAAGTGACAAGTATATTTGGATGTGGTAAAGTATTGAGGTTGAAAGAATAAAATTGTAAACCTTAATTTCTCATTTAAATTTTCCAGTTCATTTAGTTTGCTATATTTTCTCATCCAATTTTTACCTGTTTTGAAGAAAATTTGCAGGAAAAGACTAGGCAATGGGTTTCTTCCGAAGTGTCACTGCACTGTCGAGGCTTCGGTCTCGCCTTGTAAGGAGCTATAATTTTGGAGTGGTTTTTTGGTATTTCTTTGGTGCCGAGGTGAACTAATAGTTTAGTTTTTTCATTTTTTGTTGGAAATATTGTTTCAGGCCCAAAGTTCTAATTCTATAGGCTCTGTACGATGTCTTCAGATACAAAGTTCTGCTCAGGTGAATTTCCAATTTGCTTTGATTGCTGTGTATAATGTTGTAATTGACTGAATGGTGTGCTGATGCTATATCCATTATCTTCCATTTGTTCATCAATCTATAAACACATGACTGTTGCTTTACTGACTTTTAATATCCACCTAATTTTTCGGTTCTATTAATCATTTAATTGCTGCACGGGGTTGCCTTTGTGCACCGGGCTGCCCTCATTGATCCACTGTTAGACATTCTATTCTGTCAAGAATAGGTTGGTTTTCTTATCATGTATTCTTGTTAATGTTACATTTTACACAGGACTTGCGTTCTCAACTGGAGCAGCTGATACCAGAACAGCAGGTTCATCTATCTTTTTGAACATTTTTGATTAATTTTTTAATTAAGTGATTTCCCATCATTTATTTTGTTTTAAAATCTATTTTCCAACTATTTTTGGTTTCGTTTGAATTGAAGGAAAGCGATGGAAGGGGAATGAAATTCTGTCAATTTATTGTTGATTATGAATCTAAAGCTTAAGCTTCTCACACCTTTTCATATCCTCAACTCAAAGTTCATTGCATCTAAACTAGTGTTGTGGATATCGACTGACATGCCTGCCGACATAAATGTTTCTTAGACAATGATACAATTTTGATATCTAGACAATGATACAATTTTGATATCTTTCTTGCAAATTATCCTTCTAGAATATATCAACCGATATATTGATTACCAACCGATATATTTACCGATATATCAATATATCTCATTGATATATCGCCAATATTTTTAAAATTTATTTTATTCAGTGTCTATGGTTTAATAGACAATAAAATGAAATCGTTTCGTGTCTGGGTTGTTTCGTGCCCTAGCTCTTGTTATTCATTAATCATTATGCTTTTGCTAGTTGGATGAACGGGCCTAAGCTATTTTCTTAAGTGTTAATATTAGCCTAAGTTTTATTACTTTTTTTTTGTCCAGGAGCGATTAAAAAAGCTAAAAAGTGATCATGGTAAAATTCAACTTGGCAACATTACGATTGATATGGTAATCCTTAATAATTTGTTTTTAAAGATATGTTTGCATTCATTGGTAGGAATTCCTATCTGATTTTAATACCTTACAAATTATTTATAAAGGATTTCTGATTTTGTGCTAATAGGTGATTGGCGGAATGCGAGGAATGACTGGTTTGCTTTGGGAAACATCATTACTTGATCCAGAAGAGGTGGATTCAATCTGTCTTTTCCCTTTTCTTCCTCTCTTGCATGCATTCACGTAGACTTTTGTTTTGTATAGAGAATAATAGAGAAATTTCCATAACATTTTTGTCCATAAATATGAAGTCCTGCCAATAAATATTAAGTCCAAGGGTTAGCGGGCTTTCATAAGAATTTTATTGGTGAGGATATACCATTGCAAGTCTTCTTATTATTAATACATTGTATTTCAGGGCATCCGCTTTAGGGGGCTTTCTATTCCTGAATGTCAAAAGCTCTTGCCTGCTGCAAGTCCTGGAGGAGAGCCATTGCCTGAAGGTCTTTTGTGGCTCCTTTTGACTGGGAAGGTGATTATTCTTGTCCTTCAGCTGCCGAATATATTTTTTATTTGTTTGCTTGAGGCTAAAAACACTGCACTATCAACCCGCAAAAACAATTCATTTCATTTTTTAATCCAGCTGCCAGAAAATTATATCCCTCTAGCTACATCTTCTTTGGTATACTTGATGCATGACAAATATAGTGAGTGTAATCGTGCCCTAAGGAACTCTGAGTGGTTTTTCGTGAAGTGTTGTGGCAATCTAAAATAATGCGACAAACAAACAGTTATCCGACAAATAGTTAACAATAAGTGTTGAAATTTACAAATGGGTCCACAATCAAGATTAGACCGGAAGAGAAACTAACAATTTGGGTGAAATTAAAGTTATGAGTGCTTTAAGTGATTAATAAGCGAAGGTCATCGGGCAATGTGGTGCAACCCATGTCTCATCATTTTTTTTCACGTTTATATTTATGTTACATTTTGTGTTAGCACATTTTTCTTGTATTTCGTATTTTTATGTTTGCGCATGTTATTCATGCTTGTGTATATGTGTTTGCAATGTGCATCTCACTCGCTCACGCTCGTACGGCTTATTAGAGTGATCACCCAGCAAGACCCTAAATGAAGGATCCATCAAATTAGGTAACTTGATAAATAACACAAGCAATAAAATTAAAATATTCTCTCTTTAATATTATGAAATAATTAATGAGGAGAATAATGAGGATTTTATTCCTCCTATGTTATGGTAACAAATTATTTTGGTGATCCCCTCGTAAAACCACACTCAAAATTAACCCAAAAAGTTTTTTACCTTTAAAAACCCACTCATCCCCTGGTTTGCGGTAACTTGGACAATTGAAGCAGAGAAATATTTTCTCTGTTTTGGAAGTCCAGCCCTGATAGTCCCCCTCACGTGACGACAATCCCATTCCCGCTCCCAGTTGCTTGTACATCTTTGGCTGGGCTTGCAACTGCCGACCGACACCCCTAGGGCTCTGATGACTCTGTCTTACCTTCTTCCGACAAATGCGACGCCCCAACCATCGGGTTCCTTCGCATCAAATGTTGTCCAAGCAACCTCGATCTCAACTGTCTTCTAGTCGCTACTGAAGCCTACCTATGACTCCGTTCGAGATTCCCATACCTTCGACAACCCTCCAGAGCCCCCATCTTCTATCTCCATCACCCCTGACCATACCCGAGCCTTACCCTCCCTAATCCAGGTCGCACCACAACTGAAGCCCTAAAAACCCACTTGATCCCACTTTCTCCATAGAAAACAAAGCTCATTTTGCCTTTATAGCCCTCTGAGCCAACCCCTTTCTATATCCTGAGAGCTTACTATTCTTCGTCGCGCTTGCGAGCCAAAAGTATATCTCTCCTCCCATTCATGCTTGTATTGGGGTAGTTTAATGTTATGCATGTTTTCTTTAGTTTTTGGAGCTTGCCTAAAACTATCATGGTGCCTATTTGTAGTTAATTTAAAACTTCCCATTGCTCTTCTCACATTTTATGCCAGTGGAATTATTATCTCATGTTAATTCATTGCTCAATTGTTGGAATTTCCATGTGTTTAACAAAATCTAGATTGAATTATCGTCCTACATTATTAAACGAGTTGACATGAATCACCTAATTTAGTCATACTCAGCAATTTATTTAATGTAAATATTTTGAATCATGGTTTACATCAATTTATTATCAAAGTGATTTTATTTTATTTTGATTTAAAGACTTAAAAAATTCAAGGTATTTCAAAAATAAATATTTTCTCTTTAGAAACTATTTAATTTTCTTTAAATCTTGAAGTATTTCAAAAAATATATTTTATTTTTAACTAAAAAACCACGTAGAGCACGAAGAGAATAACATACAAGGTTTTGATCAATATATTAAGAATTTAATGAAAAAGGTTGAGACCCTATCCCCCCGCCACAAAGCAAGACATGAACGAACTGTGCATCTCGGTATAGAACTTTGAAGCGATAGTCCGCAAGAGCTACGTTTTGCTTGACTACCTCCCGACCCAGTATTATAGAATAGAATCCGTGCTTAAGTCTTCTGATTGAAGTCTTTTTTGTTTCACCAATGCCCCCACTTTTATGATCATAGATCCCCCTTGTCATTCCACCCGCATAGGCATAAGTACCTTGGCCCAACCCGCTAAAGCACTCCCTTCAATTGTCATGCTTCTTCCTGAACCCCAACTCCAATAAAGAGACTTTTCCTCCTTGTTCTACCCTCAATACTGATACTGTGCTCCACTTGTCTTCACTATGTCACAACCTTTAGCTGCTGAGTTTATTCCCAAGCCCCTACTCCACGAAGAACTTGCTAGCTACATATCACTCATCTTAGATGACACCGATTCAATTTCCGCATTTCCCGACCCTCCAAGTTACTGTAACTGCATGCTCCTTAGTCCACTAACATTATACATTATTGTCAGTTATCCTTATGAGTCCTCACATTATATTGACATTGTAACTGGTGATCACATTCTTATTAGGACTCAATATTCTCTAAGTATAGACCTGCCCGACGAATTCTATTATCAAATTATAGATATGTTTAGGAGGTTTCACGTTATAAGGATTGAGTTGATTCCTAAGATTTTCACTCCCGATAAGGGCGCTCTTTAAATATTTTCTTAGGAAAATATTAAAAGATAAATTTGGGGTAAAAATTAAATTTTATTTCACTCGCTAGACTCAATCAAATGATAAAATTGAGGTGTTTGATTTAGGTCTAGTAAACACATGTACGTGTCTAATGAAAGAGCGTATGATGCAACATGATTTGATAATTCCATAGATAGAACCTGTTGGCCTCGTACCTACTTATTTGACCTCCTTCCCACTTTCTGAAACCCGTTTTTTGATGCTGTGAATTTTATTGATCATTTAAATAATATGCATAAATTTTTAACTAACATTTTGCGAGCATTTTCGGCAAATTATAACTCCATGGCGGATTTTATTCCCAGGGGTTATATTTTTTGAAGGAGATTGGTTTTGTGCATTTTTTTGGGGAAAAAGGTTACTTGTAACGAAGGATGCATCCTTTGTCCACCTACCAACCACAGCCTAGAGTCTCCCACATCTCATTTACCTTTGTGACTTATCTTGAAGGAGTTTGCTAGGTCTTGGTTGATCGCCAGCATGACAGTGACAGAGCAGTTTTAGATCGGCGTAAAAAATTCCTAGTTGCAGACTACATTACATTCTCGATGGCGTCAAAATCTCTCAACCTCGACAAAATGCGCATCTCATGTCACATCATTTTATTTTCACACATTTATATTTCTGTTGCATTTTATGTAAGTGCATGTTTCTTTCATTTCGTATTTTTATGCTCTCGCATTTTGAATTTTTATGTTCGCGCATTTTATTCGTGCTCGTGTATATGTGTTTGTAATGCGCATCTTATTCGCGCAAGCTCTTACGACTTATTAGAGTGATCGTACAATAAGATCCTGAATAAAAGATCCGTAAAATTAGGTAACATGATAATCAAGGCAAGCAATGAAATTAAAATATTATTTCTTTAATTCAAGGAAATAATTAATGAGGGGAATGAGAATCTTAGCCTTTTATTTTATGGTAACAAATTATTTTGGTTATCCTCTCATAAAGGCTAAAGCCCCATTCAAAATTAACTTAAAAAGTTTATTACCTTCAAAACCTATTCCCTTAGAATCCCACCATCCTTTGGCTCACTGTAATTTGGACAATCGAAACAAAGAGATCTTTTCTTTGCTTCGGAAGTCTAGTCCCGATAGTCCTTCTCTCTTGTACGCCTTCTCCTAGGCTCGCAACTGCATATCAACAACTCCTAGGGCTCCGAAGACCCTGCCCTACCTTCTTTTGACAAGGGCGACTTCTCTACTGTCGGGTTCCTTCGTATCAGATACCGCACGAGCTACCTCGATCTCCATTGTCTCCCAGCCACAGTGAAGCTCACCTCCGACTATGTCCCAGCTTCCCATACCACCGATATCCCGCCAAAGCCCCTCATCTTCTATTTCCGACCAACCCCGACCATACCCAATCCTTCTACTCACTACCCTCCCTGATTTTGGTCGCATCATATTCAAAGCCCTAAAAACCTACTTGAACCCACTCCCTCCATTGTAAATAGAGCGCTCATTCTACCATCACATCCCTCTAAGCCAACCCTTTTCTATATCTTGAGATCCTGCTATTCTTCGCTGCATTCGTGATCTGAAGGTATGTATTTTATTCCATTCATATTTGTATTGGGCTAGTTTAATATTATGCATGTTTTCTTTAATTTTTAGAGCTTACCTAAAACTATCATGCTGCCAGTTTGCCGTTAATTTAAAAATCCCCTCGTTGCTTTTTTTTAATTCTTGTGGAATTATTATCTCACGTTAATTTGTTATTCGATTGCTGGAATTTCCATGTGTTTACCAAAAGCTATAATGAATTATCATCCTTTCTTATTTAATGAGTCGATACGGGTATCCACCTAATTTGGTCGAGATCACAAATATGTTTATTATAAAATAATTTTTGAATCACGATTTACATCAGTTTGGTATTAGTGCGATTTGATTTGATTTTGAATTAAGGACTTGAATAAAACCAAGATCTTTCAAAATTAAATATTGTCTCCCTAACAAAAATTTGATTTTTTTTTAAATCTTCAAGTATTTTACAATAAATACGAAAACCACGTAAAACACGAAAAGAATAATGTAGGAGGTTTTGATCAATATATGAATAATTTAGTGAAAAGGGTCGATATCCTCTCCACCACCCTAAAGCAAGACATGAACTAACTGTGCATCTTGGTAAACAACCTTGAAGCGATAATCTACAAGCAATACGTTTTACCTAACTATCTCTCGACCCAGTTAGCAGAAAGTGGAATCCAAGCTTCGATCTACTAATAGACCACTTTCTAGTCCCGCCAATGCTCCCACTTTTTATGGTCATAGATTCCTCTTGCCCTACCACCCCCACAGGTACCTTGGCCCCACCCACCAAAGCACTCCCTTCAACTCTCTTGCTTCTTCCCGAGCCCTTGCTTCAGGAAGCAGAACCTTTTCCTCCCTGCCCTGCCCTCCCTACTAATATTGTGATTTCACTTTTCCCCAATATGTCACAACCTTTAGCCGCTGAGTTTCTTCTTGAGCCCCTACTCTAGGAAGAAGAATTTACTAGCGATGTGTTACTCGTCTTGGATGACACCGATTTGATCTCAGCATTTCCTGACCCTCAAGGTTATGCAGTCGCATACCCTTTAGTCCACTGACATTATACATGATGGTCACTTATCCTTGACATTATAGTCCTCACATTATATTGACTTTGTAACTGTGATCGCATCCTTATGAAAACATAATATCCTTTTAGTATAGTTGTGCCTGGCGAACTCTATTGTCAAATTATCGATATGTTTAAGATGATTTGTGTTATAAAAATAGAGATGAGTCATAAGATTTTCACTCCCAATATAGACACATGTTTTACGGATTTTCTTTGGAAAATTATAAAAAATAAAATTGTGGCTAAAATTAAATTTTATGACGCTCGCCAGATACGATCAATGATAAAATTGAGGTGTTTGATATAGGGTTCACATATGTGTCTAGCAAAAGAGCGTATGATGCAACATAATTTGATAATTCTATAGGTCGAGCCTGTTTGCCCCGTACTTTAGTCATTTATCCACTCTCTCCCACTTTGTGAAACCCGTCTTTTTGTTGTTAAGCGTTGTTGTATTTAAATAATACACATAAAATTATAGTTAACATTTTGGGAACATTTTTGACAAACTATAACTTTAACGTCGAGGTTATATTTTTCCGAAGGAGCATGATTTCTTGTACCTTTCTGGGAAAAGAGGTTACTTGCATGTCATGAGCTGCAATGAATGATCATCCTTTGTCCACCCGCCCATCACATCCCAGAATCTCCCACATCTTTTTTACCTTTCTGATTTATCTTGGAGGAGTTTGCTTAGGTTTTGGTTAATTAGCAGTCGGAATTCCTAGTTGCAGGCTACATTATAGTCTTGACGGGATTAAGCTCCTTCAATCCCGGGAGAATTAATGCAACCCATGTCACATCATTTATTTTCGGCACTTCTATATTTCTGTTGTATTTTATGTAAGCACATGTTTTCTTGCTTTTCATATTCTTATGCTCGCGCATGTTATTCATGCTTGTGCACGTGTTTGAAACGTTCATCTCACTCATGCATGTTACAATTTTAGGAAATAATTAACGAGGAGAATAATGATAATTTTATTCCTTCTATGCTACAGTAATTTTATTCCTTCTATGCTACAATAATTTTATTCCTTCATGCTATAATAATTAGGGCAAGTTCTACCGTACTGCGATTAGATCAACGAAGCTCGACTAAGATGGTTTGGACATGTGCAAAGGAGACCATTAAGGGCACCTGTTAGGCGTTGTGAGAGTCTAGTTACTTGACATGTTAAACGAGCGAGGGGTAGACCAATAAGACTTGGAATGAAACTATAAGGATTAAGGAAAGACATGATGTACTTAGGCATTAGTGAGATTTTGACACAAGATAGGGCACAATGGCGACAAAGGATCCATATATAGCCGACCCCACTTTAGCCCTAAAACCCCTCAGCCACTCCTTTCTTGACCCGCTTCCAGCAGCAGCCATACAACCACTGCACTCCATCCTAACCATAAAACGCCTCAGCCACACCTTTGGCTTCTTCCAGCAGTGTACGTACGGCTCCAGCCCCCCTAGGATCTGGCCAATCCCTTCCAGCCCACCAAACCCTTGGCGGAACCCCCAAATCTTTTCCCATTGAAATCTGCACACAAAACAGCCTTCACCAGTTCTGCACAGCCACCTACAGCATTATTCCACCTTCTTGACAGCCGCCACCATCTTTACGATCACCGGATCTCCTTTTCTTCGCCGACGGCCCCTCTCTCATGAGTCTTGTTGTTTAGTTTCATTGCTTTTTAGCAATCTTGTATGAATCTGATTGTCCATACTTTTATGGATCCGTACCTATGTTAGTGTTATTGTTCTTGCGATCAATCTTGATTTCCAGGATTTACTCGCTTGCACATGTAATTAGCGGTTCTCTAATTGGAGGAAAGCCTATCATGTTACTTGCCTAGATTATTTGTTACATGTTTGTGATAATTGCGTGAGATTTATATTATTATTATTTGTGATTTACTGTCGGATCACTCATTGCATGCACACATTATCCTATGGTTAGAACAAAAACAGTTATCACTCTGGATTGGAACAATCTCCCCATCCATGAAAGTTGGGAAAGTAAACTCAGTTGTGGACCCAAGGTAATCTGCAAGCTCCTCAATCAAATGCTGCAAAGCAGTGAAGAGACACATAAAATCAGTAGCAGGATAAGTAGAGGAAAGTTACAATGGGGTCCAAACCACATAAGGAAGAATAAGTAGAAGCGCAAAACGAGGTATGGGGATGAAGATGGGAAGAAGGGAGAACCCTCATAGGTAACTACTGTATATACTTAGGGTTTTAAATTTGTACGAATACTGAATAATCGGAACTTGCTTCTTTTTTCCAAGTGTTACATAGCTGTGTGATTCACAGTTCTGTGGCCAGAATATTGCTAGGACCAAGTGACAGGGTATAGAAGCACATACATAGGAAATAAAGAACCACCCACACAAATTTCGTTGCTGACCAAGTCAACATTTCATGAAACCGCGTGCATATAAAACATATTTAGTTGATCAGAAATTTTATTTATTTCTGATTTTTGTGTTTGTGTTTCTCAAAATTAAAACTTCCAAATTCATATTTTTTTTAAAGTTGCCTTTTTAAACCTTCTTTGTTATTTTTCCCCTTCTCTTTATTTTTATCTTCGATCAAATCAAACCAACTCTCCAAGGAAATAAACCTAAGTTTTAGACCAAAAATAATGTCAATGCCCAGTAATGCATTTAAAGGGGGAACTGATTCGACCCTACCAAATCCGATGATCACGCCTCTATCTAATCTAGAATATTGACTTGATCCTAAATCAGTCGTATCATAAGGAATGTGTCATTATTATTACATAAAAAGAAATAAAATTCAAATAATAAATACAAAATCAAATATATGAAATAAATACAACGAGATATTGCTACAAGAGTCGGGTTATGAGGAGGAGAAAAGAGTGGAGGGGGTTACGTGTTTTTATAGTTAGGGGCTAGGTCCTGTAATTTTATGTTTTGTTAGAAGACATAAGGGAAAAATGATGTAAAGGCCCATTTATAGGCCCATTTCCTCCTTCTTTAGTCCCACATCTATTGTATAGGATTCTTTCTTCTTCTCTTCTCCTATATATTTGTATTCTCACTTGTATTTGATTAATGAAGAAGTATCTATAAGGTTGGCCCATTGATTTCTACATGGTATCAGAGGGACTCGCTGCCTCCCGCGGACTCCAAACTCTATCCGCCTTCCTCTTAGCTAACCGCGGCCTGCGGCCTGCGATCTCCTGCGGCCTGCAGCCTTCCTCTTAGTCTTTTGCGGCCTGCGGCCTGCGATCTCCTGCGGCCTGCGATCTCCTGCGGCCTGCTAAGTCTATCTGCTCTTCTCCGCTTAGCTAACTGCGGCCTCTCTTTCCGCTCTTCTCCCTTAGCCGCTTGGCTAACTGCGGCCTGCAGTCTTCTGCGGCCTATATTTCTGCATCCGCTTCCTCTTCATCTTCGTGGTTCCACCCTCCTCCTCGGGCTTCTTATAGCCTCCTCTATCTGTCCCGTGGGGTCCACTTCTCCCTGCTGTTCTAATTCAGTCCGCTGCGAGCTCCTCCAGTCCGCTGCGGGCTTTCTTCCCCTGCTCTACTTCTCTCCTACCTTGCGAGCTTCTACCCCAGTCCAGACCGAGCTCTCTTCTCGCTCGCGGTCTCTTGGTATATCCCGCCGCGGACTGCTCCTAACCGCTGCGGGCTCTCTTCTCGCGAGCTGCGATTTCCCTTCTTGCGGACTGCTCCAGTCCGCCGCGGCCTATCTCAAATCGCGCCTTGCGGCCTATTCTTTCTAATCGCTGCGGACCCCTCCAGTTCGCTGCGGACTGCTCCTCCTCGCATTTTGCTCGTGTCACCGCGACCTGTCTCACGTCGCCGCGGACTGCCTCAATTCGCGCCCTGCTGCAACTTTCTCCCTGTGTCGCCGCGACCTGCCTCAACTCGCCGCGGTCTGCCTAAATTTGCGACTTGTCTCACCTCGCCGCGGTCTCGTGGTCTTCTCTTTCTTACCGCGCGGTCTCTTCTTAACCGCTGCGGCCTCTTTCTCTACTCTGCTCCTGTCCGCGCCGACTTCTCTTCACCATTGCTGTTGTTGCCGGGACTACCCGCTGCGACCACTTTTGAAATCGCGTGGGCTTGTCGTGCAAGTGCTCTCCTGTTTGCGAGTTCTTCTTCGCCACGTCTCGGCGACCTCGTCTATTCGCTCGCCTCTCTGCTCCTCTTAACCGCTCGGCCTCCGCTTGGGTGCGGTCTGTTTCTCAAATCGCACTGTCCGCTTCCTCCTTTCCCGCTGCGGGCTCCGCCTCTTGGTCGCGGGCTCTAAACCGTTGGTGTGTTGACACCGAGACCGGGCGGCCTTCCTGCTTCGCCTCGCTTTCTTCTGGTTGTGGCTTTTTCTCGCCGCTGCGGTTTGTTCTCGTCGTTGTTATTCGCGGGTTCTGACCGCTGGTTTCTATGGCTAGTCATTGATCAAGATTATGACTTCTGCCTCCACCACTGCTGATGAGATTGCTGTGTTGCGTGCTCAACTCCATCAGCTTCAAGAGGTAGTTCGTCGCTCCTCTGGCTCCGTGGCCTCGATCTTCTAGGAAGGTATATCGTGCCTCTCACATAGCTCTCACGGATTGTGGACTCGGGTGCTACAAATCATCTCTCTCCGCAGCAGCCGCCCAAATACTTAGATATTGCTTACCTCAGCACATCACTGTGGCCAATGGTGATCGGATCCCGTTTCTAGCGCTGCTAATCTGCCTCTTACTCCTTCACTCTCCTTATCCTCGGTTTTTCATGTTCCGGGATATCCTTTTAATCTCCTTTCTCTTAGCCGTCTTACGCAAGACCTTGATTGTTGTGTTACTTTCTCACGCTCTTCCTTTGTGGTGTTGGATCGACGAACGCAGAATATACTTGGTAGAGGGCGACTGTCTAACGAGCTATATCTTCTTGATGTTCCTCCCTCTGCTCTCACTACTGTCTCCACTACTGATTGACATCGTCGTCTTGGGCATGCTCCTCTTCCAATCCTCAGAAAAGCTCTTCCTGCTGTCTCCCTTCATGAGTTCTTCTGTGAATCATGTGTTTTCGGCAAGCAACACTGCGTCTCCTTTTCTCCTTCCTGTACCCGGAGCGATGCTCCTTTCTCCTTAGTTCACTCTGATATCTGGGGGCCTTATAAGGTCCCTAGTACTTTTGGGTATCGATACTTTGTTACATTTATCGATGATTACTCACGGGTTACCTGGTTGTATTTACTTTGTGATCGCACCGAGCTCCCCACCACGTTCCGTACATTTCTTACGGAAACTCGCACGCAGTTCTCTACCTGTGTGAAAACTCTTCGTACAGATAGTGCTCGCGAATATACTGGTCGCACATTCTCTAATATATGCTCTGAGTTCGGTATTATACACCAAACTTCATGTGTCTACACTCAACAAAAGAGCACCGTGGAACAGAAGAATCGCCACCTCCTTGATGTGGCTCGATCTCTTATGATTCAAATGCAGGTTCCTCCTATATATTTGAACTTTGCAGTCTCTACTGTTTGTCACCTCATCAACCGCATACCTTCGTCTGTCCTCAACTTTGTCGCATCCATTACTCTCCTTTACCCTTCCACGAATCTCTTCTCTCTCACACCTCGTGTTTTTGAGTGTAACTGTTATGTCCACCACCTTGGTCCTTCCAATGACAAACTAACCCCTCGTGCCACCAAAGCCATGTTTGTTGGGTACTCCCGCATTCAGAAGGGGCATGTCTGCTTTAATCCTATCACTGAAAAGGTGGTTGTGTCTGCTGATGTCTCATTTCATGAAGACCAACCATATCACGGCGGTCCTTCTGATCTCCTTCTTCCTCCTCGACTACCTCGACCCATCATTCCCGTCACGTCTTCGCTTCCCCCACTTCTCCCTACTCCCATACTTCCGAGTCCTACACCACCAGTACCCTCCAAACCCGTCCACTCAAAACCTCCTATCATTGAAGTTTACACTCGTCGTCCTCCTCGTCCAGCTGCCCCGCAACAGCTTCCCTCTACCGATGTGATCTCGCGGCCTGTTGATCCAGCCTCCTCGTCGACGGCCCATCCCTTGGACAATTATGTCTCACTAAATCGGCTCTCTCCACCTCTTCTTACCTTTGCTCTCTCTCTCCCCTCTATCTCTATACTTAACTCTATGCAGGAAGCTCTCCAGCATCCGGCGTGGAGTGCCACCATGGATGAAGAAATGACTGCTCTGTGGGGTAACCATACTTGGGATTTTGTGTCTCCTCCTCCTGACCACAGTTGTGTTAGCTGCAAGTGGATCTTTACAGTCAAACATGCCGCGGATGAGACAGTTGATCGCTTAAATGCTCGGCTTGTGAAACGTTCTTCCCCGTCGTGAAATTAAATACGGTTTGAGTCTTGCTCTCTTTAGCTGTTCATCGCCACTGACCTCTCCACCAGCTGGATGTCAAGAATGCCTTTTTGAATGACAATCTTCTTGAAACTGTCTATATGCAACAACCGCCCGAGTTTGAGACCACGGGGGAGTCCCGTGTTTGTTTACTTCACAAATCCATTTATGTTCTCAAACAGTCTCCACGGGCGCGGTTTGACAAATTCAGCAAGGTTGTTTGTGAGGTTGGCTTCAAGCAAAGCTCGACAGATTCTTCTCTCTTCACTTGCCACCAATCGACGGGGACTACAATACTTCTTGTCTATGTGGACGATATTCTTATCACTGGTGATGACTCCGCTGGGATACAACAGGTTAAGCAACATTTAAACTCTATCTTTCAAATCAAAGATCTGAGAAATCTTCGATATTTTCTTGGACTAGAGGTAGCACGATGACATGATGGCCTTGTCTTATCCCAGCGTAAGTATTGCATTGACCTTCTGCAAGATGCTGGTCTCTCAGGTTGCAAACCAACGGAAACCCCGATGGAAGTCAACCATAAGTTGTGTGCTCAGGGATCTGAGGCTGACTCTCTACTTCCAAATCCATAATACTATCACCGTCTTGTGGGAAAATTGATATACCTAACCGTTACGAGACCAGATATATCATTTGCGGTTGGAGTGGTTAGTCGGTTCATGCATACCCCATGGGTTTCCCACCTTTAGGCAGTGGAACAGATTCTCAGATTTCTGAAGACTGCTCCGGGGAAAGACTTGTGTATAAGCCATCTTCCTCCCTTTCTCTTATTGCATACTCTGATGCGGACTATGCAGGCTCGTTGGATGATCGACGTTCAACTACAGGTTTTTGCACTTACTTTGGAGGAAATCTTATCACATGGCGGAGTAAGAAGCAAACGGTGGTTGCTCGCTCGTCTGCTGAAGCTGAGTACCGTTCGATCACTGCCGTTACATCTGAACTAACCTGGCTGGAAAGTCTTCTAATGGATTTGGAGAGTTAAATTGTCCTCACCATCGACGTTGCTTTGTGACAGTCATGCTGCAATACATATTGCGAAGAATCGTTTGTTCCATGAGCGGACTTAACATATTGAGGTTGATTGTCACTTTGTTCGGGAAAAGGTTCAATCAAAGGTGCTAAAACTTGATCATGTTCCCGCGTCTGGGCAAGTTGCTGACATCCTTTCCAAGGCTTTACCTCGAAAATTGTATTATCAGTTCTTGTCCAAGCTTGGTGCCTACGACTTGTACGCTCCAGCTTGCGGGTGAGTGTTAGAAGACATAAGAGAAAAATGATGTAAATGCCCATTTATATTCCCATTTTCTCCTTCTTATTTAGTCCCACATCTATTGTATAGGATTGTTTCTTCTTCTTTTGTCCTATATATTTGTATTCTCACTTGTATTTGATTAATGATGAAGTATCTATAAGATTGACCCATTGATTTCTACATGTTTGAACCACTTCATGGAGATGCCATTTATATCACTATCTTCACTCTCATTTATTGAAGCACGTTCGTGATCGGAGGAGATTGGGCCACCATGCGTCGGGACCCGCTTTTGTTTATTTGTCGGAGATTCGTTGATCGGATCGGCGATCCGAGACCGCTAGCGCGTCCGGAGCGCCCCTTTTCATTTCGTTTGTATTTTTTATATTTTCTGGTGTATTTATATTTTTTAGGACACCGAGCGTAACAGATGATCGTAACCGTTCACGCCGGGTGCCCACCCACCCTCTCTCGTTATAAATAGTGGTGGATGTCCAGGTTTTCAGGCATTACTGATTTTGTGAGAGAATCTAGATTTCAGTGATCATTCGTGGTGCGACGCCGCGAGCCCGGGGTGCGACACCTCGACTTCCCTTTCATTTCCCATTTTTAATTTCAGTAATTTTGTTTTATTTCCATTTCTATTTCACTGTTCGTCCCTTGTCTAACCCACGATTCCTATTCTCTTTGAAGAAACCCGCAACTGTTCTGGCTTAAATCCCGCGATCTCCTTCAAACTGAAGGAGATAACCGTCTGATTTATCACTATACATCGTCTCCTTCCTCACGACTCCCTGCCATGGCTTCCCCCTCTCCTGCAACTATAGAACCACCCTGTTCATCCTCTTCATCCCGTCGAAGGAGGAAACTGCCTAGCCTATCCCGTTCATCTCCTTCTTCATCGTTGGAATGAAGTCTCAGATCCCATCCCCTCAGTCGTTTCTTCCTCCCGCCGAGAACGTTAACCACCAACACTCTCCATCTGGACCAGCGACCTCGCCGTATAAGCCGCCACCTTTCGCCGTTCCCTTCTGCGGTACTTCCTTTGGCCTTGCCCTAACTGCAAGCCCTGCATCCGCCCACTGTTCATCTCCCCCGTGAAGCTTCCAAGTCTCCAAATTCGCAGGTTCCCTATTCCCAGCGCCATTTCCAACGCCAATCATTTCTGATTCCTGCAATCCAAGCATTGTTCAACCGTTCCAAAAGTTCAAGCATTTTTTTCCTGTTCTGCAGCCCTACCTCAGCCCATACTCTACCTCAGCCCATACTCTGTTTTCCCCATTTCACGTGTCTTCCCCACTACAGCCCAGGTTCAGCCCATATCTCTACCCAGTTCCTCTCCGCATTCCACCATCCAATCCCGAAACGGATTGTTCCATCATAGATGTATTATTCATCTCGTTGAGCCACGTCCGCCGCCACCGCCATCGGATTCCTCGTCCGTTGTGAGTATTAAAATTATGTGCAGTTTTTATTTTCGCAGTGGATTTTGAATGAGCATCTTGTATGTGCTTGGATATTGAATTTGTTAGTGTAATTGTTTCATTTCTTTATGCCTATAACACTTAATCGTGCAAATTATGGTTGAAGGTACTCATTGCGGAAACGAACGTTGTCTTATTCATTTGAAAAGCAGTTCATATTGTGTTAATTTGCCACGCCAATATAATTTTATTTGCTAAAGTTTTATTTTTGGAAAATTAATTAAAGTATGCACATAACATTTATGTCTAGCTTGATCACATTCATGTCACACATGCTCGTATGATTGCATTAGCTTGTCGAATGCACGGTCATTCTCACATAGCCCCGTCCTGCGTCAGTTTGGTATCAAAGCCCAGGTTAGGGCTTTCATTAAAATACGCGGGACTACATGTTTTCACCGAATGTCTTATCATGGTGGTCGTCACTACACTAATCCTCTATTTGAGGATCACGAGTCCACTTACACCCGCTCCCATAGAGCCTCATCAGAGAGATCTTTACGATACCTCGATGATTATCCTCGATCACAGTACACCACCTCCAGAGATCGTGTTGCTCCACCGATATGATCTCATTATGCTAGGGACGATCAGTATGATGATTGTCGACGTTCTTATCCTCACACTCAAGTGGATCCTATTGATCCTTCGACACGATATTATGATGATAGAGTTCAACATCGATCAAGTCATCGATACTACACATCTCCTCTATTTGAGGAACCCGAGTCTACATATGCACAACCACCACCGCACGTTCGTAGGACCCACGTCCACCCACGAGTACGACGTGATTATGTTGTGGACGACCGTCACGATGAGCCTCACGAATCCTTTAGAGGTCACTCTCATCAAGATTACAACACACGTAGTGATCTTCCCGGTGTTCCGAAGACGGACATGACGGATGCCGAATTTCAACAATGTGTTCTTAAGATGTTTGATCAATTAGATGCACAATTTGATGACCTACACACTTACATTGCCGCCATTGAGGGTTCGGCGAGAACACTCCACTTCCCAAAGCTGGGAAATTTCACCCACAATTTGATATTCTTCTGGAGGCAGAGCAGGTTGCCCTCCCAACATTGGATGTGTGGAGTCAACCCTCACAAGAGTCTGCTCCACTTAGAGAGTCTGCCCTTGATTCTATATCCATTAGTTCTCTATTGAGTGTGGACTTTTCACACACTTCACCCGATGGCGAACCGAGTCACATCATGATCGGGAGCCGAGAGCTTAGTAGTGAACTCGAGGTAGCCACTTCTGCCCTTTCCGGGAGCACGACCCCTTCTGATGGTTTGCTTCTGGAGGACCATCACTCTACTGATGGGTTCTTTGACGACCCCCTTATTGAGCCTCCAGATGAACCACCTCGTCCTTGTGTGGATGAGAATTGTGTGAGTGACACACCAGAGTCGCATCATAGTGTAGATGCCTGCGATTTTTTTACTTTGGCGATCCGCGTTTATATAAGAGCATTCTAGATATTTTTGGGGCACACGTGAGTATTCGTCGCATTTGTGACGAATTTTATTATACCCCTTCCGGTGAACCCCCTGATGAACCATATAGTGGATCCATACTCATCTGGGATATATATATTCTTAGTAGCACAACCGAGTTTGAGGGTGCATTCACTGATTTGTTGATTTTATATCTTATCACCCGCACTTGCAGAGGCAGTTCGCACACTACATTGACACATCTTACTACTGATGTCTCGGATGTTCATTTGCGGGTTCATCGCCCTTGCGATGAATTCTTCTATGACCCACCGCCCGAATCTCTTGATCACGTACCTATCTTAGGAGTTTCTTATAGTACCTAAAACCCCTTGTTTACAAAGTTGGTCATGTTAAAAGTTCATATTTTACATTTGTTGTTTGCTCATTTACATTTAGTGCATGATTCATCAGTGTTGTATGAGTCGCACATGTTTTTTTTGCATCATTTGCATGAAATGCATGGACTACTCCGGAAGAAAGCTGCTAGTAATATTGAATTATGTAAGACATGAGCAGATATGCACAAATATGATCAACATTTTCGGGTGTGCGACCATGTGATGGTCGGACTTTGCAAGGAGGGACTCCCAAAAGGAGCCACTACTAAACTACAACTTAAGTGAATGAGCCATTATAGGATTATAAAGAAAGTTGAGACAAATGCCTACGAGATCAATTTCCCTGCAGATATGAGTATTCGTCACGTATTTAATACAAAAATTTGCCACATTACTTTGACCTCTTGAGCATAGAGACACATACCTTGAGTTTCTTTTGACACCCTTCTAGTTACAGCTTTACACTTCCCATGTTTATCTTGGACGTGCACCCACGGATTTACCCGCACCTCCTATGATTCTACCAGATTTTTTGGATCCACCAGCACGAGAGGTGAGAGTTGAGAGCATGAGTGTTATTGTGCCGAGTGTACTACTATTACAGACAGTCCTTGCCGTTACATGGTGCTTTGGAGTGGACACCACTACTCCACCTTTGATGATACTTGGATATCGACGACAACTTGTTGGATTTACCCCCGATCTTCGACTACAACATATTCGTCTTCATTTCTCGAAGATGAATGTTTTTCAGTCGAGGGGAATTGATGGGGATCGACCACACGTTCGTGATCGGAGGAGATCGGGCCACCATGCGGCGGGACCCACTTTTACTGATTTGCCAGAGATTCATTGATCGGATCGGCGATCTGAGTCCGCGAGTGCGTCCAGAGCGTCCATTTTCATTTTATATGTATTTTTAAATATTTTTTGGAGGTGTATTTATATTTTTTAGGACGCCGGGCATAACGAACGATCGTAGCCCTTTTACGCCGGGTGCCCAACCACCCCCTCTCATTATAAATAGTGGCGGATGTACAGGTTTTCAGGCAATTCTGAGTTTGTGAGAGAATCCAGATTTCGGTAATCATTTGTGGTGCGACGCCGCGAGCCCGGGGTGCGGCGCCTCGACTTCCCTTTCATTTCCCATTTTTGATTTCAGTAATTTTATTTTATTTCCATTCCTATTTCACTGTTCGTCCATTGTCTAACCCACGCTTCCTATTCTCTTTGAAGAAAACCGTTGCTGTTCAGGCTGAAGTCCCACGATCTTCTTCAAACTAAAGGAGATAACCGTTTGATTTATCAGTGTACGTCTCCTTCCTCACGATACATCCCTGCCACGGCTTCCCCCTCTCCTGCAACTATAGAACCGCCCCATTCATCCTCTTCATCCCGTCAAAGGAGGAAACTTCCTAGCCTATCCCCTTCATCTCCTTCTTCATTGTCGAAAGTAAGGAAGTTCTTCATTGTCGAAAGTAAGGAAGTTCTTCATTGTCGAAAGTAAGGAAGCCCCAGATCCCATCCCCTCAGTCGTCTTCTTCCTCCCGACGGGAACATGAACCAACGACACTTTCCATCTGAACCAGCGACCTCGCAGCATAAGCCGCTACCTGTCGTCGTTCCCTTCTGCACTGTCATTTTCACATAGCCCCATCCTGCGTCACTATGTTTACATATTACATTATTGAGAGGTGTAATTCGACGCTTATATTTAGGATGGCAGAAAAAGACAATGCTAACATGTTTAAATGATCTCTTTTTGTTTGGACTGCTTTCTTGGCCTAGATGTTCTTAAGATAATTCAACCAGATGTATATTGATTTCTCCTTTGAAAAAGATGTTTTTAGTGCTAATGCCACGTCAAAAATAATTTTCTTAGCATGTTTTGTGATTGGTAAGCTAGTGTAGTTAATATTATTTTCAGAAATGCTGATAAGTGGGTGGATATAGAATTCATGGTAAAGGTATTGGAGATAAATGAATAAATATTAAGTTTCTTAGCATGGTGTATGATTGATAAGTTGGTTTAATTGAATTAATTTTAGAATTGCTGATAGGTGATAAGTGGGTGGAGAGAGAATTTTGAGTTCAACTTTCTTGCTAGAAAATAATAAAATAGGGTCAGACTGATTTTTTTCATCTAAAATTCAAGTTAATTTCTGTAATTTTTTATTGGATGTATCGTTATGATATAAAAAACCTTAATAGTTTTTAATGGATAGCCCACAAAATGGTCTTGATCAGCCTATTGAACACGCGCAAAAAGGACCTCCAAAGCTAGATTTAGTGCCATTGCAACACTCAAACCAAGCATGATTGGAGAAGGTTTGACAAAACATATGCCAAATATTTAGGATGGGTTAATAGTTAATAGTCATGGTGGTTGTGATGATAATGATGGCAGTATCTGTTGTAACCTGCTTTCGTAGTTATGTTACATCACATTATGTTGATATTGCTTTACCAATGTTCTAACTGGTTTTTCTAGTTCAGGGTGTAATGGGATATGCATGGTCCAGGTGATGTTGCTTGATATTTCTATTCTGATTTGTGCATGTTCTTCTTCAGGTGCCAAGTAAAGAGCAAGTTGATGCCTTATCAAAGGAATTGTATAGCCGCTCTGTTGTCCCAGGTTTTCACATTTAACTATTTTCTTATTGCTTCTGTCTAGTAAATGTTTACTGAATTCATGGGAATCGATTACTGATTAACGCTCTGTTTCAGACAATTGTGTTTGAGTAGTGACAATTGTGTTTTCTGACAACTTTCTCGGTCCGAGCATTCACCAAAGCTAAAGCTTGACCACACATGCACGACTGTGGTGATATTCTGGCCCAAAATGCCATTTTGAAAAAGTAGTTTTTCGTGACCACACCTCCTTCTGCCGAAGGACATTTATCAAGGAGGTCGGGGAATCGAGCCCCAACCTCAACAACCTATCGGCCCCGTGGTGAGACCGGAGATGGGTTGGGGTGTACGGGCTGCGGTCCTGATAAGTCCCCTTGGTGGACTCCAAGGTGGACTCCGGGTGACAGCTGGACTCCTGGTCCTGCATCAGATCCTTGATAATCAAGGTAAATGATTGTTCATAGAAGCCTTCTAATGAGCAAGGTACAGTAGCCACCTATTGTATATGCAAATGCATATCAAAGATAGCAAAAGCAAGTTCTCGAATATCTATAAATGGCGGTGCAAATGCACCTAGAGGGAAGATTGATTGTGATAGTGAGCTATCCGATCCCTGAACATGTAATGACGTGAAGCTAATTATTAAGTAGGGTTCCCATTGGTTAATGGCTGAGCCTTGACCTTCTGAAGACTTGTCATAAACAATGTTGAAGTCCTTAAAATTTGTGTTTTGAGGATGTTTCTGAAAATGTAATGAGAATGATTAGTAATCTACATGTTATTTAGTTGGTTAAACCATGATAATCATGGTTAACTAGGAGCAAAAGATAAGGTGAATATGAGGAAGTATCTTGATTAAAGGATATGGGCATATAAATCTTTTTCAAGTGAAGGAATTGATGCGTTCCTTGATCTTTTGCCGCTCCGATCTCGCCGGGCCCACCCCCAGACGCGCCAAACCCCCCGATGCCTCCCGTGCCTGATCCGACCCCGCCGAGGCCACCCGTGCCCAATCCGAACCCGCCGACGCCTCCCGCGCCCGATCTGAACCCGTTGATGCCTCCCGTGCCCGATCCGACCCCGCCAGGGCCACCCCCGCCTGCTCCGACCCGGCCGACGCCTCCCGTGCTCGATCCGGCCCCCTACGCGATGCCCTCTACCCTTATCGAGCCGGCCTGCCTTCCGTTGGCGCCGATCCGGTGCGGATTGACTCCTACAGCGGGAGATCCGCCCGGATCCTCCTCCATCACTGCCTTACCCTTCAGGTTTTGTGCCAACAACGCCATGATCTCCTCCATTCGGGTGTCGATCCGTTCTTCGAGCCTTTGTGTGGAAGTTTTCACGTTTTCCTCGATTGCGACCACCGAATCCATCAATCCTACGAGATTTTCCTCTAGGGTTTCCAAGCGGCTGATTTCCTCTTGCGTTCGAGTGGTTACCATGGTGGAGAAAAGAACCTTTGATACCAATTGTTAGGAGAAGAAGGGGGAGGGAGATAGAGATCTAGAGAAGATTTGAAAATTAGGGTTGAGAAAGATAGAGAAGAGGGAAAAACCTGAATATTCTTTCTTGTCTCCAAAAGGGGGGTTCCGGGTATATTTATACCCGGACCCAAGGCCGACCGGCCAAGGGGGCCGGCCGGCCCCAATGGGGGTTGAACCGGGTTGGTTCAGCCCCCGAGGGCCGGTTCTTCAAAGAGTGGGGGCTGCACCAGTTGGTTCAGCCCCGTTGTCACCTTCGCATCTCTCCCGCCGTCTCGTGTACTGACGCCCAAATAGTCGGGCTTCGTCCGGGGGCGTAACAATGTCATTATGAAAGGATATTTTGTGTTTATAATTAAATTATACACAACTTATATATAAATAAGGGAGTACCCCGAACTACAAAAAATACCCTCTAAGGCATACAAAATAGCAAATGAATGAAACAATAAGAATTTTATCCAACAAATGCTTTATTTAACATTCATTCCCTCGTGGCTTTTGTTTGTGTTAATTTGGGCTCCTAGAATATGGCGCCCTTGCTTTATTTAGTCTCACTGTAGTTTTAAGTTCACTAGTTCGTTTTACTCTTATAAATTACCCCATTGTGGAAGAATATATTGCACCAAGTATTTTTTTTCCTCTATCTCTACATGGTTTCAAAGGGAATTGACTCCTCCCTGACTTTTTTCATCGTCCTAGTTTGTTGGTGACCTTAATTTCTCTGTAGCTTCCTCTCTGGATTTCGCCGCTTCTTCACGTTCTCGTTGACAGGTCCAACCCCCCCTCCCGCCGAGCAGTTCAACTTCCCGTCAACGAAATCAATTTACGATTCTGTCGACGGTAGCGACCTTTGGTCCCTATGACATCTAAGCCAGAGGGGATGGGGCCGGAGGGAACACCCATCTTTGCTATCATCGATAGTCCCGTCGATCGTGGCTCTCGTCTCTGCCATCTTCCTACGTCTTCGCGAGATCGAGCAACCACTTCCTTCTTTTGCTGGCTCATTCTTCTCCCACTGCTTACCTATCTCAACGATGCTTCCCGACGCAAATCCCGTCGTTCTTATCAATGACTTTGATGATCCCGTCTGCCGCTCTCTTCCCGTCATTCTTGTCTGTGTTCCTATCGCATATCGTCGACGATCTTCCTGTTCGGCTCCCATCTCCTCTCTTGTTGCCACCGAGCTCATCTTTGATGGATCTTTGAGATTTGTTTATGTTGTAGTTTTTTTGTATTTGCTTGGTAGTTGATGCTGTTTTTTTGTCGTGTCTTCTAGCCTTCATGCACGTGTTCCACGTGAGGGGGAGTGCTTTTGCCGAAGGCGACTAACTCGCTTTAGTCACGCACTACCTCCAAGCTTATTTCGTGTGATGTTTTCGTCTCCCTAATTTTTCTTTGCTGTTGGGTAAGCGGTATGGTCTTTGTTGGTTCACCTTATCCAGCGGGTTGTATCGTGTGAGAGTGTCCTGGGTCACCTGTCTGTTGATTCTTTTCCATGTATACAACAAGTTGTATCGTTTTGGAGTATCCCGATCACCCGCCTGTTGATTCTTATCCAGCGATATCATGGTCGGTGGACCGTGACGCGTGGGATTGTCATGCAGGACCGACATTTGTGCGGATTATCCCCGATGGATTCTCCCCGGTGGCTCATCTGTTGATTTGTCTCATTAGCCTGCCACTCTTACCTTTCTTATTATGATGTTTTCAAGCTGGAGGTTCCCCTTCCGGCTTGAGGGGGAGTGTTGAAGTTGTTAATAAGACTTTATATGTGTTTTTGGGATTTGGTCTCGCACCGTATTTTTAAGTTAAGTAGTTCGTTATATTCCTATAAATTACCCCATCGTGGAAGAATATATTGTACCAAAATTTTCTTTTCTTTTATCTTTACAGTTCTGTTCATTATTCTTATACCAATTCTATCATAACCCAGCTTGTGATAAAACTGAGTTGTCAATAAACCCAAAATTTAGTTCACGATAAGGCAGCTCAAAGGTGACTTCTCCGTTCCCACCAAATTGTGGTTCATGAAGGGCATCTTGAAGGTGATTCTGTTGGGTTTTACTATACGACACAACAATTGTGCGCAGCGGAATTAGGGATAAGAAAACCCAAAAGAAATGCGGATCTAGCGATAAATAAATTAGGAACATTGATCAAGAAGTAACATATCCATAAATAAATTATACCTTTGAGCGATTGAGTCAATACTCAGCCAAGGTACTCCGAAAAAGTCCAATGAACACTATCAACCGGAGTTCCAAGCGTAGAATAGTGTCCATGCCTCTACGGATATCCACACGAGCACGGAGAACCTCTAGACTCTTGTCACACAAGATCTAGGTTGGAAGAAGGTATGCCATCAATGTCTCCACGGTTTGCTAGAACTGTTAAAGGAGAGGCGGCAACGACGAAGATGTAGCCGTAGGAAACTATTTTCGGCGACAACAGTAGATCGACGAACGGTCGACGGCGAGATCGGCTATCACGACCTAGGCAGAACTGTTCCGTCAGGAAGAAGAAGAATCGCCGTTCTCGTCTCGCTCGATTAGGTCAAACAGTAATCACACATATCTCGGTTTACTGTACATATCATATATATACATAGTACCGAACCAGCCGATACCCGCAGACCACGCCGAACCGGACTTAAAGGAATTAAAGCGTAGGAAACAGAATTCGTCGAGTATATACGTCGATATTCGACGAATCAAAAACTATTCGTCGAAATAACACAGACATACTCGACGAATGGAGACAGAGCAAACCGTCCAAGTATTAAGGTGATATTCGACGAATCGACGTTACTCGACAAATTGACGATATTCGACGAATAAGTCTAATTCGTCAGTTTTGTCATTATGATACTCGACGAACCCAAGACAGATTCGTTGAGTCTATCATTACGATACTCGACGAATCCAAACTCATTCGTTGAAACCTTAAGCAATATTCGACGAATTTCCCTTAAAGTCTTTCAACCACTTACCTGTTGACCCATATTCACAATATAGGCCGCAGAATGAAAATCCTTCTCATCCATAACGTCATAGGCTCGGCCCTTCACTCATATCACATATGAGCAAGGCCAACACAAACCTTTCCAGCTTCTCCAATGCTCTTATATGCGACCTCATAGGCTCATATTGCGTTGGCAGTGTGACTACATGTTTGATCACTTCCAGATCACCGTGGTCATACCAACAGATTCTTCCATTCCATCTGTTACGTACTTGCACACTGAAGAGACATCGTGGCGGGTCTACATGCGTAATAAGGCGACAAACACTAGCCCGCCGATCGTGGACGAGACCTTCGAGGAGCGTGCTACTTAATTATTTCTATTTCGATGTTGTTTTGAGTTTTACTGTTTGCAGACCGCTTTTGTCATTCGCACCTTGTTGCTATAAAGGGTGTTGTATACCTGTATTACATTATTCGCACCTTGATGACTGAAATTTAGGGTGGAAGGCTGCTCCTTAAGCTTTTTTCTCTACCTCTCCGGGATCGTATCAATTTGGTCCGACCTGCCTCACTGCCCGCCATCCAGTCGCCGGTGCACATTATCACGCTTTGCTCGCAATTCATTTCTACGTTGAATCATGATCTCGTCTGTGATCTTCTATCGCGTGAGTTTTCACCTGCATCTTGCGTTCCCGCTGAATCTCGTCTGTGAGCTTCTCTCATGTAAGTTCCCCCTTGCATCACACGTTCCCGCCCGCCCCTCGTCCTTTTGCCTGCTGCATCTGTCGATCTCATCCCGAGGCAGTCCTCCACTTCTCCTAGATCCGCATTCTGGACGCAACCTTCCACCCTTTCCTCACACCAAAACTGCCAAGATCTGCTCCCTTCCAGCCCATGGCTCCCAACACTTGCTTCACCGGTGATCTTCCTCTAGATGTGGCCGTCGAAGCACCAAGCCGCCGCGTGGAGGATCAAGAGCAATTCGTTGCATCCATGCATGCCTCTCTCTCCTTGCCCTCTACTGCAAGGTCGACTCCCTCCAAGCGTCGGACACCACATCTAGTTACGGTTCGCCCGCAAATGGGGAATCCCTCTTTGGCGCGGCATCGCCTCGCCCAGGCCCTGAAACCATCCATCCACGCCTTTCGGGTTGTTCTTCCCTTTCCTTGGACATTCCCTCTTTCGTCGGCAATGATCTGATAGGATGGATCGCCAAGGCTGAGCAATATTTTGACCTTAACCTTACCCCGAAGCAGGATAAGGTGTCCAATGCCCTAGTCTATCTTGATGGCTCCGCACTTCACTGGGCGTGGTGGATTTAACAATCCAACCATCTCCAACCGGGAATACGATGACCTCCACAACAAGGGCTCGTGCTTTCGCTGCTACTAACCTTATTCTCCTACGCATGTGTGCTCCGTCAAGGTGTTCCACGCCATCATCAGCAACTTCGACCCCGAGGTTACCTTAGTGGACTTTGAGGCCCTCTAAATCTCCGAGAAAGATTGACTTTTGGACACCGTCCCAGCTACGTACCACCGCTTGGAGTTGTCTTGTTTCTCGGTGGGCGAGATTTCAGGACCCCAGACTATGAAACTTTCGGGCAAGCTGTCTGATCGCCCCATTATCGGCATGGTGGGCATTGGTGCGAGTCACAACTTCCTCTCTGCATAGTTGGAGCATCAACTTAGCCTTCCGCTGGTGCCCTCCCCTGATTTACAGTCTGCTTGGGCGATGGGCACCGTCGGCCAACCAGGGATGTTGCATCGCCGTCTCGCTTTTGGTGGGGCCCTGTTCGGTGAACGCGAATTTCTACGCTTTCGGCCTTGGCGGTATCGATGTTATCCTTATAGTGGCATGGCTCCGCACACCTGGTGACACACGTGTCAATTGAGCGACCATGATTATGTAATTTCTCCATCAGGGGAAACTGCGCCACCTCATGGGCGACTCCGTCGTTCTCCGGTCTCCTTCTGCACGATGCAACAGACGATTGATGTCGATTTTTCCGCTTGACTTTGGCCCATCTCTAGTCCACCAGCGGAGCCTCTCTCGCACCCGCCGGACCTTCAGGAGCTACTCAACGAGTTTGTCGACATCTTTGAGGCCCCGACCGACCTCCCTCCAGCTCGATCGACCGATCATACCATTACCCTCTTGCCCGACACTTTGGCAGTGCCAGTTTTTGTTATCAAGGCATGCGCTTAGGCGCGCCTGAGGCTCCCGGCGCACTCCATTCCCCTCAGCAAGGCTTAGGAGGGTGATGTGCCTGTGGCGCACCCAGGGCGCACCCAGGGAGCACCCATGGCGCACCCAGGGAGCACCCAGGGCGCACCCAGGGAGCACCCAGGGAGCACTCCATTCCCCTCAACAAGGCTTAGGAGGGTGATGTGCCTGTGGCGCGCCTAGGCACACCGAGGGAGCACCCAGGGCGCACCGAGGGCGCACCGAGGGAGCACCCTGGGAGCACCCAGGGCGCACCCAGGGAGCACTTAGGCGCCCAATTTACTCAAATTCAGCAAATTGGGTGCCCAATTCATTTCCGAATGAGGCGCTCAATTTGCTGAATTTCGGCGAATTGGGCGCCCAATTCGCCGATTTTCCTTGCATTGAGCGCCCAATTTACCGATTTTCCATGAATTGGGCGCCCAATTCAATGATTTTATTTTTCTCATTTTTGTGCCTCACGTGTCTCGGGCCCGCCTGCCCCTAGGCTCCAGGACCACATTGCGGCTCGGTGTGCCTTTAATAACATAGGTGTTAGTACGACCTTACCGCTGCAACCATGTGCAGACGGACGAGATCGAGCATCTAGTTCGTGAGATGCTGATGGGGGGCCTCATCCGTTCCAGCGCGAGCCCCTTTTCCAGCACGATTCTCCAAGGACGAAAGCTGTCAGTTTTTTGTGGATTGTCAGTAGCTCAACACGGCCACAACACCACAAAAGTACCCAATCTCGTGATTCAGGAACTCCCGAATGAGCTTCACGAATTCATTTTCTTCATGAAACTGGATCTTTGGTAGGGATATCATCAGATCCGACTGCGACCGGTGGACGTCGCCAAGAGTCCCTTCCGTACTCACGATGGCCACTACGTGTTCCTGGTCATGCCCTTCGGACTGACCAATGCCTCCGCCACCTTCCATGCCACGATGAGCGACATCTTTAGAGCGGTACTTCGTAGATACGCCCTTGTTTTTTTTATGACATTCTGGTTTACTGTTCTTCCTGTCATGTTCACCTCCGGTACGTTCGCCTCACTCTGACCACCATCCGACGCCAACATCTCAAGCTCCACCCAACGAAGTGTTCCTTTGGAGCGACAGAGGTAAGCAATCTTAACCACACCATTTCAGCCCCGGGGGGTCGATATGGACGAGGAGAAGATCACGACGTTCCTCCATTGACCAACTCCTACGTCCCCGCAGAACATCCAGGGGTCCACCGTTGTCTGGATACTACCACCGATTCATCCAGGGGTACGAGGCATTGGCTCGTCATCTCAGACAGCTCCTGAAAATGTCCGTAGAGGTCCTTTTTCAGTGGTCGGCCGCGACCGCCACCGCCTTTGCCTCCCTTCAGCACGGACCGATGTTGTCCATGCCGTCCTGATCCTTTCTCTTGGAGTGTGACGCGTTAGGCTCCTGTGTGGGAGCCGTCCTCATACTGGCCGGTTGACCGGTAGGCTTGTTAAAGGCGCGCCTAAGGCTCAAAGCTCACCGGGCTCAAAGATTTGCGTCTTCTTGTGTCTTTTTTGCCCCTTTGGAGCATAAAAAACACGCTTATGTGCTATTTTTATTGTAAACATTTTTTACAAAATAATGAAAAAAATAATGAAAGAACTCAATAATTTTATTATGATTTAATATTTTTGAAACATAATCGAGCGTTGAGACTTAGATATGATGCAAGTGACCACGTTGATTTTATTTTTTAAGAGATATAAATGATAATAATGAATGATTAATGCGTGTAATAGATGAATTTTTTCAAGAAGATGAACTAATGTTTGATGTTGATTATTTAAAATAAATGTGGTTGCGTCTTGCCTTCTTCAGGCGCGCGTTTACGCCTTACTCCGAGACCACAAGATCATTTTGCGCTTTGGTGTGTCTTGCGCTTTTAATAACTATGATGGTAGCCTACTTCAGCCGCACCTTCTCCAGTACCATCCGTAGCCGCTCCGCATACAAGAATGAGCTCATGAGCCTTGTTCTTGTTGTTCATCATTGGCGCCCCTATCTTCTGGGCAGTCTGGTCGTGGTTCGTACCGACCTCCACAGGCTCTGCTACCTCCTCCAGCAGATGATCGCCACACCCACCCATCAAGTGCGGGTCTCCAAACTTCTGGGCTAGGATTTCACTATCCAGTTCAACCCGAGCGGGCGAACCGGGAGGACGATGCCCTCTCTCGTTAGAGCCAAACTATGGAGCTTGCAACTATCTCTTGTTCAGTGTAGGAAGAC
Organism: Platanthera guangdongensis; assembly: GCA_039583875.1. NCBI lineage: Eukaryota > Viridiplantae > Streptophyta > Magnoliopsida > Asparagales > Orchidaceae > Platanthera > Platanthera guangdongensis. The sequence continues at coordinate 182,491,024 of CM077161.1, read as the reverse complement.
GTCGCGGCCATCCAACGCGATGTTGAAGCCTATCCCTCGCTGAATGGGATCCGGACGGCGCTCATCGCTGCCGCTGCCGCTCATCCACCATACTCACTTGTAGGGGGCCACCTGTTCTTCAAGGGCCGTCTCGCCCTCGCCCCGTCATCCTCGAGCATTCCACGCCCATTGAGATCCATGCCTCTCCCTATGGAGGGCACGCGGGGGCTTTCCGTACGTACCGCCTCCTTGCAACCTATCTCTACTGGCCCCACATGTTCTGATATGTCAAAGCTTTTGTGGCCTCCTGCCTCGTCTGCCAGCAGACCAAGCACGAAGCTGCATTTTCAGGCATAATCCTTCATCCCCTACCCATTCCGTACCGCATTTGGGAGGACGTGGTCATGGACTTCCTCACCCAGCTACCACGCTCGCAGGGGTACGACTGCATATTAGTCGTGGTGGACAAACTCTCCAAGTACGACCACTTCATTTCCCTCTGCCATACTTATACCGCCACCATCCTTATACCCCCGCCATCGTCGCGGAGAGCTTCATCAGCAGTGTCGTGTGCCTCGATGAGTTTCCTCAGTCGATCGTGATCCGCTTTTCTTGAGCATCTTCTGGACTACATTGTTTCTGCTATAGGGTACTCGCTTCTGCATGAGCACAACTTACCGCACACAAACGGATGACTAATTCGAGGTCCTCGATCAATGTTTGGAGATGTACCTCCGTTGTTTCGTGGGGGAGAAGCCTCAGGGTTGGGTCAAGCGGCTCAGTTGGGCGGAATACTCCTACAACACCATATACCGCCACACGACCGACACCATGCCGTTTGAGACCGCTTACGGCCGCCCACCACCCTCCATTGTCCACCACTTCCCTGGGGAATGTCGGGTTGAGAGTCTGGCCACCACCCCGCGTGACATGGATACTATCCTCGACTATCTGAAGCGCTGGTTGCGACGGGCTCAACAGAAGATGTCCTTCGTGAACCGAAAGAGGCGCGACCTTTCCTTTCAGATGGCGGAGGTGTTCATCAAGCTACACCCGTACCACCACCTCTCGGTGACTCGTCGACCCTACCCGAAGATCCCTCCCTAGTTCTTTGGTTTATTTGAGATCCTCGCTTGTGTTGGGAAGTCTTCTACCACATCCGTCTTCCTATTGGGAGTTGTGTACAACCGGTCTTCCATGTGTCTCGGATGCACCGTGTGGTGGGCGAGCATGCCACCATGGATCACATTCCAGCCGATCACGATCTTTCTGTTGTTGGGATCGAGATCGTAGGTGGGATCGTTTTGGTGGTTGGATCGGATTGAATCGTAGGATCGGATCAAGAATCACAAGTTTCTACTACATTCATAAAGTAAGACCTAAAATATTAAACTGAATTATAGAAATGATCAGAAGCACGACAAAATTGGCAGGAAAATTGGAGAAAAGTTAATCATCATATTATGTTACACATGTTAAACTAAATACAGGAATCTTGGAGAGAACAAAATCTTGATGCTTAAGAGATGCACACAGCTTGATCAATTAAACTAAGAAGATATTTATAGAGCTACACTTGAAGAAATAAAACAGCTAAATTTTCTTTCTTCTAGTAATATTTAGAAGCTGAAGCCATCACACCTCAAAACAAGAGATGTTGATCCAAAAAGAAAAAACAATCAACAAAAGCGCGGCTAGCTCGGATATGCAGATCAGAGAAAAACGTAATATAAAACTGAACAAGAACAAATAGATCTAGCTTTTCTGAACTGGCTGAAAAGAAGGCCGCCAGGAGGTTGCAAGTCTTGCCCGCATAGAGAGGCAGAAGACGATTGAATGGAGATCATAGCGTTGGAAAGGTGCTCAGAAGCAGGAAACACTAGACGTCGTCTCGAATCGTTGAAGTTCCACTTTGCCGATGTCGGCAGTAGGACTCCTGAACTTAGGATGCTTGGAGGCTGGAGCTTAACAAAGACGATGGTAGGAGAGTACGTCGACGTCGGCAAGTGCGAGGTGAGTGGAAGTCTAAATGAAAGTGGAATATGGTTTCTAACCTAAGCAACGTGCAAGAGAAATAAAGTGGGGGGGGGGGGGTGATTTTATTACCGATCCGAATTGTTGGGATTGTGTAAGGATCGTAATCCTAACGATCCAGCGTGCGATCTTGCATGGACGAGACCTATTTTCGATCCGGATTAAGATCTAGAGTGAAATGTGTCATCCGGATCATAGGATCGTGCGATCCTATGATCCGGATTGAGATCCTGACTACATTGCTTTCCGCTGAGGCGTCGTACTACCCGACCAAGATATTTGATCGTCGTTGTCGGGCCTAGGGATACCCTACTTCGGAGGAGGTTCTTGTCGCATGGGCTAATCGTCCGGAATCTGACGTGATGTTGCTGCTCTGGGGTGACTTCCGCTGCCAGTTCGCCGACTGCTGCCTTGAGGACACGACAAATTTTCCAGACGACGACATTGTTACAGACGTGCACGCCAAAGAGATGTCGTGGCGGGTCTACACACGTAGGAAAACGACAGACACTAGCCCACTGATCGTGGAAGAGACCGCCAAGGAGCGCGCTCAATGTTTTAAAAATCGGATGTCAGCGACATATCAGATTGAGTTTTTAAATATCGAATGTCGGAAGTTGGAGACATGTCAGAGATATTTTAAAATATCGGATTTCCATGTCTTATAAATAACATTTTTATTTTGATGTATTATAAATATAATTAAATGTTATAAAAATAAAAAAAATAATATAACAAATAGATAAAAAGTGAGGTATTTATATTTCAAAATAAAATTGAATAATATGTAAGATAAAATATTATTAATAAATACAAAATAATACATTGTAAAATATTTAATAGTTTGCAATAATTTTGTTTTAATAACAATAAGTTTATTGCAAAATAACAATAAGTTTATTTCAAATAAACAATATTTAAAAGTTAAAAATTCCTGATTGATTATAAGTCTTTTCAAACATATAAATTTATATTAAAAACATGCAAACAATCAACTAATAAATGTATTAAATTTTTTCATATTTTTTGTAATATGAAATTTAAATTTTGTGAAATAATTTTACGAAATTGGTTGTAAGAAAAAAAATGTTTAAAAAAATCAAAACAATAAGTTTAATCGATTTAAACATATATAATATAATATATATATGAGATTTAGATATATGTTGCTAGTATGCTAATATAACATAATATAAAATAGCGGGTGATATATTTAAAAGTCGTGTCCGCCGATATATCAGAAAAAATCGGACATGTCGGTCTATATTTTACAAACGGACAATTTATTTATTTTAAAAAACATATCATTTTGTCTTTAAAAATGACATATCGGGAGACATGTCAGGGGACATTTAAAATAATGAGCGTGTTAATTATTTCTATTTCGATGTTGTTTTGAGTTTTACTATTTGTAGATTGTTTTAGTTATTCACACCCCGTTGCTATAAGAGGAGATGCATGCCTTTATACTTTTTTATAAGGTGCGATGAATGGAATTTAGGGCTGCTCCCTAAGCTTTCTTCTCTACCCTAAACTCTCTCTTCTCCCTCACCACCGCTGGCTCTTCCCCTTGCCGGATTCCTCTTCGGGATCGTTTCACCATCACAAAATGATCCATTTGGGATATTAAACATAGCAGAAGTCAAAATAAAGTCTATCTTGTAGATTTGGCTTAGTTGAATAATGAATACCATGGAATGGACAGAAGCTTAAAATGTGATATTTATTACGATGATCTTGTTGGCAGAAATTTTGGATTTAAGTGTTTTTATGCGATAGATGAATGTGATTTCTGCTAAGTATTGAATATCAAGTCATCAACATGTGCAATTATGCGATAGTGAACTGGAAAGGAGGTGTATAATAATTCATGGGACGGAGGTGTTGCATCGGTTATTGAATGGACGACGGTTTACCCTTTCTTGTGATCCTATTATTGATGCGACAGAAGAGTCACCACCTGCCTGTCACCTTGGCATCACCACCAAGGGGCCCACCCGGGATTTCACCCGAGCGACTTTCATCAGGGCTGCAACCCATACACTCCAACCCGTCTTTGCCATGGAGTCACCATCATGCTGCAGGTTGTTGAGGCTCGGGATCGAACTCGCAGCATGGTGGCGGAGAGGGGTTGTGGTGTATGAGCTGCAACTCTGACAAAGCCGCCTTAGTGGGATGCTTGTAATCTCCATCCCGCACCTCTCGTTTTCCTGCACGCGACGCATCTTCCGATTGGTCCTGTAGATCCCGCGTCTCGGCTCATTGTTCTTCTTCCTCCAGTCTTTGGACGCATCTTCCGATAGCTCCTATGGATCCCGTGCCTCCCGCATGTTGGTCCTCTTCATCGTCTCGCGCTCATCGACCTCATCTTCGCCCCAGGAGAGGAAACCGCTGGGTTGTAAATCGTTGCTTTGTGCATCTACCGCACGAGAGACTCATCTGTGCTGGGTTGCATCTACCTCTGGGTTGTATATCGGCCTCATCTGTGCCTCCTACGCTGCCTCCTGTAGCTGTTATTTGCCCTTAAAAGCCGTCGCTTCCCATATCTATCTGCCCGTGCCTCCTCCTGCTGTCGTTCGTTCTCCTGCTGCTACCGTCCGTTCTCCTGCAGCCACCGTCCGTCCTCTTGCAGGCTCTTTTTGCAGCCACTGGACTTCGTCGGTCCACGTCTCCCTCACCTCTATCGGTCTTTGTTTCCAGCAGATCGACGAGAACATGTTCCGTCTTCCATCGGTCTTTGCGTTGCTCGATCCCGGATCCTGCATACAACATCGATCCCTTCTCCCGTTTTCGATTCTACTCCCTGATCTTGCGTCGACTTCGACACCTTCCACTGGAGTCTTCCTCGGCTGATCCCATAGCCCCGACCTCCTCAGGTGATATTCTTGATGAGATCCATTGCTCGTTCTCCTCCGACACCTTCTGCAGCTCAGTCTGGTGCTTCTCATCACCCGATTGTCCGCTGCCGCTACTGTTAATGTCTTGGTCATGTCAAAACTAAGTGTCGCAAGCTTCAGAGGGTTCGACAGTCTAGTCAACAGTATGCTCCCGGTGCACCTTCCGTTCACTTTTCGGCTCCGGTGCAGTCTCTCTCTATATCTGAGCTTGCTCAACTGTTTGCACAACAGTTCTCCTAGCAAGTTTCACTGCCTCGCTCCTCTACCTTCATACTTCCTCCGGATGCTTCTGACGCCTCTGTCTCTCTGTCGGCTGCCTCTGCCTCTACATGTATCTCCCCTCCGACTGGTTTCTTTACCATGGAGCCTCTTTTCACATGACATATGATTTCACCCACCTCTTGTCATGTCAGCCCGTCTTCTCTGCCCTTAGTATCATGATAACAGATGACACCATTTGGCCAATCACCAGTCGTGGCCTCCTTCACACAAGTGTTTTTCCATGTTCTCAATGTTGCCTACATACCCAAGTTATCCATGAACCTTATATCTATCACCCAGCTCACATCCCACGGTTGTCTTGTTATTTTTGATGAGTTTACATGTCATGTGCAAGATTGCCTGACTGAGACACTCCTTGGAGCTACCCGTCGTCGTATTGTGGTGTACGTTCTTGATCGTCTCCATCTTCCATCCACTTCTTCGTCACCGACGACTTCCACCCTTTGATTTCCTTTGGTGAATTTCTCTCAGTGACATCATCGTCTTGGTCATCCCAGTGGTCCACGTATTGCGTCTCTCATCAGTCATGACTTTCTTGATTCTGTTTCTGTTGATCAGTCTCACTCTTGTACGAGTTATAAGCTTGGTAAATAGATACAACTCTCATATCTGTCTAGTGAGTCTAGGTTTCAGCTTGCTTTTAATTTAGTTCATTTTGATGTATGAGGCTCAACACCTTTTGTATCCAAGGGCGGACACCAATATTATGTTTTTTTTGTTGATGATTATTCTCGTTATTTTTGAGCCTACTTTATGCATTCTCGTGCTGAATTTTTTCAGATCTATATTACTTTTTCTGCTATGGTGCACACACAGTTCTGTGCTTACATGCGTATTTTTTATTCTGATTCAGGGGGGGGGGAGCACTTCTCTCATTCTTTTCGAGATCTGCTAGCTACTCATATCACTCTCCCTCAGCTTGCCTGTCTCGGTGCTCACACTAAGAATGACACCGCAAAATGGAACCATTGCCACATTATTGAGATAGCCCACACCCTTCTTATGTCCTCCCACGTTCCTCCTCATTTTTGGGCTGAGGCTGTTTTCACTATTGTCTATCTTATTAACCTGCAATCTTCCACTTTCCTTCAGGGTCAGAGTCCTGGTGAGTGTCTGTACTCTCAACCCCCACGTTACACTCATCTTCATGATTTTGACTGTCAGTGTTATGTTCTACTCCCTCTATGTGAGTACCAAACTTTTTGCTCAGTTTGTTCGTTGTGCTTTTCTTGGATACAGTACTGAACACAAGGGCTATCAATGTTATGATCTTGCTGCACTCTGACTTCGCATCTTACTTGATGTCATTTTTGTCGAGTTTCACACTTTCTTCATGTTCTCTGTCCCCTCAACCTCACACTCTTATGTTACTCCCTCTAACGTGACGTTTCTCACTCTTCCCATCGCCCCGCTACATGTATTCTTTACTCTGGTATGTCCACCTCCTCTTCCCTTGCCGCAGTGTACTCCGTCACCTCCTCTTCCCTTGTCGTAGTGTACTTCGCCACCTCCTCTTCCCTTGCCGCAGTCTAGTACGTCACCTCCTCACTCCTCCCCTCCGTTACTTCTCCCTCTGATGAGTTGTCCACTTGGGACTATGTCCCTTCTCTTCCCTCTCACTATACTCGTCGTCCTCCTCCTATTCCCTCACCTCCAGTGCCCCCAGGCTCAGTTCCTGCCTCCTCCAGCGAGTGTCCTGTGAATGATCCTCTTGTGCGCCACAACCCATCTCATGAAAGATGTCCTCCCGGCCGCCTTAGCCTTACTAGTTGCTACCCTACCGCTGCACGTATCCGCCCTTCCTTCTACTGTTTGTAGTACTCCAAAGCCGATTTCCTATTGTGAGGTTGCCTAGATATCTGAGTGACAGGTTGCTATGTCTGCTGAGTTGGAGACACTTGAGTACACTCGTACTGAGACCTTCTTAGTTATTAAAGGCACACCAAAGCGCAAAGGGGTTTTGGAGCCTAGGCGCAGTGCTTAAGGCATAGGCGCGCCTGACGATGGCAAGGTGCAACCACATTCATTTTAAAAAATAAGCATCAAACATAAGTTCATCTTCTTGATGAGATTGTTCATATATTCTACTCATTAATCATTCATTACTATCATTTATATCTCTTAAAAATAGAATTAATATGGTCGTTTGCATCATATCTACGTCTTAACACTCAATTATGTTTCACAAACATTAAACCATGCAAAAATTATTGAGTTCTTACATTATTTTCTTCTTCCTTTTGAAAAAAAGTTTGAAACAGAAATCACACTCAGACATGCATTTTATGCTCCAAAGGCGCAAAAAAGGCGCACGAAGGCGCAAGCCTCTGAGCTTGTTGAGCCCGGAGCTTTAGGCGCGCCTGAGGCGTGCCTTTAACAACATAGACCTTGTTCCTCTTTCACCTGGTACTGCTCCTATTACTTGCAAGTGGGTCTTCAAGGTCAAGACTCGCTCTGATGGTTTTATGGAGAGATATAAGGCTCGATTAGTTGATCGTGGTTTTCCGCAGTAGCAGGGGAGAGATTATGACAAGAACTTTGCTCTAGTCGCACACATGACCACAATTCGTACTCTTATTGCATTTGCAATTGTTCTCCACTGGTCTCTATTCCAACTCGACTTGAATAATGTCTTTCTTCACGACGACCTTCAGCAGGAGGTGTACATGCTTCCTCCTCTTGGTCTTTCTTCTCCTTCAGGCCTTGTCTGTCGCCTACGACGAGCTCTTTACGGACTGAAGCAGGTGCCTCACTCATGGTTTGCACGTTTTAGCTCAGTCATTATAGTCGCTGGATTTTTGCCGAGTCCACATGATCCAGCCCTGTTTGTGCACTCCTCTCGTTACCAGACTCTCTGTTACTATATGTGGATGCTATAATTATTACTGGTGATGATCCTTCTCATGTGGCCTTTGTCAAGCATCACCTTCAGCAGCAGTTTCAGATGACTAAACTTGGATAGTTGAACCACTTCTTGGGCCTTGAGGTCACCTTTGCAAATTGCGGTTTTCAGCTTTCTCAACGGCGTTAAACATCATATCTCTTAGTTCGGACTGCTCTCTCTAACTCGCATCGTGGACACCCCTATGGAGCTTCACATTCAGCTGCAATCAGATGATGTGGTTCCAATTTCTGATCCTACTCGCTATCATCACGTTGTTGCGAGTCTCGTTTACCTCACTATTACTCGGCCCGACATTACCGATGTTGTTCATGTGTTAAGCCAGTTTGTTGGTGCGTTTACCTCTATGCATTCTGGTCACTTACTACGACTCCTGTGCTATCTCCGGGCGATGACTTCACGAGGTCTCTTCTTCTGCAACTGTAGTTCTCTGCAACTCCGTTCTTATTCAGATGCTACCTGGGCTAGTGAGCTCGTTGACCGTCGATCTGTCATGGGTTTCTGTGTGTTCTTGGATTCTTCATTTTTTGCATGAAAGTCCATGAAACAGCCTGGTATTTCTCGTTCCAGCACTGAGGCTGAGCTTCGGGCTATGTCTACCACCGTCGAGGACATTATTTGCCTCCGCTGGATTCTTGAGGACCTTGGTGTTGCTTCTCTAGATCCTACTCCACTCTGTTGTGATAACACTGTTGCCATTCAGATTACTCTGAGCCCGGTGATGCACTCTCTTACCAAGCATATCAGGGTGAATGCTTTCTTCCCACGAGAGCAATATGGTCGTGGTATTCTCACTCCTCACTTTATTTCTTCTGAGCAACAACTTACAGATTTGATGACTAAGCCACACATGCAACCACATACATATCTGTTGTCCAAACTCTCGGTGTATGACCCCTCTTCAGTTTGAGGGAGGGGGGGGGATGTTAGATACTGTATATGATAGATATAGCTTATACTCACTATGGGTGTTGGGATCACCCTCTCATACCACACTATTGTTGAAAAATACATTGATTCACTTTTCCTATCAATGATCATATGTCTCTCTCCTACTGCTTTAACGTGCAAGAGCTGCCAATTTGACAAAACTAATTCCTCATTGCAAATACTTGAAAACTTATCTCTATGATTCACGAGTTTTACGCTTGAATCATTTATATTCAATCTAATGACGATCTGCATTTTTTTTTTGAAAATTTTGACTTTCATTGATAAAAGGCTTGAGTGTTGTTGTTGACTTTCATTGATTGCATAACATGCTGTAGGAGCACAAAATGGTACTTTGCAATCATTCATATTTCTTCACTCCTTGCAGGGCGCAACTGTGTTTCTATAGTTTAGCAGTTTTAACATTATGCTACGTGCTTTGAATTCCAGGCATGCTTTTGCATGACAGTGTGCATGCGCAAAAAATGATGATCCTTACATAGTTAAAAATGTTAGTGAACAAATATATAAAAACACACGGCTGTCTGCATATGAAATGGACTCCTGAAATATGTTCATTACTATTTTAAATCTTTTTTTGCAGATCATGTTTATAAAGCTATAGACGCTCTCCCATTATCTGCCCATCCAATGACTCAATTTACATCTGGTGTTATGGCACTTCAGGTTGAGCAACAGACTCAAACTTTCTGCACCTTTATGTTCTTCTTTAGCTCAGTAGATATTGCAAAGTATACCTTAACTATGGTATATGAGTTCCTGAAACATCTGCACATTTATTTCAGGTCCAGAGTGAATTCCAGAAGGCATATGAAAATGGAATTTCTAAAGCAAAGTGAGTCATTTTCTGTAATTTTTATCATTCATTGAGAATGATATTTCATGTAGTAACAGAGTATTTGATTATCTGTAGGTTTTGGGAGCCTACATATGAGGATTCTCTGAATTTAATTGCTCAGCTTCCGGTGGTGGCATCTTATATATATCGCAGGTAACTTTGTGCTTAGATGGTGAATGAATTTTATATTAATCTAAATTGTCAGTTTATATTCTATAATGCCATTTTCATGGCTCGTTATATTGGATAAACAATATCTCATGTGGATAAATATAAGATTCGATCTTTGCTTATAAAAATCAATTTCTTGTTTGGTTATTCACCCTTCCCCTTCCTTACCCCTCTCAGTGTCCTCCTATGTTTTTTATCTGGATTATTTCATATGGTTTGCATCATGTTCAAATTGGTTTTGTTGGAAGGATAACATATGCCCATGAATCTCTTTTAATAATCTCACCTTTTTTTGTTTGCTGTATCCTCAAGGGTATTCAAAACTGGACAAATCATATCCGCTGACAAGTCTCTTGATTATGGTGCAAATTTTTCTCATATGCTGGGATTTGATGATCAGAAGATGCAGGAGCTGATGAGGCTTTATGTCACTATCCACAGGTTGGTTGCACAATAGGTATTCATAAAGTAAATTCTAATTTGTTTCATGCAATACCAAAACTTTTTTCCGTGTTCATTCTAATGAAATATTTTTGCAGCCCATTTTATTGAGATTTTATTTGCAAATGTTTCTTTTGTAGTGATCATGAAGGAGGAAATGTGAGTGCTCACACTGCTCATCTGGTAAGTGCCTCCTTTTTTGCTTTCTATGCCTATCAGTCCAATCCTTTTTTGATTAGTTCCTATTGTGAAACGACATAGTATGTTTATTTTCTGCAATATTTTGTTTATTGCGTTACTCATTGAAAGAAATACCATGGATTCCTATGTATGGCATTTTGTGTGCTCATAACATAAAATACAACCACACACTCATTTATCTACTAAATTTCAGGTTGCAAGTGCACTTTCTGATCCTTATCTTTCCTATGGAGCTGCACTAAATGGCCTTGCTGGACCTCTTCATGGCTTGGCTAATCAGGTAGTTAGGTTTTCTGGTGTAATTTTTTTGATGTTGTGTTCTAAATGTGTGATTTTTGCACCACTGTAGTGCAATTCTTCAGTTACAGAAGCTGTATCCATACTCAGAACTCTGAGTACCGTTATATGTATGAAAGGAACTTGAGATTAGAGTTGTAGGAAAAACTGTAGCTATTTTCTTGTTACTACTAATTTTGTCAAACAATCGGCATTGGGTTGATTGTTTCTCTTTAGTCACCTGAACCAAGTTTGTAGATGGAGAAAAAATGCAATATATATCTGGTCGTATTTTTTGATGGATCGCCTATTCTGCACTTCAATTTTCAGGAAGTACTGTTGTGGATCAAATCTGTTGTGAAGGAGTGTGGTGAAAGCATAACAACTGAGCAGTTGAAGGAGTATGTTTGGAAAACATTGAAAAGCGGAAAGGTCAGACTTTGTACTTTAAATTTGCCCTCTAATAATATTTCAGCGTGACTACTATGATTTTCTAAACTGTTTGCCATAGAAATCATATTTGTACCGCTTAACACTGATGGTTGAAATAATTCCTCTGAAATTAGTGCGGGCCTACAAGATTTTTGTTACTTTTTAAATTAAAACGTTTATTCTTCAAATAGAAAGAGTAGTTACGAATTTCAATTAATGATATAGTCAAAAATTTAATCATGCTATGTATATTTCTTTATGATAAATTATTCATGGTCTTCTTGATTATGGTGCTGATAGTGAAAAAAGGTACCAACCATAAAATAATAGCTATGACTACATGAACATGGATTCATTTTCAAACAAATCTTTACTGCCCTTGTTGAACCCGAAAACCGGTTCAACTGCGTTCGAACCAAGGGGGTGACCAAAGATTACTGACTTAGTGGTGGACTCACGCGAGACTTGTCCAGAAGAAGCTAGCGAGCATAAAAAATAGCTCTGGATTGCCTACAAACAAGACTCATGTGTTGCAGCGAGGTCCCGCGATACCCCTAGAAGTCTATAGGAATTTCCCCTCCTAAAGTCATTGCTAAGCTCGACACAAGTGAGGCGGAAACTAAACTCATCCACCATGGGGGGGGGGGGGGGGTCAAGGTGACTTCTACTTGTGCATCAGAATTCTATTTATAGACAAATCCAAGGGGGAGGGGGTATGGTCTGCGAATAGATGCTCTCACCTTAACCAAAGTGTTATTCCCAGACCCTGACGGGGTGCGAGTAATCTTCTGAAGGCCGCCGAGTGCTCCTGTTGAGTACTGTCCTGGAGGCCGCCGAGTACTCCTGGCGAGTACTCCCGTTGGGTACTCACCTGAAGGCCGTCAAGTACTCCGACGACTACTCCCACTGAGTACTCCCGGTAACTACTCCCGTCGAGTACTCCTGACGACTGCTCCCGCCGAGTACTCCCGACGACTACTCCTGCCGAGTACTCCCCTGCAGTGTCCTCCTTAGACATTTTTGATCTCGACGAATTACGAGTTATACAGTCTTAGGGTTATGACCATCCACACTTTCTTAATTTTTGGTGAAGCACATTGTTTTCATATAAAATATATTATTGTGTCCTTATAACACATACAATGTGAGAGAAAGAGATAAGAATGATTAAACTACTATTTTTCATCATTTACTCATTCTAATATTAGCCCTTGTTTGCATTGTCTGGTCATCGTTAGATGCGGTTGTTTAAGAATGATTGAAGTCTCATATTCATGCTTTAGACTTGTCTTTTAAAAGTCACATCTTTTTCTTATTTTAAATAAAAGGGGATTCATTTTCTATTATCTCGAGAAAAGCCCCCTCACATGACGTGAGCCTAGCCCCTCTTCATCCCGTACATCCCTTCTTCCTCACTCACACGACGCGAGCCCTAGCCCCTGTTCTAGTCATTGTCGTCGTTTCGTTTGGACTCGCCGCTACCGTCGTCGGCTTCCCAGGGTTCTGAGGACCCCTCCTCAACCGCCTTCTAATAGGTTCGACGCTGCCTCCCATCGAATCTACTGCTCCAGCCGATGCAGATTTCTCCACCCGCCAGTTCCGCCGTCGCTGTCGCCAGCCTCCGTAGGTTCCGACAAACATTCATCTCCTACCTCCATCCATTCCGGCCACTCCCAGGTTGACCAAAATCTCAAACAGACAGCCTCAACTGAACTCGAATATTCCTCTGCCTCCACAAAGGTTGATCCCATCCAACTTTCTCCTCAATCCATCACGAGGTTGAGGTCGACCCCGTTTTATCCGGATTCGGACGGTGCTCATCACGGACACCACCGCCCATCCACCATGCTCGCTTGTAGGGGCGCCTGTTCTTCAAGGGCCTCCTTGTTCTAGCCCCCTCTTCACCGAGCATTCCCTGGCTCCTTGCCGGGTTACACACATCGCCCTCCGTGGGCACACCGAGGCCTTCCGTACCTACCACCGTTTAGCAGCCTCTCTCTATAGACCCCACATGTTCTGACAGGTCAAGGCAATCGTGGCTGCTTGTCTGGTCTGCCAGAAGGCCAAGTTTGAGGCAGCGTTTCCAGCCGGCCTCCTTCAGCCTCTTCCCATTCCGGACCGCGTTTGGGAGGACGTGGTCATGGACTTCATTACTCGGCTACTGCGCTCCCAAGGATTCGACTGTATCTTGGTCGTAGTGGTCAGACTGTTCAAATACGACCATTTTATTCCCCTTCGTCGCCCCCACACTGCCGCCACAGTCACGTCAACTTCATCAACGACGTCTTGTGCTTTCATGAGTTTCCTTGATCAATTGTGAGTGATCGTGATCCGCTTTTTTGAGCACCTTCTGGACCACACTTTTTCGGCTATAGGGCACTCGCCTCCGCATGAGCACTGCTTATCACCCATAGACGGATGGCCAGTCTGAGGTCCTCAAACGCTATCTGCAGACGTACCTCCGCAGTCTTGTGGGGGAGCACCCCGCGGATGGGCCAAGTGGCTCTATTGAGCCGAGTACTCCTACAACGCCGCCTACCACTACGCAATAGGTACCACCCCGTCCGAGGCTGTTTATGGACGGCCGCCGCCCTCCATTCTCCGCCATTACCGGGAGAGTGCCAGGTCGAGATTTTGTCCACCACCCTTTAGGATCGTGACACCATCCTGGACCACATGAAGCATCACCTCTTACGGGTCCAACAAAAGATGTCCTCTTTTGCGAACAAGAAGCGGCGCGACCTCTTCTTTTAGGTGGGGAAGTGTTCATCAATGCACCCCTACCACTGCCAGTTCGCTACATGGCTTCCTCCACCGCCAGTTCACTCACTACTGGCTTGATGACAAGACACATTTTTCAGATGGTGGTATTGTTACAGATGTACATGCCTACGAGACTCCATGGCGGGTCTACACGCGAAGGAAGAAAACGATGGTTCCGTCTGGCGGAGGAGAGACTGAAGACGCGCCGTCATGATGATTATTTTTATTTCCATTCTGTTATTTCATATTATGTTGTGTACGTTTTTCTATTAGCACCGTACTTTCGCTATCCGCACCCCACACCTATAAGGGGTGACGTTGTACTCCTTTTTTATTATCCTTGGATGAATGAAATTAAGGGCTGCTTCCTAAGGTTTTCTTCGAAACCCTAATCCCTCTCTTCTCCCTCACCTCCGCCGAACCTTCTCCTCTATGGGTGCCTCTTCGGGATCTGTATCACAAACCTACCATGCATTTTTTCAAGAGGCTGCTTCCAGGACTCGAACTCATGACCTTAAGGTGACATGGCAACCACCTCAGCTGGTGTGCCACCCCTTCTTTTCTAAATTGTGTTATCTAAATAAAATTATTATGCAATTTCATTATATTTCATAGTTTATCTATTTGTACTTGTTTTGAATAATTTGTAGTACTCATAATGTGTTACAAATATTTTTTTTGATATTATTTTAATTTTTTTTGATATAGAATGTTTGTTTACTTGTTATTCTAATATTTTACTCTTAGAAAATCTAAGTATACTTTATATATACATATATATACATATATATACGTACATATATACATATATACATATATATGCATATATATATACATCGATGCGGTTTCGCTCGTGCTCGATGCATCGCTGCGCCCGCAACATATACATATGAGTATTTAAAATGTTCGTAAAAAAATATAAATCAATATTCCGATTTTTATTTTATAAAAAAATTCTCATTTATATTTAAAAATCAATTTCTCTCTGCCCATCTCTACCTCTCCCTTCCCCTATCCTATGTAGGGGTAGGAGACCTAGTAATATTCCTTCTCATCATTTAAATTAAAGTTTTTTGAATGACTATGATGGAAGACTCAGCATATATTAGATGGTGTAGATTAATTTTCAAGGGTTCAAACTACTTCTTTAATGTAGTTAAACATATATATACATATATATATATACATACATACATATATACATACATACATATATATCCATACGAGTGACAGACACGAGTCTTCGCCCCTACAACCAATCGCGACAGTACCCCAATTGCGTTAGGTTCGGGGCTCCGCCCTATCAATTATTTAATGTAGCTTAAAATAACTATAATATTAATTAATCAACTTTAATAAAGTTATTGGCTTAATGATAGCTCCTCTAAAATACCGCTGATATGTCTAATGACAACCTTCCTTGAGTTGACCGCTGACATGTCTAATGATAGCCTATCATAGTAGCTGTAGGAGCTCTATTTTTTGAGTTTTAATAGATTTTCATCGTTACTTTTAACTTTGGGATAGTGTAATTATTTGAATGGACATTGCATTTTAATTTTTTTAGAATAGATTATAATATATGTCAAGTCGTTAAGATATAAAAATGAGGGCATAATTGACATTTTTGAATGTTTCACCAAAGACAACTTTTTCCTTTTAATATTGTAAAGATCTATATATATACACTAGCATCTTCGAACGCGCTTCTCCCGTTCTCGATGCGGCGCTGCGCCTGCAACCAAGCGGGCTGCGCCCGCAACCACGCGGGCTGCGCCCGCAACCACGCGGGCTGCGCCCGCTTGACATTCAAGCGGGGGCAATGCCCAACCCCGGCGGGCTTCGCCCGCACCCCCGGAATGCTTCGCCCCCCGACGGTTTTTAAAAAATTTTAAATTTAAAACTATATTTATTAGATTTTTTTTAATAATTTAATTAATTATTCATACAAAAAAATGAAAAAAATAAAATAAAAATCCCTGTTCCACGCACCGCCCGCCCTCCCCCCTCGTTCTGCTTCCTCCTGGTACGCTGCAACCCTCTGCCGCCGGGTTCGCCGGATCCCGACAAACCCGCCGGGGGTTGTCTGGCGGCGATGGGGCAGGGCCACCGCTGACGGTGGCCCTGCCCGTGAGCCCTAGTCTGGTTCTCATGGGCAGGACCATCGCCGGCTGTGGCCCTGCTCGCTTGCCTCCGGACAACCCCCGACGGGTTCGCTGGAGTCCGGAGAATCCGTCTGTGGTTGTCGGGCAGACCGCCGGCTGCCCATTTTGCAAGTTCCATTTTTTTGAGGAAATGGCGTCAGGCTATTTGCTGGGATGGAAGGAGGAGAAGTTTGGGGGATTTTTATTTGCAGGACCACAGTTAAGAGATCCAAAGGCCAGTTTTTAATATTTCTTGATCCAACGGTCCGGATCTCACCTTTGGTGTGCTTGAAGATATGCTTATTCTTTTAAATAATATATATATATATAATTTTGGAGATATAGAGATTTGATATTTTAAAATATCCCGATGTCTCTGGATGTGGTATTTTAAAATTTTATCCAACATGTTGCCAACATCTGATATTTACAACCTTGAGTAGGGTCGATGAAGAAATTGATGTTTATCAAGGATTGATGTTTTATGATGATTAATTATGAGTTGAAATTGTGAGTGTCAGTGGAGTTGAAGAAAATACTTATCAGACTAGGTTATTTATAGGGAAATTTGTTATTTCGTCAAAGAAAATGAACACATGTTTTTTTAAAAAACTCTTACTTCATATTCTTTAGGAATGAGGATGAGTTAGATAACCAAAAACAATACTCAAGCCTTTATTCCACTATAATGAGTTAGATAATGACGAAAAATTAATTAAAAAGTAAAATACAATGATTGCATAGTTGTTAAAGGCTCAAGGCGCATGAAGGCCTAGTTTAGGACACAGGGTTTAGGGCGCAGGTTCTTCCTGGAGCCTTGGTGCAACAAATAGATGATTATATAGAGTTCATGTGGAAGGATTGTTTGATAAGGGGTAGACTTTTTGCAACATAGATATGATGCGTGCTTAATACCTCAGTAGCACTTGATAAGAATTGATGAAAAATGAGGATTTATGAACCCAAAACCAAATAGTGGAGATAAGGTTATTGTTGATGATGATAAGGGATAGAAACCATACTTAGGTGGTGTCGTTTACCTATATGCGAAGATAATATTATTTTATATCCTTTAAGAAACTATTATAATATTGTTCTTTTTATCACCCTGAGAAGTACTTTAATTCAAACTAGAGTTGTTTTCAGGTGGATTTTATTTCATTGAATTTTAACTAACAATGTTTTTATACCAATTGAACTATAATCACAATGTTTTTATCAACTGCCACACACTGTTTATTTTATCTTTATTTGTATAGGTTGTTCCTGGATATGGTCATGGGGTGTTGCGTAATACAGATCCAAGATACCTATGTCAAAGGGAATTTGCATTGAAACACTTACCAGATGATCCACTATTCCAGCTGGTTCGTTTTTAACCTAGTTTTGTTTTGAGAAGCTAAGATGGTTCTTGTCAGCTATCTTTGTTGTGTGATTTTTTTTGAAAATTTCAAACCTTGTATGATTCTTCTTTTTGCAGGTTTCTAAACTTTATGAAGTTGTTCCTCCTATACTTACCGAGCTTGGAAAGGTAATTATAACATTTTATTTTGATGGATTATATTTCTAGAATTATGTAGTTGTGTAGTCTATGCAAATTTCAACTGCTGTTTTCTTTTTGAGATGAACTTTGGCCTGCTCTAAAGTTGTTTGTATACCTCAAAATGGCCCCATAGGCTGCGCTAGTATTATGCTACACCTCAACACACCTGAGGGTAACACCCGACTCAACAACCTAATGAGATTTGACAAGTTATTTTCAACAACCTGAATACTCGACAACTTGGCAGGTTGTCTACTCCCTATTTGGTAGATAGATTCACCTAGAGGGATCATACTCACTACCCCAAGTTTGTTACCGACATCAACTCATCGACCCAGACCATGAATACCCAAGACTATTCACAAACTTGCATGTACATCAATTCACTACCCTAATTTTATGGTTACTTCTCAACTCGGTGAGCCTGCAAAGACCCAATTTGAAAAACCTACTTGCCTACTCACAATAGAGCCGTTATGGAAGTAAAGTAAATTTTGGTGTAGATCTTTCTGGCTTTATGTCATTAAGGCAGCTCACACTTCTATGCATCTGATAGAGTTAATCATGAATCCCATGCACAAGTGTCTTGAAATATATTTAAATCGAGGGAGAGATCCAATTGGAATTCTTAATCATGCTTGTAAGCATATGGACCTTCAGAAGATAGATTATTCTTTTTTAATCTTCCCATGCGTGTGTGCATTATTTCTTCTCGTCTCTTGCTCATTGTTTGGTTGAAAAGTCGTTGTGACTAGGAATATCGTGTTAGCAAGCTACATGAACAAAAACTTTCAATATCTGAAAAGGTGCAAGTGCAAAAACATAGCTAGCCCTCAAAATGGTTACAAAATGTCACTGGTGTGACCGCCCACTCCCTACTCTCCGACCACCCTTCCACGAATCAGTAGCCCTCTCATCATGCCTTCTTCTGGTTTGGCCTCAACTGGTGAATTTCTCCCTCCCACGCATCACCTCCCTCCAGTCTTCCACCTCTTGTTGCACTTCTCCACTTCATACTGATGACCCATCCATGTCAATTCACCCTGACGAGGCTACCATCGTTTTGGGCTCCACCGATTCCACATGCTTGGATTTGCTGGAAGCCTGACTAGAAGATCTCAAGCTCCTCCTCTGTGAGCTCGCAACCACTGCCTCCCATCATTAGCCATCGTCGTCCACCGCCAACTAGCTCCTTTATCCTCCCTTCAACACCTCCCTCTTACGACCACATCATCGATTGCATGAAGTTCCGACTCTCTGTCATAGATAATCACTCAGTCCACCTCTGTCATATTGAGATATCAGTGTTCGACGGGACTGACCCCTCAGTTGAGTCACCTGTACAGAACAATTCTTCAATCTTTAGCTTACTCCTGCAAACTAGAAGGTTTATTTGCCACCATGTACATGGAAGGCCCTGCACTCACTATGTGCGTTGGACTTGCCAGAACGTTCCTGATCTCTCTTGTCCCACACTCAAAGAGATGCTCCTTCTCCACTATGACAATCGTCAAGCGGGTAATGCGTACGAGCGGATCAACTTTGTTCATCAATCTGACTTCATTGTGGCCTACATCTTTGAGTTCATTGAGGTCGTTGTGCACAGGATGACAGGACATACCTCTCCTTGGATCATTACTTGTGATACTTCCTAACTGGTTTACAACCTCACATTTGAGCACGCCTTTGTGTCCACACCCTCATCCACCCTCTCCCGAGCTATGGAGCAAGCTCTTTCCCTCGACGAGGAACTCTACATGGCCTCGCTCCCCCTCTTCCCGGTCACCCCTACTATTACTGCCACCTCCAAACCTCATCTACCACTCCACTGACTAGATCCCTAACCCTCCGGTTGGACCTTCACCTATTGGCCCGCCACCATCTCCACCAGTTCCTCCATTGATGACAATATACCCACCACCCATCGATTATCTCACTGGGAGTGCCTTGAGCTCCGGTGGCATGGACGTTGTTTTCACTACAAGAATCTCTACTCTCCAGCACACAAATGTGCTCTCAAGAAAACGTGCTTGCTAATCAGTGCTGAAGATGATGAACCCGATTTCGCGGACTTGCACCCACTTACACTTGGTACTTATCCCTTCGGGCCTTGACGTTGAGGGCAAAGTCAATTCTGAGAGGGGAGTATTTATATGATTACGACTCCATGAACCCACTACCTTGTCGCCTAGCATCATCGTCTTAGTATCTCATGTGCTTCTATTTTTACTTGTGTAACTCTAGTGGCCTTTTTATAATCGTTCATTCTAGCCTATATAAAAGAGTGAAGGAGAGTCTTGGGATTCTCTTTTGATCTTTGAAGTTTGGATTCTTATTTGGACAGGGGCTTCAAGTGGGAACCAAACCTCGGAAGCTGGGCACGAGCATACCTCACGAGTGGTATCCCTGCTCTTTTACTTTCTTGAAATTTTGATTGCATTGACGGTTATCAACACGTGTGGGTGACATTTGGCTCAACAAGCCAATGAGGCTTAGTAAGATAAGTTCAACAATCTGAAGTACTCAGGAACACAATACCTCATTATGGAGCTATTCAGAAGACGCATGTCTTACTAGAAGGATCATACTAGCTACTCGCCGAACAAGTGAGATTTGAAGCACTCGAGATGATCTTCCAACTCGCTTCCGCGTCAATTAACTATCTGCAATGCTACCTTGTTATCGAGCGTCATCACCTTAATATTTCATGTGCTTCTCTATTTACTTGTGTAGCTCTAGTGACATTTTGATAATAATTCATTCTCACTTATATAAAAAAGTGAAGGAGAGTCGTAGGATTATCTTTTGATCTTTTAAATTTGGACTCTTATTTGGGCAGGGGCTTCAAGTGGGTACCAACTCTTAGAAGCTAGGCACAAGCATATCTCACGAGTTGTATCCCCACTCTTTTACTTTTATGAATTTTTTATTGGATTGTTGGTGTTATCAACACGCATGAGGGTGACATTTGGCTCAACAAGCCAATAAGTCTTAGTAAATTAAGTTCAACAATCTGAAGTACTCAACAACTAAATAACTCATTATGGAGCTATTCAAAAGACACATGATGCAACCTCCGTCGCATCAGTTAATACATGACCTTACTAGACGCCGTGAATTTTATTTATGCATTTATTTTCGTGTACTTCTTTTGTCGCACATTTGCTTTGTTGATTGGCTCCTCGGGTTGACCGTCTGATAAGACCCTAAATAAATAGGTCCGATAATTTTAGTCGTTAGGACGCAACAGACAAGCTTTAAATTATTTAAAGAACGCTTAAATTTAGAATTAAAATACAAGTCGGAATATGATCCCATTTAAAATAATGCCATAAATTCAAATTAGTCTTCTTTGGGAAAGAAGTTTATGTGAGAAATATTTAGAAATGAATAAGTCAAAATAGGACCGGTCATGTTATGGAAATATTAATCAGGAAATAAAAGTTGCCAGATATGACCGGCCAAATTTTTTTCTTTATAAACAAATCTGCTATGCACATTGAAAGGGACAGACAACAGGGAAAAATTAAATTTTCGATTTGATTTCCCCTGCATTGTCGGCTCTGCACCCGTGGAAGCCACATCGACCGCCGCTCCAGCCAGCCAATCGCCGCTGCGAACCGAGCTCCGCTGTTAGCCACGCCGCCTGCAGTCGGCCAGTCCCGCTCCGTTGCAGCCCTAACGGCCTGGACAACGTTTCAGAGGCCGCCTCACGATTCTCTACCAGTTTTCAACACCGGGCGGCCGCCGGCCTTCATTAACACCGTTGACGACGTCTTCCAGCAGTCATCACCGACGCGCGGACCTCCTCCCTCACGCCAGAGACTTTTCATAAATTATTTTGTGCTTGCTTGTGGACGAACGATTCTCGCAACAGTTCAGTAAGTGAGGTGCCGCGGAATATTTTTTTTAAAAAAACAACGATCATGATCTCGAAGCTCAAACGATTGGGGTGATTCTGCGCGAAAGCTCGATTTTGGCCAACTCGGCTCTCCACTCAAGATAAAAATCTATTTTTTTCTTCTTTTACTTTAACAAAAGACGAGAGAAAATATTTTGAGTAAGATATTTAATTGTCAAAACCTACAATATTTTGAGTTAAAATATTAAATTTTCAAAACCCTACTCGAGTCTACATCAACACATGTCTTGCTAAAAGGATCATACTAGTTACTCGTCGAACCAACATGATCGGAAGCACTCGAGATGATCTTCCAACTCGCATCCACATCAATTCACTATCTTCAATGCTACCTTGTTGTCGGCATCATGCCATCATCGCCTTAGTATCTCACGTGCTTCTCTATTTTGTTGTGTAGCTTCAGTGGCATTTCGATAATAATTCATTCTCGACTATATAAAAGAGTGAAGGGGAGTGTTAGGATTATCTTTTGATCTCTTAAGGTTGGATTCTTATTTGGATAGGGGCTTCAAGTGAGAACCAATCAGCCATCCGGTTTGATATGATCACCACCCGGTGAAGTTATGTTAGCTTGCATTTAACACCCCCTTTAGTTAACACCATAAACATCCAACATCCCGAGCCTGAGGGCATATGAAAGAAGTGATTTACCAGAAATGGCTTTAGTGAGAATGTCAGCAAGTTGATCTTCACATGACACAAACACCAAGGTAACAATTTTATCCTGAATTTTTTCTTGCACGAAGTGACAATTGATTTCAATGTGTTTTGTCCTCTCATGGAAAACAGGATTGTTGGCGATATGAATTGTAGCTTGATTATCATAGTAAAGGTGCATGACCTCATGAACAGGGAAGCACATTTCTCCCAAGATAGATTTAACCCAGATGAGTTCACAAGTAGTGACATCAATTGCACGATACTCGGCTTCAGTGAAGGAACGAACAACCACATTTTGTTTCTTACTTCTCCAGGAAATAAGGTTACCACCAACAAAGATAGAATATCCACTTGTAGATCTTCTGTTTAGGGAAGAACCTGCCCAATCGGCATCACAGTACCCGTGGACCTTAAGGTGACCATGATCTTGATAAATAATGCTTTTTCCTGGGTCCCTTTTTAAGTATTTGAAAATCCGGAGAGCTGCTTGATAGTGATGAACTTTAGGACTGTGCATGAATTGACTAACCAAGGCAACAACAAAGGAGATGTCAGTCTGGTAATTGTCAGATAAATCAATTTTCTTACAATACGCTGAAATTCTAACTTCCGTTATAGATTTGGAGAAGTCTCTTTGTGAATGTCATAATTAGGTTCCACAGGACTATCCACAAGTTTGACTCTCAAATACCCAACGTCATTGAGAAGGTCTAAGACGTATTTGCGCTGGAAGATCATAATCTGCCCGGCAGAACGAGCGATCCCAATCCCGAGAAAATATCGAAGAAGGCCCAATTCTTTGATTTCAAAGGCAGAAGCCAATTCCCTTTTACAAGAGCAATGTGGTGGTCATCCGTCCCAGTAATAATGATATCATTCACATAAACTGAGTATTTTGGTACATTCCTCATTTTTGTAAACAAAAACTTAAGAGATCAGAGGTGCAATGAGTGAAATTTAGATTCAAGAGTTTGTCACTTAGTTTGGCAAACCAGGAACGAGTGGACTGCTTGAGACCGTAAAAGGCTTTCTTAAAGCGACACCCATGTCCTTTAAAAACATCCATGCCCGGTGGAGGAGTCATATAGATTTCTTGCTCCAACTCGCTGTGGAGGAAGGGATTTTTTACATCCAGCTGATGCAAAGTCCAAGTCTTATGAGCCGCAATCGACAACAAGATTCTGACTGAGTTCTGTTTAGCGACAGGAGCAAACGTCTCTTGGAAGTCAATTCCATCGACCTGAGTGAAGCCTTTAACAATCAATCTCGTTTTATATCTATCAAGAGTTACATCTTGAAAAAATTTAGTAGTATATCTATTTGCACCCAACTGGACGATGCCCATGAGGGATCTAGACAATTTCCCAAGTCTTTTGACGTTGTAGGGCATCCATCTCCTCCTCCATAGCCTTCATCCACTGAGGATTAAAACTAGCTTCTGCAAAACTGTTAGGGATAGAAATAGAGGAAACAGAGGCATGATATGCTTTCAAGGAGGTAGAGATGGAGTGATACCCAACATACTTGTCAATAGGATATCTGGTACGGTCACTATGAATTTGAAGTTCAGATGTGGTCTCATGAGTGATGCTGGTGCTTGAATCTGGCGAGGTTGAGCTGGGTGGTGGAGCATGAGTGAGGCATTCTTGTCCAATATTGATCTTCTCCTGTAGACTTGAAGATCCTTCCTCCTTCTGTATACACAAAGGTCATTAGTGGGTGCTTCCTTTCTAACTGGAATATCCATCGTGTCTGAGGCAAGTACATCAACCAGCACAGGTAAGGGTGACATCGTATCACTCTCATCTTCTCCTGTAATGTCGCAGTTTTGCCCTCGTCAGAGTAATATGGAATGTTCAAAAAAGGTAACATCTTTTGATATAAACCTTCTTCGAAGAGCAGGAGAATAACACTTATACCCCTTTTGGTTGGTTGCATATCCCACAAATATACATTTTATCGCTTGAGGGCCTAATTTTTTTATATGAGGCCCCACAATATGGACAAATGCAACATATCCAAATATCTTAGGATTGAATAGGGGCATGCTTGAGCAAAGAAGCTTCAGGGGGTACTTCCCCTCCAATGTACATGTGACCATCCGATTAATTAGATAGATGGAAGTGAGGGCACCTTCATCCCATAGTCCCTTAGGTACGTGCATCTCTTGCAACAGACAACGAGTAGTCTCCATGATATGGTGATTCTTCCTTTCGGATACCCCATTCTGCTGAGGGGTCCCCAGACAAGAAGTTTGGAAAATAATGTCATGGTCTTCCAAGAACCTTTGAAGATCACTACAAGTATATTCACCTCCATTATCACTCATAAGAATTTTAATTTTAGCTTCAAACTGAGTTTGCATATGATGATAAAATAACGAAAATAATTCAGAAATCTCATTTTTCTTTTTCATAAGATACACTCAAGTAAAACGTGAGTGATCATCAATAAAAGAAACAAAGTACTGCAAACCATTCACAGAGCAAATAAGAGTTGTCCAGACATCAGAATGAATCAAATCAAAATATTTCACACTTCGACTCTGGCTGGGACTATAGTTGGTTCAACAATGCTTAGCCAATTCACAAGACTAACAATCAAAAGTATATTTAGCAACATTAAGAAGATGCGGAAAGGTAGCCTTCAAGGTCTTCAAGCTAGCATGCCCAAATCTCTTATGCTACAGTCTCAACTGATCAATATTGGTAGACTTCTGTGCACCAAGAGCGTGACCGTTGTCCATGACATACACACCACCTGACTCACGTACACCACCAATCGTCTTCCCACTCGCCAGATCCTAAAAAACACAATGAGAAGAGAAAAAAAGTGATAGAACAGTTAAGTTGTTTAGTTAAACTGCTCATAGATAAAATATTTGTGGGGAATGAGGGAACGATAACCACAAATTTGAGAGATACAAAGGGAGAAAGATGAATAACCCATTTACCAGTCACTGAAGCCGAGGATCCATCGACGAGTCTCACACTACCAGATGCAGGAGAAATAGAAGAAACCCCTACAGAAGACCCAATCATATGATCGGAAGCCCCCAAGTCAATGATTCAAGATGAAGATGGTCCTTTAGAGGACACAAATGTAGTGTGAACATGAGCAGCTGTACCTGCCAAGCCAGTAGTAGAAGATATTCCAGCCGCATTGGCTTTCAGGGCTTTGAGTTCTCTAGTCAAACTCTCGTTTTCCCATCTGAACCACGAATCCAACCTGAGGGAACTACATGAGGATGACGATCCCAACATTTCTCTTTCCCATGTTCTTTATTCCCACATTGAGTGCACTTCATTTTACTCTTATCTTCTTGTCTCATATTCCTTGAATGCTACTTCTTCTGCTCAACAACGATTGCATATTTCTCATGGCCAATATGAACATCTGAATGAAGAGAGTTTATATGACTTGCCTCCCCTCGAATATAGTGGGCCATTGTCTCCAGATCAGGAACAAAATCTCTTCTCAACATCTGAACTCTCTGAAATTCAAGTTCAGGAGGGAGATCAGATAGCATTTCAAACACCCTCCGTTGCATAAGTTCAGTCTTGTTATCTTCAATAGTCTGAATAGCAGAGTATTGATCAATTTCAGCCACTTATGGGTCAGTTTGATATAATATTCTTCAAAATCACTCATCTCTGTCATGTGGATGTGCTCAGTCTGGAGTTGATATATTCTAGCCAAGTCGTTTTTTTGAATAATTTCGTTCGATTAGCTCCCATATTTCTTTCATAGTTTGACAGAATAAGAAGTGACTAGAAATCTTGAGTTCCATAGATTTGACAAGTCAATTAATCACAGTAAGATTCTCACCTTCCCATTCCTTATACAGAGGATTAGTCTTGCTCGGGTCGTCTTGGATCCGATGATGTACCCAAGTCTTCAACGACTCCCAATGAATATCCTCATAGACTGAACCCATAAGAGGTAGTTTATCCCATTGAGGTTGATGTGAGTAACACCTTGATTGAAGTTCATGTTAGAACTTCCTCCATTGTAGTGTCTAGGTTGATCAACGACCCCTTTAGAGGCATTTACACTCTTCAATTTATCCTCCATAGGAGCACACACTTGATATGCAAGAAGAAGGGCTCCCTTCAGGAAGCATAACTCACATGCATCACAGACTTGGGAAAAACAGGAGGAAACAACCGCAAAATAGCGGCCCCGGAAGATATACAGAAGCAACAAGATGACAGACGGAAGCAGTGACAACCCTGGATGACAGAAGGGAGCAACAACAACCCTGGATGACAGAAGGGAGCAACAACAACCCTAGATGATAGAAGGGACCAGAGCAGAGGTAGACGGAAGCCCTGGCAGCCTTGGAAGACAGAAGCATCCGAATAACAACGGAACAGGCGACACTTCACAGGAAACGGCCTGGGTCGACGACGCAAAAAACCGTCGACGACGCAAAAAACCATCGACGACGCAGCAGCGAGGACCGACAACGACACAACAGATAAAAGAACCCTTTCACGGAGAGAACCCGATGAAGCAGCTGAAAGAACAAACCGTCGATCCTTAAGGTAGACAGTGTCGAGGAACAAACCTCTCTGATACCATGTTGAGAGAGAGAGAGGAGGAGAGCGTACCTTAGGGTTTTCTCGTTATAATCACCAATCCATACGAGCACGCACAATATATGCCAATCAGCCATCCGGTTTGATATGGTCATCACCCGGTGAAGTTATGTTAGCTTGCATTTTAACAGTATCCCCACCCTTTTACTTTCTTGAAATTTTTATTGAATTGTCGTCGTTATCAGCACACTTAAGGGTGACATTTGGCTCAACGAGCCAATGAGGCTTTGTTTGATAAATTCAACAATCTGAAGTTCTCGACAACTCAATAACTCTTTATGGAGTTATGACACATGCCTTGTAAGAAGGATCATACTAGCTACTCATCGAACTAGTGCGATTGGAAGCACTCAAGATGATCTTCCAACTCGCATCCAGATCAATTCACTATCTACAATGCTACCTTGTTGCCGACCGTCATCGCCTTAGTATCTCATGTGCTTCTCTATTTATTAACTCTAGTGGCATTTTGATAATAATTCCTTCTCTCCTATATAAAAGAGTGAAGGAGAGTGACGCGGGACGGGGCTATGTGAATGTGCAGCCGACATGCTAATGCAATCCTACGAGCATGTATAACATGAATTTGATCAAGCTGGACATAAATGTTACATGCATACTTTAATTAATTTCTTGAAAATAAAACTTTAGCAAATAAAATTATATTGGCGTGGCAAATTAACACAATATGAACCGCTTTTCAAATGAATAAGCAAGACCACGTTCGTTTCCGCAATGAGTATCTTCAACCACAATTTGCACGATTAAGTGTTATAGACATAAAGAAATGAAACAATTACACTAACAATTTCAATACCTAAGCACATACAAGATTCTCATCCAAAATCCAATACGAAGATAAAAATTGCACATTAATTTAATACTCACAAGGGACGAGGAATCCGATGGCGGTGGCGGCAGGCGTGGCTCCACGAGATGAATAATACAGCTACGATGGAACAATCTGTTTCGGGCTTGGATGGTGGAATGCGGAGAGGAGTTGGGCTGAACCTGGGCTGTGGTGGGGAAGACACGTGAAATGGGGAAAACAGAGTATGGGGTGAGGTAGAGTATGGGCTGAGGTAGGGCTGCAGAACAGGAATAAAAAATGCTTGGACTGCTGGAAGGGTTGAACAATGCTTGGACTGTAGGAATCAGAAATGATTGGCAATGGAAATGGCGTTGGGAATAGGGAACCTGTGATTTTGGAGGCTTTACGGGGGAGATGAACAGCTGGCAGATGCAGGGCTTGCGGTTAGGGCGGGCCAGAGTAAGTATCGCAGAAGGGAACAACGACAGGTAGTGGCTTATATGGCAAGGTCGCTGGTTCAGACGGAAAGTGCCGCTGGTTCACGTTCCAGTCGGGAGGAAGAAGACGACTGAGGGGATGGGATCTGCAGTTCCATTCCTTCCGACGATGAAGGAGATGAACGGGATAGGCTAGGCAGTTCCCTCCTTCGACGTGATGAAGTGGATGAACAAGGCGGTTCTACATTTACAGGAGGGGGAAAAATCAGACATTTATCTCCTTCAGTTTGAAGGAGATCGTGGGATTTCAGCCTGAAGGCCCTGAACAGTAGTGGTTTTCTTCAAAGAGAATCGGAATCATGTGTTAGACAAGGGACAAACAGTGAAATAAGAATGAAAATAAAATAAAATTACTGAAATTATAAATGGGAAATGAAAGGGAAGCCGAGGAGTCACACCCCGGGCTTCGCGGCGTCGCACCACGAATAATCGCTGAAATCCGGATTCTCTCACAACTCAGCAATGCCTGAAAACCTGGACATCCGCTCCTATTTATAACGAGAGGGGCGGTTGGGCACCCAACATGAATGGCTACGATCATCCGTTACGCCCGGTGTCCTAAAAAATATAAATACACCTCCAATATATATATATATATATATAATACATATAAAATAAAAAGGGACGCTCCGGACGCTCTCGCGATCTCGGATCGCCAATCCGATCAAGAATCTCCGGCAAATCAGCAAAAGCGGGTCCCGCCGCATGGCGGCCTGATCTCTTCTGACCACAAACGTGCAGTCGATCCCCATCAAAGAGTCATATTATTTTCTTTTGATCTGTTTAAGTTTGGACTCTTTTTTGGAGAATGGCCTCAAGTGGGAACCAACCCTCAAAAACTTGGCACAAGCAATCCTCACGAGTTGTATCCCCTCTCTTTTACTTTCATGAAATTTTTATTGGATTGTCAGTGTTATCAACACCCATGTGGGTGACATTTGGCTCAACAAGCCAATGAGGCTTAGTAAGATAAGTTCAACAATTTGAAGTACTCAGCAACTCTGTAACTCATCATGGAGCTATTCAGAAGACACGTCTTGCTAGAAGGATCCTTCTAGCTACTCGTCAAACCAGTGCGATTGGAAGCAAAACCAGTACGATTGGAAGCACTCGTGATGATCTTCCTACTCGCATCCACATCGATTCACTATCTGCAATGCTACAAGTATTTATTCATTCGATGAACTTATGAAGGGCACAATTCAGAAGTCCGCAAGTCTCAATATAGCTATGAGGTAAGTAAAGAAAATCTCGACAAAGATCATTCCTACATCTCATTAAGACAACACGTCGGCAATGAGGAGGTTTTTCACCATAGGTTGTGATTTTTTATTCTTGTACTTGGGCTGGGGAACTGCAGTGCTTGTTAAGAGTTGTAGAGCAAATTTAGAGCAGTCAATCCAACAACTAATCAAATATCACACGCTCTGTTTATTTCTTATTCTCACAGGTAAAAAATCCATGGCCAAATGTTGATGCCCACAGTGGAGTCCTGCTGAATTATTTCGGCTTAACTGAAGCAAGGTAATTAAATTATGAATGTTAAACACAGATTTGACCAGGAGATGTGCTAAGCTCATCAGCTGATGCAATGTTAATTAACCCTTATTTCTACACGAGGCATTAAACCACCATTACTGTTAATTAACCCTTATTTGTGATTTTGCTCAGGTATTATACAGTTCTCTTCGGTGTTTCCAGAAGCATAGGAATATGCTCACAGGTTCTGGCCTCCATCGCCCATCAAAATTTTATTATTGTTATTATTAGAAACAATTGATGATGATGATGATTTTATAATTTGCTGGCACAGTTGATATGGGATCGGGCGCTTGGTTTACCACTGGAAAGGCCGAAGAGTGTGACCATGGAGTGGCTGGAGAATCACTGCAAGAAGGCTGCTGCAGCTTGAATCCATTCGCCATTATTTTATTTATATAGTGTATTCCCTGTTTAATAATAATAATAATAATAGTAAAGAGTAAGACCAAATCGGCCGGTTCCTTTCTTACATTTTGTGTCTGCATGCAGCTGGAGCTATAAAGCTATTGGATTAATTTATGTATGGATAAGCCAGTAATTATTGGCATCTCCAGCCTTCTGTATTTGTGGAATATGATTTATGTTTCCCTTTCAGTGGAAGCTTTCTGTGTTGTGAGTGTTGGAATGAACAATCCAATGCAATCAGAATATTAGTAGCAAAAAAACTGGTAAGTATACACTTGTGCTGGTAATTCAGACTGGCTTTATTGGGACCTTCAAGGCCATTCATTCATTATGTATGAGGTTTTTCTACAATTGAACCGAATAAAAAAGTGGTAAGTATACATCTTTAATGAAATGATTTGAATTGAAGGATGCCTAGATAGTAAAATTTTTATTGAAAATATGAATTAATCATGATATATAAATAGTGAATTAACATTGAGAATGAAACATTGTTCAGTGCTTGTTTTATCATGCCACATGGATTGTAAAATGTATATTTTATTACTACAAACTCATATAGATGCCCCATTAATCTTCAAGTATGTGATGCCCAAAATTAGACTAATAATCAAGAATTTGCTATCACCAAAATCATCTCAAGAGAGTCTTGAGATTAACACAATGTCATGCCATAATTGAGAAATATTACCCTTGTTTGAGGGTAATTTAGCCATCTCCAAATTTCTAGATTAAAAAATCATTTCACATTATTATCCAAATTCATGCTGAAAGGATCATAAAAGGTAGTTGATCTATAAATATGGGTAGTTATTGTAATATCATCATAAATTATGACAATTTCTTAACCAAGTTAAAAGTAAATATTTTAGTCATTTCTATCCATTTCTTAACCAGGTTAAAGCGAACGCCTATAATATTTTTTTATTAATATAATTAGTAAATTCCCATCCATATTTTATATTATATAAGTAAAATTTCATAGCATCTTGATGATTAATTAACACTGTCTATTAGTATGAGGAGTGATGGGCATGGGGCTTCGCTCTACGGCCAATCATGACAGTATTCTGATCGCAACAATGAATGTAACATGCCTCAATGCCTCGCCTCGCTCCGCCCTGCGGCCAGTCAAGCCAGTCATGTCATTGCCCCGACGTGACAGCACACCCGCCACTCGCAAACCCCCGGATACTATATTTCACCCAATGCTTGTTTTTCGCATTGGGGTTTGCGAATGACAATGAGAGTAGCATTTTTTTTAGTGTAGGTATGAAATTTTGTTTATACGATAAGATGTATTTTAAAATTAAAAAAATACATAAATTATCGCGACTCTCTCATCGCGCCGAGGCCTCCCGAATCCGGATCTTCCCATTGTCCCATCGTAGGGCTTTCTGCAATACCCACCCGCTCCTTCTCTTCTCTCTCGATTCATTGACAACTCTCTAAGTTCCCGCCGGCGCGATATGTTGGGTTTGGATCGTATCACGGCGACGGCTGCGTCAGCTCCTCTCCCGGCGTTCGATCTTGACTGCTTCTCGGTATTCGACATCAAATCTCCGTAAGCGCATCACATACGAGAGATCTCACTCCCATCTGGACATCGGAGCAAGATCTCACGACGGCTGCGTATCACTGCTGGTGAAACCATATCATACAACATAAGAGGACTGCATATACTCTTTGAGGAGGAAGAGCATAAGGTCCGAAGGAACTACTGAATATAGTTTTAAAAAGTGATCTAGTTTTGCATCATTTTTTTATACGTGAAAATATAGATTTAACAAACTGTCCGGTATATTGTTTCACTTTATACAAGGAAATCCATGATCCATCTAACACAATTTTATTTTTCCAATGCTGCAGTAACCTTCCATATCTTCCAACAATAGTAACATGATGTCATTTCCAATTACAATTTGAAAATGAGGTCAACATGATGGTTTGACAATATATAGGCTGCGTTGGATCAGAATATTGGAGAAGGGAAAGAGAGAAGATATTGATTCCAACCGCAACAAAGTCAAATCTTAACCCAAATCCTGCGACGACGGAGGAGAGCATCCAGAAGAAGCAGAGACTACTTGCCCAGCAACCGTTCTCGGTGTTTGCCAGCTTCTCGGGCGAACACTACGGGGTACCCACGGACACCCCTCTAGGGGTGCAGCAAGGTTCGGCGCGGACAATCGGCAGACGACCTTCAGGCGGCCTCTCAAAATGCAGATCGATAGCTCCAATCTGGAGTGCGTGCGGACGCTACAATCAAGCCCGCGCAGACTCTTCTTCTTCGATCCAGCTCAGGCAGCGCCGTGCGGTTTCATGCGGCCTCTTCTTTTAGTCTCCGCCGCCCGACTCTTCTTGTACCTCGGATGGTTGCGCATTTAATGCCACGATTAATAAGGCATTAAACACCTTTCAGTTTGTGAGCCGCCCACGCAGCCTACCCCAAGTATAAAAGGGGGACACCAAGGGTGCTTGGAGGGGAGGGGGGGGGGACTTAGCACAGAACCTATCATGTTGTAGGTGCGGACACTAAACTCCTTTCTTTTTCTTCTTTCGACAACTATGCGCGCGCATACCTCTGAGTATTCGCACCCCTCTTGTAATCTTTCTCAAGATAATCAAAGAGGCCATTCACAAGAGAGACATTCGCCGTGGCGGGTCAAGTCCGGTGTTTGCCGCTGCCAACGCCACCCCTCTTTTCCTCTCTTTTCCTCTCTCTCTCTCATTGTGTCTGTAGTGCCCGCCTAGGGTATAGTAATCGGCTGGTTGCGGTCTGAGCTCTCTCCGACTGATCCCCTAGGAAGTGGTTGTGCGTGGGAGAACTAGATGAACAAAAATTGCACCAACACTTCGAACACGGGGCCTTCAGATCCAACCAGTTGGTGAAGTCGCCCGGTGCTCGCACGGTGCTCACACGGTGCAAGCAGAGAATGCAGGGGGCCTTCGAGAGGGATGTTGCCGACCTCTCCTCCAGGAGAGCGGATGCTCGCAGAAGATTGTGAGATAGGCGTGGACGCTCAACGTCGGTTCGCAGCTCGCGAGGGCGGGGTACATCTCGAGCCCGCGCAGGAGGTCCAGGAAGTGCCTGTCCCACGGTGAGATGGAAGTAGGACCGTCTCTGTCAACGCCGAGTTGGAAGAAGGAAGCAAGGCGCTCCTCATTCATTGCTTGCTCGACAACCTCGACGTCTTTGCTTGGTCATCCTCTGACATGCCTGGCATCAAAGAGGTCGCATGTCATCGTCTCAACATCGATCCAAATTTCAGGCTAGTAAACCAAAGAATCAAACAGTAGCTACTACCCTCGCTGGTCCCATCCACGAAGAAGTGGCTAAGTTGATGGAGGCAGGGTTCGTTCGGGAAGTTCAGTATCCAGACTGTATTTCCAATGTAGTGATGGTATAAAAGTCCAACGGGAAGTGGAGAATGTGTGTTGATTTCACGTGCCTCAAAAAGGTATGCCCCAAGGACTGCTATCCACTACCCCGGATAGACTCATTAGTTGACTATACAATAGGGTTTTTGGTAATGAGCTTTTTGGATGCCTTCTCCGGATATCATCAGATAAGAATGCACGAGCCCGATGTTCCTCATACCGCGTTCATCACAAACGAGGGATGCTATTGTTACCTGGTCATGTCATTCGGATTAAAGAATGTCGGTGTTGTGTACCTGAGGATGATGAATTATGTTTTCAAGAATCAGAAAGGCCGCAACCTGGAAGTCTACGTGGATAACCTTCAAGTCAAAAGTCATAATGTTGACGATCATCTGAGAGATCTAGCTGAGACGTTCGGCACGCTTCACAAGTTTAATATGAGGCTCAATCCCACCAAATGCATTTTTGGACCAACCAGGAGAAATTTCTTGGGCACCTGCTCACCACCCTAAGGTCTGGAGCTCAATCCAGACAAGGTAATGACTATCTTAGAAATGAAACCCCCGAAGAGTTCGAAGGAGGTTCTGCAGTTGGTAGGAACGGTGGCGGGGCTCAGCCGTTTTATCTTGCGATCAGGAGATAAGTGAGCCCCTTTCTTCAAGACCCTTCGAGGAAGGAAGAAGTTTGAGTGGATCGAAGAATGTGATCAGACCTTCAAAGAGTTGAGGCGTCAGCTAACCACAACTCCTGTTCTCCAGAGTCCTCGCCCATCAGATGACCTTTTTTATACTTGGGAGTTGGAACAGACGCCTTCAGTTCGGTTTTGGTGCGAGAAGAGGGTAAGAAGCTATTCCTCGTGCACTATGTTAGTCATGTGTTGAAGAGCGCAGAAACTCGGTACCCAATTTTGGAAAGGTTGGCATTAGCCCTTGTTGTTTTAGAACGAAGGCTTCGATTGTATTTCCAGGCTCATTCCATCTGAGTCGTGACCGATCATCCCCTAAGAGCAGTCTTGGAAAGACCAGATCATTCGGGGCGGTTGGCAAAGTGGGTCATTGAACTCAATTCGACATCACATATATCCCAAGGGCCGCTATTAAGACACAAGTCTTGACTGACTTCCTCGTTGACTTTGCAGGCGGTGGCAGCACCGGGGAGGAAGCTCCAGTCCCATTGTCTTGGGAGATGTTTGTAGAAGGGGCCTCCGAGTTGAAATCAGTAGGAGCAGGGATCATCCTAGTCAGCCCTTGTGGAACCAGGATTGAGCAAGCCGTAAAGTTCCATTTTCCCGTAACAAGCTACCATGTTGAGTATGAAGCTTTGATAGCAAGACTGAACTTGTTTCGGGACATAGGCGTCGAGGATATAGAAGTGAGAACTGACTCCTTGGTCATAGCATAAGGTCAATGGATTTTTTGAGGAAAGGGAACCACTCTTGCAATGGTATCTGCCCTTGTCAAGGAGTGTGTGGGGCGTTTACACACATTTAGCATACATCATATTCCAAGGGAGGAAAATGTGGAATTCGGCGAATTGGCCAAGTACGGGTATCTAGCCGGAGGGACTCTTACAGGGTTGTTTTGCCCTGCGATAGAGGAAGTAGGTGTTGTGTCACAACACAGAGACCACCACAGAGAAACAATATTCATTTGCATTAAAATGACTTGGAGCGCAGTACAAAATCATATATCACATTGAGTACCAACTATGTACATAACCATTTAACTTGTTTTTGCATTAAAAGTAATACATGTCAAAAATTTCACTTTAATAATATATACATACCCCATTCAAGGGCTGTCACGCTTCAGAATTTCATTTCTTTTCTTACTCATGATCGTTTCAGCTACCTAAATAAAATAGGCGACGGACTTAGGGACCTTAGTCATAAAAATATGAATAAGTGAGGAGCATATCTTTTTAATCTCTTGTACATGCAAATAAGGTAATTCAGGAATAATGTACCTTTTGAGTGAGTAGACAATGTATCATTTTCAAAAATAAACAGTTATTTGCACAAGAAATAATAATATCATTCATGTTGTAGACATATAAATAGTAAGAAAGTAATCGTAAAAGAGTTTAATTGGATAAGCATTCATGGTAAGCCTTTGTATAAGCATTCATGGTAACATATGCATTTTTCACAATTCATGATTTCATATTTCATTTCATTATTTTCATATTCTTTGTATACTTTTATATTCATTTTCCTTATGTTTGCATTATATTACGTTAAAGGGCACTGCATTTATATCAGTTTCAGTCTTGGGCCCATTCCATTTGGGTCAAACTCAGTGCGTACAACTTGCTTAAGACCTATTAAGGTATAATTGAATTTATATCAATCCACAGATACTCTTAACGTATGCATCGATGCAATCCTTAATTCTTTCGTTTGTGTCTTTTATAGTCTTTATATGTATATATATATATGTGGGAATGAAAAGTAACAATTGTTTATTCATTCCTTTCAATTAATCGTGGTGATATTATCTATCAGTTATAATAATTTGCAAACTTATATAATTTCATAACATTCCAGTTCACATGCAAAAAATAAGCTCGATATAGAATGTAATAACAGTGCCCATAATGAAAATACTAAAAAAAATATAAATTAAAAAGGTAATCCTCACTGTGAGTTTCTCTATTCTTTCTTTTTTCTTCGGGGTATCGTCGCATCAATCCGAGAACGTCATTAGTATCTGTAAGCAAACATTCTTCAACTTGATGTTGCATTGTTTAATAGATTCAACATGGACTCTTTAGAAGATTTCAACCAAGAATTTATTTTAGGGGGAAAATTAAAGTGATCTTCACCATATAAAAACACCCTAAATTCCCACCACTTTTGCCTTCCATGTGTTCACAATTTCCAATAAACTTAATGAAGTAAGAAATCCCCATTTAAGGTGGCAACCAAGGCGGGCTTCTAAAAATGGCAAGTAATGCACAACTGCCCCTATTTTAACATACATCAATAACCTCATAATTGCATAGAAAACCGTGACTACAAGAACCCCCAATTTATATAAATGCTTTCATTAAGACATCTTCATTACTAAGTAAGCTTTATATTGATATCCATTCAACAATCCATAATATGACGCCTTAATATTATAATTAAGATCAATTACAAGCTTCTACAACTGGTTCCTTTCCTAAATCATTTTCCAAAATTTCATGAGACACTCAATTTCAGTAAAACCATCATACATCAGACATTATCAATTCTACAAGTTAAGGTAACCCATAGCTAATCATGATTATAGTGGGCATATTGGAAAATGACATCATTCTATGTGAACATATGTCAACAAAACAGCAAAAAGAGAAGAAATAAAGAGCCAAAAAAGAAGAAATAATTTTCATGATCTGTTGGACATTAAAAGGGCAAGCAGCGCACTTGATCTGCCGTTCTAACCGAGCAGCTTTTGTTTTTATTTGTTGCTTCACTCAATTGCTTGTGGGGCTAAGACTTTACAGCTTGTTGAGTATGATAAAAACTTTC
This sequence comes from Platanthera guangdongensis, assembly GCA_039583875.1. NCBI lineage: Eukaryota > Viridiplantae > Streptophyta > Magnoliopsida > Asparagales > Orchidaceae > Platanthera > Platanthera guangdongensis. The sequence continues at coordinate 182,453,834 of CM077161.1, read as the reverse complement.
AGGTGTTTCTGTAGATTTGGAACGATTTCTTACATTAATTCCTAAAAATTCGCTTGTGCGGGTATTTGTATATTTGAAGCACGGATGAATTATAATACATGCTTTCTGTCCAAATCAAGGGATCTTCTCTTCCATTTTTGTTGCTAATTAATAATTATTCTTATGTGGACAGTTAGCAGCACAATATTTGTCAGAAGAAAAAGTCTTCACTTGGATCAGTTTGTGATGACATTGGAAAGTAATCTGATCTAGTAAATATGGTCGAGGAAAATCCAGACTCAGCGGCGCCCTCTACTCTCGGTAGCCTATATGCCCGCTTATTTGAGCAAGGAGATACACCACAAGTCCGGCTGTAAGTTTCACATGATCAGATTTTTGAAAAATTATAGTGCTTCATGGAGATACTGACTGGCACTTGTCGCCACAATATTTAGTCTCTCAGATGCAGAATACACAAGTTCTCTTCTTGCTGAAGGGGAAAGGCTTCAATATTCAGATGAGATCATTGCGTCGTTTAGAAAATCCTGTGAATCGTTCAACAGCCTAAATGCTCCAAGAACTGCAGCTTATTGCATTCATAGAATGGCTAGGGAGTATTTTGGCGCAGGAGATATGAATAATGCAAAGCAGCTCTTTGATGATATTGCAGGTCTTTATAGGAAGGAAGGCTGGATAACTTTGTTATGGGATGCTTTGGGTTACTTGAGGGAGTGCTCAAGACGGCTTGGTTCAGTAAAAGATTTTATCTTCTACTCCCTTGAGATGGCTTCTTTGCCTGTATTTTCTAGCAGTGTAGTTGAATCTCCAGAGGGTAAAAGGGCTTATGGCCCTACTTCCTCTCCAACTCTTTCACAGAGGGAGACAATACAGCAGGAGGTTTTCAGCCTCTTAAAGGGACATGCAGGTGAACCAAGTATGGACCTTATTGTGGAAGATGATCAGCCTGCTAGTCTTAATATTGATTTGCTAAGTCCAGTGAGGATGGCCTTCCTTACATGTGTTGCTTTTCATTGTCAGACTATGAAGCCGAGTTCGTCGGCTCCCATATCCGTGTCTATTCTTTCACTACTGCCTCATCCGGTCGAGATAGATCAGTTGGATATTCAATTCAATCAACCCAGTTGTAATTTCAAAGTAGTCAACCGCGAAGGACTCTTTGAGAAAGCTGCTGATGCTCAAAACCAAGACACCAACACAGTATTGATTCCATCTCTTATATTAACCGCCAACAAATGGCTGAGAATGACATTTGATATAACCTCAGGTACTTACTACAACCTTCTCTTATTTTGTTCACCCTTTAGAAGGGGGGAGCCTTGTCGCATCGGGGAAGGTGTTGCTGACCGACCGTGTGACCTTGAGGTCACAGGTTCAAGTCCTAGAAGCAACATTTTGCAAAAATGCAGGGTAATATTTTCCTACATTTCACCCTTGTGGTGGGACCCTTGCCCGGACCCTCGCTGCGCGGGGATGCTTTGTGCACCGGGCTATATTTTTATGCTACTAGTTAACTTGCATGCTTGACTTAATAACAACCTCCATATGCATTAAGGTAAAATGTGTGTGTAAGGATTTCAAATGTGATTATGCAGGACAGAGTGGAAAACTCGAGTGCATGTCAGTAAATGTTAGGGTGGGAAATCGTTTCATTTTCTCCTGCAGAGCTGAAAGTCCCGCATTAATGGAGGATTTGAATCCGTGGAAGTTTGAGGATCTTTTGGAGACTCCTCCAACCAAAGATCTAGTAATTTCATTTTCCGGCCAAAAGTATATTCAGGTAGAAGAACCCGAGCCACAAGTAGAGCTCACCTTGAGTGCATCAAACCCTGCATTTGTCGGAGAGAACTTTGTTGTTCCCGTCTCAGTGATCTCGAAGGGTCATTCCGTGCATTCTGGGGAGCTTAAGATTAACCTTGTCGATGCCAGGGGTGGTGGGATGCTTATGAGCCCAAGAGATGGGGAACCATTTTCTTTAGACATTCATCATGTAGAGCTTCTTTGTGTTACCGGGGTGTTTGAAGATGATGATTCCCAATCAAATTCCAACGACATTAGAAAAATTCAGCAGTCTTTCGGAGTGGTCTCAGTCCCATTCCTGGGTCCTGGGCAGTCATGGTCCTGCCGGCTCGAAATAAAATGGAACAGGCCCAAAACTGTTATGCTTTATGTTTCATTGGGTTATATGCCGAATAGCGCAGATGCCAATTCACAGAGAGTTAATGTGCACAGGAGCCTTCAGATTGAAGGTAAAATCCCATTCACCATCACCCATCGCCTCATGATGCCTTTTCGGAAGGAACCTCTGCTGCTTCCAAAAGTCAACTCATTCTCTGGCACCTATCAGAAGATGCTGCTGCCTCTTAATGAGACTAGCATTCTTGTCATGAGCGCTAGAAACTGCAGCGAGATTCCGCTGCGCCTAACATCATTGTCCATCGAACAAGATTCTGAATGCCAGGTCACCTTGCGGCAAAACGACAGCGTAGATCACGGGTCAGCCCTTATTGCTTCGGGCGAGGAGTTCAGGCAGGTCTTTGCCGTGACGCCGCACGTCAATTCACCAGACCTCGACATCGGCACTGTGCACCTGAGATGGGTTAGAGATACGTACCCTGACCTGGGCACGAGCCCCGTTCTTTTGAAGCAAAGATTGCCGAGAGTCAACGCCGAGACCCCGCCATTGGTAGTCGGTCTTAACTGCCCTCCACATGCCATTCTCGGATTTCCTTTCTCACTGTGCATCAGAGTTCAGAACAACACAAACTTACTTCAGGAGGTGAAGTATGTGCTTGGGGACTCGCAGAGTTTCGTATTCAGCGGCCCTCACACGGGAGCGGTCTTTGTGTTGCCGAAATCAGAGCACATCATTGGCTATAAGCTTCTGCCGCTGGTTTCGGGTTTGCAGCAGCTGCCGATCGTGACAGTGACTTCGGTCAGGTACTCAGCTGCTATGAATCCTTCACTTGCGGCAACAGGAATTTTTGTATATCCTTCGGAACCCAATTTTGATGTTGGAGTAGACGCTGAATTGGTACAAGCTTGTTAGTGTATTCCTTTCTTCACGTTATAGGATGATGATACAAAGCAGTCATTTTATATTCATCCTTGTTTCTTAATCATCTGAAAGAATGGTGTTTTTGTTATTTATTTGTAATCTGTTTTCTATAAAATTATCAAGTAGGGAGTAAAAAAGGATTAAGGAAAGTAGCACCTGTGTTTTGTAAAGGGTTGGAGCAAGGAAAGGGCTTCTCTTTTCCATGGTAATAGTAGATTATTATTTTTTCTTAAAAAATTTGGGTTTATGGATCACATTGATTTGCAAGTTGAGAGTTAGAAACAGGGATTTGAATATTTCTGTAGAGAGGTGGGAGAATAGAGAATAAAAGTTCCCTTGTAATCTATAGAAGAAAACATCTAGATGACAGAAAATTTTATAGAGGTTCCCCATTCAATTTTGGTACTTCTCTCTTCCACAACCTGTGGGATTCAACTATCTCAAAAATCTCATGGAGCCTTTTTACTAGGAAGCTCCAAACCTTCCAAATTCTTTTTGCTAGGAGACCTAATAACCTTTTGAGTCTCTTTTTGCATGGAGACCCAATAATCTTCCCGAGTCTTTTTGCTAGGAGCCCCAATAACCTTCAGCCTTTTTGCTAGGAGATTCTAAACCTTCCTCCTGTTTTTTTCTAGGAGACTCAACAACTTTGTTAGATCTTTTGACGGGAGATCTTGTAACTCTTACAGCAGGTGAATGAAAGTTCAGAAAGTATCACCAAGTGAGAACGGTGATTCTAACTATTTCTCAAAGAGAAGAGAGACACAACTTACTTATAGAGGTTATAGAGAGAAAGAGAGAAGCTTGAGAGTCGGCTTTGAGAGCTAGGGTGTCTTCTTCTTTCTGTAAGAGACTATAAATAGTCCTCTTTTCCAAGTGCTAGTAAGAAAGGATGGCAGCAAAGAATGAGACGTCTTTTTTTTTCTTCTGATTTTTTCATGTCTAGTTCTGCAACGGCTCTATTTGAATTTCTGACAAACTCCAGGTTTGGCCGGTGGTGTCTGGTCAGCGAAGGGCAGATCAGGATTCTGCCTTCTTCGAGCACTGATGGAGGGAGTGGTCAGTTGACGATTGGGACACCGGTCGGCAAACGTCAGGTGACCGAACACAAAGCTCTCGGTCAGCGATGTGAGCACAGATCTTCTTTCTTCTTCTTGATTAACTACTCGGATAGGCGGGTTCCAGTCGACGTCCGTCTTGTGCTTATTATTTAAAGGCCGCTTTCTCTTTGCGCACCTTTGTTCTTTGAACTCCGGCTGAAAAGAACAGTACGCGGACTGGTATTCGATATAAAGACTTCTTTGGGGGACTGATTGTTGAAGAAGGGTCTGCTATCGGCGTTTGGGTCCCTGATGGACGAACGCCAAACGTTTGTGTGACTTAGCCAAATATTTTGACTTCTATCTGTCTTCCTTCCGACTTCTTCTTAGCATCTTCCTTCTTTTTACCTTGTCTTTTCTTGATTTTGTATCATGGAATCAACAGGATTTTCCTGACAACACTAACAAATATTTTATTATCAATAGAGGTATGACTCTGTTAGAATCTGACTTTCCCTTTCTTATTATTAGTCATTAAAATAAAAGAAAGCAGGCACATAAAGATAATGACATTGCTCTGCTTATAGCTTCCCTTTTCCATATAATAATGGAATAATTATCAAAACTTCCCCTGAAAGATAGCACAATTACAGCTTGCACCCCTCTTATTATGAAAATTACAAAAAACCTCTCATCAATGTTACAAAACATAACATTTACCTCCCTTGAATAGTTGTTTACATTTTATACCTGCCTTGAATAGTTTGGTCATTAGCTCATTAATTTGAGATAATCTGGGAAATTGCAAATGATATTTGGGCTATTCTAGCGGCATCTGTATTGGTGATGTTTAATATGCTGTGAACTGAATTAAGAAGAAGAGGATTACTATTATTATTATTATTATAATTTGAATGATGAAAAAAAATGCTCTACTGCATACTTGTGAAAGGATGATGAGAGAAACTGTTCTCAAGTATGTATCAATGTATGTATTCTAATGAAAAAAAAATGCTTTCATCCTTCTTCCAATGTTGCATGCATGCATGCATGCTCTGCCCCTATTTTTAAAACATATTTTTGGTTGCACTCATTCACCATTCATCCAACCTGAGCAATCTTCCCTAAATCGGATCATCCTTTTTGCCGGATTGTTTTTACTTCTCAGTCAGCCAATTACTCTATAATCCGCAATAAATAAATAAATAAATAAATAAAGGAGTGGTTGTTATTTTATATATTAGAATATTGAAGTTAAAGAGAATCAATGTGCACAATGTGACCTGAAAACCTGATGCCGATGTCTGTTTTTAATAAGGGAATGTGAAATTACATAAATGTGTTTTTTTAAAAATATCTAGGGGTGCAACTCACACCTACTTTTCTCAAGCCGTCCCTTGGTGAGAGACCTGAATTTGGAAAATGACTCTTGGCTCTAGCGTGGATGTCACATCTCACACCCGGAAGATCTTTGAGATCTCCCCCTCCCTAGACATTGCTGAGCTAAGGTGCCTTGGATGATGAATGAATAAGATGAAGATTGGTGAAAACGGATCCCTCTCCAAGAAACCCTAAGGGTCCACCAAGGGGAGTGTCGAACTCCCGCCGCACTCGATCCTTTGCCCACATAGTCTTTGAGCTCACTTGTCCCGGACCATTCTCTGAATTACACATTGTACTTGCTTGAAAACCCTACTTCACGAATACGTGGTTGTACACCCGGTGCACAAAGCATCCCACCCAGCAAGGGTTTCCTTGAAGAGGTTTACTGCAAACATGAAATATAGACAAATTTTTTCCTGCATTTTTGGAAGAAGATACTTCCCAAATTCAAGCCCGTGATCTTAAAATCATACAACAACAACAAACTCAACGGGTGCGGTCAAGTAACACGTGCGTATAACTATTTGTATGTATTAGCTGCTTTTGCGGTCAAGAAGAAGCCCACCCATCGGCCCGTGCGAAGCTACAAATTATTACCATTATTATATATATATATTTCTCACGTGGCCATATTTAATATTGGTTTTAACTTTTAAGTAATACCGCAGGCACGATCCTTTCCACACCACGCACCTCGGCTCCTGTAATAAATCTGCTTAAAGGAGAAGAAGGCGCTGCTGAGTGGAGAAAGAATGCTGCTTTCCTCTGCTCGGCGGCCAGCACTCATGCTCAAAGCCTAGGCTTCCCATTGAGAAATTGTTCATGTAAATCGTATTCTTCTTCCTCTGTCATCTGGCATTATTATTATTTTTTTATTGCTATTTTTTTTTAAAAAAAAACTGATGACTCTGCGGGGGTAGGTAGATGTTTTGAATACAAACCCTTTTTTTTAAAAAAGGAAAAGAAAAAAAAAGCGATGGTTAATGGAGCTTCTTGTGGAAAATAATGTAAACAAACGCCATTTTTTATTAATTACATGTGATGATTAGTAGACGGTTAGCCTCAGAAATTGGAGGAGGGTAGGTGCTGCATTCTCTTGTGTCTCCTATAAAACCTTCCTTCAATTGTCTTTCTTTCTTTAGCATCTGAATTTTACTCTTCATGCTTCGCCGCAATCTTCTTCTTTCTCCGGCTGATCTCCGGCTGTTCTCCAGCGTTCTCTTCACTCCAGATGCATCTTCGCAAGTCTCGAAGAAAAACAGAGTGTGAAGCAGGTTTGTTTACATGTTTACCCTCCCCCCTTTCCTGCGGAAAATGTTTAACAGTATGAAGCGAGTCATTTTCCTTGCTTTTATGATCCGCTCTGAGCTTTAAATTGTCTTTGAAGATTTGTTTGACAAACTCTGCCCGCCGCCAAATTCTGGGGCTTTTCCGTGGGCGGGTCTACTATCTGCTTGTTGATGCGGGCAGCTCGACAGATTAAGCAGCTATTTCAAAATATTCTGGCACTCCTAGCTAGCTAGTTATGCCATATAAATTAAATCTGTATGTTCTTAAGAAGGATTTTACTGAAACACTCAACCGTCTAAGCTGCCTTTTATCTTCCGTAAGAAATTAAATTAATGGACCGAGAAACACTCAACCAGTGGAGAGACTAAACCACTAGCAACGGAAAAAGGACAAACAACTTGTATTAACTTCAAAAAGGGATACAATGGCGAGGCATACAATTGCGAGATATGATTTCACGTTATAAAGGACAAAACATAAAAAAAACCTCAAGACAGAACTACAGTGACTGTCGATCTCCCTCATGGCCGCAGTGGTCGCACCCTTGGTCGCTTATTGGACTGCTGGAGGTCGACAAGAGAAGATTGCCACGGACTAGTCGCTACACCGCAGATACCGCCGGTGGTAGGACTTACTGCCACACGCTAGCCGCCTGCTCGTCAACATCTATCTGCAAACCTCACACTGAAGTTACCGAAGCCTTACCGCTGACTGTAGCCACCCTACCGCCCGACGCAAATTGCAGTGCTCGCGAACGGTTAACCAGAGACCTCTTCTCCTTGTCGCAACTTGCTAACCGCAACCTTGCCTCCTGAACTACTGTTCTGTAATTATGATAGGGGTACGGAACCCTATTCATAGGCTGGCGGAGAATATTTAAGCTACCTCATGGCGGTAGCTTATTGCGGCACAGTAATTGCGGTCACGCGGCCTCGCTTCAACTTTTTTAACATTCCCCCTTGAAGTGAGAATCAAGAACAACACCAAACAATCCTCGCAATCGCTCAAGCCGCCCATTCAAAAGAGGCTTCGTAAAGATATCCGCGACATTGTACTTTCTCTGCACATACTCCACGATCAGAGATCCATCCAGCACCTTCTCCCGGACAAAGTGATACTCGATCTCAATATGCTTCGTACGCTAATAACAAACTGGATGAGTAACCAGCTTCAATGCACTCTTATTGTCACCGTCGAGCAAAGTAAGTCCTCGCATCATCTCATAGATGTCCTTCACCAACCTGCGCAACCAAATACCCTCCAGGACTGTCAAGAATGACGTCTTTTATTCTACCTCAGTGGTGGAGATGGGCATTGAATCATGCTTCTTGCTGCACTACGAGATAGCTGTTGATTCGCACATGAAGACGTACCCAGATGTTATCTTCCGATCATTTGCATCTCCACCATAATCAGTATCCGTGAATCTGTGCTCGCTGAAGCTCGTGTCCTTGTAGAACAAACTCATGTCAGAAGTTGACTTTATGTACTTCAGTACCCCTTTTACTGCCTCTAGATGAGGCTTCCTAGGCTCCTATATGTATCGACTTACTCGGCCGACAACAAAATAGATGTCTGACCTTGTAATTGTCAAGTATATCAGACTCCCCGTCAATGTCCGGAATACTTTAAGATTCGGAAGAATCTTTCCTTTATCCCGCCGAAGTTTCAAACAAGCCTCGAGTGAAGTAGAGTTGCTCTTCCCATCCTTTATATTGAATATTTGCACAATTCGTTCTACAAAAGCCTTCTAGGACACAAACTTTCTGCTCCTTTTCTTCTCCACCTCCAAACAAGGGAAATAACACAGTTCACCAAGATCCTTCATCTCGAACCAGATTGATAGCTCCGCCCTAAGCTTTGTCACTTCTCCTTCATTGTTTCCCATTATGATCATCGACGTACAACGACACTAATACTTGAAGATCCCTCTTCTTCTTCACAAATAGACTTGAGTACGAGTCAGATGCATAATACCCTCAGAACTGTAAGTATTCTGCAACCTTCTCATACCAAGCTCGAGGTGTTTGCTTTAATCCATAAAGGGTCTTCTTCAACTTGCATGCATGTCCTGGATGAGTCTCGGATATGTATCTCGATGGTTGCATCATGAAGATATCATTGTCAATCTCTCCGTAAAGAAAGACTCTTTACGTCAAATTGTCAAATCTTCCAACCTTAGCATGTCGTCAAGGAAATCACCATCTACACGGACGTCATCTTCTCCATAGGGCTGAATGTCTCATTGTAGTCCTCTCCGTACTGTTGCGAGAAACCACGAGCAACAAGACGAGTCTTGCATCGCTCTATGCTTTTGTCTGTCTTCTTCTTCAGCTTTTACACCTATTTGCAAGTGACAGGTATGATGTCATCTATCTTGGGTGCAAGGTCTCGAATCTTATTCTTCTTGATAGATATCATCTGCTCATCCATGATATCCCCCACTCCTTCACTCCAATGGCGTTCTCAAAGCATGACGACTCCCTCTCATCCAAAGGTTCGGTAAAGAAGCATGAATACATGCTTACCATGTTCCATTCTTTGTACCTAGCTAGTGGCACGATGATCTTTTTTGACCTCCGCAAGGCCAGGCCACTCCACCACTTCAGTTGTTTCCTCTACATTAGCTCTCTCGTCAGAGTTACCACGGACTTCGCTTCCCCTACTTCTGGAACCTGAAGCAACTGAAACTGAGCTTGATGGAGTAGGAGCTCCTGGAGACATTGGTAGCTCCACCAAAAATTCATCAGCGATTTCCTCTCTTCTTCCTTCTTCTCTACTCTTCTGCAGCTCTACAGTAGAACCTCCCTGGTATGACGTCAGCTCGTCGAATACCACGTCACGCGAGATAATGAACCATTTTGTCTCCGGATTCATGCACTTTCATCCCTTATTCCGCTTGTCGTACCCAATGAAGACACACTTCCACGTCTTTGCATCCAGCTTGATCCTGAGAGCATCTAGGATATGCACAAAGCAAGTGATACCAAACGACGTGCTTCTCACTTGGTTTCTCCTTGAACATCAACTCATGAAGAGACTTTATGTTGACAGGACTCAGTGACATCTTGTTGATGACATAAGTGGCACATGTCATTCCCTCCGCCCATAAGGCCTTGGGTATGACTTTGGCATGTAGCCAACTTTTGCAAGTCTCCGTCAGGTGATGAATTTTCCTCTTTGTCACTTCATTCTATTGTGGAATATGTGCACAATATAGCTCTCTTTTAATCTCGTGCTTCCTGCAAAAAGTAGAGAACTCAGTCGAAGTAAGCTTCCCTTCGTTGTCCGTCCTCAGCTTCTTGATATGCAGCCTCAACACTCCCTTAACGAGCTTCTTGAACTTTACAAACTTCTGGAAGATTTCTGACTTCTCCTTCACAAAGTACATTCAGGTGTATCGTGTAAAGTCATCAACCAATATCAGCATGTACCTATTCCCTGAGTAGGTGGGGGTGACACACGGTCTTATCAGATCACTGTCAATGCACTCCAGAGGTTCCTTGCACCTGGACAAAGATTTGTCAAATGAAAGACGACGTGCCTTCCCAAACTGACATCCTTCGCACACATAACCGTCGCCGAAAGAGGATAGGCTAGGCAAGCCTCTTACCAGGCTCTTTGTCTTCATAGCTTTCAGCGTGTCCATCATAACATGCCTCAACCTCTCGTGTCAAATGGAAACATTGTCATTTGTCCTCATTTTCTCCACATAGGAACTTGTCGATAACACGAACATGTTTTTCACACACCATCCTGTGTGAATAATATTAGCCTTCACCGTCGATAAGTTCTTTTAGAACTTCACCTCTGTTGTCTGAACAGCACATGGTAATCAACATCCACTGCATTGGTCACCGAGAATATGTTTTTCTTCATACCCAACATGTGATACACACTCTTCAGAGTGAGTGGTATCTCATCATTGCCCAAGAATATTGTTCCCTCTTTCTCCACATCATGTACTAAATCATCTGCCATGATGATCACATTTTTTCCCTTGTATGCTTGAAGGAAGGAGAATTTTGACTTATCTCCAGTGAGGTGATGACTGCACTCAAAGTCAACTATCCAATCTTCCTAGAAGTTTATGGAGGACAAGACGTCGACTGACGTTGTCGTCATCTCTGCCAAGAAATAATTCCCCTACTCATCTCCATATTTGGATCCTCCCTTCTCCGTTGCATGCCCCAGTTGAAAATTCGTCTTGCAGTCTTTTCTCATGTGACCCACCTGGTGGCACCTGTAGCACCTAAGTCTCTTTTGACCTCCAACATACTTAGGAGGAGCCTTGCCTCCCTTCTGGTGAGATGAGATAGAGGTACTCTCACCACAATGAATCTTCTTCTTGTCCCATTTCTTCCTAGAGAACAAAACCTCATTATCTCTCCCTGAGATAAAACATCCAGACATCTGCCTCGTTAGGTTTTTCTGAGATGCCAACAGGTTCTATAACTCCAACAAGGATGTCTGAGTAGCCCAACCATGCATTGATGCGATGAAGGCAACACTTCTTTCGCAAGCCACGAATGATGTGTCACTTCAACTTCGCCTCAGATATAGACTCATCGGGATCCAATACTGAAATCTCGATACACAGATTCATCATCTTTAAGAAGAACTCAAAGATTGACAACTCTCCTTGAGTGACCCTTGCCAACTCATTCTCTAGAAACTGTAATCTTACAACATTCTTCTTATTGAACAACTCATCCCGAGATGTCCAAATTTCCGAAGCCGACTTGTAGTCATGCTGAAGATAACCTGCACAACTCAAACTCTAATGTGCTTCTAATTGAAAAAGAGTATTTTTTTCCTAATTGTTGGAATTGCTGCAAGGGGAACTAGTCTCTGATCCAAATGGAAAAGGGTATCCCGGTGCACAACGCATCCCTGCACAGTGAGGGTCCGGGGAAGGGTCCCATTACAAGGATGAAATGTAGCCAAACCTACCCCGTCATTTTTTATTCAAATGGAAGTTGCCAAAAAAACTATATTGTTTTAAGTTTGATATGCTGGTGGTTTGTTGGAGAAAATAATGAGATGAAGCACTATCAACCTGTGTAATGGGCTCCATTTGAGCCCTTGGTTGTTTGAGATACAAGTAATTGGATCTCAGCCATGAAATTCAAATTTGATTTGATATTCAAATGAGCTCTCCTCAAAGGATATTTTACATTTTGATATTATTGCTATTTCCATTGTCTAGTAGTGGGTTGATATATATTTTTTTCTACATAGTGGGAGAAGGTAATAGTGACCTTAATAGAAATTTCGTGAAATGGGCATCCTGCAACTCTTCATCACTGCATCTGTGCCAGTAATTAAGGTGCTCATTGTGACTGGTGTTGGTGCATTTATTGCGACTGATTTCATCGGTGTGCTTGGCGAAGATGCAAGGAAGCATTTGAATAATGTAAGCTGTAAAAAATTTTTGTTTTCACTGATTTTATTATTTAAAATCTTTTTTTTGGTCCTTGGTTGCAGCTTGGAGAGATGATAAAAGTGATAATGAGTGATTACTTACATGCTTGTTTTGGATGATAAAAGTGCTTATAGATCTAAGAATTTTCTTCTTCATTCCTTTCTATCTCATGTTTAGTTGATGAATTAAAGATGTTCCATTGGATATAAACTGTCAAGCTGATATCAAAATTTCTTTATGTGAGCAGATTGTATTTTACGTATTTAATCCAGCTCTTGTGACAACCAATTTATCTCGAACAGTCACGTTGGAGAGCGTAGTTCTGTTGTAAGTAGCATTCCTTAAAGTTTGGGCTCCGAATTTATCAGCATTAACTGTATGTTCAGAACTTTAAGTCTCAATTAGAATATTTCATTTTTATCAATATAAATTATCTTCCAATTATCCATTGATTTTTTTTCTAAATTCCTTCTTTAACCTTAAAGAAGTTAAGAAAAAATTACATTTTAATTTGTTATCCATGCAGATGGTTTATGCCAATCAATATTCTTTTAACCTTCGTTATTGGTTCTATTTTTGGATGGATGGTTGTCCAAATCACAAAAGCTCCATTTCAACTCAGAGGCCTCATTTTGGGCTGCTGTGCTGCTGGTAAATTATTCAGTTTCATTGAGTCACTAATATTGCTTTACATTTTTTTGTCATGCTGATGGGATTTTACTCATGAATTTATTCTTAAATTTAAGTTAAAGGTTCTCTCTTTTCCACTTTTGATCAGTTTACCTTAATACCTAGTTTCATTTTGCATATTTACAGAAATAACAATATGCTTCTATTTTATATTCATACCATTCAAACTTGAAAAGCAAACACAATTACAAAACTTTCATTCCGATTATTTATTTTATTGTCCATGATTTGTTTGTATCATATGCAAATAGCTGGGTTTTCTGTTGGTATAAACTTAATCATGTTCAATAATTTATTAAGAGAAGATGTGTCCGTTGGGTATTGTTATGAAGAATTGTTTATTTTACGAAGAGTTGTGTTGTTTAGTGAGAGTTGCCTTTTGTGTAGAAAGTCTTTTTGTAGGGTTGTGTTTGTTCAAAATATCTTCCCTTCAAAAAGTTGTTTTCTAATGGATGTATGCGAATGTAAAGAATCATTTGGGCCTGTAGATGGTCATTAGAAAGGCTACATAAAGCTTTATTTGTTTCGTGTTATAACTAATCCAAAAATTGATGGTTAAAGAATTACAAATTATTCAATATATCTTTCCAACTAATTTGATATCAGAGTAATATTGGAGTAAAGCTGGTTTACCATCTTCATCTTCGAATTCCGAAGCTCCAGAAGAAGAATTATGAGAGTTAATGTATTCAAATGAAGTTATTACTCTATGAATTTCAACTCATCCATATGAAGGAGAATGCATTTGTTGCTGATTATCTTTCCTATATTTTAGGTATTGCAAACTAATTGAAGAAAAATGGAGAACAACTCGATGGTAATGGGGTTGTGGAGAAGATCCTACTGACATTGACTCCAAAGTCTGAGCACATTTTGGAGCCTTTGAAGAATCGAAGTAATAGTGATACCCTTTTGATTGATCAATTGATGGGATTGCTCCCAGTGCATGAATGGAGGTTGGGGAGGAAGACTAAGGTCCCTCTAGTGGAACAAATTTTGTAGTCAAACTTAAACTTAAAAGTTTTGGAATAACAGGGGCTAAGAATATGATTAATCTTGATGACAATAATAGTGACGAAGAGGATGTGACAACTATGACTGAAACCATGGAACTTATTGAAGAAGGGATCAAATAGAAGAGGACGTGATAGAAGACCATATAGAGACCATGACTCTGAATGTAAAATTCAATGTTATAAATGCTAGAATTATGATCATCAATGATAGGAAAAGTGAATCTATATATTTCTCAACAATCGTGTGTACATATATGTACATGAGAGGGTGATCCCAACACCCAAGGTGAGTTTAAGTTATGTCTTATCATATACAATATCTAACACCCCCCCCCCCCCCCCCCCCTCAAACTCAAGGGGGATCATACACTGAGAGTTTGAACAATAGATATGTATGTTGGTTCCTCGTCTGTGGCTTAGTCATAAAATCTGCAAGCTGCTGCTCAAAGGAAACAAAGTGAGGAGCAAAATACCACTATCATACTGCTCTCGTAGGAATAAAGCATCTATCCCGATAAGTTTGGTAAGAGAGTGTTTCACCGGGTTCCGAGTAATCTAAATGCCACCAGTGTTATCACAGTGGAGTGAGATCTGGATAAGCGACACCAAGGGCCTCAAGAAGCCAGCAGAGCCAAATAATGTCCTCAGCGATGGTGGCCGTGGCCCGAAGCTCAGCCTCAGTGCTGAAACGAGAAACACCAGACTGTTTCTTGGACCTTGACAATAAGTGAATAACCCAAGAACGGACAGAAACCCGTGACAGATTGACAGTCAACCGGATAGCTAGCATCTGAGTAAGCACGGAGCTCCAGAGAACTACAATTGGAGAAGAAGAGACCTTATGACGTCGTCGCCTGGAGATAGAGCAGGAGCCACAGTAGATGACCATTATGCACAGAGGTAGGTGCACCAACAAACTGGCTTAACACATGAACAACATTGGTAATGTCAAGTCGTGTAATAGTGAGGTAGACGAGACTCCAAACAAGGTGATGATAGCAAGTAGGATTAGAAAGTGGGACCCCATCATCCAGATGTAACTGAAGGTGAAGCTCCATAGGGGTGTCCACGGTGCGAGAGTCAGAGAGAGCGGTCCGAGATGAGAGATCTGATGTGTAATGCCACTGAGAGAGCTGAAAACCACGGTCTGTAGAGGTGACCTCAAGACCCAAGAAGTAGCTCAATTGTCCAAGGTCAGTCATCTGAAACTGCTATTGAAGGTGATGCTTGACAAAGACCATATGAGAAGAATCATCATCAGTAATAATCATAGCATTCACATAAAATAAAAGAAGAGTTCAACAACAGGAGGAGTGCACAAACAGGGCTAGATCATACGACAATAAACCAGTGGCTGTAATGGCTGAGCTGAAACGTGCAAACCACGCGCGGTGCGCCTTCTTGAGCCCATAAAAATGATGCAGGACCGGTGTCACACCAGCCCTGCCACCTGGCGCCTGGAGTCACACCAGCCCAGGAGGCCACCATGGCGGCTTTAATCAGGCCCGCGGGCCGTACACCCCAACCCATCTCACGAGCCCAACCACAGGCGTCGACGGGTTGTTGAAGACGGGATTCGATCCCTGCACCCCCTTGATAAGATGCTTTCAGGCAAGCATCCATCAACCAACTGAGCCGAGGAGGGGAAGTGAAGTCGACTGAGTTGGAGAGGAAGCCTTTCTGGTCCGAACCTCCGGGCGGTTCCAGCCCGAGAACAGAGAACTCATGGAAAATCAAAAGATGTCATATTCAAGAACAAGCGGCATCAAGATCAAGCGAAACACATCATCTGACTCAGCTAGCACCCTTCAAAGGAAAAAGGTCCACTCCCGTGGGAAACTCAGTCGACTTCACTTCCCCTCCTCGGCTCAGTTGGTTGATGGATGCTTGCCTGAAAGCATCTTATCAAGGGGGTGCAGGGATCGAATCCCGGCTTCAACAACCCGCCGACGCCTGTGGTTGGGCTCGGGAGATGGGTTGGGGTGTACGGCCCGCGGGCCTGATTAAAGCCGCCATGGTGCGACGCCATGGTGGGCCTCCTGGGCTGGTGTGACTCCAGGCGCCAGGTGGAAGGGCTGGTGTGACACCGGTCCTGCATCATAGGGGTGTCCACGAAGGTAGACGAGACTCCAAACAAGGTGATGATAGCAAGTAGGATTAGAAAGTGGGACCCCATCATCCAGATGTAACTGAAGGTGAAGCTCTATAGGGGGGTCCACGGTGCGAGAGTCAGAGAGAGCGGTCCGAGATGAGAGATCTGATGTGTAATCCCACTGAGAGAGCTGAAAACCACGGTCTGTAGAGGTGACCTCAAGGCCCAAGAAGTAGCTCAATTGTCCAAGGTCAGTCATCTGAAACTGCTATTGAAGGTGATGCTTGACAAAGACCATATGAGAAGAATCATCATCAGTAATAAACATAGCATTCACATAAAATAAAAGAAGAGTTCAACAACAGGAGGAGTGCACAAACAGGGCTAGATCATACGACAATAAACCAGTGGCTGTAATGGCTGAGCTGAAACGTGCAAACCACGCGCGGTGCGCCTTCTTGAGCCTATAAAAAGCTCGTCGTAAGCGGCAGACTAGGCCTGGAAGAAAGGAGAGACCAGGAGGAGGAAGCATGTACACCTCCTGCTGAAGATCTCTATGAAGAAAGACATTATTCACGTCGAGCTAGAACAGAGACCAGTGGCTAACAATTGCAACCATAATAAGAGTATGAATCGTAGTCATGTGGGCGACCAAAGCGAAGGTCTCATCATAGTCTCATCCCCGCTCTTGCTGAAAACCACAAGCTGCGAGTCAAGCCTTGTATCTCTCCACAGAACCATCTGAATGATTCTTGACCTTGAAGACCCACTTACAAGTAATAGGCACAACATTGGGTGGAAAGTGACAAACTCCTAGGTACGAGTGTGCTCGAGTGCCGCCAACTCAGTAGACATGACAGCCTGTCACTCAGGTATCTGGGTAGCCTCAAGGTAGGAGGTCGACTCTGGAGTACTACAGGCAGTTGCAGGAAGGACAGATAGGCCCATCGGTAGTGTAGCGAGACTAAGGTGGTCGGGAGGACGTCTCTCACAAGGTGGATTGCGACGCACAAGAGGATAATCCATAGGACACTTGTTGGAGGATGCAAGCACCGAGTCTAGGAGTACTGGAGACAAGGGAGCAGGAGGACGACGAATGTAGTGATATAGAAGAGGGACGACGAGCACGTCAGAGAAAGAAATGGGAGGCAAAGGGGGGAGTAAGAAGGTGAGACTAGAGAGGTCGGAAGTGGTGAGACTGGAGAGGTCAGATGCAGGGGAAGAGGAGGGGAACATGTCGGAGGAAAGGAGACATGATGCGGTGAATGAGAAGGGTGACAAACGACACAAAGAAAGAATGAGACTCATCAAATGTGACATCATGTGAGATGCAAATTAGACGTGCAACATGTTCATGACATCGATTGCCCTTATGCTCAGGACTGTATTCAAAAAAGACACGGGAAACAGACTGAGTAGAGAACTTGGTGCGCTCACGTAGGAGTAAAACATAGCACCGGCAGCCAAAAACACCAATTTTGAGTGTAACGGGGGGTCGAGAGTATATGCACGCACTAGGACTCTGTCCCTAAAGAAAAATGGAAGGTTGTAAGTTAATAAGATAGACAAAAGTGGAAACAGTCTCGACCCAAAAATAAGGAGGAACGTGGGAGGATATGATGAGGGTTCGGGTTGTCTCTATAATGTAGTGATGCTTCCTTTTGGCGGTGTCATTCTGAGCGTGAACACCGGGGCAGGCAAGCTGAGGGAGAGTGACGTAGTCAGCTAGCAGATCATGGAAAACATGCGATAGATACTCCCCTGAGTCGGAACGAAAAGTACGTATGTAAGCAAAAAACTGGGTGCGCACCATAGCAGAAAAGGTAACAAATATGAAAAAATTCAGAACGAGAATACATAAAGTAGACCAAATAATACGAGAATAGTCATCAACAAAGAGGACATAGTACCGATGTCTGCCCTTGGATATATAAGGTACGGGACCCCATACGACCAAGGAAGTCATGACTGATGAAAGACGCAAGACGCGAACCACTGGGATGAACAAAACGATGATGTCACTGAGAGAAGCCCACCGAAGGAAGAAAAATGATAAAAGTTGTCGGTGAAGAGGAAATGGATGGAAGATGAAGACGATCAAGGACGTACACCCCGCTACGATGCCGACTAGCCCCAAGGAGTGCCCCTGTCATACGATCAAAATTAACAATACAACCGTGAGATGTGAGTTGGCTGGCGGATATAAGGTTCATGAATAACTTGGGTATGTAGGCAACATCGGGAACATGAAACTGACTGGTATGCAAGAGGCCATAACTGGTGATGGGGAGAGTAATGTCATCTGCTATCATGATGTGAACGTCAGAAGAGATGGGCTGACATGACAAAAGGTGAGTGACATCATAGGTCATGTGAAATGAGACTCCAGAGTCAAGCAACTAATCAGAGAGAGATAGATACCGTAGGGGCGGAGGCAGCTGACTGAGAGGCAGAGGCGTCAAAAGCATCTTGTAAGAGCACAAACGTAGAGGAGCAAGGTAGTGAACCATAAGAGAGCTACTGGACATGCTTAGAAACGGAGAGTGACTGTGTCAGAGTAGAAAAGTTCCTGAAGGAGCACCGGGAGAACACAGCTGACCGGCTGCAGAGCCTTCTAAAGCTTGCGACGCGCTGATTTGACATGAACAAGACACTGACAGTAGTGACAATAGACAGACGGACGACGAGGAACGTCGAACTGGGCTGCAGAGGAAATGTGAGACGATGTCAGAACCAATAGGGGACGAAGAAGTCGCATAGGTCAAGAGAGCACTCGAGAGTGGACAAAGGAGATTGGCGAGATCCGGCGACTGCATGTGACAGCAGAGGAGGCCAGCGGAGGTGGTCCGACGGCTGCAGGAGGCAGTGGATGTCTGGCGGCTGCACGAGGCAGCGGAGGAAGAAAAGAACAAGGCTGACCATTAGGACTCCAGTGGAAGTTGTCGATGTCCACGCTAAAATGAGGCAAGACCAGAGCTGCGACGAGAGAAGCTCCAACAAAAATAGTAGAAATAGAATTCAGAAGGAAGCGGCAACGGGAAGCGAGAATCTGCGAGAAACGACAGGATTCGTGAAGCAGCAGCGACCGGTGCGAGAATCAGCCACAGGTGCAACAGATCTAGCAGCGACGGGTACGACGGATCTCAACACGAAGCATCAGCGAATCAGCACATGTGCGACGGATGGCAGCAACAACGGAGGCGATGGGAATAGCTCCCGCTATCTGCTAATAAACGAGGAAGCGACAGAAGCTGATCCAACCAACAACATAAGGGGATCCAACTAGCGACGAGAAGATCAGGGACGGGCCGTGACGGAAGCAGATCCAATCAACACGGGAAGAGCGGGGATGGGTCGCGAGAATCAGCGACGGAAGCCGACGAAAACGCACGAATACGAGGGAAAAAAAAACCTAGGAGGAACCTAGCTCTGATAGTCTGAAAAGTGAATCTATATATTTCTCAACAATCGTATGCGCGCACACACACACACGAAGTGAGTGTAAGTTATGTCTACCATATACAATATCTAACAATTATATATATGGATGTTAGCCTAAAAGGATGTTGAATGTGATAATGATGAAAACTGGTCACTGAAGGAAGATGAGTAAGATAATTATGCAGAAAACACACTTCTCTTAGCATGTCTCGACGATAAGAACAATGACTTTGAATATTTCACAAGAATAGGTTTTAAAGGAGAGTATGTTGGTATAAATTCATTCATGTTTGATAAGCTATTATGAAAAGATGTGTCCATTGAATTTTGTTATAAGAGGTATGTTATTTAGTGAAATGTTATCTTTTGTGTATGATTATCTTTTTATATAATTATGTCTTTTTAAAAAGTTGTTTCTCAACTCTATCTGAATGATTGTGTTTGCTCAAAATGTTGTCCCTTCAAAAAGTTGTGTAATAGATGTATGGACGTGAAGAGTCCAAAGAGTCATTTGGGCATGTGGGTAGACATTTGGAAAGATTATATAAAGCGTTATTTGGGTCAAGGTGCAACTAATCCGAAAATTGATGGTTAAAAAAACACATTATTCTATGATTCGTCATCTTTATTTTTCCTGCACCAATATTTCTTTCTAGCATTTGTTAGCTCGGTTTACACATTTGGGTCTTAGTTATGTAAATAAGTACGATTTCAATTTCACACAATTAATCTCCTGAAAATCCATAATTAACTCTTCCTTCTATTAATAACTTTGGAAATGTAAAGTATGATGCATCATATTTACGTCATTAGCATCATCTCCACTTTTTGAGTTGGTTTTATTAGTCCTCAATAATTTTATCAATATGAGGTGTTAATTTCATTTTGTGGACGAGTTTTTTTTTGCAATTTTCGCTCATCTTAAATTTTTTTTTTGCCTCATTTTCATTATATCCCATCAAAAACAAATCTACTTATTCTCTGCTTAAGTGTTGTTGTTTGTATCAGGGATTGGAACAATACTATCTAATATTGTATTGTAATTTTGAGAATAAACAATATAATATATTGATATTGTAATGCTAACAATACAATATATTGGTATTGCAATGATAGAAATACAATATATTGTATTGTAAATACTAGAAATGCAAATACAATGTATTGTGTTTTTTTTAAAAGTTTCAAACAGATAATATAATATAGCATTTCAAAAGTTTCATAATCCAATATTCAAAGTTACAAACAGAGAATATAATATAGCATTTCAAAAGTTCAACTCCTCATCCTCATCACTTTGGTTTTCATCATCAATTGTTTCTTTATTCACGACAACAAAAACCAAAGCCAAATTCCACAAATCTCGATTTTGTTTGAGGAAAACCAACGCTTCCAAAGTACGTGGTAGTAACCTTCGGCGTGTCTTCAAAAATATTTGTTTTCTCATGGAGAACAACCGTTCTACATGATTCGACGTGGGCATCAGAAACCTAGTATCAATGTAAGTTGTTATTTCCTGCTGCTTTCGCTGTCGTTTGAGTGCAAGTTTGGAAAATGACAAGCCAGAGTCATCATTATCATCAATACTCTCGACGTTGTTATGTTGCACCTTCAATGATTGAAGGTATGTCTTTTCATCTGAATCCAGTTGGACTTTGATTCCCGATTGGATTTTGATAATGGCTTTTTCAAAGGATTTATTGTGAACAATACTGCTCCAAACCACAAGTGCATTTCCACATTTTGATTCTAGACATATGGGAGCATTGCCAAAGAACATGCCACATATGGCCTTCGAAGAAGGTGGAACCATTGGTCGCCCTTGCAAACTCATTTTTAATTGTGTCACCTGCGCAGAAGAGTTGATTTCGTTGCTAGGGCAGAACCACAGAAGAGGCTCCTTCGATGCGAAGCGATGCTAGCGAATAATAAGGGCTTACAGATCAAAAATATCGAGCTCCGTCTGATCTCCCATGATCATGTGGCTGAGATTCATCTAATGATTCTAATATGAAAGATTGAGAGGTGCGTCTGTAATCCAATCAAGCGATTGTAAATGAATTGAAAAATAGATTGAGAGGTGCAGCTGTAATCAAATCAAGTGATTGTAAATGAATTGAAAAATATATTGAGAGGTGCGGTTGCACCTCTAGGCTCTAGCTCATAATAATTTTTTTGTATTTTTTGTTATATATATTATAAATATTTCAAAAAAATTAAATTTACAATATTATTGTCAATATATTGTTATTGTCAAAATAACAATACAATATATTGTTATTGTCAATTAGACAATATAATATATTGCTTACAATATATTATAATATATTGTCCCATAAATATATTATTTCCAATGCTTTGTTTGTATATGTCCCAACAAGCTTGTGTTTTCCTCTTACGATTAAAATTAAATCTCAATCCACTACCTAAGTTTAGCAATCATTCATCTTAACTTTCATTTCCTACCACACTTAACTTGATTATCAATGACTTCTTTACTGTCCAATCCTTGGATTCATGAGCGCAGTACTTGCTACAAATTATCTTTCAGTCTCAATGAAGTTATCTACAACTAGGAGTGGGTATAGCATTCTGATATTAACAATTATAGTTCTTTTGGGTTTTGAATCCGTAGTTCTTCATGTTTGTTGATGAAGAAATTGGGATGTAAAATTCATAATTTAGTCTTTTATTGGACACTACTATACAAAGAGGAACTATCAAAGTATCCAAATATGATTGTTCATGGATTAAGATAATCATGATTATTCTTATCATGTCATACTTGCTTTGGTTCAACAGGAAATTTAGGCAATATGCTGCTCATTACAATCCCTGCCACTTGCAAGGAGAAAGGAAGTCCATTTGGCCCCCCGGATGTTTGTAGCAAATATGGTCTGGCATATGCTTCTCTCTCCATGGCTGTAAGACTTTTTGTTTCTCATATGTCGCCAATGAGTTATATTGTTGATTTATATATCATTTCATGTAATTTTTGTTCAGCGCTTTTACAGAATTATCCATTTTGCAAGGCATTTCTGTGCATTTGCAATAATTAAATTCTACAGCATGATTATGGCTGAAAGTTTACTTTTCATGAAATATTTCAGATTGGAGCAATCTTTTTGTGGTCTTATGTGTACAACATCGTCCGAGTATCTTCCAAGCTAACAGAAGAAAAACAAAATGCTAATAATAGTCCAAAGGCAATTCCCAGGGATTGCACTAATGTTACAGATATAGAAACTTACTCAGCTCTTATTACTTGTAAAGATGATTCTGAAATGCCTCAACCTACATATGCCAAATCATCTACAAAAATGAAGGTTGTTTCCAAAATACAATTTACTTATTTAAAATTTAATTCATTCAACTCAAACTTTTATTGCACTGTGGTCATTGTGATAAATATGCTTATTATAAATTTTCAATGCTGGCTGACTGTTAGATTATATATTTATATTGCTTTGCTTGACTTCTAATAAATTTTGCAGGTGTCTTGCTTACAAAAACTGCAATCAGCAATCCACTTTAAGAAGTTGTTTGCGCCATCAACAATTGGAGTGGTACAAATTGCATCTCAATTCTTTAATGAATAATGAATGTCCTTTTGCATTGTTCAATTATCAAGGACTAATATCTTGATCGAGTTCTATAAATGCTAGCATGATCTTTTTTAATATTTTTGTTGACATGCTATTGATTTTAATGACATACAATTTTATCTTAGAAAATCCTCCTCCAGCCTTGTGAAACGTAAGGGTGCGTTCGTTTCGTGGATTTTGAGAGAAGGAATTGGTTTTGGGTACATCAAAACCAATTTTTTTGTTCGTTTCGTGTTGTTTGAGGATGGAATTGATCCAATTGGTTTTGAGAGGAAGGTTTTCGATGAAAACCAATTATGGTGTTAGCTTGGTGCTTTTTATGAAGGGGATTGACATTCATAGAAAACTCATAGGTTTTGAGACTTCAAAAATCAGCCTATCCCCAAAACTTTGCTATTTTGATGGGTTTTGCGATCAACTTAATCGCACACGTTCATCTCCTTCGCGGTTCCGCAGAAGCAACAAAGCAATAGTCACAACAGAGCTTTTTTGGTGTTCGGTTGATGCCGGCGGTTGCTCTATGCTCCAACGATCATCTTCTTCGCTGTTTGCGATCCCCTGCAAGCAAAGGTACTATACCAGCGGTGAAGAATACAACCATACCAGTGGCGAAGAATACGACTGTACCTGCAAGCAAAGGTACGTTGTTTATGATCATCTCCTTCGTTGTTTGCATTCCCTGAAGTATTTTGTTACGAAGCTGCACGACGCCGAGCTCACATGGCGAGCTTACACGCGCCAGACGCATATATCAAACGGCCCCACCGAGCCCGCGGAGGAGATCACGACCTAGCCGTTATCGTATCATTTATTTCAGCAATTATGTTTTATTTCAACACTTTTATTTTGGGCGGATTATTCTCGCCGTTGTTCGCACCCCACTACTATAAGGGGTAGCACTTGCACTCGTTTTGGACATCTTGGATGATTGTGTGATTTTCCCTCCTCTTCCTTCAAACTCTAATCCTATTCCGATGTTCCTCTTCTCTCTCCCCCTCTCTCTTTCTCGTAGTTGACCGAACACCCCACCATCCGGGCCTACTGTTTTCCCTGTTTGCCGCAGGTCCACGTCCTGGCCGCTTGCTCGCGTGCCTTGCGACTTCTCAGGCCGCCTCTTCTTCAAAGCCGCCGCTTCTTCAAAGGCCTCAGGCCACTCTTCTCCTTAGACCGCCGCCCTGGCCGCGGCCTGCCTCTGTTCTTTGGCCCCTGCCGCTAAACCTCCTCGCCGCGGTTTGCCTCTGTGCTTAGCACCTCCCAGAGGTCTTCTTACCGGTCTACTTATTCTAACAGTCGGAGCCTGTCTGCGGGCTGCTTGCTCCCAAACCGCCCAGTCTTGCTCCTAGACCGCTCTGGCTGCGTGCTCCTCTGCTCTTGTCGCCAAGATTTTCCTAGCTGCAAGTTCCCTTGGAACTGTCGGTGTTTGCTGGGCTGTGTTCTCGACCTCGCGACTTCCTCTTTGTTCGCAGACTGCAAGATCTTTCCCTTGCCGCAAGCTTAACTCGCTTAGCCGCAAGTTTTGCTGCCGCCTTTTTTGCTGCCTCTTTTGCTCGTTTGGCCGCTTACCTTATCCGCAGCAGTCTGCGTACTCCTTGCCTAGGTCCCTTCTCTATCCGTCGGGGCTGCTCGTCTTGCTTGCTCCATGGATTCAATTGCTGCCTCTTCTCCTCCAGCTTGTGTTGTTGCTCCCATTCCTAAACTTCGGATCACAGGCATTTCTCTCATCGACATACAGAATTTTGTGGAGTGGGTGCACTCTGTTCGTCGTGTGTTGCAGACAAAAGGCCTTCTTCATCATCTGACACAGGCTACTTCTACCGCACCCACCAACGAGTGGCTCCGTGATGACGATTGTGTCCAATCATGGCTTCTTAACTCCATGGACACCGAGCCATACATGATGGCCATATATCATAAAATGACCATGGCAATGTAGGAAGAACTCCACTCCCTATATTTTGGGCACAACAGCCTTCAACACTTGTTTGACATCATTACTGAGCTTCAAATCCTTGATCCTGGGGCACCGGGTGATATGACCTTTGTTGCCCGGGCCAAGGCTCTTGTTGAGGCATGGATACATCATCAGTTCCCTACCACATATTTAGTTAAACAACGGGTACAGAAAGAACCGGTCGGGATTGCCATGATGATGGCCCGTGTTCCTGCCCATATGCACGATGTTCAGGCTCAGATTCTTTCTTCCTCTACAACTCCCTCTTTATCGAATTTTTGCTTTATGCTTCTCAAGATTACCCCGCCACCGGATGCTCTAGTGACTCTCTCTCCAACTCTCTTCCAGCAACCTTTCCCTACTCCTGCTCCTTCGGCTCGTGGTTCTTCAACCTGTGGGGGGTCGCAACACGTCTCAGGGATAAGGACGTGCTGGAAGATCCTCCTTTAAATGTACTTATTGCGGTCGGGATGGTCACCTTGAGGCCGGCCACCTGCTATCGCAAGCATGGTCTGCCTTCACATCTTGTTGTGTCCACTACAGCTGAGCCTCCTTTCACTATTACTGCAACGAATTCTCACTCCTCCACCTGTAACGACATCAATGCTCTGCGCACCCAGCTCCAACATCTCCAAGGGGTGATTACTCGATCGTCTGGATGCGTTGCGTCGATATCCAATAATGGTATATCCTGTCTCTCTCGGAGCTCTCACTGGATTGTGGACTCGGGTGTCACACACCATATTAATTCGCAGAAACCACCTCAATTCTTGTTGTTTACACATCCCAAGTTCATCATCGTGGCCAATGGTGACACCATCCCGGTTTTCGGCGCTGCTGATATACCCCTCACACCCCCCTCTCTATGTCTTTGGTCCTTCATGTTCCGGAATCACTATTTAACCTGCTATATGTTAGTCGTCTTACTCAGGACCTTGATTGATATATTACATTCTCACATTCTTCCTTTGTTGTGCAGGATCGACAAACCCAAAATATTATTGGTAAGGGACGGCTGTCTAATGAGCTCTATCTCCTGGATGTTCCCCCTTTTGTTCTCTCTGTAGTCTCCTCTATTGATTGTCACCATCACCTTAGGCATGCTCCCCTCCAGATTCTCAAGAAAGCTCTTCTGGATGTCTCCCTTCATGAGTTTACTTGTGAATCTTGTATTTTTGGCAAACAACATCGTACTTCTTTTAGTCTTGCTTGTACTCGGAACGATACTCCTTTATCTTTAGTGCATTCTAATGTTTTGAGGTCCTATAAAACTTCTAGTATTTTTTGTTATCGTTACTTTGTTACTTTTATTGACAATTATTCTTGTTTAAGTTGGTTATATTTATTTTGTGATCGTGCTGAACTTACCTCTATCTTTCGTGTTTTTTATTACTGAAACTCGTACTCAGTTCTCCTCTCCCTTAAAAATCATTCACACTGATAATGCGCGAGAATATACGAGTCGGACATTCTCTAATTTATGCACTGAGTTTGTCATTATCCATCAAACATCGTGTGCTTATACTACTCAACAGAATGGTTTGGCCGAGCGAAAAAATCGTCATCTTCTTGATGTCACTTGGTCACTCATAATTCAAATGCAGGTCCCTATACTGTACTGGAACTTCGTTGTGTATTCAGCATATCATCTCATCAATCGCATGTCTTCTTCCATGTTCGACTTTGTCACTCCGTTTAGTCTCATGTTTTCTTCAAAATCCTCGTTTACCCTCGCGCCTCATGTGTTTGGATGCACATGTTATGCCCATAGTCTTGGTCCACCTAATAAGTTTGCCCCTCGTGCAACCAAATGTATGTTCGTGGGATACTCTCGCACTCAAAAAGGTTATGCATGTTATTCTCTCACCGATGGCAAAGTGGTTCTCTCGACAGTTGTCACCTTTCTTAAAGCCCAACCGTTTCACTCCTCTCCTTCCGCTCCTCCACTCCCTCTCCCCTTACCTCGTCCTACCGTTCCGGTCACGTCTTCTCTACCACCTCTCCTTCCCACCCCATACCCGGAACCAGTACTATCCAAACCACCTCGTCGTGTATACACTCGTCGTACTCCGAACTCTGGTGTCTTGCAGCAGCTACCCTCAACCAATGCTATCTCGCGGCCTGTCGATCCAGCATCAACCTCTACGGCTCATCCTCTGGCGAACTATGTATTCCTCCATCGCCTCTCTCCACCTCTCCTCAAATTTGTGCTCACTATATCCTCCATTTTTATACATAACTCTTTGCAGGAGGCTCTCCAGCATCTAGGGTGGCGTGCGGATATTGAAGACGAAATGACTGCCTTTTGGGCAAACCAGACTTGGGATCTGTGGTCCCCTTCCTCCAGGACAGTCTTGTGTCAGTTGTAAGTAGGTCTTTGCAATCAAACATGCTCCGGACGGGACAGTTGAACACCTAAAAGTTCGGCTTGTGTCCTGGAGGTTCACTCAACAACAAGACTTCGATTATCAGGAAACTTTCTCCCCAGTCGCCAAGTTAAATTTTGTTCGGGTTCTGATCTCTTTAGTTGTTCATCGTCACTGGCCCCTACATCAACTGTATATCAAAATTGCTTTTTTTAAATGACGACCTTCTAGAGACTATCTACATGCACCAACCTCCCGAGTTTGAGAGCACGGGGGAGTCTCGTGTGTGTCATTTTAGAAAATCTATTTATGGTCTCAAACAGTCTCTTCGAGCTTGGTTTGACAAATTTTATAAGGTTGTTCGTGAAGTTGGATTCAAGCGGAGCTCAGCTGACTTCTCTCTTTTCACTCGTCATCAATCAACAAGGACTGTCATTTTCCTGGTGTATGTGGATGATATTTTGATTAATGGTGATGACTCTATAATGATACAACAAATTAAGCAACACTTAAATTCTGTCTTTCAAACTAAAGATCTGGAAAATCTTCGGTACTTCCTTGGACTTGAGGTAGCAAGACAATCGGATGGTCTTGCCCTATCATAACGAAAGTACTGCCTTGACCTTCTTCAAGATGCTGGCTACTCAGGGTGCAAACCTGCAGAAACTCCTATGGATGTCAACCACAAGTTGTGTGCTTATGGATCTGACTCTGATTCACTGCTTATGAATCCAAAATACTATCGACGTCTTGTAGGAAAACTGATATATCTAACGGTTATAAGACCTGATATCTCATTTGCTATTGGAGTGATCAGTCGGTTTATGCATATTACACGGATCTCTCATCTCTAGGCAATCAAATACATCTTCTGATATTTGAAGACTGCTCATGCACATGGACTTGTATACAAGTCATCCTACTCTCTATCACTTATTGTGTATTCTGATGCTGACTATGTGGGCTCCCTTGATGATCGACATTCCACTACTGGTTTTTGTACCTACTTTGGAGGAAATCTTATTACCTGGCGTAGGAAGAACCAATCTGTTGTTGTTCGCTCCTATGCTGAAGCCGAGTATCGCACAATGACGGCTGTTGTGTCAGAACTTATCTAGCTTGAAAGGTTTCTTGGGGATTTGGGAGTCAAACTATCATTACCAACAACTTTGTTTTGCGACAGTCAGGCTGCTATACATATTGTCAAGAATCCCGTGTTTCCTGAGCGAACTAAATACATTGAAGTTGATTGTCATTTCGTTCGGGAGAAAGTTCAATTGAAAAAATTGGAATTAAAACATGTTCTTGCTTCTGGGCAAGTTGCTGACATTCTCACCAAGGCGTTACCGCGACTGATGTTTCATCAGTTTTTGTCCAAGCTTGATACTTATGATTTGTACACTCTAACTTGCAGGGGATTGTTAGAGAATGTTAGATAAAATCATGTAAAAGCCTAATAATTGTGGCGCAATTATAAGCCCACTTAGTCTTCTTGTTTAGTCCCACATCTTTGGATTGAGAATCCCTCTCTCACTCTCTTCCTATATATATGTACACATACATGTAGTTTGAAATTGATTTTGAGAATTTAATAAAATCTTTATTATTCTCACCCTCTTTGGTGCCGCTCTACGTGAACAATGACACAGCCCTTCATGAGTGTGTGCCCTTCCGTAGGACATATAAGGGGCTCTCTAAGGTTTCACATATACATCTAATTCTTTGCTCGAAGAATGTTGAATTTGTTCATAATAATAAAATGCTTAGAATGAATACAAAATCTTTTTTGGTCTGTCTTACTTGGAGCCAAAAATGGTGTGGATACTTGATCCTTTTGGCAAGGCATTGTATCCTTTTGCTAAAGTAACTTCAAATTAAAAGAACGGCCTTTGAAAATAATTAAGAAAAAATGTGTTATTTGGTTCCAAAAAAACATTGAA
This sequence comes from Platanthera guangdongensis, assembly GCA_039583875.1. Classification (NCBI taxonomy): domain Eukaryota; kingdom Viridiplantae; phylum Streptophyta; class Magnoliopsida; order Asparagales; family Orchidaceae; genus Platanthera; species Platanthera guangdongensis. The sequence goes on along the minus strand of CM077161.1, from coordinate 182,424,540 downwards.
CTCTTCTCACTGCTTTTAGGAGCCAATATTATCTCTCTCAGCTTTGTTTGTTTTTTTTTGTTGCAGATCATTGGGTTTATTGTTGGTTTGATTGCTCCGGTTAGAAAGTTGTTGATCGGAGAAAATGCTCCATTTCATGTGCTGCAAGACTCTGCTTCTTTAATAGGGTATGCTCCTTCCTTAATGTTGACTACTAACTACAAGGTTATTTTTCTTCGCTGTGACTGGTTGATAACGAGTTTGCATCACGAAAATAGTTTGTTTTCAATGCACTGGTAACCCTACATATGCTAAAAACCACTCCTCGCCTATTCTTCAAAATGACACAAAATTTTGCCCTTGCGGGATTTTTATTTGGTGCATGTTGATCTCCAAGAGAAGTTGTATGAACATCCCAATCTTCAAAAATAACATGAATTTTATGAAGATGTTTATGATTGTTTTGTGTAGCGAATCCGCAATTGTACATGAAAAGAGCTTAATGGAATGGAATTCTCATTAATCAGCTTCTTATGAATGCATCGACAATGGATTTCATCGGCAAAATTTTAAACCATTTCTTAAGAACCATATATAGACGAATGAAAGTTACAACCTTTCATTATCCTTGATGCAATTTATGGAGAATAACACACTCGCATCAACTCCACTGAATCAAAAGTTGCAGGCATTCATTAATTTTCATTGCCCTGTGTTCAAATGCAGTGATGGATCAATTCCAAGCTTGACCTTAATCATGGGAGGAAATCTTCTTAAAGGTAAGTGGAAAACATCATTGAAACGAGTGCATATAGATCGACCACTGACTCATGATTGATATATATATGTTGTCAGGAATTCGAGGGTCCCGCATTAGAGCTTCGGCCATTATCGGAGTCATAGTCGTTCGCTACTTGCTGTTGCCATTGGTGGGCATAGCCATCGTGAAAGGGGCGGTTCGCTTAGGCCTTGTGCATGCTGATCCTTTGTATCAGTTTGTTCTACTAATGCAGTTTGCTCTTCCTCCTGCAATGAACATTGGTACTTGATTCTCAAATAACATTAATTCCCCAATCTTTGAATCCAGATCTTGGGTATTAAACAATAATAGCCTTTTCTAATCAATTTTTCATTTATTATAGTTGATGTGGCTTTTCATGATTTTATGGTAATGGCAGGTACAATCACTCAGCTATTTGGTGCGGGGGAAAGCGAGTGCTCGGTTATTTTCCTGTGGACATACGCACTGGCTTCAGTTGCGCTTACCTGCTGGTCGACATTCTTCATGTGGTTGGTCTCTTAACACACACGCATAACACCGTGCGTGCGTGTGTGTGCGTGTGTGGCGTAGGGGTGAAAACTTTGCTGGTTATCGAAGAATTGTAAGCTTCGTATATTTGGAGCTTAGATGATAGTTCAAGCTGGTAGCAAATGAAGAGATGTGAATCACTTGGATTATTACTTGAGAGAGAGAGAGAGAGAGAGTAAATATATAATAATTGTTTGGATTTGATGTTTTCATCTTTCATCTTGGATGAATGATGCCATTGTTGTGATCTTAATTTGGCGGTGAAATCTATTAACACGTACTCTTATTTTGATTTCTAACAGACAATTTGAGCAGCGATTTCTCTCAATTTGAAAAATGGAGCACGACACAATTGCTCTTCAAAGGAGTATGTATGTATATATGCGACACACACACACATATACATACATACACTGGACCATACTAAATATTTACTTGGCTTATATTCAAATTTGACCACCATATCAGTCAGCACGTCAAACACGGGATTATTGCCAAAGAGCATGAAGAAAATGAAAGATAATCAAAGGAGTAAAACAAATGAAATTTACTATGGCTCTGTTAGTTTCTCACCTTTCTGTTCTTCAATGACGTCAACTAATATATTTGATAAAACTTCACTCTTCATTCACAACGCTCCCTTTCTCAATGCTTCAAAACGCCACCATTATTGCAAGCGCCGAGCTTTGTAGCTGGGCAACTTACAAGCAATAAAAACTGAGCGTCTATGGCTCTGTTTGGCATGGTGGTGGTGGTCATGAACAAGGGGGTTAAACTGTCATTTGTTAAAGCACACCTTAGGAACTTCATCCACTTTTATATTTAAATGGATGAAGTTTGTTAGTTGGTCATTAATGAATGACAATTTAACCCATATGTTTATGACTGCCACTCTATGTCAAACAAAGCCTATATCTTAATTTTAAATCTACAGAGAATTTGCTTCCAACTCAAATCATTTTTAAACTCTATTAAACTTTTTTTGGGTTGTTTATTTGAAAATATTATATATCATAATTTATATCCGCCTGAAGCTGAAGCCTGAAGTTACAGTAAAAAAAAAAGCTATGTTTTACTTTTACCCTTCCCAGCACTAGGGCAATTTTATCTCCCAGAAAATCATGTTATATTTCTAGATTTAGAAAACAATAATTGAACGTGGAAAAAGGCTGGCAGTACATTTTTGTGAAACTTGCCTCCTTCTATCAAGGCTTCGCCCCTCTCCCCGTCAATAAAATGAGTCCAACAGAGGAGGGAGTAGTCTCCCCCCTACCATCAAGGCTTCTCCACCAACGTTGGTTGACTTGGGGTCTGTTTGCTCTGGCCTCCTATCCAAGAGCTTGGGACAGCTCCCTGTGAAGAGCTTTTCAATCCCCAGCTTTTCAGAAAAGCTTCTGCTCTTATAGCTTTCTCTCTCACATGGAGTTTCTTCAATGCTTAGAGGTCGGCGGGATTCCGAGCCCCTACGGCCTTCCTCCGGCGATTCTCCTTCCCCTCGAGCGCACCAAAATACCCAAACACTCTGCAGCTTTTCAAAACTGCTCCCCAGAAATCTATTTTCTCTATCCGGAACAGCTTTTTCCGCCAGGTTCCCAAACAGAGCCTTGATTCCACAGCTTCCACTGCCGCGCTGTCGTACATCCCGGACGTGGTGATCTAGCCGGACTACTATGGCTTCCTTGAATCCATAGCCATGGATCCATCATCCATCCAAACCTATTGTCCTCCTCCTCCTCGGTGCAATAATTTGCTTCCTGGTCATATATCTTTGCGGAACCGCCCGTTCAAAAGAGTCGATCCTTCACATTCCGAGCAAGAGAGGGAGGCGGAGCAATTTCCTCCCTACTACACCGGAGAGAAGAGGGCAGATCCTATCTACATTGGATTTAGGTCGCATTTGGATACGATGCCCCCTCTTAAATTAATGCCCGAGTCTCGTGATTAGGTGTTATCCAAGGCTCTTTTATTGTTGTGTGTTATAAGTTATGTTTTCCTGAATAGAGCCTTGTTACTGGTTATTAATTAGTCAAGAAGTGAATCTAAAAGAACAGAGTATATATGTAAACCGGACTACTACTGAACCCGATAGTTTTGTTATGACAAATGAGAGTAGACTTTCTTGCCTGTAGCAGTCCTGCAGCTTAACCTTCAGCTTATCTGCCCTGTTTTGACTTCGTCAGGCCTATAAAACAACATCTTTTGTATGAAATGAAAATGTTATGAATAAATGAATGTCCTCACTCCTCTCCAATTTCATTCTCTTGCAAAACCAACAACATCTTTGAGCTCATATATGATATATATATATCTATAAGTTGATTCTTATAGACTGAACTACTAAGGCTGCTGCTGCTGTTACATACGATCCAACGCCGCAGAATGAAAGCCTTGCATCCATCGGTGGTATTAAATGATCAGCACCTTTCAAATCAGTGGTGGCAGCTATCTCTAGGCGAGTAATTAATTATGACTCATCAACCCAAGTCTAATACATGCATCATTCAAGACAATTCTCAACCACAAGCTTTCACTAGCTGGTTATGTCAGTCTCTGCACTAGAATGAGCCATAATATTTTGTTTCTTGTTTCTTTTCCCATATGGATGAGCAATATCAACAGCAGAACCAACACAATTTCTATCTGTATAAACACCTGTGCCCCCAGCTTAGTGAAGGAGAATAAATCATGCACATTTTTTTGGACATCATGTCAGCAGCTTCTTTGTGATGAATCCTTCAGGCATATATTGAATAAATAAAAGGGAAATTTTTTGGTCCCGTCCGGACTCATTTCTCATTTCAAAATTCAAACGCCCAAGCCTCCTCCGCGAAAACAGTCGCCAGGAAGAACGCCCGCTGCCCTAAAACTCGCGGAAACGTCTCACCGGAGAAAGGATAACAGGCCAGATCTTTTACTTCTCTCTTGATTCTCTGTCAAAAGCTTCCTCCGATCATATGTCGCCGTCGCCATCGCCGTGAAGGAAAGCGTGTCGTGCTCTAAGTCTCGACATAGAAAGGAGAAAAGTGTTGTACGTTGGATAGAAGACTTATTTGATTGCTAATGTAACCTTTCAAACTCTTATTTATTGAGCTTTTCAGTTCTGAATTTGCTAACCCCTTGTTGTTCTAAGAACAAACACTTGTGTGAATTTGGAGGAATGTTGTGTGTTACATAGATTTCACTTCTTTTAATTACAAAGGCTTGAAGAAATTTATTATGAATGTTTCCGAATGTTTGATAGAGAATAAGATGCGCACAAAATCCAAAAATGCCCAAGGATTTCTGACCGAAATTTGGATTTTTCCTTTGTTTTAGTTTTAGATATATCTATGTGAGCGAGTTAAGATTTATTTTGATTTGGTTAGAGAAATTCCCTTGTTTGTTTTTGTACAACACTTTCTTTTGTTGTTATTTATTTTTGTTGAACAGACACTGTGTATATCCGGCTGGAAGTATACTGTATCGCAGCACTCATAGCAATGCATTTTTTTTGTCCAAGCCCACTGAATATCCGGCTGGACCTATACCGTATCACATCATTGCCATTGTTTGGTCAATCACACTGAGTATCTTAATTGTCATGTACTGTGTCAAAGCACTACTGTATCTATACTGATTCCTGATAGTATCTATAGCAATTCATAAAATTGGATTATATTTTTGTGTATGCAGATGGAAGGGAAATCATTGGGGATATACCTGAACAGTAGATGCGTCATTTCTACATTTAAGAAACAGGCAGAACCCTTGCTGGCTAATTAGGTTGTATAGGCCGGAAAAATCAACTCATCGTTGATGCATTTCTTCACCCTGTCCGATCTTCCACAAAATATTCCTCTGCTATATCGGCTAATTAGGTTGTATAGGCCGGAAAAATCTGCATTTTTACTAGGCCAGTATTACATAAAAAAGACTATTAACGAGGTCACGCAGATACCCGGCCTACCCAATAGGGTACATGACTATAACTTCAAGAGATTACCCTTATCAACTGTCACACAAGCCGACCTAGTAGCTCAACTGAATGAATTAGTCAATATAGAGGATCATTCCAATGCAACTGAAATGCATAGAGTTGATGTTCTTGTGAAGTACATACTGTGCAGGGTTTTTTTCGTTGAAGTCTCTTCGGCTTCCATTGTGCTTGGAGAAGTTTGGTGGACTGGATAAGTTCAGAAGATATAATTGGCCCAAGGCAATACATAGTTTTCTGCATAATCAGCTTGAGGACCTACATACACTCAGCTGCTCCAAAGAAGAACCTGCCAGTCTGGGCTACCTCGAGGGCTGCTCTATCATTATTGTGGTTAGTTTTTATTTTGTTTGATACTGTTTATGTTGATGCACTATTTATGTTATATTTTGAATTTTTTATGTTTATTATCTTCTAGGTTTGGTTTTTTAAGCACACCAACATCCAAGTGCCTGTGGATGAGATGGCTCGGTCGCGCTTGTGTCGATGGGCCGCCAAAGGAGGTTTTAGTTATAAGTTCTGCGAAAAAATGCCAAGACTTTTATTTCCAAAGAAAGAGGTTGTTTTTGTCCTATGATATGTTTGGTTCGATGTCAAGTTTTTTTTCACCTACCAGAAGAGGTTGGTCACAAGCTATTTTATGTTTAGGTAAGGACAAGTTTTGTTGACCTAAGCGCGGAGGATCAAGATGTACTCGATCATGAGGATGCAGATTTTGACTTCGAGGAGGTGTTGAGGTTGAGGCAGTCGAAGCAGAATGTTTGAAAAATTCAAAAAGTCACAGAGGATTCGATGGATGGGGAGAAGACTCAGAAAATGAAAAACAATAGCAAGAAGGAGAAGGAGAAAAAGAAAATGGATAGGGATTTGAAGAGATTTATTAAAAAAGAGATTATTCGGTCGGAAGGAAGGATTCTGAACGAAGTCCGCGATTTATGTGTGGCCGACCACTATTTTATTTCTCCAATTTATGTGTGGCCGACCACCTCTCTCTCTCCTTTATTTTATTTCTCCATTTTTAATTCATGTGGCCGATCCTCTCTCTCCTCCTCTTCATTTTCTTTTTTTTATTTCATTTATAGGGGCTGACCACATGCTTTGAATGGAGAAATTAATTAGGTGGAATATGAGGGGAATAAAGAGAAAAGAGAGGGAGAGTGGCCGACCTCATGCAATGAAAGGAAAGAGAAAAGACCACTTGTGATTAAAATGAAATAAAGAGAGGGAAGATGGAGGGTGGTGTCATGCAATAATATTAAAATAAATTGAGGAGATGAAGGGTTAAATGCATGAAAAAAAATAAAAAATAAAATAGGGGAATACCAAGGGGTGGCCAACTATGCTTTATTATTTCCCTCTTCCACCTTTTCCTCTCCACCCTTTATTATTTCCTTCTTTCACTTTTTCCTCTCCATCCTTTATTTTCTTCATTTACTTCATGAGGTCGGCCACCCCCTAATTAATTTCCCCCTCTATGCTTTGATTTTTATTTTATGCATGCATTTACAAGCATGGCCGACCACCCCTTTGTATTCCCCTATTTTTCCATGCATTTAACCCTTCATCTCCTCCATTTATTTTAATATTATTGCATGACACAACCCTCCATCTTCCCTCCCTTTATTTCATTTTAATCCAAAGTGGCATTTTTCCTTTCCTTTCATTGCATGAGGTCGGCCATTCTCCCTCTCTTTTCTCTTCATTCTCCTCATATTCCACCTAATTAATTTTATTGTATAAGGCAGATTGATTGGACGTTCCAGTTTTAGGTTTGAGTCAACGGTAAGTGACGACATCGGTCTGCTCCCAATCTTCCCTGATCTGTTTTGTGAATTAATCAGATTGCCTAAAGGTACCGTGGGCAGCTATGATAGCGAAAAACATTATGTTGGCCAAATATTCGGTGGAGAAGTTTGACGGTAGCGGAAACTTTCGTCTATGGAAAATTCGGGTCAAGGATATGTTGGTTGAGCATGGGTTGATCCAAGTGTTGCATGTACAACCCCATATTTCCAAGGACCAGGATTGTGCTAGATTTGGACTTATAATTGGATCAAGTAAGAAAGCATGCGGGAGGGTTCTCGCTGTAAGTAGGCGGGAAGGCTCTCGCCCAGGGGTTGAGTGGCGTCATTTCGTCGAACGCCAGTTTGTTGAGCTCAGTGTGTCGAGCTGAAGCATAATTCGTCGAACGCCAGTTCGTCGAGCTCAGTGTGTCGAGCTGGAAGCGTAGTTCGTTGAACGCCAGTTCGTTGAGCTCAACTCGTCGAGCTGGGCCTTCGACTTAAGGTTATGATCGTCGAACGCAGATTTTAGGCTCAGGCCATGACGGAAGCAGGAAGGGTGGGAAGGCTCCCACCCTGGGCAGGTGCAGGGGCTCGCGCCTCAGGATGGTGGAAGTCTATCAGCCTTTGGCTTTGAGTGATGCTTCTAAACTCAACGCTCCCGTCAGACTTTGGTGTTGAGTGATGCTTCTCCACTCAACGCTCCCGTCAGCCTTTAGCGTTGAGTGATGCTTCTCCACTCAACACTCCCATCAGCCTTTGGCGTTCAGTGATGTTTCTCCACTCAACGCTCCCGTCAGCCTTTGGCGTTGAGTGATGTTTCTCCACTCAACGCTCCCATCAGCCTTTGGCATTGAGTGATGCTTCTCCACTCAACACTCCCGCCAGCCTTTGGCGTTGAGTAATGCTTCTCCACTCGACGCTCTCGACGATCTTTGGCGTTGAGTGATGCTTCTCCACTCAACGCTCCCGCCAACACTTAACGTTGAGTGATGCTTCCCCACTCAATGCTCCCGCTCAACCCAGACTTGAAATTACCTAAATATCCTGGGTCTGCATCTAGCTCCTCAGAACAGCGGAGTTTAGCTATTGTCAAACCAGCTCAGGGGCATTTTAGCAATTTTAGGGCAGCAAAAGTACGTTTTTTGCAGACAAGGTATTGAAAATATATAAATAGACCCACAGGATACCTCAGAAGGTAGGTTTTCTCATACTCTCATTTTGCCTTCTAGAGCTTTCTGAGGTACTCATAGCCCAGCAATTGGATTTGGAGAGGAAGCGCTCAGAGAACTTCCGGGTTAGTGAAGAGACCTCCCAGCTGAGGCTTAGGGTCAGTTTCCAGTTCTTTGTGGCCAGTCTTGGGTCGAGGTTTGGGAGAAATAGGTGTCGGCCACACCCCAAAGTCCGAACTCTCGTTGAGGCCAGTTTTTGGCTTCAACACTGCAGGAGTGCTATTTTTTGCCCGTTTCGGTAAATGATTCTGAGTGGATGGAGATGGATGAGCGCGCCACCAGCTCTATCAGGATGTGCGTCGGCAACAAGATGTTATTCAACATCGGCGTTAAAAATTCTGCAGTCAAGCTTTGGGAGAAGCTTGAGAAACTGTATATGAGCAAATCGTTTACCGCAAGGCTATTATTGAAGTAGAGAGAGTGGTAACTTGCAGGAATACTTCAACGTATTCAATGGACTTCTTAGCCAACTGCATTTGGTTGGTGTGAAGGTGGAGGAAGAAGACAAGTTCTTATTATTTCTTACCTTGCTCCCTGCGTCGTACAATCATATGCAGACCACTCTGTTGTATGAGAAGCATACAGTAGACGTGGAGCGGACCACATATGCATTACTGTCCAGTCAGATGTTGTCAGCCCCACTCCTGAGGGTGAGCATCCTTTGGTAGTAGGAGGACGACGAGGGAGGCAGTTCGAGAAGGGATCTGGAAGTGCACGGTCCAGATCCGCATCGAGGAAGGCAGTGATGTGTGATCATTGCAGACAGAGTAGGCATATTAGGAGACATTGTATGCAGCATGCGCAGAGTTCTGGGGACGTCCAGGGTGCGGGAAAGGCGGCGGTAGCTACAACAGATGATGGACAGTGTGACTCTCCTCATCATTGAGAGTCCATGTGACTGATAGCTGGATATTAGATTTTTATGCTTCGCAACACATTTACCCAGATGCAGGGATGTTCAATTCACTAGAGGTGACGAATGAGTCGGTTTTTCTGAGTGACGACTTAGCATGTGAGGTCACATGGACAGGGACGATGGACATCATGATGCATGACAGAGCAATGCGTATGCTTGAGCGGGACATCTAGTATCCAAGTTGCGTGGTAATATTATATTTTGACTTAAATATGCTTATCATTATTATTTTATTTTTTAATATAAACTATATATATTTCCTCTATATTATATTATAATTATCTTATTATTATTTTATTCACACTAATATTATTTTGTATTATTTTATGACATGGCTGGAGGAAATTTCGGCACGATTCGGCGTAGAAGCCCGTTGTCAATCTTGTTGGCGAAAACAATCTCATTCCGCCATCTTCCTCATGTATGACCGTCCTTCTCATGCATAAAATATTTTATAATTTTAATATATATGCACACACTCTCTCCTATAATATTTTCCATTTTCCAGCTTAGAATATCCAATGGCGTTAACTTTCCACCAGGCCTTGTATGACCGGCCTTAAAACGCTTGCATGTTAAACATTCAAACACAAACCTGGCTATATCACCCTTCATTCCAAACCACCAGACAATCTGCTTTAGTTCTTGATAATCTTTGTAGAACCTGGGTAGTAGGCAACTCTAGAACCGTGTTCCTCACTGCATAACATAAATCGAATGTCCTCAACAGTAGGGATACAAAATCAACCAAGGTACTTCAAGGTACCAACGCCATCGATCGAAAAATCTGGTAAATCCCCTTTCAAAGTTCTCTTATAAAGGTGCAACAAATCTGGATCTTCCATCTGATGCAGTCTTGTAAGTGTAATCTGGAGAGAGTGTGTGCATATCCCCTCCTATAATATATATGCACACACTCTCTCCTATAATATATATGCACACACTCTCTCCTCGATGCATCCCCCGGCTTTGGAGATGAGAGTTGTCGGTCTTGGAGGAGAGGGTGTTTGTTGGTCTTGGAGGAGACGATGTGGTACGAGCGTGGCGGCGAAGGCTTGCGGTGGTGCAGTGGCCTTGACGAAGTTTCTCTCCGGTGGTACGGGCGTGGCGGCGAAAGCTTGCGGTGGTGCAGTAGCCTTGACGGAGTTTTTCTTCGACCGTGCGGACATGGCGGCGAAGGCATGCAGGAGTGCAGTGACCTTGATGGTGTTTTCTCTAGTAGTGCGGCTTGGTGTCGATGGCGTGCGCGAGTGCAGTTGGCCTTGATGGTGCTTCTCTGGTGGTGGCGAGTGGTTCGGTCGTCATCGGACGACGAAGGTTCTCGGCGAACCTTGTGCGTCCGCTGTGCTAGCGGATTGCAGTCCAGATAATTCCCTCTCCCGCGGACCGAGCGAGTCCGGCTCTTCCGCGGTGTTTTCTGTAACTGACGTCGGTACATTTTTTTCATGTATTATTATTGCAGTTACATTAATTTTGTATGCAGTGGTTTGCTCAGATTTATGTGTTCGTTTATCTCTGTATTTATTTGGTTATGCTTCGGGGATATTTTCCGCGGTATATCCCAACACGTTTGCCACTAATCTGGTTTTGAATCCTTCAAAATGATACCTTTGGGGTATTGGTTTACTGTAAACACTCATTTGTATCCCACCACTTTCCCGTCTCTAAAAAGGCTAAACATTTCTCATGTTTGATTTTTTTCAAGGGCATTGATTTCCTCTATCATAGCCTTTTATACCAAGAGTCTTGAATAACTTTCTACTGATGATTAGGTTAAGAGATTAAGGACAATGAGGCAATAAAATCTGATGTGATGATGACGTAGAGATAATGAGGTAAAGTGGTAATTGTTAAATTTTATAAAACAAGAGGTCGCAGGAACACTTCAGCCATCCAAATCAAGTAAATCACTAGTATAGAGAAGATGCAAGAACACGTACACTTGTATTATTTGTTGCTTTACAATGCGAGACATATATTGCGAGACATGATTTCATAATGCACCCGATGAAGATTTCAAAAAATAGACAAGTACAAAACTGGCGGATAGAAAATTGTAACCGCCAATCCGCCAAACTATCTGCGAGGTCATGCGAACAGCATAAGCCATCAAACCGCCAAGCTGTCAGACCGCACCTCTAGCCGCGGGAACTGCCTATTATTGCCTGCTAAAGAAACTGCCCTATCCGCACTTCTTGATCGCCTGACCGCAAAGTTATCTAACCGCAGAAGTTGTCGCGAACAGACATTGCTCCACTGAACTGAATACTGAACTGCCAGTCAGACCGCCAACGACGAATTGACTTATTGAAACTGGGAAAACTGCCAAGGAAGAAGACCGCCTAGTCGCTCAACCCGCGACATGCTGCTAACCGCTGACTTTTATTCGCTTATCCACACTGACTCCTGACCACCGTCAGAACCAGTTGTTTGGTTGCTCAGTGCTAGCCGCACAATCTGCAAACACAGCAAACGATCAGTCACTTCTACTTGCCGCGCGGTTGGAAAATTTTAACCGCAAGTTTAACCCAAGTTACAGTTGTTATAGTTCTCATTATTAATGACGAGGTCAACACCCCTATTTATAGGCAGGTACAGTCACCGCCCTGGGGATATAGTAACCGCCAGTAAAATGATGGACAGCAGCACCAGATCGCACAGCGTGCGGACAGACAAAACCAAACCGTGCATAATGCGATCTGCCGGCCTTCGCGGTCTACCAATCCAGACCGCGTAGTCCGCCGGTAGCCAAAATCTAACCGCACGAACAACAAAGCAGAAAACCTACTGAATAAGACTGCGAGAACAAAGATGACCAAGGAATAGGTCATACACCAGAGTATAGCCGCACTATGCGTGTTGTCTCGCGGTCTGAGCGGCCTGTACGAATTGCACACTTCAGACCGCCCACATCCAACTTCAACATTTTTAACAGTAATGGGCATGTTGAGAAAAAGTCTGTACCATTTCATTGGGAAATAGGTAGATTCTCAAGACATGAGACTATAGTAGGCAGCAAGTGCTTATGTCTGTAGTGGACAAGTAGCTTCTCCTTTTCCACAGATTGTTTCCCTGAAGACTGAATTATCCGGATCATATGTGAAAGTGGATGACTCACTTTCTTAATATTCTCCTCCTAAAATGTGACTGTAAAATAGGGCTCTGAGTCATTTAAGGTAGGGCTCTGAGTCATTTTATTCTGAATTGGAGGGTTATGAAATCTATTATCATTTTTAGTCGACTTATATCCCATAAAGACACATGCTAGGACTCTCAAGTCAAATTTCCCACAAATTCAGAAGAGAAGAACAACAACAAATAATAAGATCAGATTTACAGAGATTCACCCAACTTCGGGCTACGTCCTCTCTCCCTTCGTCTCTTTCACTTGTATTATCAAAGAAAAAAATGAGTTTATAGGCTAGACTTACAGTGAGAACAACCTCTCACAAACTCTCAAGAAACCTTCCCCTTCCTCTTACAAGAATGGCGAACTCCATCCTTGTCTCCAGCGGCTGCTCCAGACCGTGATTTCATGGACAAGTTTTTTTTTAACCCTTTGCCATGTATCACTAACCTAACCCTAAGAGACCAAGTCTCTTAACATAGTGAAACCACGAAAAAATACGGGTCGGGAGAGACTTGACCCGACAAGAGGTCTTGACTCCAATCCGAAATCAAGATGATCCCAGGCCAAGCTATCGTCAACCCCGGAGATTTCCGAGTGGTTCATACTTTGATTCCCCTAAACTCACGCGGACTAACCCCGTGTAAGAAGCAAGTGGACCGGAAGTATTCACCAACTTCAACAGGGGGGTGGGGGGTTATGGCCCCTAGGATAGAAACCAAAAAGGAAAACCAAGGATGCTAAAAGACATGTGATTCATGAGATAAATGGAAACTATTATGACGCTTCACCCAAATAATGATCATGGACTTTCGTAGTAAAGAGAAGCATTTGAGATATCTCAAGAAAATGTTTATTCTTTCTCTTGGCAACATCATTCTAAGCAGGGCTCACTATACAGTATGTTTGAAGGGTATGTCATGATGGAAAAAGCTAAAGCTTATTTTATTTACAGTGTAACCAATGTCATTTTCACTAAGAACTTTTATCTTTTTGCATTAGACTGAGTCACTGTCATCCTATGAATAATTTTTTAAGCGAAAGAAAACTTCATTTTTATCATGCATAATCTATATCCATCGAGTGCAAGAATGATAGTCAATAAAAGAATGATGTCCATAAAGAGGATGAGTGGGATAAGACCCTAACACTGAGCAAAACGCTCAACATTGGGTAAATACGTGTCCAAAAGAAAATTGATTATATTTAGCAAGCTCAAAAACATCAAATTGAAAACTTTAGAGATAATGGAGGGCGTAAAAGGAATGCGACGATCTCTTATCATACGGGAGAGGACACGCTTCATGCTCAGATTCTAAAATAAAGAATAAGAGAGTGAAAAAGTGGTGTTGCGGGTCGCCCGGTTTTCCTCCGGTCCGGAGAATCGGACCGTCTTCGCTCCGAGTCGGACTGGGCGCTCAAATAGTCAAATGAAAACCAAACAACAATGACAAAAGGCACTTTAATGGGGAAAACCCGGAAAAAGTGAAAAATCACGTGGCCGGATTTGTGTGGGCCAAAATCCATTATTCTCCCTTTGTTTACAAGTATTTGAGTTCCCGGAGGGTGACAGACCACCTCTCCATTACAAGCACTTTCTACTAGCTAGCCGTGTGCGCACACAGGCTGGCCGCGCGCGCTGGCCGTGGGCGCTTGAGCGAGCCGTGAGCGGTGCCCTTGCATGCTTGGTTTCGTCCCCCCTTTCAGGGTGACTTTCGAACCCTTCAAGCGGGCGCGGCTTGCTCGGTCGGGTTGTCTTGCTTGAATGTTTCGGTCGAAGTCCTCCCGGTTTGGCTTGAGAATATTTAGGGGGGAACCCCATCAAGTGGCAATAAGATTTAAATTGTCTGCATGAAGGGTAACTAAAAGCAAATTTCTAAGAAATCTATAGAATTGTAGATAACTTTAGGAGTAAGCTATAATGGATAAATCCCTTGCCAAAAAAAAGTTATTTTAGAGTCATCAGATAAGCTAGCCTTATGAACTATATGAAATAAAACATCCAGAAGAACGTGATCAGTAGCACCATCATCGATGATTTACTTAATAGGAGACCTGGCACTAGTAGGAGTGGTTGGATGTTTGGTATGAGCGAAGTGCTTGATGTTCTAGAGTCTGTCTCAGTATTCATATGTTGTACGTAAAGACCTCTTATTGGCTTGGAGTTTTTCAGCAGAAAGACCTCAATCAATGGATCAGATGTAGCCAATTCAGTGTTTAATGAGGTGTCAATAAGTGAGCACTAGAGAAAAAAGCAGGCCATGGCGGCTAGTACGTGCGGCATTCTAGAGATCACCATGTAACTTCTACCGTGTATCTCATGAGTGACACTCATAAACTTAGAGGAACCACGAGGTCGAGGAGGAGGTTGGACCGCAAGTTAGCTAAGTTGTTGCGATTCTAAAAGAACAGTCTCAGTGAGATAATGTCAGTGATCTAATTCATATTGAACGCAATTGAAGGTTTAGACAAGAGAAGGGATAGTTTGTCTTCCAAAAATCTGTACCCAATTGAGAGAAGGCCATGTGAAGCCAAGCAAAAACACTATTTCTATCGTCTCCCTCTTGAAATATTTTCATGCCATCAACACATCTAAGGACCACTTCATAAATGGAAGTTTTCCTTGGCATGGTCCCAGATGTCTGCAGCAGTATCCAGAAGAACATAATTTTGATATGTTAATTTATCAAGGTGTTTATATTATTGACTTGTCTTCGTCCAGTTTCTCCGAAGTGGGATCAATTTGTTGTTGTTCCACAATTAAACCATCAATGTGACCAAACAACCTCTTATGTTAAAGGGCAAGACAAATGGAGCGAGACTGTGCCGGTTAATTAGTATATTTGATGGCGCCGGTAAATGTAGACTTTCACTACATACTGCATACTCATATCAAAATGAAGAAAAAAATTGCATTTCATATAGAATGTTTTTTATAATAAGTGGAAACTGATATTGTCTCACAATTTGATTCTTCTACATTCTTCTTCAAGGCAATGAGAAGAATTGCCACTTGAAGAAACTCGAGAAAGCATCAGAAAATCTGCAGCTATTCAAGGCGGAGATACTGGAATATGATGACTTACTTGCAGCAATTCATGGTTGTGAAGTAGTTTTTCATGTTGCAAGCCATGTGCCCTCTGCACAAGTTCTCAATCGACAGGCAAATTTTTCCATTGATTCGTAAAATTACTTGTACTGTCATTATCAGTAGTTCATGCAGCTTTATATTCTCATACATTTTCCACATTAATGCAGCATGAGTTGATCACTCCTGTTCTTAGTGGAACTCTGAATGTTTTGAAGGCTTGCCGGGATGCAGGAATCAAGCGAGTTTGTTGTAATTTTGGTTCCGTTTGGCGTGGTGGTGGTGGTGGTCACGAACACGATCGTTATGACCCGTCGTTCGTTAACCCTGATCTCACCAAAGAAATTTTATCCACTTTTATGCTCAAAACTAGTTTTCTTTTTTTTGATAACAGTCTTAACCGTTCTCATGTAAACATACATTCTATGACGCTCGCGTTTCTGTCCAAATTCACCGGTGCAAAAAAGTTGTGTCAAGCAGAGTTTTCATCTGCTAGTGCTGTCAACTGGAATCCAAACTGGCCTAAAGATAAGCTCATGGATAAGTTATCTTGGTCAGACCAGGATTTCTGCAAGAAAACACAGGTAAAAAGACTACTTAGTACTTACTACTCTTGTGGTAGAATGTTTTTTAAAACCCCTATCTAGCAGTGTGTGTGTTTTGGCAGATATGAGCTCTTTGCTCTTGGCATATCTTTAGGGTATGCAACAATTTCATAGATCAATATTAGTAACATCAAATTATACATTTTCAAAATTATATTCAAAATTATATATCCCTGAGCAAACACATGGAGTCCTGTTGATAAGATTATATTCAAAATAGTACCGTACTTCTTGTTTGCAGAATTGGTATTGTCTTTCTAAGATGCTAGCAGAAAGTGCTGCCTTAGAATATGCAGAGAAGATGGACTAAATGTGGTGGCAGTTTGCCCTTCATTGTTTTTTGAACCAATGCTGCAGACTGCAGTGAATACCATCAGCTCCTTTCTTCTCAGCATTGTCAAAGAAAGGCCTGCACAAAACATTTGTGTAGCTCACGCAAGTGATCTCCGTGACCTTGTCGGCCGGCTAAAGATCTCTTATCCTAATTACAGCTACCAGCAGAAGTAAATTCTGCATGCTGCACATCATCATGCTCAGTTGTGAAGTGATAGGAAAATAGATTTCTTATATTCACAATTGAAACAATGATAATATATATGATGTACAAGGGAGGGTGATCCTAACACCCGAGGTAATTTTAAGCTACATAATATACAACATATCTAACACCCCCCACAAACTCACGAGAGATCATGCACCGAGAATTTGGACAGTACATAGGCATGTTGAGTCCATCGTCTGCAGCTTTGTCATCAAATCTGCAATCTACTGCTCGGAAGGAATAAAGGACGGGGCAAGAGTGCCCCGACCATAGTGCTCACGCAGGAAGAAAGCATACACCTTGATATGCTTGGAGAGAGAATGCTTCACCAGTGGCACCGGTGTTATCACAGTAAAGGGGTGTGGGATCTGGAGAAGAGACACCAAAGATCCTCAAGAAACCAACGAAGCCAAATAATATTCTCAATGATGGTAGTCATGGCTCGAAGCTCAGGCTCAGTGCTGGAACGAGAAACATCAGTCTGTTTCTTGGACTTTCATGCAATAAGCGAAGAACCAAAGAACAGACAGAAACCAATGACAGAATGACGGTCAACAGGATCACTAGCCTAGGTGGAGTCGGAGTAAGCGCGTAGCTGTAGAGAACTACTTGATATGACCCCCAGACCTAGATCGAGTGATGGGGCCGGAAGAGGAAGAAGATCCACAAGGCTCGGAGGAACCCGTTGTAAAATCCCGGATGGTGCTATGGTCGGAGATTGCAAAGGAAGAGAAGGAAGAGGAGAGGAATAGAGGGGGAATAAGGAAAGGGAAGAAGAGAAGGTGGAGCGGTGGGAGGCGCGAAAGAAGGGCAATCGGCTGCACTCGGTAGTCGGCCGACGGTCTCCGCCCTAGGGTTACGCGGAAAATTCCACTCGGGTAGAGAGGGAGAGGGAGAGTTAGAGAGAGAGAGAACTTTTAAGATTAAACCTTGCTTGCCTTCATCATTCCAAAATCCGGGACCATATAGGTCACCCAACAAACAAACACAAATGTTAAAAAGTTCGTGCCCCTCACTTGGGCTTACTACACATGAGATAAACTGAAATAGAAATACTGAAATTAAAAGTACAGAAATTGCGATGAAAATAAGAGAGTCGAATTATGCGGCCTCGGTCGGCGGCGCTGATATGTGCGGCCCCAATGCGGGTCTAGCGTGTCGACTGCCGTAACATCACCGCCCTCGTTCGAAGACAGCTTGTCCTCAAGTTGTTGTGGGATGCCAACCAAGGGAGCGGACGGTGGAGGGCCGACAAACGGCTTCAACTGGGAGATGTGGAAGACATCATGAATTCGGGCGTCGGGAGGAAGATCCAGGCGATATGCCACTTCGCCAATGCGCTCGACGACGGAAAAGGGGCCAAAGAACTTGGGCCCCTATTTGTTGGAGGACGGCCGAGTGACGGTGGTTTGACGGAAAGGGTGACGCCGCACCCAAACCCAATCGCCCACGACGAGTGTGAGGTAGTGATGCCCCCGATTATATGTAACCATCATGCGCTGCTGAGCCTGGAGGAGGCGAGTCCGGGCAGTTTGTAGGAAGGCATCCCGATCTTCCAACTCGCGATCCAAGGCAGTCAGGTGAGTGGAGCCTCCCGTGTAAGATAACAGGCGGGGGAGATCACGACCATAAATGAGATGAAAAGGTGTGGTCTGCAGAGCTGTATGATACGCCTTGTTGTAACAATATTCCACCCAAGGTAGCCAACAAGGCCAATCCCGTGGACGATCGCCCGTCACGCACCGTAAGTACATCTCGAGTGTACGGTTGACCACTTCGGTGTGGCCATCCGACTGGGGGTGGTATGTCGAAGAAAAAGCAAGCTTGGTGCCACTGAGGGAGAAAGCTCCTTCCAAAAACAATTGGTGATGATACCAAGTTGATATGACCCCCAACCTAGATCGAGTGATAGGGACGGAAGAGGAAGAAGAACCACGAGGCTCAGAGGAACCCGTTGTAAAATCCCGGATGGTGCTATGGTCGGAGATGGCGAAGGAAGAGAAGGAAGAGGAGAGGAATAAAGGGGGAGGAAGAAGGAAAGGGAAGAAGAGAAGGTGGAGCGGTGGGAGGCGCGGAAGAAGGGCGATCGGCTGCACGCGGTAGTCGTCCGACGGTCTCCTCCCTAGGGTTACGCGGAAAATTCCACTCGGGTAAAGAGGGAGAGGGAGAGTTAGAGAGAGAGAACTTTTAGATTAAACCTTGCTTACCTTCATCATTCCAAAATCCAGGACCATATAGATCACCCAACAAACAAACCCAAATGTTGAAAAGTTCGTGCCCCTCACTTGAGCTTACTACACGTGAGATAAACTGAATTAGAAATACTGAAATTAAAAGTACATAAATTGCGACGAAAATAAGAGAGTCGAATTATGCGGCCTCGGTCGGGCGGCAGCGCTGGTATGTGCGGCCCCAATGCGGGTCTGGCGTGTCGAGTGCCGTAACACTACTGCGGGAGAAGAAGAGACAGCGAGAGGTTGTTGCATGTAGATAGCGCAGGAGCCGCACTAACAAACTGGCTCAGCACATGAACAACATGAGCAATGTCGAACCGAGTAATGATGAGATAGACGACTGGCGGTATCGAGTAGGATCAGAGAGTGGAACCCCATCATCCGGACATAGCTGAAGGTGGAGCTCCATAAGGGTGTCCACTGTGCGAGAGTCAGAGAGAGCAACCCGAAGCAAAGAGATCTGATGTGTAGCGCTGATGAGAGAGCTGAAACCAGCGATCTGTAGAGCTGACTTTAAGACCCAAGAAGTAGCCCAGCTGTCCAAGGTCAGTCATATGAAGCTGATGCTTAAGGTGATGTTTGACGAATGCCACATGAGAAAGATCGTCACCAGTAATAATCATATCACCCGCGTACATTAACAAGAGGTTCGGCCACGGGAGGAGTACACAAACAGAGCTAGATCATGTGGACAGGGCTGGAACCCGACGACTATAATGACTGTACTGAAACGGGCAAGCCAAGCGCAGAGCACCTGCTTGAGCCCATAAAGAGCTCTCCTCAAGCGGCATACAAGGCCTGGAGGAGAGAATAGACCCGGAGGAGGAAGCATGTATACCTCCTGCTGAAGATCACCATGAAGAAAAGCATTATTCACATCGAGATGTGATAAGGACCGGTGGCGAACAACGACAACTGTAATAAGAGTTCAGACTGTAGTCATGTGAGCAACTGGAGCAAAAGACTCGTCATAGTCTCTCCCCTACTCCTGCTGGAAATCACGAGCAACTAGCCGAACCTTATACCTCTCCATAGATCATCAGAGCGAGTTTTGACCTTAAAAATTCACTTGCAAGTAATAGGAAAAGCATCAGGTGGAAGAGAAACAAGCGCCCATGTACGAGTGTGCTCAAGATCCTCCAACTCAGCAGACATAGCAACCTGCCACTCATATATCTTGGCAGTCTCACGGTAGGAAATCGTCTATGGAGTACTGCAGACAGTAGCAGGAAGGGCAGGTAGGTCTAGCGGTAGGGTAGCAAGGCTAAGACGGTCGGGAGGACGCCTCTCACGAGGTGGGTGGCGATGCAAAGGGGGATCATCCACAGGGCACTTGCTGGAGGAGGTAGGCACTGAGTCTGGGGGCACGATGACAGGAAGAGGAGAGATCAAGTCTCATCAGGTGACACTTGCTGGAGGAGGTAGGACTGAGGATACTGGAAGAAAGAGCACTGTGAGGTGAGAGAGATAGTGACGGATGCGAAGTCGATGTGACGTAGATATATAAATGATACAAGAATAGACTGAGTAGAGAGCTTAGTACGCTCACGTGGAGAGAGAAGAACATAATATCGAAGATGAGTGTAGCGTGGGAGTCGATAGTACAGGACACTGATCCTAAAGGAAAGTGGAGGCTTGCATATTAATAAGATAGGCAGCAGTGGAGACAGCCTCAGCCCAAAAGTGAGGAGGAATGTGAGAGGGAGAAGGGTACGAGCTGTCTCAATAATGATGCTTTCTTTCAACGATGATGCACCGGGACAGACAAGTTGAGGGAGAGTGTCGTGGGTAGCTAGCAAATCTCGTGACGAGTCAGAATGTAAAATATATTAGACTGTGTGTGCACCATAGCGAAAAAAGTAACAAGGATTCAGATCGAGAATGAGACCCAACAATAATGAGAGTAGTCATATGAAAAGCATAGTACCGATGTCCACCCTTGGATATAAAAGTGTGGGTCCCCAGACATCATAATGAGGGACGCTGAGACCCAGACTCGCTAGACGGATAGGGGAGGTGGTGGAGTAGACTATGGACCAAGAAAACCATGACTAATGAAGAAGCTAGACGCGAACTACTAAGATGACTAAGACGGTGGTGCCACAGAGAGAAACACACTGAAGGAAGACAGAGGGAGGAAGCTGCAGGTGACGATGAAGTTGATGGAAGGTGGAGACGATCAAGGACATACACCCCTCAACGACGACGAAAGTGCCCCAGTCAGACGATCCTGCACATGGCATGTAGACTCATCAAAAGTAACTAGAAAACCATGAAAGGTGAGCTTGCTGGCTGATATAAGGTTCATGGATAACTTAGGTATGTCGGCAACATCGGGAATATGAAAATAAGTGGTATGAAGGAGGCCACGACTGATGATGGGGTAATGGTTACATCTGATACCATGATACTAAGGGCAGGGGAGATTGGCTGATAGGACAAAAGGTGTGTAACATCATAGGTCATGCGAAAAGACACTCCAAAGTCAAACAATTCAGTCAGAGGTGGAGATACCTGCAGGGGCGGAGACAGCCGACTGAGAGACAGAGGCAGGAGAACGGGGATGTGAGAACTGCTGGAAGAACTGTTGGGCAGTCAACTGCGCAAGCTCAGATACCTAAGAGAGGAGCACGACGACTGCAGGGCTGCGTCGATCGGGTAGCAGGACCATTGGAGCGGCTGGAAGCAGCGCGCTGCGGGAGGAAGACGCCTGCGGGAACCTGCGATTCGACAGAGGAAGATGCAGGATCTGCGATTCGACGGAGGAAGAAACAGGATCCAATGTTGTGAAGATCGAGATCTTAACTAATATCGTGAGGCATCCCTAAGATCGCAAAACGTAGGATCGACACGGATCACAAGATTGTATTTTAATAAAAATTAAATCAAAAGCATGAGAAATAAGTAACAATCTACATGCCATCAAATAAAAATATAATATTCCATGTCATACCAAATTACCAATGATACCATTACATCAAAATATTAATATAAAAGACAGATGCATAGTCGCATACCATACCATCACATTAAAATATTACATTCCAAAAAGTCAATAGTGTTCAATCCTACTTTAAAGAAAATCACTCAAGTCAAAATTTAAAACAGATTTTAAGTAAATCGTGGATCTAACGATCTTACGATCTTGCACTACGATCCTAACAATCTTACGATCTTGCACTACGATCCTAACGATCCTAACAGGACGACGATTTTAAGTAAATCGTGGATTCGTTGTCTTGTGCAAGATCGTAAGATCGTGAGATCTTACGATCTTGCACGCGATCTTAACAAAATTGGCATAGGATCTGCGATTCGACGGAAGAAGCCGACTGCTAGATCGGCGATTTGACGGAGGAAGACGCCTGAGACGGAGGAGCCTGCGGGAAACGCACGGGATCTGCGATTTGACGGAGGATCAGAGACGGGATCGAGCGATCGGAGACGGGATCGGCTATGGTAGAGATTTTCTTAGCTATGATACCACGATAGGAAAATAGATTTCTTATATTCACAATTGAAACAATGGTAATATATATGATATACAAGGGAGGATAATCCTAACACCCGAGATAACTCTAAGAATATACAACATATCTAACATGAAGTATCTAAGAATTAGTTCATAATGTCTCATTCTCTTTTCCTCCGTTTCGCCGAGGTGGCTACAGGTGCTCTTATGTCTTCCCCGAAGTTAAAGATGCTGGGATGGAAAAGCAGAAAATTTGATGAATCCCTCAGAGATTCTATTGAATTCTATCAGCAAGCAGGCCTTCTTAAGAAGCACTAGATCAAATTATGTAGACATGGAGAGACTATTGTTGTTGAAATAATGCATGGATGTTGGTTGCTCCCAGTTCCTGATTTCAAGCATTCAGAGATCAAAATATCCCAGCATCAATTGAATTTTAATCTCCCTAAAAATTGAGATCATTTGCTCCAACTCAAAATAAGTAGCTTGAAATCAAATTCGATTTGATTTTAACACGCGCGCATATTACCCTCTCTTTCTTCCCTCTTGATTCCTCCCACTAACTCTAGCTCACTCCATATGGCTCCTATCTCTCTTTGTCAATTCTTCGACTTCTTCCCATTGTAGCACCGGCGCCAAGTCGTATGTTCATCATCATGAAACCAGCTCACAAGCGCTCCCAGTGGGCATTAGTTTGTGTGTCAGGTTCAATGTTGTTTGATTACATAGTCAGTCCTCAGTGTGCTATTAGATCATTCAAATATATTAAGAATCATGTAACCACAAGCCAAATGTTAAACTAAATAGACACTTACATATTAAAAAAATATATAGCATTTATAACCCCACTCGCCCAAATGCTGCCTACATTTTTCGTAACTCTCTCTATTCGCAACCACTGCCTTCAAACCGCTAGCCCAAACAGAACATTAAGCTGATTTAATTAGAGGTTTTTAATCCCCCCCCCCCCAATGAAGAATACTTTCTATTAAAAATAAATGAGCTTGTTTTTTTTATTAATACGACAAAAAAGGGCAGCCCGGTGTGAGAAGCATCACCGCAGAGTGAGAGTCCGGAAAAGGGTCTCATCAGAGGGTGAAATGTGGGCAAAGCTTACCCTGCATTTTCAAATGCAAGTTTTATTAAAACGACAAATTGTGATAAATAGAAAAGAAGGGCGAAAGCTAATATAATTTAAAATACAGAGCCTGAGAACAGAGCTGAAACAAAATATATGCGTACTGAATAACAATGGAATGATAATGGTGAGGAAAAGTTGGAACAACTATTCCATTACATCTCCACAAGGATTGACAGCATATTTTAACATTCTGCATAATCACCCTCATCATCCAATTATACCACGGATTATTTTCACTAGGCTCAAATGGAGATGGCGAAGATGTCAAACAAGTCTCAAATGGAGATCAGAGTATCCAGCTCTTTCTTTGTATCTTTCAAACAGATCTTCCATTGCTGAAATGAACTCCGCATGAGCTTCATTTATCTGCAACATATAATAATTACACCTGCATTAGCTCCGTACAAAAATACTGCAATCTTCTTTACAATATTAAAAGAGAAAGTTGTCTTTGGTGAAACATTCAAAAAAATATCAATCATACTCTCATTTTTATATTTTAATGACTTGATATATATTATAATCTATTTCAAAAATAAAATAAAAATACAATGTTCATTCTAATAATTACACTATCCGAAAATTAAAAGTAACGAAGAAAATCCATTAAAATCCCAAAAGTTTTAATTAGAGTTCCTACACCAACTATGGTAGGCTGTCATTAAGCATGTCAACGGTCTATTCGAGAAAGTTTGTCATGTGGCATATCAGCGGTATTTTTGAAGAGCTACCATTAAACCAATATTAATTAATATTGCATTTATTTTAAGCTGCATTAATAATTGATGGGGGCGGGGCCTCGAACCTACTGCAGTCGAGATACTATCGCGATTGGTTGTAGGGGCGAAGCCCCTTGTCTGCCACTAGTATGTATATATATAAGAGAGGGAACTCTAACCAACCTCCCTCACCTCCTTACTGCCTCAACCCAACTCGCTCTCTCTCCCCCTCGGTCGTTCGTGCTACTGACACCTCAGTCCTTCTCACCGCTTTCTCATAGTCACCTATTTCAGGAGAAATATTAAGGTCTCGCACCTTAAATATGGTGTGTTACTCGTACAGCCGTCCAATCTGTGATGGTATATGACCATATTTATTGATATACGATCGTATTTCGATCAATCACAATTTTTTGCAGGAACTGACGATCTGATAACGCTTAACGCACGTTGATCGTAGATGGGAGTAACGTACGAAAAAAAATCCTCTATTTCAGACCCTATGGAAACCTGCCCTAAGCTCTGGCAGACCCAACCAACACAAAAAGCTCCTCACCACATCCCTACGACTCTCATCCTTGCAACATGACCTCTTCTGCATCCTTGCAACATATCTCCGTGAACTTAACCCCTCAATTTTTCTTAACCTCATCTTTTTCCGCTGTGATGGTCTCCACTTTTATGGATGCGAAATCATCTTCCACCTTCTTTGCCACCATCAAATTTATTTTTGTCAGCATCACTTTTGATAGAGGGTGGTTCATTTTCTCGTTAGTTATCATAACAAACTTTGATTCTCCTCCGATCACATAGGCCATTTCATCCATTTTAATTGAAATACTAATATTGACATTCGGTGACGCTATTATACTGGCGTAGCTGGTGCGCCCCCAAGGGGAAACATTCCGCTCCTATTATTTAATTGAAATACTAATATTAAAACACAATGAAGAGAAACAATGTTACCAATAAGAGAATAACACTTGCAAATTATGAAATAAACTTGATACAATCACGAGATATGTTTGTGTCCAACTTCAAGAGGTTGGTTCCTCCTAGAAGCCCCTCTCCAAAATGAGAGTTCTCAAACTTTTAAGATAAAAGATAAAGATAACACTCTCATGCCACCTCCTTATATAGGGAGGGGGCACACATAACATTTACCCAGATGCAGATAATTTAAAATAGGAAGTACAACAATACTAATAATACGTGCATGCGTAACAATACATCCCGTCAGAAAATCGACATTCACCCCAAGGTTGAAGTGTCGCCCGTCATCTAGTAATGATGTGCTCGTGGAAGGGCTACCGCAGAGGTGCCCGAGCTCCGTCGGGCCGTACATCTGTGATCATAAGGGCGTCAAAGTCAACCTTGCCGATCTCGTCCAAGTCATACCTGATGAGGGCCCAGAATTCCTTGACAAAACAATTATGATTGGGGGAGTAGGGTTGCTTACAACGGCAGGTTATCAAGATCGCGATCCGGATCGTAGGATCATATATGATCCTACGATCCAGATTTTGTAAATCGATCCGCATCTTACCTAGGATCTAAATCGGCACATCTACGACTGGGATCGCGATACAGATCTTTGGATCTTTAGGATTGCGATCCTGACCCGATGCTTCCGATCTGGCCAAAGGTAATTAGAAACATGTCCAACCTTATCCCGACCCAATTCAACCGATCCAACGCTCATAACTCATTGTTTAACCTTATCCATATCCCGCCCTCATACCCCATCATAGAATCATATCATGTTGTTTTACCGTATCTCAAGTGTCGATTGTCGACTGCAAAGGGAGGCCAAGAGCGGCTTCTTTGGTCGCTTCCAGTCCAGATTTGTTTTTATTGTTAGCAAACATTGAACATCTTACCTAAAACTAAAATTGAACTTAGTATGATATTATCCTTTTGATTTAGTTATTCAAAAAAATAATATACTTATTCAAATATTATTCAATTTATTGATTTTTTTGTTAATTTAATGATACAAAATTTTATTTTATTTTTTAATCTTAATTTATGAATGTTGTAGGATCTTGCGATCCTCGATCCGATCCTACGATCCGATCCGATACAATCTCAAAATGATCTCACCTAGAATCTCGATCCTGATAACCTTGATAACAAACCCTTGCTCCGCAAGTCATTGTACTCTTGATTGGAAAGGCGGTGAGTAGGAATGAGGCTATTGTGTGGGCCCATAATGGTTGGCTGAGATAGAGGTCTAGACGAGAGAGGAAACATGGTTGGAATGAAAGTTTGGGAGGAAGAGATGAGAAAGGAGGGTCCCCGGACATCGCCAGGAATTCGGCTTCCACTAGTGGTGAGAGGTCCATGGCTTGGTTGACAGTTAACAGTTGCAGGTTGCGGAGACGGGCTCAGATGTGGGGTTGTAAGCCGTGCATGAAGTAGGTCAAGTAATGGTCGGGTGAGAGACTTGGAACACGGGTGACCAACTCAATAAATGCATCAATGTAGAGTCAATGGAGTCGGTCTGACGAACTCCGCAAAGGCGCTCAATCATGGAGCCGGAGTAGCGGTGATCATACCGCTGAATGAAAGCCTCTGTGAGAGTTATCCATGTGAGACTGGGAGAGGACTGGCGGAGCCAGCGGTCCCAATGGAGGGTAGACCCTTCCATGTCGATAATTGTTTGGGAAACCTGATGCATCTGAGGAGTCTGGTGAATGTCAAAAACTGCTCGGCGTGAGCAATCTAACAAAGGGGGTCAGTCTCGTTGAATGTGGGAATGTCGAGGCGTAGGAGCTGCAGAGGAGGCAATCCCACCAATGCGGGTTCTATGAGGGATAATGTGTTGGGGGATCCCAAGGCGGAGGCGACAGGGGGGCTAGAACTTTGGTCGATTGCAAGTGGTGGAACATAGCAATGATCGAAGTGAAATGCTCGGATGAGAGTTGATGGTGGTGAAGGCGTGTTCGAGGACCTCCGCGCGGGATTCCATCGATTGACGACCCTTTGGTATAAGAAAAAGAAAGTTGATTTGTTGGCTGGCGGACGGGATCAGAATTGTCCGGATTTGTTACTGTCTGACGGGATCAGGATCGTCCGGAGCTATTGCTAGTGGACAAAATCGGGATCGTCGTGGTGTCGGTGAGTTCGTCTGGAGCTGTTGTTGTCGAACAGGATCGGGAAGGAAGTAAACGAGGGTGGCGGACTGGACTGGATCTGCAGGACGGAAGCGAAGCTGCGGAATGGATCTAGTCGATCGGACGAGCGTTGTGGGGGAATCGACGGATAGACGAATCGCCGAGGCCGACAAAATCGAGGGTTGTGGTCGACGGCGGAAGCTGGTGATCCGGGGAGGACAACGATGTGCAAGGGAGCCCGGCGACACGCAAAGCGTGGGCGGGGAGGCTAGGTCAGACCAAGGTTATCAATAAGAGAATAAAACTTGCAAATTACGAAATAAACTTGATACAATCACAATATATGCTCGTGTCCAACTTCAGGAGGTTGGTTCCTCCTAGAAGCCCCTATCTAAAATGAGAATTTGTTACATGCTTACTTCGATGGATTCGGTGGAGGCACAACGGGAGGATACGAGGGACTAAATCCCACGAAGAAACCCAAGATAGGGTGGAGGCGAGGGAGAAGAAACCCTAAGCGGAGAGGGTTGGAGAAGAGAAGAAGAGGAAGACCCCAAAGGGAGATGAGAAAGAACTCGAACTTTACTTCATTTCTTCATTGATTCTCATTACAAGACTAAGGGTCTATTTATAGGACTCCGTGTGGCACACCCGTAAATACATGGAAAGATTAAAATATTAAAAACACTACTTGACCTGACTCGATACAACATGACTCGACACAGTGACTCGACTCAACATATAAATAATAACCATAATATAATAAAAGATAATTGATAGAGGATCCGTAAAAGAATTCTCAAACCTAGAAGATAAAAGATGAAGCTAACACTCTCATGCCACCTTTATACAGAGAGGGGGGCTCACATACAATTTACCTTAATGCATATAATTTAAAAAAGGAATTACAACAATACTAATAATATGTGCATGCATAACAAATAACTTCACGTTCATCCCTCTTCATAAGGAGGCATCTGCAGGGGCAGATATGTATCGGATGTATGTCAGTAATGTCTCATAGATTCACGTTGCAGTTTAAATGGTGCATCCACCATGTTATATTTCTCTATGAGGTACCAACTTTAACAAAAGTAATTTATTACTATGGATTTAGGAAACTCTGAATCCTCATTAGAGTATATCTTCTCTACAATAAATAATGGATCTTTACCTCTCGTTTAGAGTAAATATGTTATCTCCATGAAGAGACTGAACCTTTGGTTTCTAGCCGGTACTCCAATGGATTTTTGGATGACATCTGATTATGAGGAGCTTTGTGTTTATTGTTTGCGGATGATATCGTTTTGGTCGATGAAACGTGCGAGGGTGTAAACGCAAAACTTGAATCTTGACGAGACACGTTAGAAAAAAAGGGTTTTAGGTTAAGCGGGGCAAAGATGGAGTATATGGAGCTTAAATTTAGCAGTGCAAGAATGACGGATGACTTCGTTTGATCAAGATATTTCCCGCGGTGAATGTTTTAAATATCTTGGATCGATAGTTCAAAAAGACGGAGGTATTGATAAAGATGTGACGCATAGAATCCAAGCGGGTTGGTTGAAGTGGAGAGACGCACCAGGGATCTTATGTGATCGTAAAGTACCATTAAAACATAAGGGCAAGTTCATCGTACTGCGATTAGACCAGCGATGCTCTATGGTTCTAAGTGTTGGGCAGTGAATTGTGTACGAGCAAAAAATGGGAGTTGCAGAGCTGAGAATGCTTAGGTGGATGTGTGGACACACGAGACTGGATAGAATTAGGAATGAATGTATAAGGGATAAGACAGGAGTAGCACCAGCTGCAGAGAAGATGTGAAAAGCTCGACTAAGATGGTTTGCACACGTACAAAGGAAACCATTAGAGGCACATGTTAGGCATTGTGAGAGTCTAATCACTAGTCATGTTTAACGAGTGAGGGGTAGACCAATAAAGATTTGGAATGAAACTATAAGGAAAGACATGATGTACTTAAGCATTGGTGAGATTATGACACAAGATAGGGCACAATGACGACAAAGGATCCATATAGTTGACCCCACTAGTGGGATAAAGGCTTGAGTGTTGTTGTATTTGATTATGAAGAGCCCTTTCATGATCTATCTCATTATCGGACTAGATAGGGAAGTGACTATCTGGACGCTACTAGGACATATTTTTCTTGTAAGAATTGTAAGTCAGCGCAAGTGAAGTAATAAACTAAAACATTGGAAAGTTATTATGCGAGGTACATCACAAAGTCTCCTAGAAAATAACTCTTACTTTCCATGACTAAGCAATTGTACATAATATTACTTGTTGTTTAAATTAGGTCTTATGTTGTGTAACATTATGCCATCATATGAATTATGAAATGTGAATAATATATTACGTGTTGTTTAAATTAAGTTTATCTTCAATTTTAGTTTTTAATCAGTTAATTAGTTTGCATAATATTACTTGTTGTTTAAATTAGGTCTTATGTTGTGTAACATTATGCCATCATATGAATTATGAAATGTGAATAATATATAATATATATGTTTTACTCTTATAAAATTCTTTCTTTATAATTCAAGATATGCACACTTCATTTGTTTACACATTAATTAATAATTTTATTTAAAAATGTTTCCCAAATCTTAGTTTTTTTGAAAAATCACGTTTCCCGTATCCGTTTTGTATCGTATCCAGTTCCCATTTCGTACCGTATTCCGTCTCCGTCCCCGTCTCCGTCCCCATGCTACATAGTTTATCATAAACTAGTGTGATATAATGCATAACACTTGGTGGTCCCAATTTTGCCACCGATCCTTACAACGGTCGGCTTGGCAGGACCCTATTTTCATGGAGCAGGATTTGACCTTCTCGGCGGAGCTCAACAATGTGATGATACGACACATCCCGCGGGACGCCAATCGGCTTGCTGATTTTTGCGCTAAATATGGCATGTACAATACTTTTATGTGGACTGATGGTAATTTGGCCCCTTCTGAATTCTTGGATCTTCTCCAAGCAGATTTAGACGGAATGCCAAGTGTGTAACTTTTATTGTTTTCTCTCCCGCACTTTTGATGCTAATGCAATTATCAAGGAAGAGAGGACATGCAGAGTAAAATACTCACTTCTGTCTATCTATTTTCACTCTCTAATGGGGAAGAAAGGAGCTGCCTAATAACAACCGACACCCTATGCTTAATATCAGTAAAATCAGTCCGTTTGATGCCAGGCTGAAATCTAAAATATTTCACATGCATGAGTTTAAATTTTTTTTTGCAATCTTTGATTAACTGTGAATTCCTTGTTTACCGCCTAACTAGAATCAAAGTCCTCTAAATTGTCAACAAAGGCATTGTTTTTTGCCAAAGAGCTATCCTGGCAAGCCATTATGGCTAATGTTTAAGTACTGCAATGAACCGACAATGTTGATCAATTATATAAGTGCTACAGTGACATTTTTTGACTGAGATCAGTGAACATTGACAGAACTTTGTAATCGACAAGAATGTTATGGTCCCGCATCGGGTCATGTTATCTAGTTTATATCTGTACTACGCACATTTGGTCTTTCGTGTCTAACACCAAGGAGGGTGCATTTTGGGAACTTTTGTAACTCTTATTAGGGTCGGCTAGGGCGAAGAGAAGAATGTAAGCAAGCGCATTATCTAATTTTCTGTCTCTCTCTATTTCTCTTTCTCTATCTCCCGGTTACCCTACCCGACGCCCTAACCGCGTAAGCCGCAGTCCGCGATCGGCGACCCCGTATAGTGGGGTCAACTATATATATCAACTTAATTAATGACAAAAAATTCACATCAGAATATTGCATATTTGTCAGGGCAAATTTCGTCCACCTAAATGTAAGTAAACTCTTGTAGTTTATCAATGTTTAGCCAGAATATAAGAGCTAGTACACATTCTTCTTGTGGAATGATACTGGCAAAAATTCTTTTAGGAAACTTGGTTTTCATTGTCATAATCAAGTTATGACCAATCTTACTAAGGTTGACTCACTTTTTCTGGATGTTCTATCTAAGAAGATTAACACTCTTCCAATCTCCAGAATCAAGTTGTGATCATATTTCCTATAGTTTTAGGGACTTTTCCACTCTCTAAAATGTGGCAAGCATATATTTCTTCCTGCTTGAAGGAAGAGTCCGATACTAAACAAGTCTCATTGTAGCTCTCATATTATTTTAAGGTTATTTCATTTTAGCACTTCATTTCTTATTCACACACATTATATCTACATACACATTATATAAAGAAAAATTGTCTATTGCCTAAGCACAGCTTTTCAAGCTAAAGGCCAAAAATTTTAATGATCATGTGGGAATATCTGTAGATTAATCTCAGCAATCTAGCATATAGAACTCATCATCATCCTTAGCCATATCCCAACTTTTGGGAGTAGGCCCTATGAACCATCGCTCTCCATTTGTTCATATTTAGAGTTGCATAATTATCTCTCGTCTATCCCCCTTCCTTCCTTATTCTTCAACACCGATTTTTATCAGATATAACAAGAGGAATAAATTTCTTACAACCAAGTTACAACATTTCTGTCCAATAAAGAAGCTTTTTGAAAAAAAATACATTTAGAAAATAATAGAAATTTGACTTTTACCTCATCCATGGAGGGTTGTAGAGTTCTCTTGACCTCAATAGGCCTGCCTACTACAACGTGTATTGGGTGTCTAAAAGGGATTGGGGAGCTACACAGTGAACAATAGAACACAAAAGCAAGTAGTTCATTAATCAGAACTAGCTAAATAATGAAACACTGAGAGTACAGTAACTGCTAGTTAGAGAAGCTTGTAAGAATTATATTAAAACAAAGATGTTTGAGATACCCTAATCTTCCCCAAAAGATGATAGGAGTGAACTTGATTGCACGAGCTATCTGGATAAAGATTTTC
The DNA here is from genome assembly GCA_039583875.1 of Platanthera guangdongensis. NCBI lineage: Eukaryota > Viridiplantae > Streptophyta > Magnoliopsida > Asparagales > Orchidaceae > Platanthera > Platanthera guangdongensis. Next base: position 182,392,406 of record CM077161.1, on the reverse strand, counting down.
CCCCTTGGCTTCCACCACTTGTAAACATGAGACTGCACTAGGAACAAATGAATAGAATTAACACTTGATGTGAGTAAGTCAGTAAGCTACATGGGCGAACGACTAAAATGCAATCCTAACGTGAAGTGCGGGAAACTAACTCTATTCTTCTTGATTACTATATGTCTCAGGAAAGATCCAGCGGTGAAATCAAAACACAACAGTAAATGATTAAAAATCACAAGCAATATTTTTAAGCAAAAGGAAAAAAAAATAAACAAGCAGACTTTGGGTTTTGTCCATTTGGAGAATCAAAGTGGCGGCATGCGGCGAATAGATCCCACAAATCACGAGAATAATCCAAAGAAAACAACCACAATAATATAGATCCAAGCAAGCATGATCCATACAACATAACAATACTCATAAAGTGGGTGGGGGGGGGGGGGGATGTCATGTGAAAATCCGATGTTCCCGGTGGTATAAGTTGTTGTTCGGTGGCATAGAGAGGGTTGGAAACCGTGGGGGATACTGGTTTGGGGGAGGTCACGGGTAGAGGATGGGGGTGAGGGTTACGACTGGTAGGGGAAATAGGTGTTGCGGCTAGGAGTGTCATTATAGGATTAGGGCTATTGGATGAGGATTGGGAGCGGATGTTTGCGGCTTGTTGAAATTTGTGAAGTGAAAGTGGGTGATGGGCAGGCCGGGCGGTCTGAGCGGCCTGTGCGGTCTGAGTCCGCGGCCTGGGCGGACTGCTGGTTGCGGCCTGGGTAACCATGACTTGGTCTTGGTGGCGTGGCTGCTCTTGAGGAGCGGCCTGGTGTGCGACCTGAGCGGTCTGTTGTGCGGCCTGGTTGGTCTATGGCCAAGGAAGTCGAGCTTCTAGCGAAGCGGCCTGAGCGGACTGCGGTCCGCGGTTTGTTGGTGGACTTGTCTTTTTGCGTCCGCAGAGTCCGCACTTGTGGATTGGCTTTGGAAATGGACTTTGGTTCTTGCCGAGCTCTCCATGGTGTGTTGGATGGTTCATCCTTGTGGCGGACTGTCCTGCTGATTGGCGGTCTGGATCTTCTATGTCCGCCGTGCTCGCGCCAGTTGCTTGATGAGCTGCTGGACTTGGTCACACTCTGTGACAAGTCCATGGTGTTCGCAGAGTCTGCAGAGTCCGTTGTTGACCGGGCGGACTGCCTGTTGGTCGTGAACTCGTGGAGGACGGTGGCTTTATTGTCGAGCTGGGAGGACTGCCTCTTTGCCCGCGTATAGTGTGCGGACTGATGTAGCTTTTGTTGTGGTTGTGTCCGCGTGCTGTGGTGTGTTGCGGACTGGTGCAACATGTGTTGCGGATGTGTCTGCATGCTGTGTTGGATGGCGCTCTGGCGCGTTGCTTGCGTTGGGCGGACTGGCGATGCGCCATGTGTTGTGCGGGCTGACTTGTGTCCGCATAATGGCGGACTGTCGTTGTCCTGGCGCCTGGAGGTTTGGTCTGGCCAAGTCCTTGCGGACTTGGCGGACTGGTTGTGTTAGCGCGCGGGCTGGGGCGGTGTTTCTATTCACTAGAGTGGTGACCACACTCCTCACCTCACCTATAAATAGACCCCCCTGGCACATTTACAGTAACAGAGTGAACAGTAAGTGGGGCTTGGTCATTTGTTGCGGTCTGGATTTTTCTGTCCGCGCGGGTTGAGTAGAGTTAACTGTGTGTTGTGTGCAGGTCGCGCGACTAGCTTCAAGGAGCCAGGAGTTTGGCTTTGACTTCGGTCAAGTTCTGTGAAGTGTGCGATCTCTGCGGTCTCAGCAGGTCGCCTCTGCGGCTTTTCAGTTCTCTGCTTCAGCATTTCCAAGTTCCAATAACCTGTCCGCCGGTCTCAGGCGGGTAGGCGGTCTGTTCTTCAGCAGTCAGCGAATAACTGTGTGTCTGCGCGACCTCGCGGTCTCGGCGGACTCCGTGTTCTATTCGGCTTGTAGCAGCAGCAGTTCGGGCGGCTTCGGCGACTTCGGCGGACTGGGTGGTCTCGGCGGTCTCCAGTGTTGTCCGCTCGGCTTGTTTTGTGCTTTCTGTTTTAGCTTGTGTACTGGCGAAATCATGTCTCGCTATGTATACCTCGCCCTGTAAAGAAGTATTAATAAAAATAGATCCGCTTGTTCTTCCATTTGCTTTTGGTGTTAGCTTGCTCTTTGGGCTTCCGCTTGATCAAGGTGTGAACTGGATAGTTCTGAGAATATTAATTTGGCTTTAGGCTATCTTGCTGACCACCTTGAGAAAATTCAACATGGTATCAGCGCCAGGTTCGGTTGCTTAAGCAGTGATCAACTGGTGGTGTTGCTCTGCGCTTCTGATAAGCTTAACCAAAGGTTGTTGCAATGGAAGTAAGCTATTCAAGAGGTCTAGGTATTGAACTTTTAACGCCGACTAACTTTAAGAAGTGGAAGTCGTGCATGAAGAGTTACCTTTTGGGCGAGGAGCTATGGGAGGTCGTCGGTGTTGACGACAGACAGGAAGTTACTGCTGCTTTTGTTACTGCTGAGCAGGTGAGGCTCTGGAGAAAAACAAATGCAAAGGCGGAGTTTGTTCTCAAGAGGGTTGTTTCACCGGAGCTGTTTGATCACATCATTGGATGTGAGTCAGCTGCTGATATCTGGACAACTATTGATGAGTTGTTCAACAGGAAAAATGTAGCAAGGCTACAGTTCTTGGAGAATGAGTTGGCTAGGACAACTCAAGGAGACCTGATTATCTCTAAGTTCTTATTGAAGATGAAGAGCCTGTGTGCTGAGATATCAGCGCTTGATCCTGATGAGCCGATCTCTGAGGCCAAGTTGAAGAGGCACATTATCCGCGGCTTACGAAAGGAGTATGTTGCTTTTGTAACCTCGGTGCAAGGCTGGGCAACTCAGCCATCTCTGCTGGAGCTTGAGAACATGCTTGCTTCACAGGAAAGTTTGGCAAGGCAGATGACAGGAGTGACTATCTTTGAAGAAGGTAGTGAAGCGTTGTTCACAGATAAGAAGAAGAAGAGATGGGAAGGGAAGAAGAAGAGATGTGAAGGGAAAAAGAACACTGTTGCTGAAAATGAGCCTTCAACTTCTTATCAGCCAGAGAGGAGCGCTGCTCCTAAGAAGGATTGGAAGAAGAACTTGACGCGATACAGGTGTCATCAGCGGGGACACTTCAAGCATGACTGCAAGGTCAAACTGCAGCATGGGCATGCTGCAGGCAAGGAGGAAGCTTGCTCTAAGAGTGAGGAAGTTGGATGGGGCGGAGCATTCATGACGGGCACTTGTGTCCGTGCTTTGTCCGCTGTCGACTTCAACGACGAGTGGATCGTGGACTCCGGGTGTGGTCATCACCTCACCGGAGACAAGTCGAAGTTCTCTTCTTTGCAAGCTTACTCGGGTAACGAAGCTATCATAACTGCTGATAATATTGTTTATGCAGTAGAGAAGGAGGGGGTTGTGTCTTTGGATAGTGATAAGGTGCCACTCACGTTAAGGAGTGTTTATCACGTGTCGGGCATGAAAAAGAACCTCTTCTCTGTGACCAATACGGTAGACGCTGGTTATCACGTTCTGTTTGGGCCAACAGAAGTAAAGTTCCTTCGCAACGTATCAGCGGTAAAGGCTGATGTTGCTCATGTTGGGAGGAGAGTAAAGAACTTGTTTGTTCTTGCAACTAAATTTTATGTTGATCGGATGAGAGCAAACGATAGCGCTGTTATATGGCACGAGAGGCTGGGGCATGTAGGAATGGATAAGTTGAAAGCTATGGCAAACAGAAGTCTTGTAAGAGGCTTGCCTAAGCTATCTTCATTTGGTGACGGTCACGTTTGCGCGGGGTGTCAGTACGGCAAGGCTCATCGCCTTCCGTTTGATAAGTCACAAACAAGAAGCAAGATACCATTGGAGTGTATCCATGGAGACTTGATGGGACCAACCGCCACTACTAGACTTGGTGGGAGCAGATACATGCTTGTGTTGATTGATGACTACTCAAGATACACTTGGGTTTATTTCTTGAAGGAGAAGTCAGAAGCTTTCCAGGTGTTTGTGGAGTTCAAGGAGCTAGTAGAGGGTCGGCTTAACTTGCGGATCAAGAAGTTTAGAACAGACAACGGTGGTGAGTTTGTCTCCTCCGAGTTTTCTAACTTCTGCAGGAAGCACAGAATCCAGAGAGAGCTTACATGTGCTCATACTGCACAACAAAACGGAGTAGCGGAGCGGAAGATCCGTCATCTGACGGAGACTTGCAAATGCTGGCTTCATGCGAAAGACATTCCAAGGTCCTTCTGGGCAGAGGGGATGTCTTGTGTTTCTTATGTCATCAATCGGATGCCGCTCAGCCCGATCAACATGAAGACTCCTTTTGAGATGTTGCTGAAGGAGAAGCCCAGTGTGGAACACCTTCGGGTGTTTGGATCAACTTGCTATGTGCATGTCCCGGATTCTTTAAGGACCAAGCTTGATGCAAAAGCAAGGAAGCTTGTCTTTGTTGACTATGATGAGCGGAAAAAAGGATGAAAATGCATGGATTCTGCGACGAAGAAGTTTGTTGTGTCAAGAGATGTAGTATTTGACGAACTGACGTCGTATGGAGGTGGGTCGGTTGATCTACCAGAGAGCAAGGTTGATGAAGAACAGAATGTGGTTGCTGAAGTTTTGGAAGAGGAGCTTGTTGTTTCACCAGCAGCTCCTGTTGCTTCAAGTTCTGGTGTTGAGGCTTCTGGCTCAGGAAGCAGGGGGAGCATTGCTCAAAGCTTGCCTGAAGGTGGAGTTGAGCCTGAAGAAGCAACAGAGGTAGTGAGCAAGGAGCAGCCTCTTCGGAGATCAAAGAGGGTTGTGAAGCCTTCAGCTCGGTACTGTGATGGGAATGCAGTGAGCTTTGTCTCCTGCTTCTTTGTAGGTACTCTAGATGAGCGAGAGCCTGCAAACTTCAATGAGGACACTGGAATCAAAGAGTGGGATGATGTCATGAAGGAAGAGATTGTTGCTCTCAAGAAAAATGAAACCTGTGACCTTGTGTCCAAGATTGATGGCATTACTCCAGTGACTTGTAAGTGAGTGTATAAGTTGAAGAAGAAGGTTGATGGGGGCATTGATAGATACAAAACTCGTCTGGTTGCTCGAGGATTCTCACAACAGTATGAAGAAGACTATGAGGAGACATTTAGTCCAGTTGCAAAGATGACTTCGGTTCGGGTGGTGATCGCCTTGGCTGCTTGCAAGAGATGGAGGATGTGGCAGCTTGAGGTGAAGAACACTTTTCTTTACGGAGAGATTGACAAGGACATCTTCATGCATCGGCTACTTGGATTTATTTTTGAAGTTCATCCGGACTATGTCTGCAAGCTCAGGAAGGCTCTCTACGGGTTGAAGAAAGCTCCTAGAGCTTGGTATGGAAAGATAACAGAGTATCTTCAATTCTGCGGTTATCTTGCTTCCAACTCGTATTCTAGCTTGTTCGTCAAGAAAAAGGGGGAGCTTCAAGTCTTGGTCTTGGTGTATGTGGATGATATGATCATCACGGGGAATTCGGAGGAGGAAGTAGCTAGGCTCAGGGCTGAGCTTGTTATTCGCTTTGAGATGAAAGACATGGGGGAGCTTCATCACTTCCTTGATCTTGAAGTTGAGAGGAAGGAGAGCGAGATACTCATTTGTCAGAAGGGATATGCGGATCGCATCGTGAATCAATTCGGCATGGGCGAAGGAAAGAGTTGCTCTACTCCTCTGGATCATGGGCTAAAGCTTCGACGAGTTGAAGGAGGGATTCTTCCTGATCGCTTGGTGTTCAGGGCTCTTGTAGGGAGCTTGATATACCTGACGATTACAAGGCCAGACATTGCTTATGTTGTTGGCCGAGTAAGTCGGTTTATGGCTGAACCAAGGAAGTCTCATCTGGTGGCGGCTAAGAATATCCTGAAGTATGTCAAGACAACTTCTGATATGGGACTTTTATATAGAAGGGACACGGACTTTGTTTTGCTTTGGTACACGGATGCTGATTACGGTGGTGACTCGGATGATCGAAGATCAACTTCGGGTTATGTGTTCACTTGTGGATCAGGTTGCATCTCGTGGTGTAGCAAGAAGCAAGACTCGGTGTCCGTATAAACTACAGAGGCAGAGTATAAGGCTTCGGCCTTGGCTGCTCGGGAAGTTATCTGGTTGAGGAGGCTTGTAGAGGATGTTCCTGAGGAAGTGCAAGGGCCTACTTTGCTCCGGGGTGACAATGAGAGTGCTCTCAAACTGGTAAATAATCCAGTGTGTCACGCAAGGACCAAGCACATTGAGATCGAACACCACTTCATAAGGGAGAAGGTGTTGGAGGGATCTCTTTTGCTCGGGCATGTTCGGAGCGAAGATAATTTTGCTGACATATTCACGAAGCCGCTGTCGAAGGGGCCATTTCAGCGATTATAAAGCTTACTGGGCTTGATCACCACTTCTCACTTCAAGGGGGAGTGTTGAAATTTGTGAAGTGAAAGTGGGTGATGGGCAGGCCGGGCGGTCTGAGCGGCCCGTGCGGTGTAACGCCCCGAAAATCGTTATCGAGCTGGTCGCGTCCAAAAGAGATTTTGGTGTCTGTATAGGGGTACACAGCCTAGGACACGGGCGTGTCCAACGCCGTGTCTTGCTTGGTGTTTTGGCCGGCTGTATCCAGAGAAGGACACGACAAGAAACACGACAGAATGACACGGGCGTGTGCCTACCCGTGTCAGTACCCGTGTTCCCTAGAGTCGTGACGGTTGGCATGACGGTTATTCGTGACACGCCTCCGGTCACGGGCGTGTCGAGGACCCGACACGGGCGTGTCAGGTTGAGACACGGGCGTGTCTTTGCCGTGTGGTTTTTCTGCGTTCGACGATCGTGCCTGGATCGAGGCACACGACCTGGGACACGACCGTGTGCAAGGCCGTGTTCGGCCCAGGTTTGAGGATTTCTGTACAGATTTGAGCCGTTCGTTTTCTTTAAGTAAGATCTGACGGCCCAGGTGTGTTCCTGCTCTGTTAAGGCCGGGAATGGTGGTTTAATTTCTCATTTCTCTCTTAAGCACTCTCTTTCAAGGAGTTAGAGAGAGGAGGAAGGAGGAGGATTCCGGCCGCCGGCGGAGCATCGGAGCACCGTTTAGAGAACCGAGAGCGGATCCGTGGAGGAAATCCCGTTGCGAAGACTTCTATCCGTGTAATTTTCCATGACGCAAAAGCGTACTACAAGGGTAACGATTCTCTACTTGAGCATGTGAAGCTCTCTTCCTTTTTGCATAGAGAAACCCGCTCCCGCGAGTGTGCGGCGAGTGTGCGGTGTTTCTTGGGGTTGACGGGAATAGTCCCCCTTGTGTTGCATATAGAATCCGGAATCGAATTACGGACATAGGCATTGTGTGTGAAGCTTACCCGGACATGTTGGTCTGGATCGGTGATGTTGCATTTGTTATGGTTTGCCGGAGAAGACTCCGTGCTTTGGGTTTTCGGGTTTCTACGCGGTAGATTGCAGCATGGATCCTTGGGGATTAACTCCAAGGCGCACCCGGAAAACTGAGCGGAATCGTTGTTCTGCTAACTTGGCGGTCTGGGAACCGGCTTTGAACATAACTGGGTTATGTGATTGTTTGAAAATGTCAGGATCCGAGAGAAGCTTGGCTCGTGCGTACGTCTTTAGGTGTACTACGCGTTGTGAGCAACGGGCAAGTGGAATCGGACCTGGGCTATGTGGTTCGGTGCGAGAGACCCGAAAAGGGGACTGGCCGTTGGCATAGTCGGGATCCTTAGACAGTGGTCAGAAAGGCTAAAATGCTCACGTTGTTGCCATCCCGGGGGTGGTGGTTGTACAACCCCATATTCGCTGAGCCAGACAAGGAGGCACAATGATCACATTTGGGTTAGCCGAAATGTTCCTGCCCTAAGGGAGATCTCGCCCAAAGAAGGCGAAACCGATTGCGCATGATCGTTGAACGAGGAACCGTAGGCCAAGATCGTCGAGCGCGGCCTGCGCGGAAGCGCTTGCGCCCGAGCCAAGCCCCTATCTCAAAGAGTTCTCGCCTACGCCGGGCGAGAACGTTCGCGCGAGGCCCTAGGCAGAGGTCTCGCCACAGCTCTCGCCGAGTGGGGCCCAGGGCCTTAGGAAGAATGTCCTAATTGCCCTCAGGAGAAATTACTTCAGTACCTCCAGAAAAACAGCGGGATTCGGCTATTGGCAGACCAATTAGGGGCTTTTCAGTAAATTCAGGACATCAAAACGCTATAAATAGACCCATAAGGGCTCCTTAGAAAGCAAGCTATCATTGTCTCTCAAAATTTCAGTGCTTTCTGAAGAGCTCCTAGCCCAGCTTTGGCTTTGGAGGGGAAGCTCTCAGGGATCTTCCGGGTGTGAGGTGGGACCTCCCTGCTGAGGCTATTGGGTCGGTCTTAGGTCCTTAGAATCCAGTCAAGGGTTGAGACTTGAGAGAAGTAGGTTTTGGCTGCACCCCTTTTTCTTCGAACTTCAGTTGGGGTCATATTTGGCTTCAACAGTTCTGGTGCGGTGAGCGTGGAAGGCAGCTGATACAAGAAAGCCTTGAGTTTTGCCCCATGGCTGGAGGTGAAGGTGAAGGGTCAGGTTCTGGAGGATCCCCCACCCGGGGAGAGGAAGCAACGAGGAGGATGCTGGATGAGTTCAGGAGAGAGGTTCTGCAAACAATCAGTTTGGCCTTCTCGGCAAGAGGCGAGTGGGCCACCCCTCAGGTCCCAATTGAAGAGGTCCCGCTCTTAGGCGAGAACGCCCCGGGGCAGCGCCCGGGGAAGGAGGTCCCGGGGGAGGCTGGCGAGAGAGACGTGGCGGCGCGGGAGCTATTCCCGGGCCAGAGCCAGCGCCCGGGCAAGGAGGCGCTGTCGGATCCGGGCGAGAAGGAGGCGGCGGTGCGGGAACTCTTCCCAGGGCACGGTCTCGCGGATCGGGCAAGTCAGCCGAGGCCGCGAGACGTACCTTCTCGCCATGCGGGAGGCGAGAGCCCATTTAGCGAGCTCATCATCTCGGCTCCGGTACCGGAGGGGTTCCGGGAGCCCGACATGTCCTACTACTCGGGGAAGGATGACCCGGTGCAGCACGTACAGTGGTTTGAAGACGTTGTGTCAATAAGGCAGATGACAGATGCCTTCAAGTGCCGGCTGTTCGCCATCACGTTGAAAGAGAAGGCTCGGGACTGGTTCCACCAGTTGCCAGCAAGGTCAATCTACTGTTTTGAAGATCTGCGGAGAAGTTTCTTGTTGAGGTTCTCAACCTCAAAGAAGCGGAAGAAGGAAGCGGAGTGTCTGTTTGCGATGAGGCAGAGGCCAGATGAGACGCTGGGTCACTATGTTGACCGGTTCCAGGAGGAGATCCTGTTGGTCCAGGAGGTTCCAGGGTACGCGCTGATGCTGGCCTTCACCCTGGGGCTGAGACCGAGATTTTTTAGCATGGAGTTGAAGAGGGTGCCACCCCTCTCCTTCGAGGAGCTCATGAAGAGGGCGGCAAAGGAGATTGACTTCGAGAGAGCAAACCCAGCGTTCGCCAGGAAGTTGGCCAAGCTAGCAGAGGATGACGGGAAGGAACTAGCAGCGGGAAGGCAGAAGGAGCTGAGGGAACAGAGGGAGCAAAGGGAAGAAAGGAGAAGGGAGGAGCCCCAAAGGTTTGGGCAGCAGCAGGGTTGGGGGGCCCGGGAGCCGAACAACCGGTTAGGTTGGAGGCCCCAGGAGGGTCGCCCCCAGGGCCCAGGAGAAGGCTATCAGGGGAGAGATAACCTGCGGGAGCCCCGGAGGTTTGATCGACCGGCATGGAGACAGGAGCCGAGGGGTCGTCCCCCGCCACCGCAGGAGGCCATGGAAGTAGGGAGGGGGAGAGGAGCAGCCAGGGGAGCTCGAGGAGGTAGAAGAGGTAGGGGAGACGGAAGAAGGGGCGGGGAGGCATTGCCTTTTTGTGACTTCCACCAGGAGGAAGGTCACGCAACGGTCACCTGCCCGGAGTTCTTAGAGTTGAGGGAGGCCAGAGGAGCAGGGAGGCAGGATCCACCGATGAGGATAGTGGAGGTGCAGCAGGGCGAAGTGGAAGACAGATGCGAAGACCGGGTGGATGTAGGGACCCGGGGAGGAATCGGGGTGATTCACAGAGGAGTGGGGATTGAGGCAACCCGCAAGGGGAGCCTGCAAACCATGTACCGGAGGGGGGTGGCCTCCACCTCCCAGGTTCCCCCACCAGAAGAAAAGATTACTTTCTCATCAGCGGACATGCCAGACTATGAAGATCCATTCTGCGACGCCCTGGTGATCCAGACGGCGGTGGAAAACTATACGGTCTCAAGGATACTGGTAGATAACGGGAGCTCGGTTAATGTCATCTTCAAGAAGGCTTTTGATGAGATGAGGGTTGAAGGGAAGAGGGTCTTGACATCGGATGGACCTCTGTTCGGGTTCTCCGGGGAGAGAAAGGAGGTAGAAGGAGGAGTAGGGTTGCACGTAAGGTTGGGGGGCGTGTCGCGGAACTGCAGGTTCGTGATCGTGGACGCCCCGAGCAGCTATAATGTCATCTTTGGGCGCCCCCTCATCAGCGCCTTTCGCTGCGTCCCCTCCTCGTTCCATCAGTGCCTTAAGTTCAACAATGGGGGGGGTGCAGGTCAGGGTAAGAGGAGACCCGAAGGTGGCAAGGCAATGTTACGTTACAGCAGTCAACACCGTTTCGTGGATGGCGGAGGCAGAAGAGTTGGAGATAGAGATGGCGGCCCTAGAGGAGGTTGTTGAGGATGAGGAGATGGTCTTAGAGGGGGCAAGAGGGATAGCTGGGGAGGAAGACGGAGGAAAGGAGACTGAGAAGCTGCAAGGAGATGTGCAGGCGGTCCCGGGGGACGGGGAGCAGGAGAGCCCGGAAGGGGCGTTAGAAGTAGAAGGGCAAGCGGCGGGAGAAGTCGTGAGAGAGGCCCCGAGGGGCGTAGAAGTCGAGCAGCAGCAGCAGGGGGGTAGAAGCGATGGAGATTGAGGAGGAGAGAGAAAGAGGAGAGCTGGAGCTGGAGGAAGAGGCAAGGACCGGTTGGGAGCAGTCGCGGCTGGAGCCGGCCGAAGAAGTGGTGGAGATGGAGGTCTTCACCGACGCAGGAAAAGTACAAAGGGTGCGGGTCAGCGGGGGCTTGAGTCTCGAGGCCCGGGAGCAGGTGCGGGCTTGCATTCAAAGCAACGTTGACATCTTCGCTTGGAGCGCGGCGGACATGCCGGGCATCGACGCCGACGTAGCCTGCCACCGCCTGAACTTGGACCCCCGCACCCGCCCCATCCGTCAAAAGATGAGAGCCGTCGCCACCAAGCTGGAGGAGCCCATTCGCGAGGAGGTCAAGAAGCTCCTGGAGGCGGGCTTCATCTCAGAGATCCAGTATCCAGGCTGGATCTCCAATGTGGTAATGGTGAAGAAAGGATGTGGTAAATGGAGGATGTGTGTTGACTTTTCTTTGTTGAATAAATCATGCCCTAAGGATTGCTACCCCCTGCCTCGGATCGACGCGCTGGTTGATTCAGTCGTCGATTTTTCTGTCATGAGTTTTTTAGATGCTTTTTCAGGTTATCACCAGATCCGGATGCACCCTCCTGACACCAAGGATGTTTCCTTCATCACGAGGGAGGGATGCTTCAGTTACAAGATGATGCCCTTTGGGTTAAAGAACGCAGGGGCTACCTATCAGCGCATGATGGATCGGGTCTTCCGGGACCAGAGGGGGAGGAACTTGGAGGTCTACGTCGACGACCTAATGATCAAAAGCAAGTGCATGGTTTCGCACCTGCAAGACCTTGAGGAAACATTCGCCACCCTGAGAAGGTTTAAAATGAGGCTGAATCCCTTGAAGTGTGTCTTCGGGGCCAGCCGCGGGAAGTTCCTCGGGCATCTTCTGACTCCGGCGGGGGTGGAGCCCAACCCGGACAAGGTCAAGGTCATCCTGGATTTGAAGTCGCCACGCGACGCCAAGGAGGTCCAGCACTTGACAGGCAAGCTGGCTGGGCTAAGCAGGTTCCTCTCCAGGGCAGGAGACAAGTGTTCTTCATTCTTTAAGGTGCTGCGGGGGAATCAAAGGTTCGAATGGACGGCCGAGTGCGAAGAGGCCTTCCAAGGGCTGAAAAGACAACTCTCCCAGGCTCCCCTCCTTCAGAGCCCAAAGGCTGGGGAGGACCTGACCTTGTACCTCGGGGTAGGAGCAGAGGCGGTGAGCTCCGTCCTAGTGAGGGAAGAAGGAAAGAAGCAGTTGCCCATCTACTACGTCAGCCGGATATTGAGGAAAGCGGAGCTCCGCTACCCCATCCTGGAAAAGCTCGCTTACGCCTTGGTCATCTCGGCAAGAAAACTCCGACCATACTTTCAAGTGCATTCGATCAGGGTGGTGACCGACCACCCTCTTCGTAAGATCTTCGAAGGAGTGGAGCACTCAGGAAGACTGGCTAAATGGTCTATCGAGCTAAGCGAATTCGACATCTCCTTTGTCCCCAGGCTCTCCATCAAGGCACAGGCAGTGGCTGACTTCCTAGCAGACTACATCGTTGAGGTCGAGGCGGGAGAGCAGCCACCTCGAGAAGCATGAAAGTTGATGGTGGATGGGGCCTCAGGAAGGCACTCCCTAGGGGCGGGGGTGGTGTTGACAAGTCCTCAGGGGGTAACCATAGAGCAGGCGGTCATTCTACATTTCCCCGTGACCAACAATCAAGTGGAATATGAGGTCGTGATCGCCGGCCTCCGTCTGGCAAAGGAGCTGGAGATTCAGGATGTGGAAGTCTTCACTGATTCAAAGGTAGTAGCATCGCAGATCCGGGGAGAATTTGAAGCTCGGGAGCCTACCCTCATCAGGTACCTCTCCAAGGTAAGGGCGATCATCGGAGGTTTCCGGTCATTCTCAATTCAACATGTTCCAAGGGAAGAAAGTGTAGCCGCCGATCGACTAGCCAAGTTCGGACCTCGCGGGGGAGGGACCTTGACGGAGCTATTCCGACCGGCTATTGAGGAAGGAGAGTTGATGCTGGTGGATCGGCAACCCTCGTGGGTAGATCCGTTTGTGGCCTTCCTAACCACCGGTGAACTGCCTGAGGGGACCAAGGTCGGGAGAAGCTTCAAGCGCAAAGCGGCTCACTACTTGATGATGGAGGGGGGTCTGCATCGTAAGATGTTGTCAGGGATCCTAGCTAGATGTGTGACCGAAGAAGAAATCCCGAAGATTTTAAGGGAGGTGCACTCGGGCGAGTGCGGCAGTCACTCTGGAGGAAGGACACTGGAGGCAAGGGTGGTCAGACAGGGGTACTTCTGGCCCACCCTAAGGAAGGATGCCATGGAGTTTGCAAGGAGGTGTCAAAAATGTCAGCTCTACGCCCCCCTTCAACTCTTGGCAGCTCAGAGGCTCCGGAGTATCACGGCACCATGGTCATTTGCTATCTGGGGAATGGACTTAGTTGGGCCCTTTCCTCCGGCTAGTGGGCGGAGGAGGTTCCTCTTGGTCATGGTCGATTATTTCTCGAAGTGGCTAGAGGTTAAAGTCTTAGCCAAGGTCACCTCGCAGGTCATAAGGAATTTCATCTGGGGGGAAATCATTTGTAGACATGGGTTGCCCCAAGCGATAGTGACCGATAACGGCCCCCAGTGTGCCAGCGAGGAGTTCATCAGCTTCTGCGCTCAACTAGGGATAGATCTCCGGTTTGCCTCCGTCCATCACCCTCAGAGTAACGGCCAAGTGGAAGCAGCAAACAAAATCATTGTAAACCTACTAAAGAAGAAGGTGGAAAATTTGAAGTGAAATTGGGTGGAGCAGCTCCCATCGGTCCTGTGGGCACTACGAACGACTCCGAACACGGCCACCGGTGAGACCCCCTTCAAGCTCTCTCATGGGTGTGAAGTCGTCCTACCAGTGGAGTTCGAGGTCCGGTCCCCGCGAGTTTTAGTCGCGGGCGAAGGGGACGAGGCTTGGAGGGTGGAGAATGAAGAGGGGCAGCGCCTCTCGTTAGATATGGTGGAGGAACTGCGGGACGTGGCGGCTATCAGGCAAGAAGAGATCAAGCGACGGATGGCTAAACATTTTGATAAGCATGTCAGGGTCAAGCAGTTCGCTGAAGGGGATCTGGTGCTGAGAAAGGTCGACGCGGCGGGAAGGTCGGCTCCTGTGGGTAAGCTCCACCCGAACTGGGAAGGTCCATACATTGTGAAGGAAGTCCTCGGAACGGGGGGATACTACCTCCAGGACGTGGAGGGAAGAGCCCTAAGCCACACGTGGAGTGGTGATGATCTAAAACGCTTCTACCCCTGAGGGGGGAAGGATGTAACCATGTATTTCAAAAATAAATTTATTATACTATATCGAATGGCTTTTTCTTAACTGTTGCCAAGTTTTTCATAATATAACGTGATCATTCGTTTTGTAACACCCGAGCTCGGCTCGGCCCCAGGTAGACCCGCTGCGCAGGCTCTCATCTAGCTGGCAGGTCCGTAGGCTCGCCTGTGGGGGATAGGTTGGGTTGGTTTGAGATCTTCATCGGCACCCCGAGCTCGGCTCGGCCCCAGGTAGACCCGCTGCGCAGGCTCTCATCTAGCTGGCAGGTCCGTAGGCTCGCCTGTGGGGGATAGGTTGGGTTGGTTTGAGATCTTCATCGGCACCCCGAGCTCGGCTCGGCCCCAGGTAGACCCGCTGCGCAGGCTCTCATCTAGCTGGCAGGTCCGTAGGCTCGCCTGTGGGGGATAGGTTGGGTTGGTTTGAGATCTTCATCGGCACCCCGAGCTCGGCTCGGCCCCAGGTAGACCCGCTGCGCAGGCTCTCATCTAGCTGTCAGGTCCGTAGGCTCGCCTGTGGGGGATAGGTTGGGTTGGTTTGAGATCTTCATCGGCACCCCGAGCTCGGCTCGGCCCCAGGTAGACCCGCTGCGCAGGCTCTCATCTAGCTGGCAGGTCCGTAGGCTCGCCTGTGGGGGATAGGTTGGGTTGGTTTGAGATCTTCATCGGCACCCCGAGCTCGGCTCGGCCCCAGGTAGACCCGCTGCGCAGGCTCTCATCTAGCTGGCAGGTCCGTAGGCTCGCCTGTGGGGGATAGGTTGGGTTGGTTTGAGATCTTCATCGGCACCCCGAGCTCGGCTCGGCCCCAGGTAGACCCGCTGCGCAGGCTCTCATCTAGCTGGCAGGTCCGTAGGCTCGCCTGTGGGGGATAGGTTGGGTTGGTTTGAGATCTTCATCGGCACCCCGAGCTCGGCTCGGCCCCAGGTAGACCCGCTGCGCAGGCTCTCATGTAGCTGGCAGGTCCGTAGGCTCGCCTGTGGGGGATAGGTTGGGTTGGTTTGAGATCTTCATCGGCACCCCGAGCTCGGCTCGGCCCCAGGTAGACCCGCTGCGCAGGCTCTCATCTAGTTGGCAGGTCCGTAGGCTCGCCTGTGGGGGATAGGTTGGGTTGGTTTGAGATCTTCATCGGCACCCCGAGCTCGGCTCGGCCCCAGGTAGACCCGCTGCGCAGGCTCTCATGTAGCTGGCAGGTCCGTAGGCTCGCCTGTGGGGGATAGGTTGGGTTGGTTTGAGATCTTCATCGGCACCCCGAGCTCGGCTCGGCCCCAGGTAGACCCGCTGCGCAGGCTCTCATCTAGCTGGCAGGTCCGTAGGCTCGCCTGTGGGGGATAGGTTGGGTTGGTTTGAGATCTTCATCGGCACCCCGAGCTCGGCTCGGCCCCAGGTAGACCCGCTGCGCAGGCTCTCATCTAGCTGGCAGGTCCGTAGGCTCGTCTGTGGGGGATAGGTTGGGTTGGTTTGAGATCTTCATCGGCACCCCGAGCTCGGCTCGGCCCCAGGTAGACCCGCTGTGCAGGCTCTCATCTAGCTGGCAGGTCCGTAGGATCGCCTGTGGGGGATAGGTTGGGTTGGTTTGAGATCTTCATCGGCACCCCGAGCTCGGCTCGGCCCCAGGTAGACCCGCTGCGCAGGCTCTCATCTAGCTGGCAGGTCCGTGGGCTCGCCTGCGGGGGATAGGGTTGGTTTGGTTGGCCTGGTTTGGGCAAGGCAGGAGGCGCATTGGGAATACAAAAGGAAAAAGATAGGATAGATCTCGGCAGGGAAGTCCCCGTCAAAGAGATCTCGCAGTGGGGAAGGAGCTTTCGCCAAGAAGACTCTTAACATTCTCGAACAAATGGGCGGGATCGTTAGGCGGCGATCCAGAAGGGACTCATGCAGGCTAAAGAGCACGGTTCCGTCTCAAGGGTGCGCGAGCCACGCTTCCGCCTAGCAGTTCGCAGCAGGTTCCCGCCTAAGGATTCGCGCAGGATCCCGCGGATCCATCTCTAGGGAAGGCTATCTTAAGACGACCAGGGGCCTCGACGGAAGCACGCGTAGACGACGTCCGACCACAACAATTACATCAGGCGCATTCGCAATAACGGAGCGAGATATTTACAAATAGAAACATTGGCATTAAATATATTAAAAGAACAAACTAGTAACGTCTCGCGTTTACATTGAGGCGGAAGAAAAAAGCAGAGGCGGAAAGGAAAGGAAGAGGAGGCCCTTCACGGGGACAAGCTGTACCCCTCTGAGCTCCCGCTGGAGCTCTCGCCGGAGCTCTCCCCGGAGGTCTCGCCACCCGCCGCAGGGGACTTCGGGACGTCCGAGGGTGGGGTATCAGGGGCGCCCGGGGGCTTTGGAATGGGCTCGAAGAGCCATGGAACAAGCTGTTGAGCGGTGATGTCTTTGCCCCTCCCGTCCCAGCAGTCGATGTCGCGCAGCGTCTTCAGCGTCAACTTTACGGTAGCTTGCGCGTTCCCCTGGAGCAGCTTGTCGATGTCATAAGCCGAGTAATGCTGGCTCTTCAATCTCTCGTCCAACGGAGGGGCTGCACTCGCCTCAAGGCGCGCGATCTGCTCCCGCAGGAGAACGTTGTCGTATCGGGCCTGAGACAGCTCCTCGCGAAGTGCGGCTTGGGCGGAATCCTGAACGGCGGAAGGTTAGCATAAGAGAAGAGTTAGGGAGGCGAGAACAAGTGATTGTGAAAGGTCTCGCTTACCCCTTCCGCTTGGCGCGAGGATAACATTTGCTGGGCCTCGGCCAGCTCCTTGGCCAGAGTAGCCGCCTGAGCCACCGCATCGTCCCTGGCCTTGAACATGTCCTGAAAGTTGCGGTCAATCGTGATGCTCCGCCGGGCACACATGTGCGCAAGCTCCAGCCCACGCATCAAAGCGCGGGTGGAGTCATAGGCCAGCAGCCGGGTCGACATCCTGTCGTAGATGCTGGCGTCCTCCCGGCTGTAGAGACAATACCCTAGGGCGAACGCTTCGCCGGTAACCTCGTCTCGCTCTACCCAGCTTGGCAAGAGGGACGAGATCGACACCTTGTTGGCGTCAGGATCCCATTGCAGCAGCGGCTTGTTTTCCGCGTCCAAGCACCTCATGCCGAGACCAAAGTTACGATGGCCCTGCGGCACCTCGTCAGACAGGGGTTGGCCGGAGGTCCCGGCGGTGGCATCCTCGCTCTCTGCGGCACCAGGGGCCCGAGGGTTCTCGGCAGGAGTCCCGGGGCCGCCCCTGGTGGCCGCAATCCTGCTTACTGCCTGCAAGACCTCCTCAAAGGAGCGGCCGGCAGGGAGAGGTTGGACGGGCGGCACCACGACAGCCTTGCCCTTCTCGGTGTCCGTTGTCTTGGGTCTCTTGATTGGTTGAGGCGCGGAGGCACCAGGCTTTCGCTTCACGACACCGCTTAAAGGGGGAGGGCCCGGCTCTTTTCGGCAGGCTTGCGCAGCGGCTTTCGCAAGAGCCAGTGGGTCCCTAGGAGGTTGACTCCCTCCGGCACGAGCCTCGTCGAAAGGCTGGCGAAGGGGGATCTCGCGCTCTCCTGAAAAATCAATAGCGATAAGTTCCAACCTTGGAAAAAGCAAGAAAAAGACAAATAAAGGCGAGACCCTACCTTCTCCCGGAAGTACAGGGGAAAGAGAGTCGACGTCTCGCCGGAGGTAGAGGACGTCGAAGTCCTTGGTTCCGAAGAACTCAAGGAGGGCGCTCTCGCGGGAGCCCAAGGACGGAGGCTTATAGGCGGCATCCTCGTATTGGATGGGGGCAAGGGGTACGTTCCCGAAGTCGCCGGAAACGTAGATGAACCTCTCGCCCCAGTGATGATGCTTGTTAGCGAGACCGATCGTCTTCAGCAGTTGCCCGGAGAAGAACACCACGCCTCCTTTCGCGCGGAAAGTAAATAGCTTGCGGAAGATCGGCAAGCTAAACTCGATCCTCTCGGACCGCATATAGCATATGAATGCCACGAGAATGGCAACTGAATTCGGGTTCAGCTGCGCGGGAACCACCCCGTAGTACCGGAGGGCCTGCCGCATCTCAGGCCATAGCGGGAGGCGGAAGCCCACCTCGAAGTGTTCTATAGGGATGGCGAGCTCCCCCTCCCCAGCGGTGTTTACTTTGTCGTGATTACTCGGGTTCCGCGCGGTGAAGCCGGCGGGAACGTGCTGAGTCTTAATCTGGTTGAACTCTTCCACGGTGAGAGTGCAGGAAGGGAAAAGATGCTTTTGGAAAGCTTCCGCGCAATTGGATCGTCCTTCACCTCCGCCCGGGACGTATACAGCCAGCATGAGTGGGAGCTGCACAAGACATATGAAGCTAAACGGAACATCTTCTTCAGGACCAACACTGCGGCAGATAAAGCTCCTCCTCCCAGATACTATCCAAAGCCCAAGGAGTACGTTGAGAGGCAAAGAAAGAAGTTTCTGGCTCAAAAACACAAGGATGACCTAGCCAAAGAGCAATAGACAGAAATTTATAGCTTATCATTTCCTCATGAACACATTTATCTTTTCCTATTGATATATGAACAATCTTGGGAATATATATATATATATATATGTATATGAATTTATGAAGTTTGAAGGCGAGATCTACAAGGAGAGGGCGAGAGCGAGAACGGTACGAGAACAGAAGTAGAAGGCGGAGACGGGCGAGAGCTTTGAAGAAACCGCGAGAGCAACAGGAAAGGAGAGAGACTGGGGTCGGAGAAATGAATGTGGTAGGTGAACCTCCTATTTATAGGAAATTGTGGTAATGATGGCTGTTTTCAGAAAGGCGGCGGGGGTACAGCCGGCGCGTCCTAGGTCAGCGGCGCTTCGTTTTTCCCGCCCGAGTTTGACAGTGACCGATTGACTAAGTGACTAGCGCAAACGTCGCAAGAGGTCATGCGACGGGCAAGATAGGCGGAAGCAAGGTGACTCTCGCCACCCAAGAACCCGGGAAAATAACTCATACGCACACAATAATAGAAAATTTTAAAGACCGTGTTATTGCTCTCGCTCAGCGAGAGCGGGATGAAATAATAAGCGATAACGTGCAGAACCATTAGTTACAACTCTAAGAAAGTAAATAAGGGTACATCAGAGAAGGGGAGGCCTGGGGAAGAGGAGGGGAGGTCTCGCGCTTCAGTATGGCTCCCAGTGCCATTTCCCTTGCTCCCACCGCCATTTGCCTCGATCCCGCAGCTTGGTCCGGGGTGGCGCCTGCGGGTTGAAGTAGGACGACAGAACGCTGCATCCCAGGTCAACCCGGCGGGATAGATCCCGGATGCGCTCGATACACCTCTCGGGTGAGGATCCAGCGGTAGCTCCCCCCGGCCGGTCCATCTCACCGATAAGATAATCTCGCTCCAGGGTCTCTAGCCTCTTCTCCACTGACTGGCGAAACTCTCTTGCCGCAAGGTCGCGGACCCGTTCTCGCCGGATGAGCTTCGACAGAATGGCGGCGACCTTCTTCCCCCGTCTTTTCGCGCTCCCGGCACCGGTCAGGATCTCCTCCATCTCGTCAGACGAAGGGAAGGGAGAGCTCTCGCCATCTTCTCCCTCTCTTTCTTCTTCTTCTTCTTCTTCTTCTTCTTCCTCCTCCTCTACCTCAGCGCCAAGCCGCGAGCCCATGTCCCATGTCAAAAGAGTCCCCATTTTAGCGGGAGCTAAAGGATAACTGCGATAAAGTTTCTGTATACCTTCAGAATGACGAGGCCCCCCGGTTGACGGCAAGCGAGAAGACCCAGCCCCCCCCCCCCCCCTCAGCTCCAAAGAGGAGGTGGATTGACTTTCCTTTTCCGGGGGGGTAAACTTTGCGAATAGTGATCCCGGCTTGGTCAGGAGCGGGGGAGCGAGCCTCCTCTCCCGCAGGAGGGATAGCATCTAACAAAGGCGCGGAGAACTCGGCGGCATTTCCTCCCGCCGGTAGGGAGGAATCAACCACACGGGTGGATTGATTTGCAGCTCTCGCCCCGCTCCCCCGGGTGGCGAGGTCTGGTGGTGCAGAAACCGACGCTGCGAGAAATCAGATCAGCATTTAAAGATGCAAGTCAAGGGCGAGAGGGGAACCTTTACCAGCGGTGTTCGGGTCTGGTGGAGGGGCCGCCTCGGGAACCTGTGCTTGATCATCGTGATGGCTAGAGGGTGGATCCAAAGGTTCTCGCGGGGACGCGGCAGCGTCAGGAACCGTCTCCTGCGAGAGGTATCACGTTAAACAACTGAACAGCTGGTTTTTAGTAATTGGTATATCGGGCTTACCTTCCGCGGCGAGGGGCCGTCCGCGCGACTAGGGGTCGGGGTGGGCGGGCTCCTGTTCTCGCGGGACAGGTCCCGCTGAACCACCTTCGCCTTCTTCTTCTTCTTCTTAGGCAGAGAAGGCTCAGCAACCGACGATTGTCTCGCTAACCATGGGGCAACCAGGGCGCTGTTAGCCCTAGCTCGCGCCTGCGCCGCGTTAATGCGGTCCTGCAGATCCTGCGGAAGCGGTTTGTCAGCACGCTTGGAAGGCATAGCGAGAGAAGGCGAGAGCTCAGGGGAGAATGATGACTCGAGTGAAGTATTATGACCGTCTATCGGCACACATATTTATAGGCATCGTACGGCCCACCGAAAGATTCTCTGATGTTGACACGTGCTCAGCGAATATTTTGGGTTGGACATGTCTTTTCGAGCGCGGTGCTAGCTCAAAAAGAGCGGGGATTGTGTACAACCTCATATTCGCTGAGCCAGACAATGAGGCACAATGATCACATTTGGGTTAGCCGAAATGTTCCCGCCCTAAGGGAGATCTCGCCCAAAGAAGGCGAAACCGATTGCGCATGATCGTTGAACGAGGAACCGTAGGCCAAGATCGTCGAGCGCGGCCTGCGCGGAAGCGCTTGCGCCCGAGCCAAGCCCCTATCTCAAAGAGTTCTCGCCTACGCCGGGCGAGAACGTTCGCGCGAGGCCCTAGGCAGGGGTCTCGCCACAGCTCTCGCCGAGTGGGGCCCAGGGCCTTAGGAAGAATGTACTAATTGCCCTCAGGAGAAATTACTTCAGTACCCCCAGAAAAACAGCGGGATTCGGCTATTGGCAGACCAATTAGGGGTTTTTCAGTAAATTCAGGATAGCAAAACGCTATAAATAGACCCATAAGGGCTCCTTAGAAAGCAAGCTATCATTGTCTCTCAAAATTTCAGTGCTTTCTGAAGAGCTCCTAGCCCAGCTTTGGCTTTGGAGGGGAAGCTCTCAGGGATCTTCCGGGTGTGAGGTGGGACCTCCCTGCTGAGGCTATTGGGTCGGTCTTAGGTCCTTAGAATCCAGTCAAGGGTTGAGACTTGAGAGAAGTAGGTTTTGGCTGCACCCCTTTTTCTTCGAACTTCAGTTGGGGTCATATTTGGCTTCAACAGTGGTGAAGACGCTGAAGTGTCAAGATTCACCGATAATGTGTCCTGAGTGCACGGGGTGTTTGGCCGTGCGAGCCTACACCTGTGGCGAAGCATGTTTGCACTATATTGTTTAGCTGGGCTAATGAATTGCAGGGAAGGAGCACCGCCGTCCCGAGTTAGGGCGGGGTCGTTATAATTTGGTGTTTGCCACCGTGCGGTGGAATGTTGCTTGCAGGTGCTGCGGAGCCGAGTACCAAATAGCGGGCTGGAGCCCATGTTGTTGTGTTGGCCCTAGAAAGCCAAAGCGAATAGTTGTACTTTATTTTGTCATGTGTGGCCGGCCTGCGAGTCGATGTATGGAAAACATTATATTATTAAGTGAACTCCTGTAAGGCCATAAGGCCGTGTACCTTTCAGTGTATTTGTTTTCATTCCAGTGGTAGTGGTTGTGGACATTCATGCTTTTTTGGATTCAAGTTTGGGTTCTTTCAACTGTTTAAAAGCTTCCGCTAGAGTGTTCTGTGTTAGGACGAGTAGTCTTAATTGGATAGTTTGGTTATTCATACGTAACCCTTCTGACTGTCCGTGGTATATGGTGTCGGGTTCTAGCTGGACCTTCTACTATATGTCATACGACGGATGGGGGTGTTATATGGGGTCTGAGTCCGCGGCCTGGGCGAACTGCTGGTTGCGGCCTGTGTGACCATGGCTTGGTCTTAGTGGTGTGGCTGCTCTTGAGGAGCGGCCTGTGCGGCCTGGTGTGCAGCCTGAGCGGTCTGCTGTGCGGCCTGGTTGGCCTATGGCCAAAGAAGTCGAGCTTCTAGCGAAGCGGCCTGAGCGGACTGCGGTCTGCGGTTTGTTGGCGGACTTGTCTTTTTGCGTCCGCGGAGTCCGCACTTGTGGATTGGCTTTGGAAATTGTCTTTGGTTCTTGCCGAGCTCTCCATGGTGTGTTGGATGGTTCATCCTTGTGGCGGACTGTCCTGCTGATTGGCGGTCTGGATCTTCTATGTCCGCCGTGCTCGCGCCAGTTGCTTGATGAGCTGTTGGACTTGGTCACACTCTGTGACAAGTCCATGGTGTTCGCAGAGTCCGCAGAGTCCGCTGTTGACCGGGCGGACTGTCTGTTGGTCGTGGACTCGTGGCGGACGGTGGCTTTATTGTCGAGCTGGGCGGACTGCCTCTTTGCCCGCGTACAGTGTGCAGACTGATGTAGCTTCTGTTGTGGTTGTGTCCGCGTGCTGTGGTGTGTTGCGGACTGGTGCAGCATGTGTTGCGGATGTGTCCGCATGCTGTGTTGGATGGCGGTCTGGCGCGTTGCTTGCGTTGGGCGGACTGGCGCTGTGTCATGTGTTGTGCGGGCTGACTTGTGTTCGCATAATGGCGGACTGTCTTTGTCCTGGCGCTTGGAGGTTGGTCTGGCCAAGTCCTTGCGGACTTGGCGGACTGGTTGTGTTAGCGCGCAGGCTGGGGCGGTGTTTCTATTCACTAGGGTTGTGACCACACTCCTCACCTCACTTATAAATAGACCCCCCCCTGACACATCTACAGTAACAGAGTGAACAATAAGTGGGGCTTGGTCATTTGTTGCGGTCTGGATTTTTCTGTCCGCGCGGGTTGAGTAGAGTTAATTATGTGTTGTGTGCAGGTCGCGCGACTAGCTTCAAGGAGCCAGGAGTTTGTCTTTGACTTCGGTCAAGTTCTGTGAAGTGTGCGATCTCTGCAGTCTCAGCAGGTCGCCTCTGCGGCTTGTCAGTTCTCTGCTTCAGTATTTCCAAGTTCGGATAACCTGTCCGCCGGTCTCAGGCGGGTAGGCGGTTTGTTCTTCAGTTCTTCAACAGTCAGCGAATAACGGTGTGTCCACGCGACCTCGCGGTCTCGGCGGACTCCGTGTTCTATTAGGCTTGTAGCAGCAGCAGTTCGGGCGGCTTCGGCGACTTCGGCGGACTGGGCGGTCTCCAGTGTTATCCGCTCGGCTTGTTTTGTGCTCCCTGTTTTAGCTTATGTACTGGTGAAGTCATGTCTCGCTATGTATACCTCGCCCTGTAAAGAAGTGTTAATAAAAACAGATCGGCTTGTTCTTTTATTTGCTTTTGGTGTTAGCTTGCTCTTTGGGCTTCCGCTTGATCAAGGTGTGAACTGGATAGTTCTGAGAATATTAATTTGGCTTTAGGCTATCTTGCTGACCACCTTGAGAAAATTCAACACGGCTTTGGGAGGTGATGGGGTTGCGGGGTCAGGGCCGATGTCAGGCATTAGGAGCAAGATCATGATGTGAGGAGGTTACGGCGGTTTGTGGCTTGCGGTGGGCTTTGCGATTTTGTTGCGCAAAACAGAGAGAGGCGTGGCCGAGTATGTGGAATAGGGTTCTAGGTGGGGGCTTTAGGTATGGAAGGAGGGTTGCAAATGTAAGGAGAAAACAAAAGGATACAAAGGATTACCTAGGAGTTATTACCTAGGACATCACGAAGACATCATCATGAGAGGATCGTCATATTCCAGAAATTTTCTTTTTCCAAAATCATTCATCAAATGGTGGTCGCCCCCTACTCTTATTTATAATAAACTACCCTGGGACATCTCTTACGTCAACTATTATGATTGACTGTTAATGCAAAAGACCCGATTACATTAAATAAAGATGGAAAAATACAATGTAATACACGAAAATGCAAGTAAACGAAAATCCAAATGCATCCATATAGTAAGATTGTTGATCCAGAGATGCCAAATATGGAAGGTGGTCCATCAACCCCAAGCAGACCCAAAACTTGTGCCCCACTGCATATCTGAATCGGGGATCTCCATCATGATGACTTCAAAAAAAACCTGAGGTGTGAAGGTGATGCACAGATTTGATTTTTCATTTAGGGAACAATTTGTTGTTAAGATTACAAATTCCAAGGATAACATCTTCCACATAGCAAGATAGAGTTACTAAGTATATATAACCAATAGAGTTACTAATCAAGTATATTATAACCAATAGAATTACTAGCCTTAACAAATTATTTGCATTATTGTCTATCATAAATTTATGACAAGTGTGATCAGGTGCTTCCCCAATCCCGAGTCACTTATAAGTGACTGACCTGACCAAAGCAGAAAACAGGGACCAGAGGCCGCCCAGTCTCCATTGCTATCCTTACAAATCCATTTCTTGATTTGAGAAAAGCGACCTATTAATAAGACCAAAATACAGTATTAGCATAAAATATAGTACATAACAAGGTTTCACTACACTATTGATAATGAAAGCTTAATATAAACTTTAGATGGTGAATTTCAAAGTAAAAGAAGATGAAAAAAACAGTAATTTCTACTCTGCTGGTTGGTGACGGAGCGTCACGACCAACACACGTGTTTTCCCGCAGGAGGCAGTGATCTGCTGCTCGGATGGACGATCAGAGTCCGTGGGTGCGTCCAGATGATGATTCTGAGTCAAATTCGTATTTTAATTTTTGAGTTGCATTTAATGTCCAATCGGCCAAAACAACATATGTCGTTCGATTTAGGGTAGTTTAGATGTGGTTATGCTGCAGCAGTTATTGTAGAGTTTATAAATAAGCAGTGGCGGTTCAAAGAGGGGGGCATCCTGGGTTTGGAAATCTTCAGAACTTGTCGGTCTACTTCAGGTGAGACGCCTGACAGCACTCCGCCAGGGCGCGAGGCCCCTTCCGCCTTCCACATCCTCTCTGATCAACACCACCGCCCAGTGAGACTCCAGGCAAGCCCTCTCCTGCTCTTCCGCCTCTTCCCGCCAGCCTCGTCTCCCTCTCCCATCAACCCTAGCCTTCCCTGCAACAACCGACGTCGCCGCCCCCTCCCTCTCCTGTCAACCCCAGCCTTCCCTCCAACAATCGACGCCACTGCCTCCTCCCTTTCCTGTCAACCTCTAGCCCGCCTTGCTACAACCCGACGCCGCCGCCTTTTACTTCTCCTAACAGCCCTCTCCCCACCCTCAAGCCCCCTCAACATACTTTCACTCATCCAGATCTTCTTTCCAACCCATCCGTGGACTCCACTCACCTATCCCCGTTAATCCTCCCCTCTTTTCCTGAAATACAGTGCCCTTACCCCACCATCAGCCCGAATCTACACCTCTGCTACAACCCAGGATTGCCCTCCAACAACCGCATTTGTCGCAGCCTATGTGTGTGAGCTATGGTATAAGCCAATCCTTTTATTGTTGTTTATTTCGGAAACTCTTATTGTGGTGGATTTCTATTGTATTGTGCTATTAGTGTACAACCCTGTATTCGCGAACAGTGGGCCCCAAACAAGGCATGCACGCTTTTAAGCTTTTTGGAGATTTTGCACTCTCGGTGGCCAATTTTGGCTCTAGCTTGGAAATATACTAGTAGGGGGAGGAAAAATTGGCCTCCCCCAATGGCTCCTTTGTTGGGGGGCGGGTGTGGCAAGTTGGCTAGCACCCGCCCCGGCCTGTTGAGTTCGAGGTAGGGGCGGGCGTGACGGCCGGGGGGCCGGTCTCGCGCGGGAAGTCTGCAGGCGGGCGAGACCGTCGCGGCCTGGTTCTCGCCCGGGCGGTCTGCTCGCAGGCGAGACCGTCGCGGACTGGTTCTCGCCCGGGCGGTCTGCTCGCGGGCAAGACCGCCGCGGCCTGGTTCTCGCCCGGGCGACCTGCTCGCGGCGAGACGGCCGGCAGCCTGGTCTCGCCCAAGCGGCCTGCCCGGCGGCCTGGAACCACCTCGAGAGTTTGGGGCGGGGGGTTGGCGGCGTGCTTTTACCGCTGTGCCCCTGGGGGCATTTTTACCTCTCTGCCCCCCGGTGTGGGTGTTTCCTATTGGCCCAAAGTCGATTTGCCCCAAGGGCATTTTGGTCATTTTACCCCCAGGACTTAGAAAAACTATAAATAGACCCCCTTGGGTGCCTTTGGAGAGAGACTTTTCCTTGCTTCCTCCTCCCTTAGCTTCTTCTTGGTAGAGTAGAGAGAGCTACTCCAAGGCACCATAGCTCGAGCATTGGCTAGGGAGGGGAAGTGCTCAGGTAGCCTTCCGGGTGTGAGGTGGGACCTCCGCGCTACAGCCGAGGGTCTGTTCCTAGTTTCCCAAGTCTTTGGTCTGTGACGTTCCCCCGAGTGTAGTAGGTGTGAGGTCACCCCTCTTTTGGGACCCCGAACTCCACAGAGACCAAGTTTTTGGTTTCAACATTTTGGTGCGGTGAGCGTGGAGAGTGACTAGCACAGAAGATCTCGGGAGAGTGTCATGACTGGAGGTCAGGGAGGTAGTGATGATCTCGGCGAGCTCCCCAACCCAGGACCTTTTGTGGGGAGTGTTGAAGTTAGTGACCGGGCGGACTGGCGGTTTGTCTTGGCGGGTTGAAGACCGCGCGGTCTGGCGGTTTGTCTCAGCCGGCTTGGAGGCCGGACGGTCTGGCGGTCTGCTCTGGCGGTCTCTCTTCCTCTCTGGTGGTAGCCGTGCGGTTAGCTCTGCTATCTAACCGCGCGGCCTGTGCGGTTTGTTTTGTATAGTCCGCTTAGTCCTGTAAATTTTAGTCTCACATCTCTTATTTGTATTCTCTCATCTCTCCTCCATTCTATATAAAGGAGGGCATACCATTGTAATAGATATCTTTTTTGGATAATAAAGTTTCAATAATTCAAAAGCTTATCCGCTTGTTCTCTACTTTTCGCTTCTTTTCGCTACTTTCTAACATGGTATCAGAGGACACGGACTTTTCCTCCTGATTCTGTGCGCTCTCTGCTTCTAGCAGCCTGTTTTCCGCTATCCGCGACCTCTTTCGCGACTTGCCTTCTCTTCTGTCCGCACGGCTTGTTTCTATCCGCGCGGCTTGTTTTCTGACCGCTGCCCTGTTCGCGCGGCTTGCTTCTTGTTCTCTTCTCCTGGTGCCTTTTCGCAGCGACCTGTTTCCTTGTCGCCGCGCTCCTTGCTCTTTCTTGCTCTCCTAGTCTTTGCGGCTTGTGTCTACCCGCTGCGGACTTCTTCTCCCTGTCCGCTTCTGCTTTCCCCTTATCCGCTTGCCCCTATACTAGCGGTTTGCTGCTGTGATCTGCCTGACCGTGCGGGTTGTTCCTTTCTCACCCGCATCTTGGTCGCGGTCACCTGCCCTTCTCCTCTCTTCTGTTCGCTCGGCCTTTTCAGTCCGCGCGACCTCTTCCCCGCTGTGCCTTTGACCTCTTGCTAGCCGCTGCTGTTCGCGCTCTTGTTATTCCCCTCTACCCGTTCCTGCTTGCTAGTCGCGCCGGCCTCATCTTTTGCCGTGCGACCTGTTCTCCTCTGTTCGCCCGACTTTATCAAGCCGTGCGACTTCTTTCCCTCTGCTTTGCTCTCCTTCTTGGTAGCGGCCTTCCTAGCCGCCCGACCTGTTGCTGTTCGCCCGGCTTGGTGCTCTTTTCTCTTCTTGCGGCTTGTTCTTATCGTCGCGGCTTGCTCCTCTCTTGCCTCCATGGCTTTTCCCTCCTCAGGCCTGTCCGCCTCCGTGGTCACTTCTTCTGGTAGTGCTCATGTTGTTACTCACGGCAGATGGCTCATCGACTCTGGTGCAACCAATCATATGACAGGAAATCCTCAATATTTCTCTCTTCTTGACACACATGCTCAGTTGCCCCCGGTCATTGTTGCTGATGGATCTCCCTCCCCGGTCCATGGGACGGGCATGGTTCAAGTCACTCCCTCTCTCTGCCTGGCTGATACCTTCTATGTGCCCAAGTTTCCGTGCAACTTATTATCGGTTACTTCTTTATGCAAGCAACTACGGTGTTCTGTCATATTCACCCCTAGCTCTTGTACTTTTCAGGATCCGGTTTCCCAACGGACGATTGCTACCGGGACTGAGAGTGGTGGCATCTACTTCCTCGACAACGTCTCTGCTTTCTCCGCCTTCTCCTCCTCCTCTACAGATCTTCTCCAATGGCATCTTCGCCTTGGACATGCTCCTCCCCGAATTCTCCGCCAGCTCTTGCCGCACCTCCCTCCTCATCATCCTCCTCTAAACTGTGATGCATGTCAACTTGGCAAACATCACCGCTCATCCTTCCCCCCAACGCAAAGTCGGGCTCTTCCCGTCCGTTCGACATCGTTCACTCTGACATCTGGGGACCCGCTCCTAACCTCACCATCGGTCGGGGTAGTTCCTATTTTGTCACCTTCATTGATGATTTCTCTCGATGTACATGGGTATATCTTCTCAAAGATCGCTCCGAGCTGTTCTCTGTTTGGACCTCCTTTTATTCTATGGTTAAGACTCAGTTTGATACGTCTATTAAACTTCTTCGTTCTGACAATGCTAAGGAGTATCTTAGCCACGACTTCTCCTCCTTTTGTCTTCACCATGGTGTTATTCGTCAAACAAGTTGTGTCTACACCTCCCAACAAAATGGGGTGGCGGAACGCAAAAACCGTCACCTCCTTGATGTCGCTCGTACTATGATGACTCAAATGCATGTTCCTCGCTCCTATTGGGGATATGCTGTCCTCCTCTCCTGCTATCTCATCAATCGCCTTCCCTCCACAGTTCTCCACGGTGCTACCCCTTCTCCATTCTTTATCCAGACAAGGATCCCTTTCCTCTTCCTCTACACATCTTTGGGTGCACCGCTTTTGTGCACTCTCCCGCTGCCACCCGTGACAAACTCTCACCACGTGCCACCAAATGTGTCTTTCTGGGCTACTCTCCCACTCAGAAAGGATATTGCTGCTTTGACCCTGTTACCCGCAAGCAATTTGTCTCTGCGGATGTCACCTTCTTTGCCACTGCCTCTTACTTCTCTCCCGCTTCCTCTTCTTCTCCTCCTGCCCCTCCTTCTCCTATCAACCCATCTATTCCCTCTACTCCCACTTCTGTTCCGCCCTCTCCACCCCCTCCACCCTCTACTCCACCGTCTTCCCCATCCTCATCCTCTCCACCCTCTACTCCACCGTCTTCCCCATCCTCATCCTCTCCACCCTCTACTCCGCTTTCTCCCTCCACTCCGCTGTCATCTCTCTCTACTCTCGGGCCAGCTCTCTCCACCACGGATACTCCGGATACTGAGGCGCCTGCTGACCTGGATCTCCCGATTGCTCTTCGCAAAGGGGTTCGGGCCTGTACCCAACACCCGCTTGCTGCAGTTGTTTCCTATGATCGTCTTACCCTGCTCGCCGAGCTTTTGCACTGGCTATCTCGGCCACTGCCACCCCCCGTTCCTACCAGGAGGCCCTTACTATTCCTCATTGGAAAGTTGCCATGGATGAGGAGATTGCTACTCTCACTGAACGGGGTACCTGGACCCTTGTTCCTCCTCCCTTCGGCACAGATGTGGTTGGCTGTCGCTGGGTCTTCGTGGTGAAGTTTCTACCGGATGGCAGTGTGGATCGTTATAAGGCTCGCCTGGTTGCCAAGGGTTTTACCCAAACTTATGGGATTGATTACTTTGACACTTTCTCTCCCGTGGCTCGTCTCAGCACTATTCGGGTTCTTCTCTCTGTGGCTGTCAACAGGATTGGCCCATCTCGCAGCTAGATGTTAAGAATGCCTTTCTCTATGGTGATCTGCAGGAGGATGTTTACATGGAGCAACCTCCTGGGTATGTTGCTCAGGGGGAGACACGGGTATGCCGGCTAAAGAAGGCTATCTATGGCCTCAAGCAGAGTCCTCGTGCCTGGTTTGACAAGTTCAGTGGCATTGTTGCGGCCATTGGTTTTACACGAAGCTCAGCAGATCACTCCTTGTTTGTTCGGAAAACCGCCTCTGGTCTTGTTGTTCTTGCGGTTTATGTTGATGACATTCTTCTTACTGGCGATGACCAGGATGGGATATTGATGACCAAGAAACACCTTCGTCAACATCTGGTCACAAAGGATATGGGCTCCCCGAAATACTTTCTGGGAATTGAAATCTCTAGAAAGCCCAACTCCATGGTCCTTTCACAACGGAAGTATGCTCTTGATCTTTTAAAGGAGGCAGGACTGACTGGTGCTAAACCTGCTCGTTGTCCTATGGCTGTTGGAGAAGACAAAACTTGGACAGATGACTCACCTCTTCTCTCCGATCCTACGAGATACCGGCATCTGGTGGGCAAGCTCATATATCTCACGGTAACCAGACCGGACATCTCTTATGCTGTTGGCAAGGTGAGCCAGTTCATGCAAGCTCCGAGGGAGTGTCATCTACAATCTGCTCTGAGGATATTAGAGTATATTAAAGCTGCTCCAGGGAAAGGACTCCTATTTCAGAAAAATGGTCACCTTAGGGTTGAAGCGTACTCTGATTCAAGCTATGCGGATGACAAAGGGGACCGCAAATCGACTTCAGGTTTCTGCACATTTGTTGGAGGCAATCTTGTGAGTTGGAAGAGCAAGAAACAGTCTGTCGTTTCCAGGTCCAGTGCAGAGGCGGAATATCGCAGCATGGCATCGACTACATGTGAGTTGAAGTGGTTGCGGGCTCTCATGCTTGACTTAGGAGAGGTTTACAACTATCCTCTTCCTATGTTCTGTGACAATAAGGCCGCGATACACATTTCCAAAAATCCGGTCTTTCATGAGAGAACAAAACACATAGAAGTCGACTGTCATTTTATTCGGGAAGAAATATTGAAGAAACAGATTTGCACTCCATTTGTTACTTCCGACAACGAGTTGGCAGATGTCTTCACCAAACCGGTGTCCGCTTCCTTTTTCCACATCTGCGACAAGCTGGGCATGATCGATATATATGCTCCAGCTTGAGGGGGAGTGTTGAAGTTAGTGACCGGGCGGACTGGCGGTTTGTCTTGGCGGGTTGAAGACCGCGCGGTCTGGCGGTTTGTCTCAGCCGGCTTGGAGGTCGGGCGGTCTGGCGGTCTGCTCTGGCGGTCTCTCTTCCTCTCTGGTGGTAGCCGTGCGGTTAGCCCTGCTATCTAACCGCGCGGCCTGTGCGGTTTGTTTTGTATAGTCCTCTTAGTCCTGTAAATTTTAGTCCCACATCTCTTATTTGTATTCTCTCATCTCTCCTCCATTCTATATAAAGGAGGGCATACCATTGTAATAGATATCTTTTTTGGATAATAAAGTTTCAATTATTCAAAAGCTTATCCGCTTGTTCTCTACTTTTCGCTTATTTTCGCTACTTTCTAACAGGGAGGCAAGAGTTCATGGCTTCCATTCAAGGCATCATGGAGATGTTGCGAAGTATTGCTCCTCAGGGTGGCAGCTCCACCCCGACTCCCCAGGAGTTAGCTCCTCCCCCTCTCGACGAGTTGACTCCCAGGGGTCTAGGCGAGATGACCCCGGCAGGGGGAGAAGGAAGTGCACCAGGAAGAAGGCCAGGGAAGGAGAGGATGGGAGATGGCGTCGAGCGAGACCTCACCGGCCGGGAGCTATTCTCCAGCCCGGCGAGTGCCAACCTACCAGGCGAGCAGGTCGCGCGAGTGGACCAGGCGAGACCACCCCTCAGGGGGTCACCCTTCAGCGAGCTAATCATCTCAGCTCTCATTCCCGAGGGGTTCAGAGAGCCAGACATAGCTTACTATACAGGGAATGATGACCCCATCCAGCACCTGCAGTGGTTCGAGGATGTCGTCTCCATCAGGCCGATGACAGATGCCTTCAAGTGTCGCCTCTTTGCGATCACGTTGAAGGAGAAGGCGAGGGACTGGTTTCATCAACTCCCTCTGAGGTCGATTTATGGGTTCGAGAACTTGAGCCGGAGCTTCCAGCTTCGCTTCTCCACCTCCAAGAAGAGGAAGAGGAGTCCCGAGTCCATCTTCCTGATAAGGCAGGGGACCGAGGAGTCGCTGGCCCGTTACGTTGACAGGTTCCAAGAGAAGATCCTGGAGGTCCAGGAGATGTCAGGGTATGCGCTCCAGATGGCCTTCACCGTTGGGCTGAAGGAGGGCTTCTTCAAGATGAGCTTGACCCGGAAGGCCCCCCTTTCGTTCGAGGAGCTAATGGAAAGGGCGGCAGAGGAGATTACCATGGAGGCAGCCAGCCCGGCATTTGTCAAGAAGTTGGCAAAGTTGACGGAGGAGTCAAAGGAGCAGGGTGGCTCAAGGCATCAGGAAGGAAGGAGGAGAGAGGAGCAGAGAGCTCAGGGGTTCCAAGGACAGGAGGGTCCAGAGCCAGGCTGGAGGCAGCAAGGAGGACCTGCCCAAGGTCCAGTAAGAGCCCTCATCCAGGGCGGGGGGAACTTTCATGGGGGCCAAGGGAGGTATAACTTCCAGAGGCAAGCCCCAAGGCAGCTCTTGCCCCCGCCGCAGCAAGCCTTGGCGATAGGAGGGGGAAGAGGTAACAGGAGAGAACGCCCAGCCCGCCGAAAGAGGGGAGAAAGAGCATTGTTGTCCTGTGACTTCCACCAGATGGAGGGGCACGCCACAGCTACCTGCCCCGAGTTCCTGGAGGTGAGGGGGGCGAGAGGCCCTGCCCAGCCGCAGCCGCCGGTGCGGGTAGAAGAGGTTCTACCCGGAGAAGGGGTGATGATATATGCGAGGCCCGGGTCGACATGGGAACCCGAGGTGGTATAGGAGTGATCCACGGTGGAGTGGGGTTTGAGGCCACTCGGAAGGCAAGCCTCCATATCATGTACCGAAGGAGCGTCGCCTCAACCTCCCAGACCCTGCCCCCAGAGGAAAAGATCACCTTCTCGGTGAAGGACCTGCCGGATCATAAGGATCCGTTCTGCGATGCGCTGGTCATCCAGACGGCCATCGAAGGCTACACCGTCTCCCGGATCTTGGTTGACAACGGAAGCTCCGTCAACGTCGTTTTCAAAAAGGCGTTTGACGAGATGAAGGTGGAGCCAAGGAGGGTATTGGCCTCGGACGGACCCCTGTTCGGATTCTCAGGGGAGAGGAAGGAGGTCGAGGGTGGAGTGGGGCTCCAAGTAAAATTGGGGGGAGTCTCAAGGAACTGTCGGTTCGTCATTGTTGACGCTCCAAGCAGCTACAACGCCATCTTCGGAAGACCCCTCATCAGCGCCTTCCGTTGCGTGCCGTCTTCGTTCCACCAGTGCCTCAAGTTCAACTCAGGGGGAATCCAGTTTAGGGTCAAGGGAGATTCCAGGATGGCGAGGCAGTGTTATGTCACGGCCGTCAACACCATCTCTTGGTTGGCCAGGGCAGAGGAGATGGAGAGGATCATCGAAAGCCTGAGCAAAATGGAGGTCTCCGAGGGGAAGGATGACGGCCATCACACCCAGGCCACCTGAAGAAGCATCGCCTTGGTAAAGTCTTTCCTTTTTTTCCTACCTTGTGACAATCTCTACCCCTGACCGGTTGAGTCAGGGGACCATGTAACTCATATTTTTTCTCGTTTGAGGATGTAGGATTTGGTAAGGTTTGATTGAGATGCCTAGTCCTTTTGCTCCGACGATGATTCCGCTGTCAGGCTCTCACTAGCTGACAGGGCTGGTTGATCTCTCGTGGTAGTCCAAGTCCCCTTTACTCCGATGATGATTCCGCGGTCAGGCTCTCACTAGCTGGCAGGGCAGGTTGATCTCTCGTGGTAGCCCAAGTCCCTTTGCTCCGATGATGATTCCGCGGCCATGCTCTCACTAGCTGGCAGGGCAGGTTGATCTCTCGTAGTAGCCCAAATCCCCCTTGCTCCGATGATGATTCCGCGGCCAGGCTCTCACTAGCTGGCAGGGCAGGTTGATCTCTCGTGGTAGCCCAAGTCCCCTTGCTCCGATGATGATTCCGCGGCCAGACTCTCACTAGCTGGCAGGGCAGGTTGATCTCTCGTGATAGCCCAAGTCCTTTTGCTCCGATGATGATTCCGCTGTCAGGCTCTCACTAGCTGACATGGCTGGTTGATCTCTCGTGGTAGCCCAAGTCCCCTTTGCTCCGATGATGATTCCGCGGTCAGGCTCTCACTAGCTGGCAGTGCAGGTTGATCTCTCGTGCTAGCCCAAGTCCCTTTGCTCTGATGATGATTCCGCGGCCAGGCTCTCACTAGCTGGCAGGGCAGGTTGATCTCTCGTGGTAGCCCAAGTCCCTTTGCTCCGATGATGATTCTGCGGCCAGGCTCTCACTAGCTGGCAGGGCAGGTTGATCTCTCGTGGTAGCCCAAGTCCTTTTGCTCCGATGATGATTCCGCTGTCAGGCTCTCACTAGCTGACAGAGCAGGTTGATCTCTCGTGGTAACCCAAGTCCCCTTTGCTCCGATGATGATTCCGCGGTCAAGCTCTCACTAGCTGGCAGGGCAGGTTGATCTCTCGTGGTAGTCCAAGTCCCTTTGCTCCGATGATGATTCCGCGGCCAGGCTCTCACTAGCTGGCAGGGCAGGTTGATCTCTTGTGGTAGCATAAGTCCCTTTGCTCCGATGATGATTTCGCGGCCAGGCTCTCACTATCTGGCAGGGCAGGTTGATCTCTCGTGATAGCCCAAGTTCTTTGCTCCGATGATGATTCCGCGGTCAGGCTCTCACTAGCTGACCGGGCAGGTTGATCTCTCGTGGAAGTCAAGTCTCTTACCCGGAGGAGGACTCGCCACCCAGGCTCCCATAGATGGCATGACAAGTTGACCCCTCCGGGGGGGTGAAGTGTTTTTTACCCAGAGGGGGTCTCGCCACCCAGGCTCACATAGCTGGCATGACAGGTTGACTCCTCCGGAGGGTGAAGTGTTTTTTACCCGGAGGGGGTCCCGTCACCCAGGCTCCCATTAGCTGGCTTGACAAGTTGACCCCCCCTGGGCGAGGGCGAGTATTTTTTGGCTCTAAGAAGGCCGCTCCGCGAATACGTTGTGTTGGATGTTTCTTTCCGAGCTTGTGCCAACCTCGAAAAGAGCGGGGATTGTGTACAATCCCGTATTCGCGAAGAGTGGGCCCCAAACAAGGCATGCACGTTTTTAAGTTTTTTGGAGATTTTGCACTCTCGGTGGCCAATTTTAGCTCTAGCTTGGAAATATACTAGTAGGGGGAGGAAAAATTGGTCTCCCCCAATGGCTCCTTTGTTGAGGGGCGGGTGTGGCAAGTTGGCTAGCACCCGCCCCGGCCTGTTGAGTTCGAGGTAGGGGCGAGCGTGACGGCCGGGGGGCCGGTCTCGCGCGGGAAGTCTGCAGGCGGGCGAGACCGTCGCGGCCTGGTTCTCGCCCGGGCGGTCTGCTCGCGGGCGAGACCGCCGCGGCCTGGTTCTCGCCCGGGCGGCCTGCTCGCGGGCGAGACCGCCGCGGCCTGGTTCTCGCCCGGGCGACCTGCTCGCGGCGAGACGGCCGGCGGCCTGGTCTCGCCCAAGCGGCCTTCCCGACGGCCTGCCCGGCGGCCTGGAACCACCTCGAGTGTTTGGGGCGGGGGGTTGGCGGCGTGCTTTTACCGTTGTGCCCCTGGGGGCGTTTTTACCTCTCTGCCCCCCGGTGTGGGTGTTTCCTATTGGCCC
This sequence comes from Platanthera guangdongensis, assembly GCA_039583875.1. Lineage (NCBI taxonomy): Eukaryota > Viridiplantae > Streptophyta > Magnoliopsida > Asparagales > Orchidaceae > Platanthera > Platanthera guangdongensis. The sequence continues at coordinate 182,356,503 of CM077161.1, read as the reverse complement.
AAAGTCTATTTGCCCCAAGGGCATTTTGGTCATTTTACCCACAGGACTTGGAAAAACTATAAATAGACCCTCTTGGGTGCCTTTGGAGAGAGACTTTTCCTTGTTTCCTCCTCCCTTAGCTTCTTCTTGGTAGAGTAGAGAGAGCTCCTCCAAGGCACCATAGCTCAAGCATTGGCTAGGGAGGGGAAGTGCTCAGGTAGCCTTCCGGGTGTGAGGTGGGACCTCCGCGCTAGAGCCGAGGGTTTGTTCCTAGTTTCTCAAGTCTTTGGTCCGTGACATTCCCCCGAGTGTAGTAGGTGTGAGGTCACCCCTCTTTTGTGACCCCGAACTCCACAGAGACCAAGTTTTTGGTTTCAACAATTAGTTCTACTGTTGTACAACTTGCAGGATTTATTCTGTGAACGCTTAAAATTATTTGCGCCTCTATCGTTTGTAAAATTAATATTTTGTTCGCCTTAATCAACAAAATTTGTGATTTCTTGTTTAAATGCTAGATTTTATACTAATTAATTACGGTTGTAATTTAAACCGGACCACTCTTGCATATTCATAATTTTCAACACATATTAGGTTGCATTTACTCAGTCTACCCCTTGTCGTTCCTACCTTGCATCAGTTGGCATGATCAATATTTGGATTATAGACATTTTCAGAGCATGCTAAAGTTGGTTTGGTAGGATTACTTTGATATCAAGACAAGGAACAAAATTATGCAGTTCTACAGAATTGCTGGTATCGTTTTCCTTCTGCATAACAAAAATAACCAGTTACTTATAAATTCTCTATCTTTTTTTCATTATCCACCATGAAGCTTAGCTAGAAGAGTTTCATTAGTGATATTTTTATAGTCCAACACACGTGGCATACATCTGACATGATGTCTATTAGCAGACCACTAATCTATATATGTTATTTTATTACTAGATTGGTCTTTCACACTTGCAATGACTTCTCAACACCTGAACCCAATTGGATAAAAAAAAATTTACGATGACTCATATCATTTAGCATATCTGGGGTTTCAAAGATACAGTTGGAAACTGTTTGTTAATGGACCAAGAACTTGAAACACCAAGTGCATCATTACTTGTACTCTTCCACAACTCTAGAATGAAATTTAATTATTTAGAATCGCACAAATTCATCCATATCTAAAATTAGAATATCCATAACAAAAGCGCATAGTAGCATGCATACCTATCAGAAGAGCGTGAGGGGCGAGGAGATGAGGACATGACACTTATGTTGACACCGGGACCAAGGGAAAGAGGACACAAATCTCAACATGACGACAGATGTTCACCAGTAGTGCGTGCAGACATCGCGCACCAGTCAGCTCTATATACTATTATCGCACATGTATCTTGGGTTGTGTGGTTACTGGTTACTTATCGTTTTCCCTTGCATGTTTCGGAAATGGATATTATATAAGTCTATGTGTGCCTCTTATTTGGATTATCTTGGGAATAAGATCATTTTTGGGAAGAGCCCTAGCGGTTGATTCTATTCCTCCCATCCTCCACCACCTCCTTCTCCTCTCTCCTCCTTCAAACCCTATCTTTATCCACCGCCCAAAATGATCTAGAGCCTCCACGTATCGCCCTCCTGACTCCCCTACACTCCCGCAATCGCCTGAATCGACCGCTCACACCACTGCATTTTCTACCAACGCACTTTCTTACGATCGATTTTTCTCGGCCGCTCTCTTGGCGAGAGATCTTTCTCATTTGATCGTGCGTCGAGCCCCGCACGATGTCTCCGCCTATCGAAGACAGAACCGCTTCCGCAAAGACACCTCCCGTCCTTCACGATTGCGTCTTCCCCGACCCACCAAGCATCTTCTGCAGTCGACGCCTATTTTGTAGGTCCCGACATAGCCATATCGTGCCTCCTGCCATACGCTGGTCTTTCTCCCGCATGCATGCCCTCACGGCTTCATTCCATTGCGCACCCTGACACCCCAGCACGTCGCCATCTACGGATCCGGTCAACTCCCATCACAAGGCCTTTATTGCTTCTCTCCAAGCCCTAATGCAACGAATGGATGCGAAGTTCAATGCCCTCATCACAAACCACTTGTGTACATCCTTGGCTTCCAATGCAGAGTCCACTTTAGTTTTCGGCGCGCCTCCGGAACTCCCCTGCAACCCTATCCCGCCATCTGAGGGCTTCCTCCAACCACACCACTCTTTTGATGTCCCCTCTTTTAACGACACCGACCGTGTGGGGTGGATTGTCCGTGCAGAACAATTCTTCAACATTCATCTGACTTTGGAGCCACAAAAGGTTGATATGGCTCGCATCGACATGGAGGGATCGGCCCTCCATTGGGTCTATTGGCTGCAGCAGAACAATCCTTTGCTCACTTGGTCAAAACGATCCTTTGACCTCATCCTTCGCTATGATGCTCGCTCTTCTGGGACGACAGTGGAACGTTTATGTGGTGTCCACCAATAGGGCCTCCTTAACGACTACATCGACGAGTTCATTGGTTTGGCAACGCACGTTCCTCGCCTACAACAAGATCATTACTTGAGTTTCTTCGTGCAGGGGCTCATTCCCAACATCTGGTTCTGTCTTCACACTCGCCACCCCTGGACAATTACTGATCTCATGGGTCTCGCTCTCATGGTGGAAGCGGACTTCAATGTCACCCCGTCGACACCAGCCACCCACCAAGGAGTTATTCACCCCGACTGATTCCCTGCCCTTCAACACCCTTCCGTCTACCACTCCAAGTGCATGTCGCAGCTCCCTCGCGCCTCTGACCACCCCCCACCCCAACAACTCTGACCACCAAACGGCCCCCGGATGACCAACCAGGAGTATCACGATCTTCGCACTAAGGGCCTATGTTTTTGTTGTAAACAACCCTACTCCTCGACTCATGACTGTCCTCTGAAGGAGCTCCGCATCACCACTGGCGAGGCGGACTCGAGATCACCCTTGGGGATTTTAAATCCTTGGAGGGTGATGATTCCCCACTCGACACAGGACTCCACATACAGTTGCATCGTTTAAAACTTTTGTACTCCACGGTTGGCGGCACCTCTTGCCCCCACATAATGACACTCTCGGGTTACATGTATTGCATTTTCCTGACAGTGTTAAATGATAGCGGGGTCAACCACAATTTTATCTCCCAGCACCTGATGACACAGCTCGGCATTCTCCTGTCTCCCACCCCTCATTTTGATATTTGCTTGGGCGATGGTCGTCGCAATACCACTAGGGGTCTCTGTACGGACCAACACATGATTGTGCACCCCTGCCTCTGCGCAGATTTCTACTCTTTTGAGCTCGATGGCATTGATGTCATACTCGGTGTCGCGTGGCTTCGTACCCTCGGTGGCGTGTATGCCAACTGGGATCGCATGACGATGTGTTATCCTCAAGCGATAGTCTCATTAGTCTTGGCAGGAGCGCGCCCCTTCCCCATCCGACGGTGGGCCTCCATCCTCCTCGGGAGCAAAAGGAGGTGGATTTTGCCGCCTACTTATGACACGATATCGAGCCAACACGCCCGGATTCCCCTCCACCACTCAAGCTGCAGTGCATCTAGGACGTTTCCTCTATCTTGAGGACAAGGTGAATTTTTGAGGGGGAGCATTGTTACGAATACATAAGAGCGCGAGGGATGAGGAGACGAGAACACAACATATGTGCCCTGTCAGCTCTATATTCTATTACGACACATGTATTTTGGACAGTGGTTATTTACAATTTTCCTTGTGTATTTTGGAACTAGGCACTGTATAAGCCTATATGTGTTTCTTATTTGGATTATGTTGGGAGTAAAATCGTTTTTGGGAAGACCCCAAGAGGTTGATTCTGTTCCTCTCTTACTCCCACCTCCTTCAAACCCTATCTCCTAACATAATGAAACTTAAGCTCTCCAACAACAATGTATTTAAACCCTCACTCGTTTGAAAAAATCAGCAAAGAAAAGTTAAGTGTGCTACCTTGTTTGTGTACATGTTATTCTTTTAAAAATTCTTTTAACAAAGCTAATCATCTTGCTTTTAACCTTATGGATAATCTGAAGGTTAATGCACATCCAGGCTTCACACATCTACAGATTTTAATATTTGATTTAGTGAGTAATTTTACAAATGGGGAAGCAAATTGGTCATGTTTATACACAAGAGTAAGATGAGCATGTTATAAAATAGAAAGAGGAGCATGAAATGATTATATCAATAAGATAGTGTGCCTCAAATTGATGAGAAGATTGTCCACAGAAAGAAATGAACCAATAGTGTGAGAAGACTGAATTAAAGTGGAAGCATAAGATGATAAAAGAGTAAAACCAACAAATATATGGATGAAGTTGGCCAATAAAACCAATTTAGACCAAATGTGAATGAATGAGGGTGAAGAATTCGTAAAGTCATCATAGTATGGATGAAACTATTAAGGTACGGTGGTAGTACTGATTATGATTTTATAAACAAGCAACTCCAAGCTAGACCTAAACTAAGACAAAATAAAAATTTTATTGTAGAACCACATTTAACAGTAGCGATTTAGAACATATTTAAGATCATTGGAATAATTATTTATGAACTAGTCATCAGAGAATCACACTAAAAAATGTCATTTTAACTTATACAAGAATCATATGTATCATATTTCGTCTTAATCAAATAGCAAAGGTTGTGCCGCATGTTGAAGCTTCTATGTAGATAATCCCCATAATCTATTCTTCAATTGTTCACATATGTCATCTTACTCTTTTACTATGCTCCTATTGACATTAAGGCTTTAATTGTTTGGGCGTCTCACTTCTCCGTTTTGGGCAAACGCCTCCGGAAGGAGGGTAAACAAATGAACCTCCGGCGGCGTTTGCTCAGTTTCCATCCGCCCACCTTGAGAAACGCCCCAAAAAGCTCTGTTTGGAGCAGCCACCTCCCCCCTCCGGTTCGAACTCTCCGTTTCCACCCACCGGATCCACCCGCCACCGCTAAACCAAATGAAGCCTAAGTTCATTTTGCTATTTTTTCCTCGCAAACAAGCAATGACCAGCGGTACTTACAGAAACTAGAAATGTTTTGCATTAAACATGCACCCAAATAATTAATTTTATGAAAGAAACAATTTCTTGCTTCCTTTTGGTTGGTGCAAATGATTTAATCGAGTAGCATCATACACTAAGGATTAAAAAATGTAAACATATGAACCCCCAGATGGAGCCTCATATTTCATAGGCAAAGATGGAGCCTCATATTTCATAGGCAAAGATGGAGCCTTTTTGGTCTAAAAGACAACTTTCCAACACAAGGACTACCCTATAAAATCAAGGTTCCCACCATTCCCTTTTATTCTTCGCTCTTAAAAATAAGCTCCAGTTAATTGCACCCAAATAAAAACAAAACCAAGTTTGGGGTTTCAAGTTTCCCACCAGCAGAAAGGGTTTTATTTCTTACTACAAAAAGAAAAGAATAAGGATGTAAACAAAGAATAGATCAAGAGTCCAAACCTCTGAATCATAATCCATGTGAAGCATCTCTTGTACACCACCAGGCACAATTACACAGCTGTAACCAGCTTCTAGGTAATGATAAAAATTCCTTCTTGATGCTGGAGTTAGCCCCAACCAAGTCCATATCTGCCTTAGAAATGGTGTAAAGAAGACCTATACGAAGCTCAAAACAGTATAAAACAGAATCATAAATGCTAACACTCAAAATGGATTCAACAATCTGCAGAAACCTTACAGCACTGCTTGCAAGGACCTTAATCTTCGACAGTGGCATGAAACCAGTATGATCAGCAAGAGCACAGACACCAATCGGCAAAACAGAATGGGGCTCGTAACCAAACACTGCAAACAAAAAAACTTTCTCTATCACTCATTATTGACCAACAGATATTCAGCTAACAATCAATGCCCTATTGTAAAGTACCCACATGCTCCTCTTCCACGACCTCTAATATATTATGATGAGTTCTCTAGTAATTGGAGCCAGCTCTGAATGTTCCCTGATATATAAATTCCACATGGAATTCCTAGTAAAATTTCATAGTAGGTATTATTTATCTCCTTCATTCTACAGTGAAATTTATGCATATTTAGACCAATGGAAATTTTATCTAATTTAATATAGAGTTGTCAACCAAGAAAATAATTTCGTATATGTTTTGCCAATATTATCTATACTTGAATAGAGTTGTTTGGTATCCTGGCGTCTTTTCTGATTTCCAAATTCACCCTGTGCCCGTTTGTATTATATCATCTGGTTAAGAAAAAAAAGAAATCTAAAGACACCAAAAGCGAGGCTGTAGACAATGAGCAGTAACGTGCATCACATTGCAAAGAAGTATAAGGTGGTTCATCGTTTTGGAAAACACTGTGGTGGTGAATGTACACACACTTGCGTATTCATGAACAGTCACAAGTGCACCTTCTCTCTTCCTTCCCTCTCTCCCTCTCCCCTATGTATATGGGATCCACAATTTTAAATATGGAAAAAAATGTATCATTACACAATCTGGATGCACACATCAAATATGACACCTGCCCTAGCCACAATACATAAAATTGCTCCCTCTCGAACTTTATTGCTCGAGTCCTCTCCTAAGAGAAGCCACCCTATACGAGAGCTCCTCTCTAGGGTCTCTCTGGCTCAACACCTTCAACGTCTCCAGTTCAACCACCTCTGTGAAGGTACTTCCACTGGTCCCAGGTACAAAGAGGGCATTCTAGCTAAAGTGGCATTCTCTGCCCTCCTCCAACATCGTGATCACCGTTGATTTTTCACACTTGAAATACCTTTCATCTCATCATGCTCACACGCTCGCGCTGTCTCTTACGGATTCTCCTCTAATTGCATATCACAAAGCTTCTTCGGTTAGATTAGCTTCCTTCTCATATCATCACATTACACATTTTATCAGAAAAGTGTGAATCTCATCTTCATTGAAAAGGCATTTGTGTTCAGAGAGAGCATTGCAGTTCCATCTACATCTTTCTCTCGACGGTGATGTTTGTTCCAACTCTCGTTGTTTCTTCTCCACTCCACTGCTTATGTGAATCTTCAAGGATCACAGTGGCATCACTTTCAATTTATCCATTCACGAGTTATGCTATTGTCATTGACTACTGCACAGATCACTATGAATAAACAACTGTAGTTTGGATACATTAATGCATCTCTTATTTGTATAATTGTATTTACTGAAGGAAAAAAAGGAAAAACTTCGAAAATGGCCGGCAAGGACACCAAACACAAGGTTTAGCAATCATTGTTACCACTTTACTATTGCATCCATGACATCACCGACTGGATCTGCTAATCCATTGCAGTCACAAACTGATCCTGATGTTCCATCTTCAGGATATCTACATTCAGCACATATAACAAAGGATTGCAAGTCATGTTGCTCAAAGCCTTCGATTTAATGGTGCCTTCTCAATTCTCATGTATTGCCTGTAGCAGCTCCTGGCACCTCCACTTTTTGGATATTTGACTCAGGTATCTGTTATTACAAATTGCTCTCAGGTCTCTTAGCTAAATAACTTGCTTTTTATTTTCCTTTGCACAATCAAACGTCTTATTAATTCGTTCTAACATTTGTGCTCCAACTTCATTGCCCTCTTTGTCTAGTTATCAATATTATACTAATTACTTTGTGACTGCTCTTCTTGCTTGGACATCTAATTTTGGGGAGTTCTCTGCTGCAATATTTTATATCTCTCGTGTATTTTCCTTCGTGATTTAAGGTTATATTGAATAACTTTGTATTTATGGGAAATCGTCTCTTGTGTGGCGACTAGATCTAGGTAGGTCTAGGGAGTGGAATTCGCATCACGTGTGGAGACTAGGTCTAGAATAAATCTAAGGAGTTCCCCAAGGAGGAGAGGCATGAGGCTTACCCGAGGGTGTATCAACCAATTCAGGGTGTAAGTCGGTGTACAAAAAACATGATCATTATTTCTATCATCTTCCGGTCTTTGTGTTAGAAGATCGAAATCATTATACGAATTAATATTTTTATTTCAAGCGGGTTGGTTAAAGTGGAGAGGCGCGTCAGAAATCTTATGTGATCGTAAAGTACCACTAAAACTTAAGGGTGAGTTTTACCGTACTGCAATTAGACCCGTGATGCTCTATGGTTCTGAGTGTTGGGCAGTGAATTGTGTACATAGGCAAAAAATGAGAGCTGCGGAGATGAGAATGTTTATGTGGATGTGTGGACACATTAGTTTGGATAAAATTAGGAATGAAAGTATCAGGGATAAGACAAGGGTAGCACCAATTGCAGAGAAGATGCGAGAAGCTCGTTTAAGATGGTTTGGACATGTACAAAGGAGACCATTAGAGGCACCTGTTAGGCGTTGTGAGAGTCTAGTCACTAGACATGTTAAACGAGGGAGGGGTAGACCAATAAAGACTTGGAATGAAACTGTAAGAAAATATATGATGTCCTTAGGCATTAGTGAGATTATGACAAAAGATAGGGCACAATGACGACAAATGATCCATATAGCCGACCCCACTATAGTGGGATAAAGGCTTGAGTGTTGTTGTTGTTGTATATTGTTTTCTTTTTCTTGATCTAAATGGTTTGAATCTTTATTTTTTGTTGTGCAAAACTCTAAAATCATTCGAGTTTGTATTTGCAAAAAGAAAAATAAAATTTTTTAAATAATCCATATTTACCCTCCCCCTCCTAAGGAAGGTGCACTATCCAACAATTGAGTGTTATAAATTTCTTCTTATTGCATGAGATTTCTGCCAAGAATATGACTATTACGGGCTTGTCGTAGAACGTCGATAGAGTTGTCGGAGGATGGCCGAAGACGGGAATGACGGAGGAAGAGAATATTATGGAGCCGGAACAGCGAGTACCCAGGTGGAGTATGCTCCAGAGGAGAGAACTATCATAATTTCTTCAAGGGGAATGGTAATATACTTTCATTAATTCATTTATTTCTCTTACATGACTCTAGGGAGCCATTTTTTAAAGACTGCATAGAAGCTATTGATGGAACACATGTGTACGCTCGAGTTTCTGCTAATCAGCAAGTTTCTTACATTGGTCGGTGCGGCACAACGACGCAGAATGTCATGGCCGTTTGTGATTTCAACATGTGTTACACTTTTGCATTAGCAGGTTGGGAGAGTTCTACTCATGATAGCCGTATATTTCAGGGTGTTCTTATGAACCCTAGTTATAATTTTCCATATGCGCCACCTGGTGAGTTTTTTGTATCTTGAATCTCTTTTTAATAAGAAATATCGAAGAATATTTTATTCATACTTAACTTGAAATATATATTTTTGCAGACAAATATTACGTAGTAGATGCTGGATATCCACTACAATGCAGTTTCCTAAAACCATATTCCGGCACGCGGTATCATTTACCAGATTTTAGAAGGGGCAATAGACTCATACAAGGGCGCCGAGAAATATTCAACCAGGCTCACTCGTCATTGCGCAGTGTTATACAACGTTCATTCGGCGTGTGGAAAAAAAATGGAAGATACTTATGGATATGTCGTCATACAGTTTGTCAAAACAACGAGACATTGTGATTGCAACAATGACATTGTATAACTACATTCGCAGACATCCATCTCGCTCAGACATTCATTTTTGTGCTTGTGATGTAGACGAACATTTCATTTATCCAGCGGGTCTTCAGAACAGAACTGGTCAAAATAATGTTGGCTCAAGTGGAGACGAAGTTAGAGGGATTCGGGTAGGAGTGGATGACATGGTGGCACTGCGTGACTCAATTGCCGAACAATTGCACGAAGCTTGAACGCATTTGTAATGTGTAATATCTATATATGTTTGAACTGAGCCTTACGGTAACAGCCATCGCCGGCGGTTAACAAAAAAAAATTGTTTGTTTCGATTTAATTATTTTTAATGGTTTACTATATACATAATAATTAGAAGAAAAAAATTTTCAACCGCGGATCTCCATTTCCAAACACAATATTGTCACACAGTTCTCTGTTTCGAACAGCTCTGCAAACGCAGACTACTCAAACAACTCCATTTCCAACATATAGTTTCCAACAGCTCCGTTCACAAACCTGTCTTTACAACAGCTTCTTTTACAACCGTCACCGCTAAACCAAATGAAGCCTTAGTAATATGATTGCATCTTACTCTCGTGATTATCTTCTCTTTCAACAAACTATAACAAATTCTCACCGGATTACTCACCCATCACACAGTCGTTTCAAACATACAATGCAGAAGTTGTTTTTTTTTCTCTTTTTTAAGTATGGAAGAAGCTGTCGGGCATCAATCATGCAACACAATAAATGAATTTCATAAAGAAAGTGGGATTACCTACCATAAGCCTGATTCGGGTCAAAATCATGTATGTCCTCCACATGGAGAGTCAAGGGAAAGTATCCCACCGCATATTTACAGATAAATCTGATATCACACCGACCTAAAATCATCCCAAAATTCCACATTCAAACAAACCTTTTGCATCAATTCGACTAAGAAAATAAGAACCTTGATAGCTTCCGCCCCCAGTAGCTCTTGTCGTTGACAGGAATCACCATGAATAATATCTGGAGAGCGAAGATCCTGAAAAGGTAGTAGAAGATGAGGCGATCAATGGCAGCCGGAGAAAGGGAAAGGAGGTAAGAGGGTGCGGTGCAGGAAAACGAACAGAACGCCGGCGCGGGCGGGGAGGAGAAGGAGAGAGAGAAGGACGAGGACGACGTTGAAATGGATGGCGCCGACCCAAACGGCGAGGGCTACCGTCGTGCGGAATAAGGAGTAGTCTGTTCCCTTGCACACAAACGGGCTGGCGGAGGCGGCTTGCCGTACGTCCTCCTCGCCGGCCGAACCCATTGAATACAAGCCGATTAGAGAAGCCTGAATAGAGAGAGGAGGAAGGGGAAGAGCGAGACTGCGAGAGAGAGAGAGAGAGCAAGGCAACGGCAGCTTCTAGTAATCAGGAAGAAGGTTGGTAACGCTAACGCAGGTGACTCCAATTATTGTTGTTTGGTCTTACCATCAATTATTTACTTGTTTTTTAAGTGTGATGTTATTTACACATCAAATGGACACGTTACTTTACAAAAATAAAACATCAAAAAATCCTAATTTCATCCTAATATATCCGCCGCTATGTACAACCCATCCCGAGATCATCTTGCACGTGATTTTGAGGTTTCGCTCATGAAGTCTACAACGTTCCCGATCTATTCTTTCGGGGAAGGAGCTTTCGGCCATTGACAGTAGGAGACAGTGCTGACAAGCTGCTCTGGATTTCACCCACTCCATGATCGAGAAGTCAAGCGCCAGTCTCCCATCCCGGCGATAGCTCTGATCTTCAGATCTGCTAAGATAGCAGATCTAGGTATTTTATCTTGCTCTGGATCAAAATTGGCGACTTGCCTTCTCCTCATCAAAAGGGTTGTAGATTGTGTGTTCTTCCTTTTCATGTTCAGATCTGTAGTGTCGATCTTCATCTTCACCGTAGTTTACATATTCTAGAGGGACCAAGGCAGTCGACACCTGGACGTCCTACTCCAAAAAAACGAGAACAAGGGTTGAACGGGAAGTAGATGATGAAGGAGATAAAGCATTCCCCTGAACCCCTTTCCAAAACCGAAGGTGAACGCCTTCTTTGTTGCCGAGTACAGAAGTCCTGTCCTTTTCCACCTTGACTGGCAGATTTGGCGGACGGAGGAATCCAGAGTCGAGGAAGATGCCGGCGGATAATACAGTTGTTGGCGATCTAAATCCATATGTGAATTGCCCAAAAAAGGAAAATGCGAGAAAAGAACTATTTTGAGAGATTGGTTGTACATAGCTAGGTTTGATTGTATGTTGGTTGTCCATATTCATTTGTGATGTGTTCATAACACCACTCTTTTTTAATCACATGAAAAGCATGATCATTTATTTAAGGTAGTGTTAGCGAACCTACTTTAGCTTGATTTAGGTTTTTTTTCTTAAGCATGTTCATAACACCACTCTTCACTCTTCGTGGTATTTCCGCTGCTACCAACACTGAAACCCAAGAAAGCATGTGCTTGAGTTTATGGCTCTGTTTGGGACAGCTCTGGCGGATTGAAAAGCTGCTGTCCGGATAGAGCTGTTTTAAAATAGATCTCTGGGGAGCAGTTTTGAAAAGCTGCAGAGTGTTTGGGTGTTCTGTGCAGAAGTGCGTTCGGAATCGCCGGAGGAAGGACGTCGGGGGCTCGGAATCGCCGGAGGAAGGCCGTCCGGGGCTCGGAATCGCCGGAGGAAGGCCGTCCGGCCTCTAAGCATGTTCCAACTGAGATTTCCAAAATCTGTGAGAGAGAAAGCTATTTTGTTGGAGCAGAAGCTGGTGGGGAGGAGATTTCTGAAAAGCTGCAAAACAGCTCCAGATTTTTGAAAAGCTCTTCACAGGGAGCTGTCACAAACACATATAAAACAGCTCTGGCGGCTGGAATAGAGATTTTCCAGCCGCCAGAGCTGCGCCAAACAGACCCTATATGAACCCTCCTAATACTAGTTTTCTCTTGCACACAACTCCGGATTTCAATGATAAAATCTCTTGCACACCAGTAAATATTTATTTTGAAATTAGAACTGTTGCAGGTCTCTTAATTTTTGTCCGATCCGGAGAATCAGATCGCCTTACCTCGGAGTTGGACTAGTCGCACAAACAGTCAATGAAAATCCAGCAGCAAATGACAAAAGGTTTTTTTAACCGTGAAAAACTTTGAAAAGGTGAAAAAGCATGTGGTTGATCTATGTCGTGTCGAAATCCACTATTTCGCTAAGTATACAAGTTTTGAGAGTTTCCTCGGAGGGTGACATGCAGTTCATTTATCCGTTACAAGCTTTGAATAGAAGAACATCATAAAATAAACTAAGCCCTTGTATGCAACCCTATATTTGTCAAGTGGGCTTAGCCGTGCAGGATGCACGTTACAGGTGTCTAACTTTGTCAAGCTCCCGCTACCAAGGCTGACAAATGAGGGGCGAGTGGAGCCGGCGAGCTCGCACTCAACCCTCAGTTAGGGGGCGAGTAGTGAGTGTCGGCTTCACCAGGCACTCGCCACCCGGGCGAGTGGGACGCAGCCCTCTCGGCTCGCCCGCCATGGGAAGTGTTCTTCGTTCCCGTGACATCCTATTTTTGGTCTGTCATTAGTCGTTCAAAACAGCGGAGTTTCGTTGTTGGCAGATCAATTTGGACTGCGTTTAGTAGAACTAAAAGACAGGATCTCACTATCCACAAACCATTCCCAGAAAAGTATAAATAGACCCCCAAAGGAACCTTTGGAGAGAACCTCTTCTTGGCTTCTCTCTCCTCTGGCTAGCTTTGGAAGGCAATAGCTTCAGCTCACTATTCACTGTGGTTTCCGTGTAGGTAGTCGGGAGCTCTCCAAGCTCTCCGAAGGTGTCCGGTCCAGCTTTGGATTGGGAGGGGAAGCGTTCTAAAATCTTCCGGGTGTGTGGCGGGACCTCCTCACTGCGGCTCGGGGGTCTGTTTGAGGTTTCTGGTGGGAAGGTCTCCAAACTCTAAATCTTAATTCTAGCGCGCTTGTTCTGAAGAAGTAGAGGCGATCTACACCTCCGGTTTGAACTTCTCGTTGAGCCGTGATTTCCGGGTTCAATATTTTTGATGTGGTGAGCATGGACCGTAGCTTGCCCAGAAAATTCCGAGCGAGCACCATGGCTGGAGATGAGAGGCAAGGAATTGACCCAGAGGGCTCGTCACCCACAAGTGGTTTTGTGACCCAAAAGTAATTTGAAGATTTCACGAAGTTCATCATCGAGACCACACTCTAGCCTTATGATGCTAGTCGGCGAGTACTCGACCCTCATGGTCCCAGTACTTACCCAGCCGCATTAGGCGAGGAGGCATCGGGTAGGCGGGTTGGGAAAGAGATAGTGGTGGAGGGGGGCGAGAGGTTGTTTCATAGACGCAAGTTGTTCCCCTTCTCGTTGGTGATTCCCTAGTCGGGCGAGCTGGTTCGGCGAGATCTCACACCTCGCCGGGAAGGCTCAGGGAGCCCCTTTTGCGAGCTCATCCTCTCAACCCTGATGTCAGATGGCTTTAAAGATCCAGTCATGTCTTTCTAGACGGGCAAGAGCGATCCAGTTCAACATGTGCAACGGTTCGAGGACACGGTCTCATCAGGCAGATGACAGATGTCTTCAAGTGCAAGCTGTTTGCTATCACTTTCAAGGAAAAGTCAAGGGAGTGGTTCCATCAGCTTCCCTCAGGAACCATATATAGCTTCAAAGACTTGCATCGGGCTTCTTGTTGCGATTTTCAACGTTGAAAAAGAGGAAGAAGGGAGTTGAGGCCATCTTTCTGATAAAATAGGTGATGGAGGAGACACTGGTGGGTTACACTAATCACTTCCAGGAGGAAATCCTCCTGATCCATGAGGTATCGGTACACCACATGCAGATGGCCTACACTTTGGGCTTGCGATAGGGAATGTTCAAAATGGAGCTGACCTGGTATCCCCCACAGTCCTTTAAAGAGTTGATCGACCGAGCTGCCAGAGAGATCGAGTGAGAGGAAACCAGTCTAGACTTTGTCTCAGGGTTGGCTAAGATCAGAGGAGGGGGACTGAAACCGCAAGGAGATTGTCAGCAAGAAGAAAGGAGAAGAAGAGAAAAGTCGAGGAGATAGGAGTTTCGTGAGCAGGGATGGGGGAATCAACCGTCGGCTCATCAGACAGTCTGGAGGCCAGCGAGAAGACCGACCCACATTCAAGGAAGAAAAACATAAGGTGGGGGGAACTACTGGGCAAGGCAGGGGCGGTTCAACCCTCCGAAATGGAGGTTGGACCGACCCACAGTCTGTCGTCCGCCTTCAGCAGCAAAAGTTCATCAACATAAATTCAAAGATAGCCAAAAAAAGAGACATGACCAACCGAAGATGCTTAAGAGGAATGACAGATCATGCGGTGAATCCCTCTAAGGCAAGGGGCATTCCTGCCGTCAATCCTTCACACCTCTAGAGCAAACATACTATTCGTGACTCAAGGCACTGAGGCACTCCGTAAGCTCAGGCCGCTCGCTAAAATGGCAAGAGACCAATAAAAATACTATGAGTTCTACCATGGACTAGGACACAACACAAAAATTTG
Source organism: Platanthera guangdongensis (assembly GCA_039583875.1). Lineage (NCBI taxonomy): Eukaryota > Viridiplantae > Streptophyta > Magnoliopsida > Asparagales > Orchidaceae > Platanthera > Platanthera guangdongensis. The sequence continues at coordinate 182,341,415 of CM077161.1, read as the reverse complement.
TTTCAAACTCAAGAGAGAAATCGAACGTCTTGTCAAGCAAGGACGGTTAGAGTGGTTCTTACAGAACCAAGACTGGATCAATCAGCAAAGGGTCTGCCATCCGTTCACTAGGGAAGGTCATGGGGCAATCCCTAAGGTAATCATCCCAAGAGGATGCTCCATATCTAGCATCAAATCTCTACCCGCTCTTCTGCGTTGCTTTGTCAACTTTACTTTTCGCAAATTGCTACTAGATCAGGCTCATGGTCGTAACTAATAATTTTTGATGTTTTCCAAACCTATCGTGGGCAAACATCCTCCGCACTGTCAAAATTATAGACGCACCATGTCCAAAATAAAGAATGACGACAACACCTGCTTTTGAGCAGGTCTCTCCCAGCATCTGTCGTCGAGTGGGGTGCTCACAGCACCTGCCTTCGGGCAGTGTGCTAACAGCGCCAGCCTTCAAGCAATGCACTTACAGCTACTGCTTCTGGCAGTGCGCTAACAGCACATGCCTTTGAGGAGGGCGCTCCCATCACCTGCCATTAAGCGGGGCGCTCACAGTTTCTGCTTTCGGGCAGTGCGCTAGCATCGCCTGACTTCGAGCAGTGCGCTCACAGCTCCTACTTTATTGCAGTACGCTAACAGCACCTATCTTTGAGCAGGGCACTCCCAGCACCTACCATGGAGCAGGGCGCTCAAAGCACTGCCTTCGGGCAGTGCACTAATAGTGCTTGCCTTCGAGAAGTGTGCTAACAGTGCCTGTCTTTGAGCAGAGCGCTCATAGCTCCTGCCTTCTAGCAGTGCGCTAACAGCACCTGCATTTGAGCAGGCGCTCCTAGCACCTACCGTCGAGTGAGGAGCTCACAATTCCTACCTTCGGCCAGTGCGCTAACATCGCATGCCTTCGAGCAGTGCACTCACAGCTCTTTCCTTCGGGTAGTGTGATAGTAATACCTATATTTGAGTAGGGCTCTCCCAACACCTGTCGTCGAGTGGGGAGCTCACAACACCTGCCTTCATGCAGTGTGCTAGCAGTGCCTGTCGTCGAGCAGTGCACACACAACTTATGCCTTCTGGCAGTGTGCTAACATCGCCTGCCTTTGAGCAGGGCGCTCCTAGCACTACCGTGGAGCGGCACACTCACAGCACCTGCCTTCGGACAGTGCCCTAACATCACCTGCCTCCAAGCAGTTCGTTCACAGAACCTGGCCTCAGGCAGTGTGCTTGTGACTCCTCCCATGAGAGAAGGACGAAATTCTTTTTGCACCTCCCAGGCGAGAAGGACAAAATTCCTTCTACACCTTCTGGGGGAGACGAACAAAGGTCGGTCTGCACCTCCAAGGCGAGATGCACAAAGTTCTGTCTACACCTTCACTTAGACAAACTCCAGTTCTCCTGAGGCGCGAACGAACAAATGTCCTTCGCCACCTTTACCCTGATGGACTCTGATCCTCTTGAGATGCAAACAGACAAAGGTTCTTCGTCAACTCCCCCTGGACGAACCCCAATTCTCCTGATGTACGAACGAACAAAGGTTCTTTGTTACCTCCACCCGAACGGACCTCGATCCTCCTGAGGCACAAACGAATAAAGGTTCTTTGTCACCTCCACCCGGACAGACCCCGGTTCTCCTAAGGCGCGAACAAACAAAGGTTATTCGCCACCTTCACCCAGACAGACCCATGTTCTCCTAAGATGCGAACAAACAAAGGTTCTTATCCACCTCCACGCGGATGGACCCCAGACCTCCTGAGTTGCGAATGAAAGTAAAGGTTCTTCACTACCTCTACCCAGACGGACCCCGGTTCTCCTGAGGCACGAATGAACAAAGGTTCTTCCCCACCTCCACTCAGACGGACCCCGGTTCTCCTAAGGCGCAAACGAGCAAATATTCTTCACCACCTCTACCTAGACGAACCTCAGTTCTCTTAAGGCACAAACAAACAAAAATTCATTGTCACCTCCATTCAAACGAACCTCGGTTCTCATAAATCGCGAACATACAAAGGTTTTTCTCCCACTAGCTCGAACGAACCCTGGTTCTCCTAAAATACGAACAAATGTTCATCACCATCTCTACTCAAGGCATAAGTAAACATGGGCTCATTGCCCTCAAATCATAAGCAGCTTACGCCCCCCCCCCCAAAAAAAATACGAGTAAATAAACATCCACCACTACTCGGACGAACCCCGTTCCTCCTGAGACGTGAATGAACAAAGTTTTTTCACCACCTCCACTTGGATGCACCCCGGTCCTCCCAAAATGCAAGCAGACGAATATATCCCGCTAGCGACCTGTTTAAAATGATAGTGTTCAAGCTATGCGCTACTTTGTCAAAATTGTACGCACATCAAAGCACAACCAGAACACGGAAGATCTGAAAAAGAGGGTCTCCATTCAAACAAAAGTCGCCCAACATGCTACATCATTATGTGACTGTGCAAAGACGCACCCGCAAGATAAAGCAAAAGTGAAGAAAACAAACAAAAAGGGCACAATTGGATCGTCCCTTAACATCAATGTTAGCATTGTCATCCAGGGCATCCTCCATGCCCAGATCAGCGCGCTCGGGTAATCTTCGAGCAGCCTGAAACCTCTTGCCAAAGCCCAGGCGGTATGTGACATTGCACCCAAGCAGATCAATCTCAATCACCATCATCTCAGAGCAGACCTCCTTTGATATACGTGATCGCTCCATTTCAAAGTCATGAGATTTTTTGCACTCGGACACCGCAGGCGCTCGCATAACCTCGATGCCCCTTACCTCTGCGGTCATTCGATCCTTCTCTTTCCTCAGCTGCCGCACCTCCATTCGGGCGGACTCAGGTTCTCCTAAAGAGCAATCAAATAAAGGTTCTTTGCCACTACCGCACGGACGGACTCTGGGCCTTCTCAGGCAAAAGTGAGCAAAGTCTCTTCGATGAATCCCGGGCCCTCTCAAAGCGCGCATGAACCAAGATCTGTCGCCGCCTCTCAAAACAAACGGATCCATCTGCACCGCCAAGGCAAGGGGGGCAGGCGTACTCCTTCATTGCGCATAAGCAACAAGCTCTCTCGACTAACACTCGCGACAATCTCCATCAATAGCACACGTCAAACAAGGAACATAAAAGCACCCGATGCTCCCAGGCTGCCATAACAGATGCCACGACACCAAGTCACCACCACAAGGACAACAACGGAGAACGATTCGACAACCGCCAAGATCCCTGGCCTAATGACGACGATAGGATCTCCATCACGGAAGGCAGATGCCCTAGGGAAGTCGCAAGCTCAACACATCACACAAAAACTTGTACAACCGAGCAAAGGAGGTGATAAAGGTAATACGCAGGCCAACAACATCAAATGTGTATACAACATAGATGCAATTATGTGCTCCCCCGTCTTCAGCATCATCTTCAAGAAAACGCATGCTCAGGGGACGGAACGCCCCTGCATCCTTCGCACAATGTGAATCCCCTGGCCAAGTGCAGGACAAAGCTTAACAACGCACGCATCCAACCACGACGGACCTGCCTTCTCAGCCGTCATCAAGGGCTCACTCAGCTATCTGGCATCGCTCCACTTCAAGGCCCCAGGACATCATGTGTTCTGCAAACACGAAAGCTCGCATTGTTGCAACATCCCGAGGCACAGCCATCATCATAGCCTCTGTCTCTAGAAGCCCCCCCCCCCCCCCCAACTCCTGATAGGAACAGACACTAAGTTACAACATGGAACCAAACACCATGTCCTTCCGCGTGTTCTGATGCGAGCAATCCTGTTGGTCCTTCCGCAGCACGGATACCCGGGGCAGAACATCGCTCCACGTCACAAGAATTCACCATTAGCGTGAACTTTCCGCGACAACCGCACAAGCTAGCACACATCGCCGCCCTTGAGGAGGAAGTATGCAAAGCAGCACGCTTCCACACCAACGCAGCACGCAAAGCACAAAGTGGGAGAATGTCTCCACGACGTGCTATAGGCACCGCACAGCAGGCGAGGGCCAAGACCACCAAGAAATCCCTCACGAAACCTTCAGCCCATGAAGCAGACACGGGCGGTTCCACGCCCACACAAGGCCTAACCAATGGAACATTTCACGTCACAAACAAAAAACTTGTGACACACGCATATTGAGGAAAATCTAAGTCTGTGACTCCCAAGACAAGTGATGGAGGCTAAATATTTTCGAGCTCGGCGTTTTGCAAGTGACGACCCACTGAAATTTGGGGGCATTTGATTGGGTTCCCACTGAATTTTTTAAGTCAAAATGAAAATGTTTCAGCCAAGGACACGGGAGCAAGTAAACCCGACCAGGCGATCCACACACAAAAAGTCACGCTCACCCAAAAAGTCCAAAAACACCTAAGAAGAGGGCAAAACAGCACGCGCCCACCCCCATCAGAGCACAGTGGCCAAACCGCCCAACACCACATCACTGTGAACACACTCCTCTATGTATGTTCTAAGTATTGATCCCAGATAGCTCGAGAGATATCCGAGTTGGGTAGGGGAGAAGCCTCCACAATAGTACCATACCGCAGAGCAGAAAAGAAGCCCCTTCACAATAGTACGATAACCCCCCATAAACAGATGAGGAAATGCTCAAACAGTATGGGTACCTTTTTGCATAGATAATGGGCTGGGTCTATTAACAATGAAAAGTCAAAGAGCCCATGGGCTTACTTAAATAACAAACAGAGCTATTAAAACCATGGATTAACAACGAGTGATATTTTGTTTTTTTATAGATAAAATTTATTTTTCCTGCGACTGTTTGATTTTTCTATAGTGATTTTGTATTTGTATTCGTTATTATGTCATATAATTTTGTGATTATTTATGTATAAGTATAATTTAGACTCCTCCGTAGGGCACGGTGGTGGCAGTTGTAAACGCATGAATTAAGCCGTCTTTCGTTAAAGATCATCTAATAAACATCATCCGTTTAAATATAAAAATAAATGAAAATTCTTAGGTGAACGAAAGACAGTTTATAACCGCCACTACTATGCCAAATGGCTCCGTTTGACACAGTACATAGCTGCCGTGAACGAGTTTTTGTAACGTCCCGGTTTAGAGCTCAGAGGCCCACTGGAGGACCCAGTGCAGCTTGCCTCGCCCCGGTTCCCCGCTACAGGACTGCAGTCCGTGCCACCCAAACCCATCTCTGACTTGTTTCTCAGAACAACGGGTTTTTGCAAACGCGGGGATTCAAACCCACGCCGTCTTGATAAGGCACCTTCCACAGTCCTCATCAACAACTAAGCCTGAAGCCTTCAATCCACTTGGATTTTATTTTTCTACGAGTAAAATTGGATCAAAGTAAACGACAAGAATTTATCGCATGACACCACCTGCACCCATTTCGTCTTTATATAATTATTATTATACTATATTTTTTTTATAAAGCAAATTATCATTCCTTGGTTATTTTAAAGATGCATTATTAAATATAATATATTAATATGTTTAATTTAATTTATAAACAAATATAATAACATATATCAATAATACAATGTGAAGTAGGTAGAAACAAGTTGCTCACTGATACATATATAGTAATAAAATATTAATGCATGTTACTAAAAATAATAAATGTAGGTCTATTACTAGCATGCAGCTAATGCTACAGCCTACGGCAAATGGTTTGATTTACTTTAAAAGCGGCATAGGCCTAAATTATTAGTGTTGACTTCCTTGATTGCTTACTGTTGTTATACAAGGGCAAAAATATTAAATCAGTCCATAAACTATGATACCTTTTTGAAACCAGTCCCTGAACTTTCAAAGGTTTGAAATCAGTGCTTGAACTTTTAAAACCAAAACAATTTAATCCTAAAGCTATTTTGTTTTCGATTTTCTGATTTCTCATTACCCAATTTACTATTTCCGTTGTTAATCCTTTTATATTTTTATTGTTAAATCTTTTATATTTTCTATGGTAGCTTGTAATAATATATATTTCATTTTTTTTGTAGGAAAGGCGGCGATGACGGGAACATGATTGAATGGTGGACAATTGACGACGATCAAGAATCCAGCAGGTGGAGGCAGACCGGAGTCGGAATCCAGTCGGCAACGACGGCGGCGCCCGAGGAAGAGAGGAGCGATGGAGGCGGCGGCCGCGGGAGAGAGGAGCGACGGCGGCGGCGGCCGAGAAAGAGAGGAGCGGCGGCGGTGGCGGCAGCGGGAGAGAGGAGTGACGGCGGAGGCGGTGAGGAAAGAGAAGGGCGACAGCGACGGCGTCATTGGATGAGATGGGCGATGGCAGCGGCGTTGATGGATGAGATGGGCGATGGCAGCGGCGTCGATGGATGAGAAGAGCAACGACGACGGTTGTCGCGGCGATGGAGGCGGTCGCCGCGGCGCCGGCGGCGCCGGCGACGCCGGCGACGACGGTGGCGGTGATGAATATGATGGCGGCGATGGCGGTGGTTGCCGCGACGATAGCGGCGACGGTGATGGTGATGAAGACGATGGAGGCGATGACGACGGCGATGGAGGCGATGACGACGGCGATGGCGGCGGTGATGGCGGCAGCGATGGCGGCGGTGATGGCGGCAGCGATGGCGGCAACGATGGCGGTGGCGGCGGCGATGGCGGCAGCGACAACGACGGTGATTTCGGTGCTAGTGGGCTTGACTTTGTCAACCCCACTTCCTCCATCAAAGAAGGTGGATGATTTGATTACCCGCAACCCGAATTATTTCCGGAGGACTCTATCAGACCTTTTACCAATAGACCTTAACATTAGAAATATAAAAGGTTTAACAATAAAAATATAAAAGGTTTAGCAATGAAAATAGTAAATTGGGGTAATGCTGTAATAGGAAACCATAAAATCAAAAACAAAACAGCTATAGGATCAAATTGCTTTGGTTTTAAAAGTTCAAGGACTGATTTCAAACGTTTGAAAGTTCAGGGACTGATTTCAAAAAGGTATCATAGTTTAGGGACTGATTTAATATTTTTGTCTTATACAAGTGACAGATAAATGTGTGGGACAAATCGCAATACTGTCTCAACCCTAATATTGTACGGGGAGCTCTTGTGTTTCACGACTCACTCTATATTATCCTGATCCCGACGTTATTCTGATCACGATATTATTTCGGTGCGACGACACTCTCACCGCTTGTCAACCCTAGATCGTTACATTCCACTTGTCGCTTTTTTTTTGATGTGCACGAGAGTTTGCTAGGAGCGGGAAGAACAAGTTTTTTATTGTATGTATAAAAATTTATTTATATGAGGGTACATTTTAAAAATTAATAAAAAACATAAATTCTAAAAATAAAAAAAAATCAATAAATAAAAAATAAAATAGAAAAGTGAATGCTTTACAAATTAAATGGTATTTTTCACTTTAAAACCTACTATTTTTGCACATCCGAAGGACCAAAATGTAATTTTTGTAAGGAGTTTATAAGGTGTTGTTATAAGCAAACCTATTTTGGTTGTTAGCAGATGTTGAGATTATGACACCTCATCGCCAATCTCGGACCATCAGGATCGCGCCACGTCATCGATCATAGGGAGGTTTATTTGCCTAGTTTGTCCTAATCCTGATTAGGAAGTGGTTTAGTGAGGGGGCTGATTTTTTGGGGGAGTCCTAAACATGGAAATGCTTTATGGGGGGATATAATCTAGAGGATGCTCTTCCTATTCGGTTGAGTCTTGTTTTGGCAACCACCTCCATATTTGTTCATCTTCATATATTGATGACTCTTGATCCTATTATAAATACGGGTCAACCTCCATTAGCCATGAGAATGATCAGAAATATACAACACTAGTGAGAATTCAGAGAGGGAGAGCTTTGAGCTTTTCCGGCGGTTCTTCCGGCGAACGGCGGCAGCAGGCGGCGACATCTGGCGCGCAAGGTTGCGGCGCATCCGGTCACTTCAGGCGAGGCGACATCCGGCCGGCCACCTGCAGTAGGCCCCAGAGGTTCGGCAGAATCAGGCGCGACGCGACGGCGGCAGCAGGCGCAGAGGCAACGATACAGGCGGAGCTAACGGAGGCGGCGCATCCGGTCACCTCAGGCGAGGCGACATCCGGTCGGCCTCCAGAAGTTGACTCCAGGCGTTCGGCGATTTCAGGCGGCAGATCCAGGCGGGATAGGCATCAGGCAGCGGAAGCAGGCGGTGATTCCAGCGGGGAAGATAGACAGTGTTCTCTTTTCAGTATTTTCTGTTTTCTCTTGTTGTATCTTGTAAACCTCATCAGTTTTAGTGGATCTTTCTGGCGCGCTCTCCCCGTGGAGTAGGAGTCCCAACTCCGAACCACGTATATTTTTTGTCGTTTGTGGTTTTGCATGGTTTTGGATTTAATTTAGGGTTTATTACTGCTCAGACTAGCTTCCGTTGCTAGATCCGCGGCAAACCACCGTAGTCGCGGATCCGGTCTCAATTTCACAACAATTGGTATCAGAGCGAGATTCGACCCTTCGGACCCCGGTGAGCAATCATGACAACGAAATTTGAAGTCCCCAAGTATGACGACAAAATTGACTTTGGTCTATGGCAGAAACGGGCCAAAGCGGTTCTCGTCTAGCAAGGTCTTCATAAGGCTCTCCTCGGAAAGGAGAAGTCCGGGAAGAAGGACGACGAGTGGGATGAGCTAGATCTGAAGGCCATCAGCACAATCCAGTTGTGCTTGGCCGATGAGGTCATGAGAGGCGCGCATGTAGTCATGGTAGGAGAGCGTTACGGTACTCTCTACAGACTGATTGGCCCCACGATTGCTAGGGGAAATGCGAGGAGAGAGGTCAGACCGTCTCTCGAGCTACAGGATACGGTAGCATATGCATTTCAGGCGATCTCCTCAGACCGCGATTCCTTCGATAGAGCTTTAGAGTGCAGAGACCGTTCTCAACGAAAAGCTATGAAGGACCAGCGGAGGAGTGAGGCAGGATTCGTGGCATGGGCGTGTGCCCGGAGAGAGAACCTTGGCAGAGGTAAAATCTTCGCAGCCGTAGAGGAGACAGGTAGAGAGTCATCTCAGGAGTACCCAGACACCGCGAGAGGAGCCATCAGGCTCAGAGGTCTCACCAAGGAACTCAGGATCACTCAGGAGAAGGTGGAGTTGCACAGTGAGAGGTCGAGTGCGAGTCATCTTGCAATAGACCCGGTCTATCGTGCAAGAATACTGCACAGTGGTGTGCACCACCAGGAGTCGAGGGAGTTCGCTAGGGGTAGAGGCATAGTGTTGCGGAAGGTCTCTACGGAGGATATCAGTGCGAACATGCGGGAGAAATCAGTGACAGGAGTCAAGTTCAAGAACAGTCTTGACTTGACTCATTCTAATGCATGATCGAGGGTCAGACCCTAGGGAGAGGGGGCTTGTAGTCGCCAGTATGGGAGATCCAGGTTGGAGGTTCAGATACGTTTGCTAGGCTTCGAGGTGGAGTTCGTTTGTGGCGTGAGGCGTCAAGGTGGAGTTTGTTGAGATTATGACACCTCATCGCCAATATCGGACCGTCAGGATCGCGCCACGTCATCGATCCTAGAGAGGTTTATTTGCATAGTTTGTCCTAATCCTGATTAGAAAGTGGTTTAGTGAGGGAGATGATTTTTTGGGGGAGTCCTAAACATGAAAATGCTTTATGGGGGGATATAATCTAGAGGATGCTCTTCCTATTCGGTTGAGTCTTGTTTTGGCAACCCCCTCCATATTTGTTCATCTTCATATATTGATGACTCTTGATCCTATTATAAATACGGGTCAAACTCCCTTAGCCATGAGAATGATCAGAAATATACAACACTAGTGAGAATTCAGAGAGGGAGAGCTTTGAGCTTTTCAGGCGGTTCTTCCGGCGAACGGCGGCAGCAGGCGGCGGCATCTGGCGCGCAAGGTTGCGGCGCATCCGGTCACCTCAGGCGAGGCGACATCCGGCCGGCCACCTGCAGTAGGCCCTAGAGGTTCGGCGGAATCAGGCGCGGCGACGGCGACAGCCGGCGCAGAGGCGGCGATACAGGCGGAACTAACGGAGGCGGCGCATCCGGTCACCTCAGGCGAGGCGACATCCGTCCGTCCTCCAGAAGTTTACTCCAGGCGTTCGGCGACTTCAGGCGGCAGATCCAGGCGGGATAGGCATCAGGCGGCGGAAGCAGGCGGTGATTCCAGTGGGGAAGATAGACATTGTTCTCTTTTCAGTGTTTTCTGTTCTCTTGTTGTATCTTGTAAACCTCATCAGTTTTAGTGGATCTTTCTGGCACGCTCTCCCCGTGGAGTAGGAGTCCCAACTCCGAATCACGTATATATTTTGTCGTCTGTGGTTTTGCTTGGTTTTGGATTTAATTTTGTTTTATTACTGCTCAGACTAGCTTCCGTTGCTAGATCCGCGACGAACCATCGTAGTCGCGGATCCGGTCCCAATTTCACAACAAGCAGACCATAATAAATACGGTTCGCTTGTTTTTCCTCTTATTTCCAACCTAAAAAGAAGATTGTTAGCAAACCTACTATATAACCCGATTTCTAACCTAAAATCTCATTTCTTTCCTCCCGACCTTTTCTTTTGCCCGAGTCGCCCGCTGCAGCCCCGTTTACGCCGGGGTGGAGAAGGCCTCTCGTCGCCCGCAGCAACCCCGATTCTGTCGGCGTGGGGAAGTTTTGTCACCGCCCGGAGCAAAGGGCCTCCACCGGCGTTAAGCCCATCTACGCACAGCGTCTCGCCTCCGCCGCCTCCGATCCTCCCAAATCCAATGTCCGCAAAGGGCCTCCGCCGGCGTGCAGCGTCTCGCGCCTCCGCCGCCTCCAATCCTTCCAAAGTCAAGGTCCGCAAAGGGCCTCCGCCGGTGTGCAGCTTCTCGCCTCCGCCTCCTTCGATCCTCCCAAAGCCCAGGTCCGCAAATTTATGGTTGTTTTTGCTGTTATTAGATTTATACATGGATTTCTACATGGATTTCTCATTTTCTGCAAATTTTTGGTTGTACTCCCGGTTGTTCATGAGCCTGGATTGATAGATTTTTTTCTTAACTGTTAAGTGGAGATATAATTGAGCATTCAATTTGCATTATTAGTACTTTTGTAGCAAGTGTTCCTCTCGAGCTGAAGTATATGGCTTTACTTGGGCATGAATTGAACCTTGCTCCAGCAAACCATTCATGATCCTAGATTTCTCATTTAACTAAACTCTAGATTTCTCATTTAACTAAACTCTAGATTTGTACATGGGTTTGTTTCATGATCCTGTTTGTATAATTTTTCTTATACTGCTTCCTTATTAACAGTTAAATGTAACATTGAATTATGGAAATGACAAAATGGAATACTTTTAAATAAGAAATACAAATACTAACCTTCTATTTTCTGATCAATAACTTGTATGGACAAATTTTTTGCATGGGTCTATGACCCTTTAACTATGATCAATCTGATTGGGATTAATCATAAGACATTGATTTCTTCTAAATGGTTTTGTTTAGCCGACGTGGAGAAGATACATATCATTTTTTCCTTTCAATCTTTGCATTTTTGCTATGTGATCTAATTTAGCAGAAACAAAATTCAGCATTCCATCGCCGGTGTCGTCTCACTCTAAATGGAGATTGGTCTACAACATTTATCTTGTACAAGGTATCAATGCATTATTTGAACATTCCTCTTGAGAGAGAGGAGATCGAGAGATGAAGATGGTCCTCATTCTTCTTGTGTCGCCGGCGACGACAGCGGTCATTCCCTCGAGAGATTATCGCCCTTCTTTCCGGCATCTCCGGCTAGGAGCCGAAGACTTTGGTGCCGAAGATTTCATGGCTCGCTAGATGGATGCGTCTTATCAAAAAATTCTTTAGCATATCTTCATATGTTTGCTTACCCATCTACAATTACAGACAGATGAAGTATTTTTCATGGCATAATGATATGAAGCAGTTTTGAAGATTGATGGAATAAATGCACATTCAAAAATTCTTCAGCATATCTTCATATGTTTTGAAGATTGATCGAAGAGGTTGAAAGCAATATCATATCGTTGACCATGCACCGTGTTAAATAATAAATCCTGCAAGCAAGCTAGCGTAGTCGACCAACATATTGTATTATATTATGATTGAATCTGGAGATTAATCATGCATGCACTCCTACTAACTATATATACGCACGTGACATCACGTTTGCCATTTTCTCCATCAAATTATGAGTTGAACTACGTACTCAACTTTGACCTTTTTGATTTAATTTTCCGCCTTTTGAATTCCAATTAAGCTTTGTAAAAGGTAATTTATTAATGCGCACCAGTCGTTGCCCGGTTGATAATTGAAGACATTCCAAAATATATTTGGCTTTTAACCTTCCAGCTAGTAGCCAAACTCTCCGGCATGCACTCCTCTCTCGGGCTCGCAATTTACCAACATGATCTCGTGAGCGCACATGCATGCATGCACGCGGTTAACCAGAACGCTCCCATATGCATGCATGCATGCATGCACGCACGCACGCGGCTATGTTCGGGAATCAGTGTTTGCATAAATCATGATATTGAAATAGAGAATCTAAACCAAGCAAGAGCAAAATGTAATATCTAAATACCTGAAGTTGAAATTGGGAATGAATTCAGAATTGAAGTTGGACTCGTACGTGCTTGCTGAAGGTGCTGGGATTCTAAATCCCATATTACTGTCACCGCCAGGATGTTATATAATGCTACAATTATTATTCTTAGGCGTTATTGTCAAGTGACTAGGGAAGTTAATTATTTTAGAAAATAATTAATATATTATCCCCCGCTCAAATCAAGGGCTTGATTAAGGCTCCCTTTGGGCCCTTTGCTGGGGGACTTGGGCTCTGTTGGACGACATATTTTCACCGCTGAAGCTGTAATAAGTCCCCCAAAGGAAGACCAATTCATAATCTCTGTAAAAATAATAATCTAATCAATTCTTATCTTATCTTGGATTTATTTATTATTATAGTCGGTGGCAAAGCCTCAACTTGAACGTCCATGCTCGATAGGACCAAATGATAGCTGCAATAAATAAATAAATATGCAATATATATATATATATACACACACATACATACATACATACATCCGCCTCTATGATCAAGCGCGACAGTATCCGACCAGCGATGGCGGGCGCCCGCCCCCAGCGGGTTACACCCATGACGCTGCGGTTTGTGCCCGCATCATTCAAATTAAAGTTTTTCCAATAACTATGATGCAAAATTTGACATCTTTAATGTCAAGATTAATTTTGGAAGCTTCAAAATACATCTTTAGTTTAGTTATATATATATATATTATATAAAACAATATAGGTATTTGGAGGCACACCATAGATCAAACAAGAGCCATTGGATTTGGAGAGAGAGCATGAAATGAGAGGAGAGAGTTGGGAGAGAGAGAAAGAGAGAGATGAAAAGAAGAGAGAGAGAAAGATTGCTTGAAATTAATGTTTTTACGACAAACGTAATTTTTTTGTATAAAATAAAAATTGTACTATTTATTTATATTTTTTACGGTCATTTTGAGTACTCATATCTATATATTGCGGGCACTGCCCGTCTTGATGCAATGATGCGGGTGCATCCCGCTTTGATGCGGGCTCAACCCGCAACGACGCATCGAGCACGGGAGAAGCCCGTTCGGAGGCGGGCGAAGCCTTCCTGGATGCGGCCGAAGGCCGCCCGAGAGCATCGAGCACGGGCGTAGCCCGTGCGAAGATGCTCGTTCTTATATAAAGTAATATAGGTATTTGGAGGCACACCATAAATTAAACAAGGGTCATTGGATCATGAGAGAGAGCATGAGATGAGGGGAGAGAGAGAGAGGAGTGAGAGAGAAAGAAAGAGAGAGAGAGGGGAGGAGAGAGAGGGAGAGAGAAAGGGAAAGAGTTGGTGAAAGGGAGAGGGGAAAGGGGCCAGAGAGAGAGGGAGAGAGAGAGGGAGAGAGAAAGGGAGAGAGATGGAGAAGGGAGAAAAAAAGAGAGAGATTACGTGAAATTAATATTTTTACGGCAAAACGTAATTTTTTTATATAAAATAAAAATTGTATATTTATTTATATTTTTTACAGTCGTTTTAAGTAGTCATATGTATATATTGTGGGCACTGTCCTTCTTGATGTGGGTGCATCACGCTTTGATGCGGGCGCATCCCGCTTTGATGCGGGCGCAGCCTGCAATGACGCATCGAGCACGGGTGTACTCCGTGCGAAAATGCCAGTATATATATATATGTATATATATATATATATATATATATGTATATATATATATATATGTATATATATATATATATATATATATATATATATATATATATATATATATATATATATATATATATATATATATATATATACGCGTGACAGGCACGGGCCTTCGGCCCGGGGGGCATATATCGTGGCTCGTGGGTGCGACAAATGTCGTGGGTGCGACAAATGTCATGGGTGCGACATATGTCGTGGGTCCGTCATTCGTCGTGGGTGCGACATTCGGCGTGGGTGCGACATTCGGCGTGGGTGCGACATTCGGCGTGGGTGCGACATTCGGCGTGGGTGCGACATTCGTCGTGGGTACACATTCGTCGTGGGTGCGACATTCGTCGTGGGTACGACATTCGTCGTGGGTGCAACATTCGTCGTGGGTGCGACATTCGTCGACAGGTGCGACAAATGTCGTGGGTGCGACATTCGTCGTGGGTGCGACATTCGGCGTGGGTGCGACATTCGGCGTGGGTGCGACATTCGGCGTGGGTGCGACATTCGGCGTGGGTGCGACATTCGGCGTGGGTGCGACATTCGTCGTGGGTGCGACATTCGTCGTGGGTGCGACATTCGTCGTGGTGCGACATTTGTCGACGGGTGCGACATTTGTCGTGGGTGCGACATTTGTCGTGGGGAACAATAATCATCTAAGAATGACTTCCAACTATAAACACTACAACAAAGTTGCTTTACGACGACATTTTTTTATGCATTTAGTGACGATTTTGAAGAGTCACGATAGTTTTTGTGACGTTTATAAAAACGTCATCAAATCGTCGCGATTGCGCATGTCGTCGTAGCTCATTGCGACGCTTTCATAAAAAAACGTCGTGATTGTCAGTTACTCTACCACAGCGTTTTTTTTTCTAAAAACGTCATATTTGATAGTTGTTCTACCGTGACACTTTTCTAAAAAAAACGTCATGATAAGTAATTAGTCTTTGGTGACATTTCTCCAAAAAATACCGCGAATGATGTTTTTCCTATCACAATGTTTCTTAGCCAACGCCATCAAAGCCAAAACTTTACAACATTATTTTTTTCGTCGCAAAATAATAATTTTATTTAAGAAAATAGAAACAAATTGTGATAATTGTTCTCAAATAATATAAATACTAATCTTAAATACTATCATAAATAATATTTATTATAAAGGTATATAATTCTGACAATATTTTAATTATTTTAAGAGCGATATTAACACATTGAGAGGATTGATCAACAAGTATAATGGACAACACATGAAAATGCAATAATGAATGAAAGAATGTCATATTCTTCATTTTTAACTAATGAGAACAACATACTACACTAACAAAAAAACTATAATCTAATTGTAAAAAATATTGTCATATTACATGTTAGAATCTAACAAATAAAACAAAATCCAAAATTTTAATGTCACGCCAGAGGAACTCTTCTCATCAACCTCGCATCTTCCTACCACCACAATGCCATCAATAGGAATCACCTCACCAGCCTTCATAGCGAGCAAGGTGTTCACCTCAACATCTTTGGCGTCGATGATTTCACCAGTTTGAGCTAGAATTGCCTTTTGAGTGACCATGCTCATCAGCAATGACATCCTGGTAGTAGCCTGCCAGGTAAATAAAGGTCAGATTTTTTATATAATTTCTGAAAATGATCAAACAATGTCTAATGTTATCTACTAGTGTGTATTTTCTTAGGTTCTTTGAGTTTTATCCCTTTATTTTAAGATCATAGATGTTGATGCGCGGAAACGTCGCGGGGCACCAGCCAGCTAACACGGAGGGGGTGTTCGGTCTCACAAGCTAGGAGAGGAGGAGAGGAGAGAAGAAAGGAAGCCTCTGAGTGCTCGAGAGTGGAGCAAACGGCTTGTCAAAGAGGGTTGCGGGGATAGAGGAGAGGAGCTTGATCAACAAAGCGGGTTGATCAAGAGAGGAGAAGGAGGTTGACCAGGAGCTGTCGAGCAGACGGCTAATGTGACAGTTGCGCTTGCAGGTTGGCTGCCGAGAAGAGCTGAGCTGAGCAGAGAAGAAGCTTGCTGAACAGAGGAGCAAGGCTTGCTGAGCGGAGGGGCAGAGACTTGCTGAGCGGAGGAGCAAGGCTTGCTGAGCGGAGGAGCAAGGCTTGCTGAGCAGAGGAGCAAGGCTTGCTGAGCAGAGGAGCAAGGCTTGCTGAGCAGAGGAGCAAGGCTTGCTGAGCAGAGGGAAGAAGAAGAAGGGGGCCGCTAGCAGCGGCAACAACACACTTCGCCCGCCGCGGCCTAAATGCCACTCCTGCGACGGGCTTTCCTTTTATTAAAAGCTAGAGATTACAAGCTTACAAGTACACCTTTGCAACAAATCAATAAAGGGGTACAAGGAGAAGCTGGCGGCTAAGAGGGAAGAAAATGCCAGAAAGCAGAGGAGAGAAGCTGCCAGAGACTAAGTAAAATAGTCTGCTAGCTGCTGGAGGACTGGGAAACTGAGTCTGCAGAGTCTGCTGGTAAGCTGCTGAAGAGCTGTAGAGGACTACGCGGACAGGAAAATGAGTCCGCTGAGCTTGCTGGAGAGGGGATGACGGACTGGAAAACGGAGTCCGCAGGGCTTGCTGGCGAGACTTACAGGATCCAGCCAGATGATCCACTCATGCAGAATGAGAGGCACCATGGGCTATTTATAGGCCCAGGGAAGTTCTTCTAGAAGCGGGGCCCAGTGACATCAGCATGACGACCTGCGCGGACTCCGCGGACAGAGATTTTGCGTCCGCCACTGTTGCCTGAGGAAGCAAGCGGAAGGACCCACCTGCAGAGAACTGGAGGTCGCCCCCTAGCGGGTGACCTGGGCGGACTCCGGGAGGAGTCCGCCCGCAGGCCGGAGGCCGCCCCCTAGCGGGCGGCCTGGGCGGACTCCAGGGGGAGTCCGCCCGGCAGGGCGCCGGGGCCGCCCCCTAGCGGGCGACCTGGGCGGACTCCTGGGGGAGTCCTCCCGGCGGGCCTGGCCGCCCCCTTGCGGGCGGCCTGGGCGGACTCCGGGTGGAGTCCGCTCGGCTGGAGCCGGGGCCGCCCCCTAGCGGGCGGCCTGGGCGGACTCCAGGGGGAGTCCGCCCGGCGGGCCTGGCCGCCCCCTTGCGGGCGGCCTGGGCGGACTCCGGGGGGAGTCCGCCCGGCTGGCTGCCGGGGCCGCCCCCTAGCGGGCGGCCTGGGCGGACTCCGGGGGGAGTCCGCCCGGCGGGCCTGGCCGCCCCCTTGCGGGCGGCCTGGGCGGACTCCGGGGGGAGTCCGCCCGGCTGGCTGCCGGGGCCGCCCCCTAGCGGGCGGCCTGGGCGGACTCCAGGGGGAGTCCGCCCGGCGGGCCTGGCCGCCCCCTTGCGGGCGGCCTGGGCGGACTCCGGGTGGAGTCCGCCCGGCTGGCCTGGCCGCCCCCTTGCGGGCGGCCTGGGCGGACTCCGGGTGGAGTCCGCCCGGCTGGCGGGCAGAGGCCGCCCCGGGTGGGCGCCTCGGCGGACGGCGGCAGGAGGCCGCCGCCCCTCGGGCAGCAGGGAGGTCGCCCCTGGCGGGCGTCCTCGGCGGACGGCGGTAGGAGACCACCGCCCCTTGGGCGAAACTAGGAGGCCGCTCCTGGTGATGCTGTTGGCGGACTCCTGCAAGGAAAAGCACTGCACGATTAGCGGATCTAACCGCATGTCCCGCGAGGGTGAGCCATGGGAGTAACTCGCCGTCCCGCAGGGCACGCGGTTGCTAGGAGACCTAGGCGGATAGGGGAGACTGTCCGCCTACGCTGGGACCCATCGCGATCGAAAGGGACAATCTAAGGGTCACAATGAGCCAGCTGGCCACCTTGGGAAGGATCGCCGATTTCTGGGTTAACATAATCCCCGCACTTTTTCAAGTTCTGCAAAAGAACTTCGAAAAAGTTGGAGACCCACGAAAATCGTGATCCACCCCAACGGAAGAAGAGGAGCAAGGAGAGACAGAACCTGAAGACTCTCCTTAGAAGCTTGGTGCTTCTTGTCTATTTTCCTGCAAAAGGAAAGTTAGGGCAAGCATGTAGGGGTGGCACATCGAGTGTGTACCTGAATTTGTTTTTTGCAAAACGAAGAAGGCGTGTCTTCTGTAAATGTTCTGCAAAACAAAAGTGAGGAAAACAGAAGGGCATAACAACTCGCAAGTACCTGAAAGGGACCTGCAAGTCTTTGCTGATCTCTGCAAGAAAAGAGTTAGGAACAGGCACAATATATGAGAGTAACTTGCAAGTACCTGTGAAGAAACTTGCAAGGGTTTGCTGATTTCTGCAAGAAGAGAGTTAGGAGCAGGTATTGTATATAAAAATAAGCTGCAAGTACCTGAATGAGGCTTGCAGGTGTTTGCTAATCTCTGCAAGAAGAGAGTTAGAAGCAAATAAGATGTGAAGATAACTTGCAAGTACCTGTGAAGAGAAGGCTTGCAAGTGTTAACTGTAGACTGTTAACTGTCGACAAGATAAGGCCGATATGACCAACTAGCAAGAAGAATGCCTGATGAATACTGTTATGAAATCCAGATCAATAAACTGAGTTGTTGACTGCTGACAGATATGACTGGATTGCAATAGCATAGCTGATAGCGCTTGAGCAAACAATGTATATAGAAGATGAGAGCAATAGAGCTTATATAGTTAGAGTGCGAGTCATCATCCGATAGAGCTTTGAATAAGCAATTCATATAGGATGAGCATGAACAAAGTGATTGCTGGAAATCCTTTTGGTAGGTCGGATTAACCTGTTCACCTGTGAAAGAAGGCAAGAGAGAAAAAGGAGGTCTACACCCGGAATGATTAAAGTGGGTTGAATGCTGCCACAGGTGTTCCCCGTGGGCCTTATGCATCACTTGCCCGAAAAATCATCCCGAGTATAGTCCTACTCAAAGCGGGCTGGCCGCGCATCCTCAAGGAGGGGGGAAAAGGAAAAAAGAGGTCCATGTTCGGAATGACTAAAGAAGGTTGAATGCTGCCACAGGTGTTCCCCGTGGGCCTTATGCATCACTGGCCTGAGAAAATCATTCCGAGTATGGTCCTGCTCAAAGCGGGAAAGGAAAAAGAGGTCCATGTTCGGAATGACTAAAGAAGGTTGAATGCTGCCACAGGTGTTCCCCGTGGGCCTTATGCATCACTGGCCTGAGAAAGTCATTCCGAGTATGGTCCTGCTCAAAGCGGGCTGGCCGCGCATCCTCAAGGAGGGCACAAAGCAAGGGAAGGTCCTGAGAAGGACCGCTGGAAGCAAGGAAGATCCTGAGAAGGACCGCTAGAAACTCTGCTCTCTTGCCCTGGGCACAAGCATCACTGATCAAGGAGACAGGTTGCGCCAAGAGGCCTATATTGTCTGTGTATTGATCAGTGAGAGTGTGAGAACCCGAGAGGCACAGACCGAGGATACCGGAGAGAGTTATTCGGCCACCACAGTTGAAGGATGATCCAAGAGACAAGGCTACGCTTGATCGCCATTGCTTGTCCAGCGAAGATCATCCTAACCGTAGTGTTTCCTATAAGACGCACAGCAGAGCTAACACATGGGGCTCCCCTAGCACACACTCTGTGTCAGATGCTGGCTAGGATCCTAAGCCTGAAGCCCATAATCGTAGATGAACTGCTCCCACACACACACATGAGTATACTCCCGCCATATGTGGTCGAAGTGGTAGTGCGAGAACAAACTACGGAGGGAACGTTTCAGACTCGGCGAAATCTCATTGGCGTATTGATCCAGAGAGAGAGAGAGAGAGAGGCAACAAAAAGGGAACTGTGTCAGTACAGGATCTCTGAATAAAAGCTTTGCAGAAAAGCAAGAAAAGAACACTGAGAAGTGTTGTAATGAAAATGTTTGAAAGAGGGAGAGTAAGGGTTGAGATAACCCCTGTAGGTTGTAAGGAGCTCTGGAGGACTGTGAAGTCCCTCGCTTTGGAGGACTGTGAAGTCCTTGCTAGTTTAGAATAGCCTTCCCAGCACGCCCTCATCATCGGCCTCGAAGCATTCGACTTCTTGGTTTACAATGAGGAGAGGAGGCTCTTCAACGTGATTCACTCCCCTTGAGGAGCAAGGAACATCTGAAATCTCTTTGCCCTTTGACGTTGATGGGTCAGGGCGATCTTCTTTAGGAAGCAAGTCATGCATCTTGCCCTGCCGGAGCATCCTTTGCACAAGCTGACGGAATGCTCGGCAGTTTTCTGTTCGATGGCCTGGCTCTTTGTGGAATTCACAATAAGGTTCCGAGTTTCTAGACCTCTGATCGGTCGGCCGATAGGGCTTCTTGTAGCTTGCCCTATCTTTCATGATCTGGATCACTTCTTGCACGACGTCATCGAGATCAGACTCGTGCAAGTCATCGTCTTGCTCTTGTTGAACAGTTGCTGTTTGAGAAGGAGCTAGCGGTAGCAATGGATCTTGAGCATCGCGGCTCGGGAAGGAGTATCGCTGGCGATGAAGCCTTCTATCCTTCCTTGAGTAGGTTGGGAAACGATTGCAAGGAGACCTTGGAGGCTGCTTGCGAAACGGATCTTTCTCTGATACAAGCTTGGAAACGAAGCCTGGATTGCTCTTCTCGCCTCGGATGTATGAGTTGGCTAGAGCGATCAGCTCTTGGTATGTCCTTGGAGCACGGACATTTGCTTCAAATTTGAGAGGCCCTTCACGAAGACCGTGGATAAGAGCCACTCGGTACATTTCTTGATCAACGATTTCGATGTCCAGAATCTCTCTCTGGAATCGATCAACAAATTGAGACCAAGTTTCATCACTGCGCTGTCTGATCTCAAAGAGGACTTCAGGACCGCCCTTTCTCTTGGAGGAGGTAGAGAATCTGAGAAGGAACTCTCTACGAAGATCAAGGAAGGAAGTGATGGAGTGAGGACGGAGGTCATAGAACCAGTCCCTCACTTGCCTATCAAAGGTTGCCACAAGGAGCTTGCACTTTGTTGCATCTGACAGAGTCTTGAGAGCAACGGCTGATTCAAAAGCTTGAAGATGCTTGACCGGATCGGTCTCTCCAGTATAGATTGGCAGTCGAGGCTCTCTGAAGTTTGTTGGAGTAGGTTCGAGGCGAACACTCTCAATGAAGGGCGACGGCTCTTCCTGCTCTCCTACAGCATAGGGATTAAAGGGAGCATATGCTGCAGCTGCAAAAGAAGCAGGAGGGTAGAAAGGAAAGGTTGCTGGAGGAGGAGCAGAGACAGGAACTGGGGGGCAAGGATGACTTCCTTGAAAGTTGAGGAATCTAGCAGGACTTCCCCGGGCAGCTTGCCGCAAGAAGTTTTGGCGAGCGGCAAACTCTTCATCTTGAGTTCGCAAAGGAGCAGCAGGACCTTGCGGGAAGGTCGGGGTGTAAGGTGGATAGAACGGCGGACAAGCTTGAGAATAAGCTTGCTTATGCTCCGATGTTGGCGTTGGGTTGATTGGAGCAGCTGGAGCAGCTGGAGCAGTTGCTGGATGAGAGTCTAACCGCTGCGTGATCGCAGCAAGGACTTGGTTGATGGCTTGGAACTGTTGAGCATTCTCACGGCGCGACTGCTCAAAAGCTTCCCAAAGAGGATCTTCACTGGGACTTGGAGCAAAGTTCTCGGCTGATTGATCTGACATGGCTAACTGTCGCTGTTCACCGTCTGACCGGATCTGAAGGTCGCGTGTTAACTGTTGATGCGCGGAAACGTCGCGGGGCACCAGCCAGCTAACACGGAGGGGGTGTTCGGTCTCACAAGCTAGGAGAGGAGGAGAGGAGAGAAGAAAGGAAGCCTCTGAGTGCTCGAGAGTGGAGCAAACGGCTTGTCAAAGAGGGTTGTGGGGATAGAGGAGAGGAGCTTGATCAACAAAGCGGGTTGATCAAGAGAGGAGAAGGAGGTTGACCAGGAGCTGTCGAGCAGACGGCTAATGTGACGGTTGCGCTTGCAGGTTGGCTGCCGAGAAGAGCTGAGCTGAGCAGAGAAGAAGCTTGCTGAACAGAGGAGCAAGGCTTGCTGAGCGGAGGAGCAAGGCTTGCTGAGCAGAGGAGCAAGGCTTGCTGAGCAGAGGAGCAAGGCTTGCTGAGCAGAGGAGCAAGGCTTGCTGAGCAGAGGAGCAAGGCTTGCTGAGCAGAGGGAAGAAGAAGAAGGGGGCCGCTAGCAGCGGCAACAACACACTTCGCCCGCCGCGGCCTAAATGCCACTCCTGCGACGGGCTTTCCTTTTATTAAAAGCTAGAGATTACAAGCTTACAAGTACACCTTTGCAACAAATCAATAAAGGGGTACAAGGAGAAGCTGGCGGCTAAGAGGGAAGAAAATGCCAGAAAGCAGAGGAGAGAAGCTGCCAGAGACTAAGTAAAATAGTCTGCTAGCTGCTGGAGGACTGGGAAACTGAGTCTGCAGAGTCTGCTGATAAGCTGCTGAAGAGCTGTAGAGGACTACGCGGACAGGAAAATGAGTCCGCTGAGCTTGCTGGAGAGGGGATGACGGACTGGAAAACGGAGTCCGCAGGGCTTGCTGGCGAGACTTGCAGGATCCAGCCAGATGATCCACTCATGCAGAATGAGAGGCACCATGGGCTATTTATAGGCCCAGGGAAGTTCTTCTAGAAGCGGGGCCCAGTGACATCAGCATGACGACCTGCGCGGACTCCGCAGACAGAGATTTGCGTCCGCCACTGTTGCCTGAGGAAGCAAGCGGAAGGACCCACCTGCAGAGAACTGGAGGTCGCCCCCTAGCGGGCGACCTGGGCGGACTCCGGGAGGAGTCCGCCCGGCAGGCCGGAGGCCGCCCCCTAGCGGGCGGCCTGGGCGGACTCCAGGGGGAGTCCGCCCGGCAGGGCGCCGGGGCCGCCCCCTAGCGGGCGGCCTGGGCGGACTCCGGGGGGAGTCCGCCCGGCGGGCCTGGCCGCCCCCTTGCGGGCGGCCTGGGCGGACTCCGGGTGGAGTCCGCCCGGCTGGAGCCGGGGCCGCCCCCTAGCGGCGGCGGACTCCAGGGGGAGTCCGCCCGGCGGGCCTGGCCGCCCCCTTGCGGGCGGCCTGGGCGGACTCCGGGGGGAGTCCGCCCGGTTGGCTGCCGGGGCCGCCCCCTAGCGGGCGGCCTGGGCGGACTCCCGGGGGAGTCCGCCCGGCGGGCCTGGCCGCCCCCTTGCGGGCGGCCTGGGAGGACTCCGGGGGGAGTCCGCCCGGCTGGCTGCCGGGGCCGCCCCCTAGCGGGCGGCCTGGGCGGACTCCAGGGGGAGTCCGCCCGGCGGGCCTGGCCGCCCCTTGCGGGCGGCCTGGGCGGACTCCGGGTGGAGTCCGCCCGGCTGGCCTGGCCGCCCCCTTGCGGGCGGCCTGGGCGGACTCCGGGTGGAGTCCGCCCGGCTGGCGGGCAGAGGCCGCCCCGGGTGGGCGGCCTCGGCGGACGGCGGCAGGAGGCCGCCGCCCCTCGGCAGCAGGGAGGTCGCCCCTGGCGGGCGTCCTCGGCGGACGGCGGTAGGAGACCACCGCCCCTTGGGCGAAACTAGGAGGCCGCTCCTGGTGATGCTGTTGGCGGACTCCTGCAAGGAAAAGCACTGCACGATTAGCGGATCTAACTGCATGTCCCGCGAGGGTGAGCCATGGGAGTAACTTGCCGTCCCGCAGGGCACGCGGTTGCTAGGAGACCTAGGCGGATAGGGGAGACTGTCCGCCTACGCTGGGACCCATCGCGATCGAAAGGGACAATCTAAGGGTCACGATGAGCCAGCTGGCCACCTTGGGAAGGATCGCCGATTTCTGGGTTAACAATAGAATTTGCAATAGAGTTTACTATCATGACTCAAATCCATATTCAAAGTTTCAAACTAAGCTTTAAGAACATTACAGTCAAATAAATTATCAATTGATCAAAGCAACACCACGTGATTCATGTTTGAACAATAAAATTTCATGTGATTTTCAAAAATGTGCTAAAAATATGAAACCACGTGTAAAATATCGCTATTTTGTCATATTTGTTTTCTTTTTTAAGTGATCGATTGAACCACCAAAT
Source organism: Platanthera guangdongensis (assembly GCA_039583875.1). Lineage (NCBI taxonomy): Eukaryota > Viridiplantae > Streptophyta > Magnoliopsida > Asparagales > Orchidaceae > Platanthera > Platanthera guangdongensis. The sequence continues at coordinate 182,317,278 of CM077161.1, read as the reverse complement.
GGATCAGGCTTGAATCATACTGAATGTCATATTTTCTTTGATAACACAAGTATGTACCTTGTAGCTTGCCATGAACTCAAGCCAATCAACTATTGTGAAATGAAAGACTATGAACCCAACTTCTGATTAGTCCTTCAGAGTAACCACCCCTCCAACTACAAAAATAATAGAATCCAAAAAGAAATATAGACAACTGTTAGAAGAAGAGAGGGGTAAAATTGAGAGAGTTATACTAATCCATCAAAGAGGTAAATAAAAGAAGAGAAAGACTTGTATACACATGTTTATAAACGGTGTACTATTAACATAGAACTCTATTTAGCAAGGACATTAACAAGAAGTCCATAAAATCAAGTGATATCAGAAATAGTAGTCATAGCTCTATACTAGACATTGACAATCGATCAGGAGATAACTTCATACTTCTTTGAATCCCAAGACACCAAAGAATCTCCAATGAACAAACAATGCCTAGTAGTGCGTCGACGATTAGTGACATTGTATGCCTAATTAACATCAAAATAGGCACAAAGCTCAATGAGAAAAATAGAGACCTAAACTTAGTGTCGCCTATGTAGTGGTTATATAATGACGCAACCCAATATATCTAAGCTTACATACTTTTTAAAACAATTTGTTTGGAAAATAAATACATTTAGAATTTGATTGAATTTGATTTCCACGATGTAAGGTTGATTTGGAAATCAACCTTACTGTTAGAGCGAAGAGATCCCTCACTCATTAATGTATGTCTGAATGAGATTGTTATGGGGTGATTGTCGGTCATATATACCATATAAACTATGTAACACAAACAACTAATCTCTAAAACACTTACAGATTAGTGCTCCCAAGTCCCACCCATGGACAAATCCAAGAGTAACGCTATAAACCGCTTCTATTCAGTTGAAGCAAAACTAAGTCACAAAGAAGATTATTCTTCTACAGTCACAAAGGGCAGTTTACTGTCACAATTACCTCTTTGTGCGCAGTCACCACATCGATATTCGAAGTTTTCTTCTTCTGATCGACTAAAGAGGGATCTTTCAAAGAGTCAATTTCCTTGACTTTCATCTGGAGCTCATTGATGTAGTCAATGACATCACCGAGCAGGGAAGCTTTATCCAATTTGGAGATGTTGGGAATGAAAGCCCTTAGCGCGTATAACCTTTGGTTCAGCTTCTCCCTCCTCTGTCGCTCGGCTTCAACGTGGTTGAGTGGTTCCTCCATCCCGTTTGCAGGTTTACGGTCCCTCTTTCTAGGCCTCTGATCATCGATTAAGGATGGCTTCTCCTCCTTGCAAGACGTCTCTGCGTCGGAATGTTCTGAATACATCGCCGCAAGGCGGGCTACACCGGAGCTCATACCGGGCTTCATCGACGCACGCTGCCGCTTCGGCGAAGGTTGTGTGGTTCTTCATATTCGCCACATCCGGAGGAGCGGGCGGTGGTTGAGCAAAGGATTTGATATTTCAGTTCTGGTTGCGACTGGGCTCATCATGGAAGAAGGAATGAAGAAGAAGAACATACCCGGTTGCGACTTGCGAGGAGCCGGGGAAGAAGTGAAGAACGAATCAACGAGGAAGAAGAAGAACTGTGGAGTTAGGGAGTGGCTGGAGCCTTGCGTCAGCGCGAGTGAGGAAGAAGAAGTTTCGCACTTCTTTGGCCTTGCGCCGTTCGGTAACTTCTGAAAATTGAAAACTGAAAAGGCAAAGGTCGATTATTATCCCTCTCCCATGCCATTTGATCAAAATCGGAGGGTCACTAAAAATAAGCTTATATTTTAATAATAAAGTTGCCTCTTTAGTGACCAAGCTTTATTGTCACTAAAACTATGTCTACAGTGACGAATATTTTACTTCGTAACTAAAGGTGTGTTTTTAGTGAATAAATTTTTAATTCGTCACTAAAAAATGATTTTAGTTACCAAATATATTCTCTCACTAACAATTCGTCACTAAAGTTTTGTCTTCAGTGACAAACATTTATTTTATCACTAAAATTTTCTCTTTACTCATCAATTTTTAATTTTTGTCACAAAAAATGTGTCTTCAGTGTCTAACATTTCACTTTGTCACTAAAGACGAGTCTTTAGTGACTAAATTTTAACACTTCACCAGAGATAAGTTTTTAGTGATTAAACTTTTACTTCGTGGCAGAAGATGTGTTTTCAGTGAGTAAACAATTACTTCATCACTAAAGATGTGTTTTTTGTTGCGAAAAATATTTTTTCACAAATCTTTCGTCACTGAAAGCCTGTATTCTTGTAGTGTACCATATCCACAATGAATACATTCATCACAGTTATCTTTACCAAGAACACCATGATTGATATCGTCACAATTGATATCGTCAGTATCATTAATAGTTTCACTATCATCAGTAATATCACTATTAAAAATATTAATATCAACTTAATTGAAGCTTAGCATATCTAGGAACTTGCTTAGAAGGATTGTAATGACATGAATATAAGAGTTTATTGTTAGGTATAATACTGTGTTCGGTAAGTACATGGCATGCATGATTATCAAAAAAATTAGTAGTTCAATAATTTGATAAATAATCATTATATCACTCATATCACCTTCGACGAAATATCTTCTAAGCAAGTTGTTTGATGACAAATATTGATTGAAAATGTTATGTTTTGATGGCGTTTTTATAATAATCGTCACAAAAGATAAACATGTATGTTGACGTTTTATATGAAAAACGTGAGCAATGATAAAATTTTGTATTGGTGACGTTTTTGAAAAAAAAAACGTCGCTAAATTGAAAACATACGGTGACGCTTTAAAAAGCGTCGCAATAAAAACGCCGTTGTAAAGTCCATTTCTTGTAGTGAAATTAGTATCAACAATGTTTGGTTATATAGAAAATGATATTGACGATAGAGTTTCTGAATTGATTAAAGATATGATGATGTTATAACAATATAAGTTCTTTACAAAACACATTAACAAAAACATACATGCATCTTACCTGAACATATATCACAATTGATATCCTCATACCCATCATTTTTAACCCAAATGAAGTGTAGTCTTTTAATCATCTAACAAAATGTATGATCTGCAAAATAGAAATTTTTTAAAAATAAGTACATTAATTTTAACTTTCAGTCTTTCTGCAAAAAAGAAATCTGCAATGGAAAAGAATATCAGAACTTTACTGTACCTTGTGCATTGTTCAATCAGAGGCAGCATGAGATCATATACAACGGGATCTTGAAAATATAGCTAAAAACAATCAACGTCATGATTCTGCAATGAGCAATGAAAATGAATCTTTATTTTAGTCTTCGACCAATTGAAGTAGTTCTTATTTATGAAATAAAATTTAGTTGTATTTGATATCATACCGTGCTTCTCATTGTTGTAGAGTCAACTCGATCAAATATTTCTCTGAATACCACGCTTTTTAGTGAACACACCTTCATGACCCTCGATAACATAGTTTTTTACTAATACTCTTGTGGTATGTGTTGAAACCCCTCGAGATAAAACAACGTACAATTGACCATGACTGAATGCATGATTTGGAAGATAGCTCCCGACATTCCCTATTGTCTGTCCCCGAGACTTGTTAATTGTTAAAGCGAAGCTCAATCTGACAGGAAAATATTTTCTCGTTAGTTTAAACGACATCTTGTAATCATCTGCACTCTTAAGTGGTATGCGTGAAATAAAAACTCTTAAACCCTTGAAATGTCCTACCAATATATTTGCCTCAATGATATTTCTTCCAAATCTACGACATATTAGTTTAGTACCGTTGCATAATTCAATTTTCGGATCTATATTTCGGAGCAGCATAATGGGGCAGCCACGCTTTAATTGATGTCAAAATAACCAAGAGCAGCATGGATGTGCAAATCATGAAAACAGATTACTCCAGCGATTTCCTCTACTATGTTTAGGGCATTAAGGATGGCCTTAGGAGACTTTTGTTCTCTAGCATAGAGGCAGTTTTCTTGCTCACATTATCTACAAGCATAGAAATATTCATGATTGTTTATCGTGCACAGCCATCATGATTGTTTAGCGTGCACATCCATTCTTTTGATCGAGACAAAAGGCTGATGAAGAGGTGTTTATAGGAAAATGCTACTCTTGGGAGAGTTTTGATATTTGCTCTCAAATATTTTTGCTCCAAATATAGCTAAATGCCTATTTTTGAAACCAAGAATTAAAGCTAATAAAATTTTCTCATGAGAACAAAATCTTCTACTCTGATGCAAGGAAAGTAATAACTAAAAGAAAAGATACAGAAAAACTGTATAATTGAATAATGAAAAAGGCAGAGGAAGTTAGCATCGAGTGTAACATATTTCAATAAGTAAACATTGAATTTCATCGTACCTGAAATGATTGGAGGAAAAGGATGTACTCTCAAATCTGTTGCCGAATTCTTATGACCAATAACAATGCGAGCGTGTTGAACGTATTAGTATAATACTGCATTAGCATAAAAATGATTGATGGGAGGAATTCATTAAATGAAATTTAACCTGAGAAAAAAAATGAAATCAAATCCAAAATAACTTGCCAAGTACAGTTACAGGCCAAATAGTTAGTGAGATTGGAAAATGAGTCAAAGTTAGAGGAGGTTGAGTTGTCTCGCCCTGTGCAAAGGAAGAAAGCGGCGTGTTATTGTACTCACAGACCTTAAGCAGATGTTTTAAAATGAAATCTGAAATAGTGTTTATTTTTAAGCAGATGTTTGGGCTGCAAAAAGTCTCGTCAAGCATTGAGATGTGGGGTGTAGAACTTTGCAAGTAAGTGTGTGCTATAGTTCTTTTTAATATTATCAAAGTAACACAAAATTAACCTTTCTAGTGAATGCATTTTAAATAGAGATAGTCTTTGTTGTGAATGGAAATTTACACTTTCTTTGTGATATAGTATAAATATATATATACACAGCTGAAGTAATATCAGGTAATTGGTGTCAAAATAACCAAGAGTAGCATGGTTGTGCAAATCATAAAAACAGATTACTCCGGCGATTTCCTCTACTGTTAACCCAGAAATCGGCGATCCTTCCCAAGGTGGCCAGCTGGCTCATCGTGACCCTTAGATTGTCCCTTTCGATCGCGATGGGTCCCAGCGTAGGCGGACAGTCTTCCCTATCCGCCTAGGTCTCCTAGCAACCGCGTGCCCTGCGGGACGGCGAGCTATTCCCATGGCTCACCCTCGCGGGACATGCGGTCAGGTCCGCTAATCATGCAGTGCTTTTCCTTGCAGGAGTCCGCCAACAGCATTCCCAGGAGCGGCCTCCTATTTCTCCCAAGGGGCGGTGGTCTCCTACCACCGTCCGCCGAGGACGCCCGCCAGGGCGACCTCCCTGCTGCCCGAGGGGCGGCGGCCTCCTGCCGCCGTCCGCCGAGGCCGCCCACCCGGGGCGGCCTCTGCCCTCCAGCCGGGCGTACTCCACCCGGAGTCCGCCCCAGGCCGCCCGCAAGGGGGCGGCCAGGCCCGCCGGGCGGACTCCCCCTGGAGTCCGCCCAGGCCGCCCGCTAGGGGCGGCCCCGGCAGCCAGCCGGGCGGACTCCACCCGGAGTCCGCCCAGGCCGCTCGCAGGGGGCGGCCAGGCCCGCCGGGCGGACTCCCCCTGGAGTCCGCCCAGGCCGCCCGCTAGGGGGCGGCCCCGGCTCCAGCTGGCGGACTCCACCCGGAGTCCGCCCAGGCCGCCCGCAAGGGGGCGGCCAGGCCCGCCGGGCGGACTCCCCCTGGAGTCCGCCCAGGCCGCCCGCTAGGGGGCGGCCTCTGCCCGGCTCCAGCCGGGCAGACTCCCCCTGGAGTCCGCCCAGGCCGCCCGCAAGGGGGCGGCCCGCCTCCAGCCGGGCGGACTCCACCCGGAGTCCGCCCAGGCCGCCCGCTAGGGGGCGGCCAGGCCCGCCGGGCGGACTCCCCCTGGAGTCCGCCCAGGCCGCCCGCCAGGGGGCGGCCCCGGCTCCAGCCGGGCGGACTCCACCCGGAGTCCGCCCAGGCCGCCCGCAAGGGGGCGGCCAGGCCCGCCGGGCGGACTCCCCCTGGAGTCCGCCCAGGCCGCCCGCCAGGGGGCGGCCCCGGCGCCCTGCCGGGCGGACTCCACCCTGGAGTCCGCCCAGGCCGCCCGCTAGGGGCGGCCTCCGGCCTGCCGGGCGGACTCCTCCCGGAGTCCGCCCAGGTCGCCCGCTAGGGGGCGACCTCCAGTTTTCTGCAGGTGGGTCCTTCCGACTGCTTCATCGCTCGACAGTGACGGACGCAAAATCTCTGTCCGCGGAGTCCGCGCAGGTCGTCATGCTGATGTCACTGGGGCCCCGCTTCTAGAAGAACTCCCCTGGGCCTATAAATAGCCCATGGTGCCTCTCATTCGGGACGGTTCCTGGATCTGGCTGGATCCTGCAAGTCTCGCCAGCAAGCCCTGCGGACTCCGTTTTCCAGTCCGCGCAGTCCGTCATCACCTCCTCCAGCAAGCTCTGCGGACTCAGTTTCCTGTCCGCACAGCTCTTCAGCAGCTTGCCAGCAGACTCTGCAGACTCAGTTTCCCAGTCCTCCAGCTTGCCAGCAGACCATTTTACTTAGTCTCTGGCAGCTTCTCCTCTGCTTTCTGGCACTTTCTTCTCTCTTAGCCGCCAGCTTCTCCTTGTACCCTTTAAGTGATTTTGTTGTAAAGGTGTACTTGTAAGCTTGTAATCTCTAGCTATTAATAAAAGGAAAGCCCGTCGCAGGAGTGGCATTTAGGCCGCGGCGGGCGAAGTGTGCTGTTGCTAGCGCCCCCCCTTCTTCTTCTCTCTGCTATCTTGCTCCTCTGCTCAGCAAGTCTTGCCCTCTTCAGCAAGCCTTGCTCCTCTGCTCAGCAAGTCTTGCTCCTCTGCTCAGCAGACTTCTTCTCAGCTCAGCTCTCCTCGGCGTCCAACCTGCAAGCACAACCGTCACATTAGCCGTCTGCTCGACAGCTCCTGGTCAACCTCCTTCTTCTCTCTTGATCAACCCGCTCTGTTGATCAAGCTTCTCTCCTCTATCCCCGCAACCCTCTTTGACAAGTCGTTTGCTCCACTCTCGAGCACTCAGAGACTTCCTTCCTTCTCTCCTCTCCTCCTCTCCTAGCTTGTGAGACCGAACACTCCCTCCGTGTTAGCTGTGCCCCCCGGTGCCGTTTCCGCGCATCAACAGTTAACACGCGGCCTTCAGATCCGGTCAGACGGTGAACAGCGACAGTTAGCCATGTCAGATCAATCAGCCGAGAACTTTGCCCCAAGTCCCAGTGAAGATCCTCTCTGGGAAGCTTTTGAGCAGTCGCGCCGTGAGAATGCTCAACAGTTCCAAGCCATCAACCAAGTCCTTGCTGCGATCACGCAGCGGTTAGACTCTCATCCAGCAACTGCTCCAGCTGCTCCAATCAATCTAACGCCAACATCAGAGCATAAGCAAGCTTATTCTCAAGCTTGTCCTCCGTTCTATCCGCCTTACACCCCGACCTTCCCGCAAGGTCCTGCTGCTCCTTTGCGAACTCAAGATGAAGAGTTTGCCGCTCGCCAAAACTTCTTCCGGCAAGCAGCCCGGGGAAGTCCTGCTAGATTTCTTAACTTTCAAGGAAGTCATCCTTGCCCCCCAGCTCCTGCCTCTGCTCCTCCTGCAGCAACCTTTCCTTTCACCCCCCCTGCTTCTTTTGCAGCTGCGGCCTATGCTCCCTTTGATCCCTATGCTGTGGGAGAGCAGGAAGAGCCGTCGCCCTTTATTGAGAGTGTTCGCCTTGAACCTACTCCAGCAAACTTCAGAGAGCCTCGACTGCCAATCTATACAGGAGAGACTGATCCGGTCAAGCATCTTCAAGCCTTCGAATCAGTCGTTGCTCTCAAGACTCTGTCAGATGCAACCAAGTGCAAGCTCCTTGTGACAACCTTTGATGGGCAAGTGAGGGATTGGTTCTATGGCCTCCGTCCCCACTCCATCTCTTCCTTCCTTGATCTTCGTAGAGAATTCCTTCTCAGATTCTCTACCTCCTCCAAGAGAAAGGGCGGTCCTGAAGCCCTCTTTGAGATCAGACAGCGCAGTGATGAAACTTGGTCTCAATTTGTTGATCGATTCCAGAGAGAGATTCTGGACATCGAAATCGTTGATCAAGAAATGTACCGAGTGGCTCTTATCCAAGGTCTTCGTGAAGGGCCTCTCAAATTTGAAGCTAATGTCCGTGCTCCAAGGACATACCAAGAGTTGATTGCTCTAGCCAACTCATATCCGAGGCGAGAAGAGCAATCCAGGCTTCGTCTCCAAGCTCGTATCAGAGAAAGATCCGTTTCGCAAGCAGCCTCCAAGGTCTCCTTGCAATCGTTTCCCAACCTACTCAAGGAAGGAGAGAAGGCTTCATCGCCAGCGATACTCCTTCCCGAGCCGTGATGCTCAAGATCCATTGCTACCGCTAGCTCCTTCTCAAACAGCAACTGTTCAACAAGAGCAAGACGATGACTTGCATGAGTCAGATCTCGACGACGTCGTGCAAGAAGTAGTCCAGATCATGAAAGATAGGGCAAGCTACAAGAAGCCCTATCGGCCGACCGATCAGAGGTCTAGAAGTTCAGAGCCTTATTGTGAATTCCACAAAGAACCAGGCCATCGAACAGAAGACTGTCGAGCATTCCGCCAGCTTGTGCAAAGGATGCTCCGGCAAGGCAAGATGCATGACTTGCTTCCTAAAGAAGATCGCCCTGATCCATCAACGTCAAAGGGCAAAGAAAGTTCAGATGTTCCTTGCTCCTCAAGAGGGGTGAGCCAGGTCGAAGATTATCCTCTCCTCGTTGTTAACAAAGAAGTCGAATGCTTCGATGCCAATGACGAGGGTATACTGGGAAGGCTATTCTGAACTAGCAAGGACTACACAGTCCTCCAAAGCGAGGGACTTCACAGTCCTCCAGGGCTCCTTACAACCTTCAGGGGTTATCTCAACCCTTACTCTCCCTCTTTCAAACATTTTCATTACAACACTTCTCAGTGTTTTATTCTTGCTTTTCTGCAAAGCTTTTATTCAGAGATCCTGTACTGACACAGTTCCCTTTTTGTTGCCTCTCTCTCTCTCTCTGGATCAATACGCCAATGAGATTTCGCCGAGTCTGAAACGTTCCCTCCGTAGTTTGTTCTCGCACTACCGCTTCGACCACATATGGCGGGAGTATACCCATGTGTGTAGTGGGAGCAGTTCATCTACGATTATGGGCTTCAGGCTTAGGATCCTAGCCAGCATCTGACACAGAGTGTGTGCTAGGGGAGCCCCATGTGTTAGCTCTGCTGTGCGTCTTATAGGAAACACTACGGTTAGGATGATCTTCGCTGGACAAGCAATGACAATCAAGCGTAGCCTTGTCTCTTAGATCAGCCTTCAACTGTGGTGGCCGAATAACTCTCTCCGGTATCCTCGATCCATGCCTCTCGGGTTCTCACAACTCCACTGATCAACACACAGACAATATAGGCCTCTTGGCGCACCTGTCTCCTTGATCAGTGATGCTTGTGCCCAGGGCAAGAGAGCAGAGTTTCTAGCAATCCTTCTCAGGATCTTCCTTGCTTCCAGCGGTCCTTCTCAGGACCTTCCCTTGCTTTGTGCCCTCCTTGAGGATGCGCGGCCAGCCCGCTTCGAGCAGGACCATACTCGGAATGACTTTCTCAGGCCAGTGATGCATAAGGCCCACGGGGAACACCTGTGGCAGCATTCAACCTTCTTTAGTCATTCCGAACATGGACCTCTTTTTCCTCCTTCCCTCCTTCCACAGGGTGACAGGACCATACTCGGAATGATTTTTTCGGGCAAGTGATGCATCACGGGGAACACCTGTGGCAGCATCAACCCTCTGTAGTCATTCCGAACATGGATTCCTTTGATCCCCCCTCCTTGAGGATGCGCGGCCAGCCCGCTTTGAGTAGGACTATACTCGGTATGATTTCTCGGGCAAGTGATGCATAAGGCCCACGGGGAACACCTGTGGCAGCATTCAACCCACTTTAATCATTCCGGGTGCAGCCCTCCTTTTCTCTCTTCCCTCCTTTCGCAGGTGAACAGGTTAATCCGACCTACCAAAAGGATTTTCAGCAATCACTTTGCTCGTGCTCATCCTATATGAATTGCTTATTCAAAGCTCTATCGGATGATGACTCGCACTCTACCTATATAAGCTCTATTGCTCTCATCTTCTATATATTGTTTGCTCAAGCGCTATCAGCCATGATATCGCAATCCAGTCATATCTGTCAGCAGTTAACACAGTTTATGGATCTGGGCTTCATGATAGTATCCATCAGGCATTCTTCTTGCTAATTGGTCGTATCGGTCCTATCTTGTCGACAGTTAACAATCAACAGTCAACACTTGCAAGCCTTCTCTTCACAGGTACTTGCAAGTTATCTTCATATCTTATTTGCTTCTAACTCCTCTTCTCGCAGAGATAGCAAACACCTGCAAGCCTCATCCAGGTACTTGCAGCTTATTTTTATACGATACCTGCTCCTAACTCTCTTTTTGCAGAGATCAGCAAGCCCTTGCAAGTTTCTTCACAGGTACTTGCGGGTTGTTGTGTCCTTCTGCTTTCCTCACTTTTGTTTTGCAGAACATTTACAGAAGACATGCTTTCTTCGTTTTGCAAAAGCAAATTCAGGTACACACTCGATGTGCCACCCATACATATTTGCCCTAACTTTCCTCTTGCAGGAAAACAGACAGGAAGCACCAAGCTTGTAAGGAGAGTCTTCAGGTTCTGTCTCTCCTTGCTCCTCTTCTTCCGTTGGGGTGGATCACGATTTTCGTGGGTCTCCAACTTTTTCGAAGTTCTCTTGCAGAACTTGAAAAAGTGCGGGGATTATGTTAACCCAGAAATCGGCGATCCTTCCCAAGGTGGACAGTTGGCTAATCGCGACCCTTAGATTCTCTCTCTGATCGCGATGAGCCCCAGCGTAGGCGGACAATTTTCCCTATCCGCCTAGGTCTCCTAGCAATCGCATGCCCTACGGGACGGCGGGCTATTCCCATGGCTCACCCTCGCGGGACATGCGGTTGGGTCCGCTAATCATGCAGTACTTTTCCTTGCAGTAGTCCGCCAACAGCATTGCCAGGAGCGGCCTCCCATTTCGCCCAAGGGGCGGTGGACTCCAGCCACCGTCCACTGAGGCCGCCCACCAGGGGCGACCTCCCTGCTGCCCGAGGGGCGGCGGCCTCCTGCCGCCGTCCGCCGAGGCCGCCCACCCGGGGCGGCCTCTGCCCGCCTGCCGGGCGGACTCCCCCTGGAGTCCGCCCAGGCCGCCCGCAAGGGAGCGGCCAGGCCAGCCGGGCGGACTCCCCCTGGAGTCCGCCCAGGCCGCCCGCTAGGGGGCGGCCTCTGCCCGACTGCCGGGCGGACTCCCCCTGGAGTCCGCCCAGGCCTCCCGCTAGGGGGCGGCCCCGGCGCCCTGCCGGGCGGACTCCCCCTGGAGTCCTCCCAGGCCGCCCGCTAGGGGGCGGCCGAGCCCTGCCGGGCGGACTCCCCCTGGAGTCCGCCCAGGCCGCCCGCTAGGGGGCGGCCGAGCCGGGCGGCCCTCCGCCCAGGCCGCCCGCAAGGGGGCGGCCAGGCCCGCCGGGCGGACTCCCCCTGGAGTCCGCCCAGGCCGCCCGCTAGGGGGCGGCCCCGGCGCCCTGCCGGGCGGACTCCCCCCTGGAGTCCGCCCAGGCCGCCCGCTAGTGGGCGGCCTCCGGCCTGCCGGGCGGACTCCTCCCGGAGTCCGCCCAGTCCGCCCGCTAGGGGGCGGACCCCAGTTCTCTCCAGGGCCTTCTGTCGCTCGCTTCATCAGTCAAGGTGCGGACGCAAAATCTCTGTCCGCGGAGTCCGCGCAGGTCGTCATGCTGATGTCACTGGGCCCCGCTTCTAGAAGAACTTCCCTGGGCCTATAAATAGCCCATGGTGCCTCTCATTCTATACGGTTGGATCTGGCTGGATCCTGCAAGTCCTGCCAGCAAGCCCTGCGGACTCCGTTTTCTAGTCCGCGCAGTCCGTCATCACCTCCTCCAGCAAGCTCTGCGGACTCAGTTTCCTGTCCGCGCAGCTCTTCAGCAGCTTGCCAGCAGCCCCTGCAGACTCAGTTTCTCAGTCCTCCAGCTTGCCAGCAGACTCTTTTACTTAGTCTCTGGCAGCTTCTCCTCCCTGCTTTTTGGCAATTTCTTCTCTCTTAGCCGCCAGCTTCTCCTTGTACCCTTTAAGTGATTTTGTTGTAAAGGTGTACTTGTAAGCTTGTAATCTCTAGCTATTAATAAAAGGAAAGCCCGTCGCAGGAGTGGCATTTAGGCCGCGGCGGGCGAAGTGTGTTGTTGCCGCCCCCCTTCTTCTTCTCTCTGCTAGCGGCCCCCTCTTCAGCAAGCCTCTCCTCTGCTCAGCAAGTCTTGCTCCTCTGCTCAGCAGACTTCTTCTCAGCTCAGCTCTCCTCGGTATCCAACCTGCAAGCACAACCGTCACATTAGCCGTCTGCTCGACAGCTCCTGGTCAACCTCCTTCTCCTCTCTTGATCAACCCGCTCTGTTGATCAAGCTTCTCTCCTCTATCCCCGCAACCCTCTTTGACAAGCCGTTTGCTCCACTATCGAGCACTCAGAGGCTTCCTTCCTTCCCTCCTCTCCTCCTCTCCTAGCTTGTGAGACCGAACACCCCCTCCGTGTTAGCTGGCTGGTGCCCCGCGACGTTTTCGCGCATCAACATCTACTATGTTTAGGGCATTAAGGATGGCCTTGGGAGAGTTTTGTTCTCTAGCATAGAGGCGGTTTTCTTGCTCACATTATCTGCAAGCATAAAAATATTCATGATTGTTTATTGTGCACAACCATCATGATTGTTTAGCGTGCACAACCATTCTTTTGATCGAGACAAAAGACTGATGAAAAGGTGTTTATAGGAAAATGCTACTCTTGGGAGAGTTTTGATATTTGCTCTCAAATAAACCTCTGTTGCTCACTTGAAATTTCAAATAATACGTAGTAATTGCATGCCAAGGAGTTGAAGCATCACCAAGCCCATCATGATGGAGTAATCTGTTTTCATGATTTGCACAACCATGCTACTCTTGGTTATTTTGACACCAATAAAATGAAAATAGATTACTCATGCATAGAGAATACCATGGCATAGAAATATTATATCAAAATCGGAGAATCAATTTGTTATCATCCAAACAAAGATGGGTTAACACGACTAATGAAAAATTATATGTAGCATAGAAAATTATAATGAAAGATGTATAGATTAAAGATAACATTGCTGGAAGTTGTCCAAAAATAATTTTTCCAGAGTAGAAATACTACAACAAGCAACAATGAAGAAAGAAAGTAGTATTTGGATTCATGAGGCTAACAACAAATAAGAGACACAGTAACAATGATGACGAAGAAAGGGCTTGAGCATCTATGAAGTGCCTATACGATACGATATGAGTCCGTTCAGAATATGGCGCAATAAAAAAAAACTAAAAAAACAAATTCAAGATACAAAGAGGGAGAGGGAGAGGCGCACCGCTTCGCCGGTTTGAGTTATCTACTTTCTTCCAGAATGAAGATGTTCTGCTGGCTTGAGCATCTAAGAGACAGATGCGACGCAGGGGGAGAAAGTGGGAGAAGAAGAACCAGAGCAGGAGGGCAGTGATGAGGTAGGAATCGCTGAATGCAAGAGAACAAAGATTTTAAAAAAGGAAAAGGAAATCATAACTGGAAATCAAGAAAGGAAATCATAAATGAGATCAAAAAGGAAATCATAAAGGAGATCAAAAAGGAAATCATAAACGAAATTAAAAGCTTACCGACGGAGTAGCGACGATGCCGGAGTGAAGTGTCGGCAATCAGGAAGAAGAGAAGCTGTGACATGAGGAGCGGAGAGGGTTTTGAAATTCTAAGCTTACCGGCTGTACAACCCCGTATTCGCAGGTTTTTGATTTTAAGCTTTTTGAGTGGTTTGAGCTCTTGGTGGCCAATTTAGGCCTAACCCTCAGTATATACAAGTAGGGGGAGGAAAAATCTGCCTCCCCCAGTGACCCTTTTTTGGGGGCGGGTGCGGCACGATGGTCGGCACCCGCCCCAGCTTGCTAAGTTCGAGGTGGGGTGCAAGACTGGCCTGGGGGGGGGGGGGTCTCGCCGGCGGCCTGCCTGGGTGGCGAGACCGGCCTGCGGGCGGGGTCTCGTCGGGGGCCTGCCTGGTGGCGAGACCGGCCTGCGGGCGGGGTCTTGCCGACGGCCTGCCTGGGTGGCGAGACCTGCCTGCGGGCGGGGTTTCTCCCGCAACCAAGCGGGCTTCGCCCGCCCCTCGGCGTTGAGTGCACGCCTGCCCAGGCGTTGAGTGCACTCTCAATGTCTGCCCAAGCGTTGAGTGGACACTCAACTCCTGCCCAGGCGTTGAGTGTGCGCTCAACGACCGAATAGGCGTTGAGTGTGCGCTCAACGACCGAATAGGCGTTGAGTGCACTCTCAACGCCCCCTGAGATTATTTATTTATTTAATTAAATTATTAAAAAACAAAAATTAATAACATATTCCCGATGCCCCCTCCCCTGCTTCCGCCAGCTGGTCTGCCGCCGCCGGAAAAGCTGTCGGCTGCCTGCCCGGCGCCCACCGGCGGGTTCGCCGGTGGGCGCCGGGCAAGCCGCCCGCAGCTTCGCCGGCAGCATCGGGAATAGGCTCGGGCTGTTCTCTTCGGGAATAGGCGTGGACAGTTATCAGGATTTTTCCTGAAGTGAGCATTGTCGGTTTTGGTGGAAATGTTATAGGCAGTTTTCTTATTTTGTATGCAATAACCCATATTTGCAGATGCTTGATCGAACGGTTCCTGTTTATTTCTTGGTGCGTTTCAAAATATGTCTATTCTTTTATATGATATATATATATATATATATATATATATATATATATATATATATATATATATATATATATACAAGTAACAGGCACGGGCCTTCGGCCCTGGGAGCATTCGGCTGGGGTACGACAATCGGCAGGGTGCGACATTCGGCTGGGTGCGACATTCGTCGAGATGCGACATTCGCCGGTAATGCTACATTTGTCGTATATAGTAGAGATATATATAATTCATCAAAAAATAAAATCAGTAATTTAATTTCGGTTAAAAATCAAATCCTTGAAGAAATATGATGGCATCATATTAGTGCTGCCAGGTATTATGTGGAAGATTAAGTAAATCCTAATTTAAGAATTTCATAATTTATCAAATCCGAATTCTCATAACCTCCGCATGCATTCTATGATAACTTTCATAAACGTTCCTGATATTTTATGTGAAGTGGAGATGGACTACAATACAATATGTTACATATTTCATATAAAACCTAAAGCCCTCGCCTCATGAATGTGTTTAATATATAGAGGAGACCTTCCGTTATTATATATAGTTAAAGTCGGTCCTTGTGCATCATAAGAGAACAGGAGGAGGAATAAACAGTGCAGAGTCGGTGTCTGAAAAGCCAAAAGGCATCAAAGCTTCAAGGCGCCGCACGGAATGTCCATGATCCGGCATTTAAGGTTTGTCAATAAAATTATCAATCATAAATCATTCGGTGTTTGTGTGTATTAAATAATACTATGAAAAAATAATCAGAGGTACTAAAGTATTTATAACTATGCTTTGCTCCTCCCGTCACATATAATAAAATAATAATAATAATAATAATAATAATAATAATAATAATAATAATAATAATAATAATAATAATCATCATAAGAAAACCAATTCCAAAAGCAGCTGCTAGCCTGCTGCCTCGCCTCGAAATACTGAATTAAAAAATATTCCTTCATTCAATATATATAGTATTATACAAATATAAATTATAATTAAATGAACAATATAGAAATTAATATAATATGGAGCAGTGTGTTTTGTCCCATCATCATATTATTCCATCCCATCGCCTCTTTCCGATCTCTTCCCGATAGCCTTGTCTCATTCTCCTCTCTCTCTCTCTCTACTGTCTCTCTATTCGCTCTCTCTCCTCCTTATCATCTTTATCCCGGTCGGATCCCGTACGCCTCCCCCCTCACGCGCTCTCTTTCTCTCTCTGCCTCTCATCACAGTATCTGCTGAAGAAGAAGAAGAAAGAGGAAGTGGAGAGAGGGAGCTGGTTTAATTCCTTCTTCCCAAGGTACAAACAAAGACGGTGCACAAAAAAAGGGAGGGGGCGATCTGCTGCCCGGTTTCAGCTAAAAGCTAGAAGAAGAAAATCCTGTTGAAAACCCCAGATCCATTTTTAGTATACCTGCTAGCAGCTACTCTCACTCACCGTAGTGGCCGGGAAACCAAACTTTGGCAAGTATAGCTCTAGCAACCGCTTCTTCTCATTTCCCCCCAGCGGCCCATTCATCTTCTTGATCTTCTTCTTCTTCTTCATCCTCTTATATAAATTAATTAAAAGAGCTATCAATCTCTATCTGAGATTCAGCGATTTCCCATCGCGCGATTCCATCCACTCTCTCTCTCTCTCTCACTCTCTTTATGCAGCACTACAGAGAAAAAGAAAAAGAAGATCTCTAGTCTTCCTCGCTGGAGGAGGAGAATCGCAGGAAGAAGAAGAATAAATATGACTAGCAAATGGTGGGAGCGCGTTGATGACTCGGGGATGTCAGGAATGGAAACCGGCCGAGGTGGGGCTGCCGGACTCAACCAGCTCCTGCGACCGCCTCCTAATCTGGATCTGCAAAACCGATCTCCGGAACAGAGCAACAACGACGATTCAGCTGCCGCGCATGGAGTAGACCAGCAGCCTTCGAGCTCCGGCGGCGCCTCTGTCACGCGGAGACCGCGCGGGCGGCCGGCGGGGTCGAAGAACAAGCCCACGCAGCCGATCATTGTCACGCGGGACAGCCCCAACGCGCTCCGCTCCCACGTCCTGGAGATCGCTGCCGGCTCCGACGTTGCAGAGAGCCTGGCCGATTACGCGCGCCGGAGGGGGCGGGGAATCTGCGTGCTCAGCGGCGGTGGCGCGGTGGTGAACGTCACGATCCGTCAGCCGGCGCCGGTTCCGACATCGGGGAGCGTGGTGGCGACGTTGCGGGGGAGATTTGAGATCCTGTCGCTCACGGGGACGGTGCTGCCTCCTCCGGCTCCGCCGGGGGCCGGCGGGCTGACCGTATTTCTTGCCGGAGGGCAGGGGCAGGTGGTGGGCGGGAGCGTGGTGGGTCCCCTCATGGCGGTAGGACCGGTTGTGTTGATGGCAGCTTCATTCTCCAACGCGGTGTATGAGAGGCTCCCTCTGGAAGCAGAGGAGTCGGCTGCGCCAGCGCCGGCCACGGCTTCGCAGTCGTCGGGAACACCCGGCGGCGGAGAAGGAGGAGTTGGGTTTTATAACCTGGGAAGCTATCATGCTGGATCGGGCCAGGACAGCTGCTATGCCTGGGGATCAGCTGAAGGAGGGGGTGGAGTTGGCCCTCCCTTTTGATTTATCTACTTACTTATTATAACCTCTTTCTCTTTTTCTTTTGTTTCCTCTTATATATATATATATATATATATATATATATATATATATATATATATATATATATATATATATATATATATATATATATATATATATATATATATATATATATATATATATATAAACATGTTCATCAAAATTAGTAGGATTAATTATGTGATCAAGACTCAAGAGATAACTAATTTTGCTGAGAATATGAAAATAACCTCCCTCTCTCTCTCTCTCACTCTAACTGTTTTTTTAATTAATTGTATAAAGTTTCTCTCTGCTTTATTAATGTTTAAAATGTGAACTTTGCTATTTCATAATTAATAATAACTGTGTTTATATATAATTAAATATCATGATAATCATCATTATTATCTTAGATAAATATATAAATAAATACAGTAGGATATGATACTTCCAATATATTAGTTAAAGAAGAAATGCGATGTTAGAAATGCGATGTTATATATTAGTTAGACATGCCCATGTCCCATGCACATTGTCTATATATATACAAGAGCTTCTTCGCACGATAGAAGCTTTCAGGCGGCCTTCGGCCGCCTCAGCCCGCTTGCGCACGGATCCAAGCGGGCTTCGCCCGCCTCCACACGGGCTATGCCAAGATCACTCGACGTCATGCATCTTTGCTTGGCGTCGAGTGCTCTCAACGCCAACATCTATTTTAATTGCATCGAGTGATCTTGGCGTTGAGCGCACTTGACTCCAAGACTTTGGAGTCGAGAGTACTCGATGTCAAGATCCCTTGACGCAAGCGTCGAGAGCACTCGAAGCTAAGCAAGGATACATGACGCCAGACAGCCAGCAACACTTCAAAGTCTTAGTGGCGAGTGCTCTCGACGTCAAGATCACTCGACCCAAAACATATCTTGACGTCGAGAGCACTCGACGCCAAAACTTTGGAGTGATGCTGGTTGTCTGGCGTCATGTATCCTTGCTTAGCGTCGAGTGCCTCGACGCCAAGATCTATTTTGCGTCGAGTAATTTTAGCGTCGAGTGCTCTCGACGCCAAGATCTGTTTTGAGTCGAGTGATCTTGGCGTCGAGTGCTCTCGACTCAAAAGTCTTGGCGTCGAGTGCTCTCCACGCCAAGTTCACTCGACGCAAAACAGATGTTGGCGTCGTCGAGAGCACTCGGCGCCAAGCAAGGATACATGGCGTCGAGTGCTCTCCACGCTAAGATCTGTTTTGCGTCGAGTGATCTTGGCATAGCCCGTGCCGAGGCGGGTGAAGTCCGCCTAGATGCGGTCGAATGCTGCCCGAGAGCTGAATAGAAACCGCTTGGGCAGAGCCCTCTAAGGAAGACGCCTTTAAGAAGTTTGGGGTCGACCCCTGAAATCTGTTGTTCTTCTAAGGTGAAGCCGCAGAATAAGTTTTTGAGGGGATTCTCCCTCATTCTGCCAGATACCAGAGAGGTGTGAGGGATCCCAAAAAATTCTTCGGTTGGTAACAAACTGTTCTGAAAACTGTTGTGCTAGCTTTGCAAAGTTGAAGATGGTTTCCTCTCGAACAGAATGAAATCATGGCTGGAAACACTTGACAAAACAATTGATCTGGGGCGCTAAAAAATCTCATGATTGACGTGTTTAAGCAGATCCCATGTTCCGTCGAACGTCTTGTTATTAGAGAGTTTGAAGTTGTGTGGTACGAGATGAGCTAGAACCTGGGGGCAAGCGGGGATCCCCGGTGGAGTTGGCGACGCGCGAGGAGGTCCTGCCATCCAAGATGTCTGTATTCCTGGGCAAACACCCCACAAATCTAATCGCGGGTGAGCCTTTCACCTGGAGGCGCACGAGCTACTTCTTCCAGATGATGCTGGTGGCCGCCTCCAGCGCCCCGATGAGCGGGATGTGTCGAACTAGCTGCATCAAAAAATTCTTCAGATTCATTCTCCCCATGGGGGCTTGCTGAGGCGGAATGTGGTCTTGAGCCGGAGGCGGGAGAATTGCCTACGCAGGAGGCAAAGGAGGAATTGGATGAGCTATGATATTCTGGAAGAGGGCGAGCATCTCGACCTGACACTCCTCCATATGTTGCATGCGCCCTTCCAAGATTGTTACGGTCAGGAGAGCAGCCTCCCCGCCGTGATTCACGTTGACGAGCGAGTGAGAGGGAGCTGACTCAACACGTCCGCCAGGAGGGGATCCGTTGGTGGTATGGGTGCTCCTTTTCTCCATGGGATCAAGTCGCAAGTACCGCTGTGTTGAGGGTACTGTCTTCTAAATCTTCGAAAGATGTTGTGAGTTGCTTCCCACAGACGATGTCAAACTGTTGCGGCCAATCCTAACGCTCCGATCGGACCGGAGTAATTTGGATCGTCTAAGTTCACGGAGCGGTCGAGCGCGCATACAGTCAATGAGAGAGAAAATGAACACACAAGTTTTTGATGTGGAAAAACTCCTATACTGGGTAAAAAAAATCACATGACCGGGTCTGTGCTAATCAAAATATATTATATGCTTGCGGTTATAACTTGTTTGAATAATCAATTGTGACAGACCGCTGCTCGTTACAATTTGGGGCGAGAGAAAGATTCTGGGGCAACAGGCCGCTCCGCGTGAGGAGAGCTTCTTTGGCGATGCGCACGAACGAGCGGTTGCTGCTGTAGGATTTTCTTTCTTGCCGCACACTTGTAGTTTTAGACAAACTTCTAGTCGAGAGGAGGTGGCTCGAAGGTGGCTCGTAGGAGAAATTTGATAGTGCTCGGGTCTGAGGAGGAACAAAGTAGAGGAAAAAAAGATGAGAAATGAGGTATGGGCGGCCTTTATATAGCCACCAATATGTGGTTATGGTGGTTATACGGCTATCCGCACACCATAACCATCAATATTATAATTCCAAGTATAGTGTCTCGCGAATATTATTTACATGGTAGTATGCTAAATGCAGACTCCTATATAATTAATGGGTCCCCCCCCCCCCCCCCCGTCCGAAATAGACGGCGAAGATCTTGGCAAGACGATCAGACGGCGGGGAAGACACCCAAGGAGGGCAAGAGAGGCGGTCGGCCACCACCTCGTGGGTGGCCGGCCCTGGCGAAGATGGCGGGCCGTCGGTGCAGTTTCAAATAGGGAGGCGGCCGGAGAGGACCGGTTGGCCGCACCCGGGTGCCACTCCGGGCACGACCTCAGTGGCGGCCGCCAAGCGCTGCTCCGGTGCCGGCCGCCGGGCGCGATACAGGTCGTAAGGCGCAATACCAACCAGCCGCAAGGCGCGGCCGGCCAGATCCAGCCCGAGAGGGGGGGAGCCAACCATGCTCTCTAGGACAGGGCGGGGCGCGACCGGCCTCACAGGGCACCCTCCGCTGCGGCCGCAGAATGGAAAGTTCCCCGCCGACCAGGGTGGCCTGCGGGAGCACTGCACGGCTGTGGGAGCGCGACTGTGAGGTGCGGCGTGTTGGCCGGCCGAAAATCGGGCCGGCCTGAGCCGTACCGGCGGAGGCGGGAGAGGGGGGGTCGGCCGCCGCGGCCGGCCCCCATATGGTTCGGGGAATGCAATTCCGAGCGTGCGGATCGTACGCAATTGCGCGTGCCGATCGGGTGCAACACGTTCTCCCATGATTCCCACTTTAATGATGGGAACTGTCAGGATCGTGACACCTCACACGCTCACGGATCGTCCGGATCGCGCCACGTCGGCGATCCGTGGAAGGAGTTAATTCCAAATCTGGGAAAGCTTGTTTTGGGAAGACTATGTTTAGAAAGCTACTGAGGCGATTAAATTCTGAAATCCCCATTTTAGGAAGATCATTTGTGGTCGGGTATCTCATTCCAATATTAGGATTTCTCTCCTATTCGGATGGGTGAGTTATTGCTGCTTATTGTGAGTCTAATTGCTTCCTAAAATTGGATTTAACTCCTAATTAGAGAAGGCTAACTGCCATTATAAATTGGGGGGTCATTTGTCTTGCCGATGAGAGAGATTAGGTCATCAACAGAGAGAAAATTTGTGAGATCCAAACTGTGAAACCAGCGGGAGGAAGAGTTGTTGGAGTTGTGTTCCGGCGGCTTCGGCTTAGTCTCAGGCAGCGGCGGCGGGTCTTGGGCCCGGTGGCAGAGCAGCAACGAGACAGGCATCAGGCGCGGCGGCGAAGGAGCGCGGTGGTCTGGAGGAGTTCCGGCCGAGCTTGGCGCGCACATTTTGGTTGCTCAGGAGGAGCAACGTTCCGGGGGACAGCGCTGTCGGAAATCCGACAGCTCCAGTTTCAGTTTTTATTTTGCCTTTTGTTTCCTTTCTCTGTTCGACCCATTGAGGTCTATTGTAATCGGTAACTTTCTGACTTTAGTGGATCTTGTCCGGCGCGCTCTCCCCGTGGAGTAGGAGTCTCATACTCCGAACCACGTAATCTTTTGTGTGTCTGTGTATGCTAGAATCTCGTTCCGTATTTTATTTTGCGCGATACTGGCTCTTGCTCATTCGTGAAATTCCGTTGCGCTACCGCGACTTAACTCGATCCGATTTCACAACAATTGGTATCAGAGCCAGGTTCCGCGGGGGTCATCGTCTGGACGTTCCGGTTCTAGATTTGGGTCAACGGTGGGTGACGACATTGGTCCGCTCCCTATCTTCTCAGATCGGTTCCGTGAATATCATCTTGATCGCCCAGTAGCTCTGCGAGCAAGACAATGTCGGCAAAATTCGAGATTTCTAGGTACGACGGCAAGATTGATTTTGGTCTTTGGCAGAAGCGCATAAAGGCCGTTCTCGTCCAGCAAGATCTTCACAAGGCTCTCCTCGGCAAGGAGAAGTCCGGGAAGAAGGACAACGAATGAGAGGAGCTCGATCTGAAGGCCATCAGCACGATTCAGCTGTGTTTGGCCGATGAGGTGATGTACAACGTGGTGGATGCTGAGACGACGACGGACTTGTGGAAGAAGCTCGAGGAGCTATATATGTCCAAGTCGCTGACGAATAAGTTGTATGTGAAGAAGCAGCTATACAACCTGAGAATGTCGGAGGGCTCACAACTGCTAGATCACATGAACGTGTTCAACAAGCTCGTCTCCCAGTTGCGGAGTATGGACGTTACGGTCGAGGAGGAAGACCAGGCTCTGCTCCTGTTGTCTTCATTACCGAGGTCATTCGATCATCTGGTCACCACTATCCTCTACGGGAAGGATACCCTGAAGATGGAAGAAGTGATGACGACGCTGCTCTCGAACGAAATGAGGAGCAAGTCGGGCCCTAGGGCCGACGAGGGCTTATTCGTAAAGAGCAAGGACACATTGAGTGGTAGATCAAGAGGGAAAGGAAAGCGGGAAAACCGACCTAGGGAAAAGTTCGTAGGCAGGAACATGTGTCACTACTGTAAATAGGAAGGGCACTGGAAGGACAAGTGTCCGAAGCTGAAGCTCAAGGAGCAGGCGCATGAGCCAGATTTGGTTGCGGTGGCATCTGAGGACGAGAGCGATGTCGACGCTCTTCATGCTGCACCCAGCATTGAGACCACAGTCTCCTGGATCTTGGATACAGGATGCACGTTCCACATGTGCCCGAACAGAGAGTGGTTCTCCAGCTTTAGGCAATATGAGGGTGCTCGAGTTCGGATGGGGAACGTTTCAGAGTGCGAGATATTGGGAGTCGGTAACATCGGGATCAGGATGTTTGACAGAGTGGTTAGGATCCACACCGACGTTCGGTATGTGCCCGATTTGAGGAAGAGTTTGATTTCGTTAGGCACTCTGAAGGCCGTCGGGTATTCTTTTACCAGTAACGGCGGATATTTGGAAGTCAGGAGAGGCGCGCAGACAGTCTTGAGAGGAGAGCGTTTCGGGTCGCTCTATAGACTGATTGGCACCACGACTGCCCGGGGAGATGCGAGGAGAGAGGTCAAACCGTCTCTCAAGCTACAGGGCACAATAGCATATGCATTTCATGTGATCTCCCCAGACCGCGGTTCCTTCGATAGAGCTATAGAGAGCAGGATCCGCTCTCTGCAGAAAGCTAGGAAGGACCGGCGGAGGAGCAGGGCAGGTTTCGTGGCAAGGGTGTGTGCACAGAGAGAGAACCTTGGCGGAGGTAAAGCTTTCGCATCCGTGGGCGGAGAGTCATCTCAGGAGAGCCCAGACGCCGCAAAGGGAGCCATCCGGCTCAAGGGTCCCACCAGGGAACTCATGATCACTCAGGAGAAGGTGGAGTCGCACAGTGAGCGGTTGAGTGCGAATCGTCTTGCAAAAGACTCGGTCTATAGGGCAAGGGCGAAGCACGTCGGGGTGCGCCACCGGGAGTTGAAGGAGTTCGGCAGGGGTAGAGGCAGGAAGTTGCGGGAGATATCCTGGAGGGATATTAGTACGGGCTTGTGAGGAAGTCCAGTGACTGGAGTCAAGTTCAAGAGCGGTCTTGACTTGACTCATTCTAATGCGCGTTGATCGCGGTCAGGCCCAGGGAGAGGGGGCTCGTAGTCGCCTGTAGTAGAGATTTAAGCTGAAGGTGGAGTTTTGTTTGCGTGAGGTGTCAAGGTGGAGATTGTTAGGATCGTGACACCTCACACGCGCACGGATCATCCGGATCGCGCCACGTCGGCGATCCGTGGGAGGAGTTAATTCCAAATCTGGGAAAGCTTGTTTTGGGAAGACTATGTTTAGAAAGCTACTGAGGCCGATTAAATTCTGAAATCCTCATTTTAGGAAGATCATTTGTGGTCGGGTATCTCATTACAATATTAGGATTTCTCTCCTATTCGGATGGGTGAGTTATTGCTGCTTATTGTGGGTCTAATTGCTTCCTAAAATTGGATTTAACTCCTAATTAGAGAAGGCTAACTGCCATTATAAATTGGGGGGTCATTTGTCTTGCCGATGAGAGAGATCAGGCCATCAATAGAGAGAAAATTTGTGAGATCCAAACTGTGAAACCAGCGGGAGGAAGAGTTGTTGGAGTTGTGTTCCGACGGCTTCGGCTTAGTCTCAGGCAGCGGCGGCGGGTCTTGGGCCCGGTGGCAGAGCAGCAACGAGACAGGCATCAGGCGCGGCGGCGAAGGAGCACGGTGGTCTGGAGGGAGTTCCGGCCGAGCTTGGCGCGCGCATTTTTGGTTGCTCAGGAGGAGCAACGTTCCGGGCGACAGCGCTGTCGGAAACCACGTAATCTTTTGTGTCGTCTGTGTATGCTAGAATCTAGTTCCGTATTTTATTTTGCGCGATACTGGCTCTTGCTCATTCGTGAAATTCCGTTGCGCTACCGCGGCTTAACTCGATCTGATTTCACAACAGGGAACATGGGGGGAATGGGTTAAAGGCATCCCCTAAATGAATTATAAATAGATTTATCTCATAAAATAGTCTTCTTCCTCACTTCAATAATAATAAAGTACATGAATGAAGCCCAGAAAAAAAAGAAAAGTGTTTTATTAATAATTTGATTTTGGAAGAGAGCTATTTGAAAGGCTGCCTGCTGGATTTGGCCACCCCGATCACCCTACTCTTCAGAATACCATCCCCAGCTTGCTAGCTCCCGCGAGGGTACAAAACTAGACTTGCGACGCAAGTCATATATTTGATGCTTCAGGCATATAGTTCTAGTGCTGTTGTTTTTTTTGTTCGTACGTGGAAAAAATTGAGCTAAATTGCTATCAAGTAGCAAGCTTGCTAGCTAGCTAGCTAGCTACAGTGTCTGTGTCACAGGCAGCAGACTTGAAATCAACAGTACTAAATTAAGATGTGCTCAGTTTAATTTGCGGCTTCATTCTTGAAGCGGGAGGTCAATTCTAATGAAAATAGACTTTCAATTTCAATGTAAGTAATTTGAATTAAATATATTTGCCTGATGTAGCCATAATTTAACCCCATATGTATATGGGGACATTTACAGCTATCTGCATCTGCAATTCAAGAATATATGCATGTCAAAATAATAAGTTGTCAAAAATATTGGCCTGTACATAACTGTTATAAAATTACACAGTCTGCACATAAACATATATATATATATATATATATATATATATATATATATTCTATATAAGTATTTATATCTAAACTGATCTCAAGGTCAACTGTTGGCTAATTTTTTTCTCTATTCAAACATCACCTAATAAGATATGGTAGAGACAAATTTGTCAGCCTCTATGCATGTCTCCCTCCCAATTTCTTTCGTGTGTGTGCACCCCACAACTTTGAAATAATTTATGATATCGCATACACCATCATGTCTTTTTTCTTCTCCCTCTCTCTCTTGACTCTTTCATTCATTTTGTGTCTCCCTCTTTTAAAAAAACCATCAACACAAAATACATACTTTTTTTTGTATATACATAGTAGCGGTCAAACACGGGTCACTTTGGCGCACGCCGCAACAACAGTACAAAACCACTAGTCTATACCCCCTAGCTACGATATTTTTTTCTTACACATCAATTATATCTAGCATCCACCCAATGCTTGTTCATGCATACTTAATAGCAAATATAAGAACATAATCCAATTAAATTTAATATTGAGTGAAAATAATTAATTCATCAATATGTAAATAATATTGAGGAGCTCTATATATCTATTATTTCAAATAAATAAGAAAGATGTTTAAACTGCAAAAGAAGTCATTAAATTAATGCTAACCGAAAGAAGTATACAATAATCCCTCTTCCCATAACTTAAAAATATTGCCAGCCGGGTCTAACTAATCTTAATTAAATATAAATATAAATATAAATATAAAATATCACACTGACTCACTGAGTGCTATTTTTAATTATAATATAATAAAGTAGTCACAATAATAAAACAATATATAATAATAATAATAATAATAAAAGTGACGAGTGGCATTCCACTTGCCTGGGGCAATAAAAATGGGCACGTGTGGAAAGTAGAATTGAAAAGGAAAACAAATCAAGTATGCTGCTGAGCATTGATTGCATGTCGCCTGCTGCCTGCCTGCTTCAGAAACAATAAAACTGCAGGCAACATGCATGCATGGATGGATGCATGGATGCATGCATGCATCCATCCATGCATGCATGGATGCATCCATCCTTGCATCCATGCATCCATCCATGCATGCATGGATGCCTCCCCCACCCCTCCCAAATCAAAATCCAAATGACTGCTCTCTCTCTCTATTATTTCCAAATCTTACTCTCTATGCGACCTTGTGTAAGGCTTTAAAAGAGAACTACGACCGGACGATTCGTATAAAATGAATTCTGTCATTGTGGCTCTATTTGGGAGGACTTATTTTCACAGGTCAAGCGGTCAAGACCGCATGAATCAGGCCTTAATTAAGATCCGGTTCATGTGATCGTGACCGCTTGACCGGTGAAAATAAGTCCCCCCAAACGGAACCTACATCTATCCATCTATCTATATTTATCTACACAAAATACACCAAGATCCAGACAAAGAGCCTCGACACAAATTTTACCTCACAACGCACACTGGGGGAACCAACAACGTTTTTGCCATAGTTTTCCATCTACAACGTCAACATTTCCGCACTTGTAGATGGGGAACTAACAACGTTTTCCGCCATAGTTTTCCATCTATAACATCAACATTTCCGCACTTGTAGATAGATGGTTCATAATATCAACACATTTTTTCTCACATAAAAATAATTTTAACTTGTATTATATATTGCACAGTTTATTGCCATCTACTTTGATATTGCTCTAATTTACTGTATTTTGTTTATTTATTTATTTACTTTTTATAAATTTTTCGGATTACTATTTTATAAGAGAGACGGGAGTAGAAGAAGGCTCAGATAAGGAAATAACGGCCAATTGCAGTGCATCTCTCTAAAAGAGTACTAAATCATACAGTTAAACATATCAAATCAAACTTTAAGTTTGGGTGCAAACTTGTAACCATTTTACCACTTTCTTAGTCACAGCTGGCCCAAACATAACAGCAATTTGGAACCTCCTGTCGCCATCGCCGGCACCGGCACGGCAATATTATTAGGGCAGTAGGCGGCAAGATATGAGGAATCAATAATCAGTCTGTCTTCCCAGCTAGAGCTCCAATCTCCTGCAGGTAATGCTCAGCATCCAAGGCAGCCATGCATCCTGCCATATTACACCAAGTATGGTGTCATGTCAATACCCATCATGCTCACAAAATGAATCTCCTTCTCTACTATTACACTTTTATAGGATAAACTTGATTTTTTTTAAAAGAGAGAGCATGCTTTAGAATATCCCATACAAATAGATAGCGGGCAGTAGGCGGCAAGATAACATAATTGAAGCACGCAAATAGATAGGACGCACATACAAATAGATCCCACAGTTTCATCTTCTATTTCCTCATCTCACTCCCTACCGCTGGCGCTTGCAGTCTCCCTCTCGTACCCGCACCACCCTCCCTCACACTAACTCACTCCCTCTCTTTGTTGCTCGCGGCCTCACAAAAAGAGACATTATGATTTGTTTCATATTTCCTATCCGTTAGTCTTTTGAGACACTATCATTTCATAATATAATATCTTTGCATAATCGCGAAGACCCAATATGTGATCCAAGTTAAGGTCATACATACCACAAAAGGTAGGGTACTCATAACATGCGACACCGTGATTTATCTAGAATGCTCGCTTCAACAAAGTTAGGCTCTACTTCACGTGCATAACCAGTTTGAGGGAATACTCATGATAATATAAAATATTATCTCATTAAACCATGTCACAGATAATTTTATTTCAAAATCTGTTGCATTCCTACATTATCTTATATATAAAGTATTCAAAAGATACTAAAGAGCTCAACCATTTGGTTTTGTAGTTACCCATAATCCAAGGGATAATATATACCTTAAACCCGCTCAATCTTCATCATCTATGCTTTATTCTGTTATTGTATTCAAGACCTCCATCTCATTCTCCCTCACTCCTCAAATCCATCATTCTCATCGTCAAGATTTAGCGAGATAAAAAATTGATGCTCTTACACCTATATTTGATCTAACACCTACATATCATCAAATTTATACTCTAGCGCCTACATGTGGTCTACCTCATGTCCTACCACTTACAGATGGTCTACCTTGTATCCTAGCACCTACATATGGTCTGCCTCATGTCCTAGCACCAACATATGGTCTACCTCGTGTTCTAGCACCTGCATATGGTCAACCTTGTGTTCTAGCACCTGCATATGGTCAACCTTGTGTCGTAGCACCTGCATATAATCTAAATTCTATTCTAGAATATATCTATTTTCCTCCAAATCATGATGCTCTTCCACTTAAACTTATGTAAAATCGTCGCTACCCAATAACTAACTCGTCTTATAAATTTACCCAACTAGTAATAGTTCTGCCATCAAGGAAAGGCATTTGACTCATCTGAACAACGTTTCAGCAGTAAAATAGATCATATGCACGTTCATAAGCTGTTTGGACGTTTTGTTCAAATCGTAAAACATTGCAGAATGACGCAAAAGGACCACAGGTTTAAAGTGAGCGGGGCAAAAGCATATCTGGAATAAATACTTTATAAACATATGTAATAGTCATATATTAAAACTAAACTACAAATTGTGAAAAGCAACCAAGCAAGCAAGATTACAAGAAATGTGGCATGTCCATGGGAGACGAAAGAGCGGGCAATGGGAAATTTATCACAGCAGAAATAGATGTCTTTTCTCATTCATTCCAAATGTCATGGCATGCATGTATTATACTTGTTCAATAGTTGCTTCTACAAAAGGTAAAATAAAGACAAAACATTCCTAAGAGAAAGTAGAAGATTCTAGATTACATTTTATTATATTAATTAATTCCTTACATTATCCCCCTTTAATCTAGATCTTCTTTTATAACCCCTAACCCTTTCCGGAAAGAAATGAACTTGTCGGCGGGGAGGGGCTTCGTTAGTCCATCAACAATCTGATCCCTTGTGTTGCAGTGACTGAGATGAATCTGTTGTTATTCAACAAGTTCCCTTATGAAGTGATACTTTAGTTGGATATGTTTTGTCCTGTTATGAAAAACAGGGTTTTTGCACATAGCGATGGCAGAAGTGCTATCAACCTTGATCTCAATTGATCATTCCTTTTCTTTACTGATTTTTTCTATTAATCTCTTTAACCATAAAGCTTCTTTAGCAGCTTCCCCAATGGCAACATATTTGCTTCGGCGGAAGATAGGGTTGTGCATTTCTGCTTCCTTGAGCTCCAGAAAATGGTATTTTCACCTAATTGAAATAGAAAACCACTAGTACTTTTCCGATATTCAGTGCTACCGGCCCAATCATTGTCGGAATATCTGATTAGCGTCTTCCCTTCTCTCTTTTTCTGGTATAACAAAGGCCAAAATTTTTGGTTCCTTGAAGGTACCTTGCACCTGTTTTACAGCTTTCATGTGGATGGATTTGCGATTTTTCATAAACCTTGAGGAAAAACTGACAGCGTATTCGATGTCTGGGCGGGTGTTATTGAGGAACATCAAGGAACCAACCATGTTTCGGTAGATTTCTCCTTCTACTTCCTCTTCTTCTTTAATGTCTAATAATTTTTCACCTGTGGACATTGGCGTGATGCAAGGCTTACAATCCTTCATTCAAAATCTTTCTAACAACTCATTGATATACTTTTGTTGATATATGAAAATATTTCCACGTTGCTGTTAAATTTGCAAACCTAGAATATATTTTCATAATCCCTAGATTGCTCATTTAAAAATCTCTCATCATGTTGTTTTTGAATTCCAGAATAAAATCCAAGGATGAGCCAGTGACCAATATGTCATCTACATAGATGCATATAGGTAAATACTTGTTTTTGTCTCTTTGAATGTAAAGGGCAGGATCATTGGGGCTCTTAGAGAATTGCTTTTTGCATAGATATTGATTGATTTTAGCATACCACGCCCGGAGGCTTGCTTAAGGCCATAGAGAGTTTATTAAGTTCACACAGTTTCTCTTCTTGCCCCTTTTCTTCATACCCTTCTGGTTGATAAACAAGAATTTCTTCTTCTAAGTCTCCATTTAAAAATGCAGATTTTACATCTAACTGATGAATTTATAGGCAATTTTGTGCGGCAAAAGCAAAAAAAAAGCCTAATGCTTTCCATTCTTACTACAGGAGAGAAAGTCTCTGTGAAATCCTTGACAGGCTTTTGTGAGTATCCTTTGGCGACTAAATGTGCCTTATATTTTTGGACTTGGCCGTTTTCGTCCAATTTAATTTTATACACCCATTTTAGCCCAATAATTTCTTTGTTTGGGGGGTTTTGGGATTAACTCCCAGGTTTTATTTTTATGAATCATCTGCATTTCATTCTCCATAGCAGTGATCCATTTGGGCTCTTTTATTGCTTCTTTATAGCTTGTTGGTTCTTTGCAAAAGGGGGCTATATTTTGAGAATTATAGATATCCATGATGGAACGGTACCTTTTTGGAGATGATGAATCATTACTCACCTCAGATGATTGAGTTGAAGAATGTGAACCTGTAGGACTGGAAGGTGGTGAAGTCCCTTCTTCAGGAGTGGCTTCTACCTGAACCTTCTTTTGGTTATCTTGTAGTTGATTCTGATCCTTGAGAGCTTCCCAGCCAGGTATCTTCTTCATTGAAAACAACATCTCTATTAATTATTAGCCTTTTTGTTGCTGGGTTGAACAACCAGTAAGCCTTGGATTCATGGCTGTAGCCAACCATTAAAAGCTTTTCACCCTTTTCTCTAATTTGTCTCTGTTTTCCTTTGGTAGTAAGCAGTAAGCTATGTTGCCTAAGATCCTGATATGTTGAAAAGAAGGTTTTCTGTCATACCAAACTTCAAACGGGGTTGATTTTGGAAGAGCTCTAGTTGGAGATCTATTTAGTATATAAACAGCTGTATTCATAGCTTCTCCCCAAAATTCCTTTGAAATTTGTTTATACTGGAGCATACTATTTCCCATCTCTACTATAGTTCTATTCTTTCTTTCCACAACATCATTTTGATGTGGATTTTTAGGGGCTATTAACTGTCTCTTTATTCCATGATTTTGACAGAATTTTTGAAATTTAAGGCTAGTGAATTCACCTCCTCTGTTTGTTCTCAGACCCTTAATTCTCAGGCCCGTTTGATTTTCAACATAACTTTTGAATTGGATGAAGTATTGATAGGCTTCAGATTTATGCTTAAAAAATAAATCCATGTCATTCTAGTTTTGTGATCTATAAACAACAAATAGTACCTCTTTCCCATCCAGGTTGGAGTAGTGGTTGGCCCCCATATGTCTGCATGTATTAGCTCTAGCTTCTCCGAGGCTCTCCATTGTGTTTGGTGAGGGTAGGGAATTTTGTGAATCCTGTTAAGAGTACAGGTTTCACAAAACCTTTTGTCACCTTGTATTTTTGGCATACCTTTAACCAAATCACATAATTCTACAAGACTTTTGTGGTTGATGTGTCCGTACCTCGCATGCCATGTCAATTCTTCAGATATCCTTGCAGATTGAGCTTGAGAAAGGATTGGTTGAGTATGTGTAGCTTGGCTGATTGTGAGAAAAAATTTTGTTTTTTGTCATTTTTGCAATGGCTATAAGTTGATTGTTGTTTTTGTTGATAACTCTGCATTCTTCATTATCAAAGTGCACGATATATCCTCTACAAAACAGCTATCCAATACTCAAAAAATTCTAAGTTAGTCCCGGCGCATAATGGACATCATGAATCACTCTTGTTTCTTCATTTTTTAGTTTAATTGATACCGTGTCTTCTCCTTCTATATTAGATACTTCTCCATTGCTCATTGTGACTTCAGATTTTTGCTTTTCGTCGAGATATATGAAGGCAGATTAGTTGTTGGCAACGTTGTTAAGATCGCGAGTAAGATCGTAAGATCGTCCGATCTTACGATCTTACACAGGCGACCGATCCACGTTTTACGTGGGATCGCCGGGGCTCTGATATCGGTAGGATCGCAGCGTAAAATCATAAATCGGTAGGATCGCCGGGCTCTACGATCCCGTCTGGTAAGTTAAGAGTTCTGACCCCGACGGCTTCCTAAACCCTATTTCCTCTCCCGAGTCCCGACCCCGATGGCTCCTGCACAACAGGTCTTCTCGGCTTTCTTCTTCTGGCAATCCCACAGCAGGTCATCCCCGATCCTCTTCTTCTTCCTCTTCTTCTTCGTCTTCCTTTTCTTCTTTGTCATCCTCTTCTTCTCCCTCTTCTTCTTCGTCTTGCTCTTCTTCTTTGTCATCCTCTTCTTCTCCCTCTTCTTCTTCCTCTTCGTCTTCGTTCTTCTTCTTCTTCTTCCATCACAAAGCTGGTCTAGATTTATCAAAAACCTAAGTGAATCAAACTAACTTATGCATCATCACTAACGGTTTTTCTCCTTATTGTTCTTTGTGCTTGGTACTTGGCAGATTTGTTTGCTTACAGATTATTCAGATTTGTTATTAAAAGAAATCAAATTGTTTTTAGGTATAGAGTTTTTTAAATTGTTAACACTAGCAATAAGTCAATGAGTTCCAATGTGTATAATTTTTAATATAATACAATATTGCGATCCGTGTCGATCCTACGTTTTACGATCTTAGGGATGCCTCCCGATCTTAAGTAAGATCTCGATCTTCACAACCTTGGTTGTTGGTCATGTGGTTAGAGCAACCACTATCCAAGAACCAAGTTTCTTCTTTTGTTTGACTGGAAGAAAGACAGGTATAGAACAATGATTCTTGATCTTGTTCTCCAATATTGGCTTCTTTGTATTTAGATTTTTTAAACTAACAATTCTTTTTGAGGTGATTTTAAACTTTGCATCTTGTGCATTTTGAAAAACAATCCTTTGTGTTATGTGTTTTCTTATTGCACAATTTGCAAAATAGGTTGGAAGTTTTGTTTTCATATTTCCTTTCCCCAAAACCTCCAGATTTCTTGGTTTTATGTTTTCCCTTCCACTCTTTTTTCTTATTAGTAGTAAGTAATAACTTACTATGAAATGCTTGCTCTATTTGGGGCTCTTTCTTCTTCATACTCTCTTCATGTCCTTGCAATGATCCCACTAGATCAGCCACGCTGAGCTTGGAAATGTCAGGATCCTTGTATGGCTGCTACAACATGCTCAAATTTTGAAGTGAGATTGTTGTTTAGTTTTAAAACAATCCTTTTTTCTGGGAGATCCTCTCCATAGGTCTTGATTTGATTTGCTAAGGACATAACCCGTGAGAAGAAGCTGTGAACTGACTCACCTTCGTTCATGCTGACAATATCAAACTCCTTCCAGAGGACTGTAAGTTTCATGGAGATGACTCTCTCATCCCCTCTGAATTCTATTTTTAAAATTTCCTAAGCTACTTAGCATCAATTATTAAGGGCAGAATAGATCTTCCTACACCTTGCTGGATTGCAAGAATAGCTTTTGCGTCTCTCCTCTGGTTTTCTTGCAGGATTTTGAGTTGTGTTGCATTTTGATTATCTCCAGATGGCTGAGAGAATCCAGTTTGGACTAAGTCCCACAACCCTTGGGACATGAAGTAGACTTTCATCTGTTTGCTCCAAAAATCGTATTCCTCGCCTTCAAATATGGGAATGCCGGTTTGAGTACATGAAAATGCTTCGTTGGAGGATGAACATGCTATATGATGAGATCTAGCAAGATGATCGTAATGATTCAGATGCAACACGATCCCTGATGGCAACCTGGCTCTGATACCAAAATGTGAAAAGCAACCAAGCAAGCAAGATAAAAAGAAATGTCGAAAGTCAACGGGAGAGGAAAGGGCAGGCAATGAGAAAATTATCACAGGAGAAATAGATGTCTTTTCTCATTCATTCCAAATGTCATGGCATACATGTATTTATACTTGTTCAATAGTTGCTTCTAGAAAAGGTAGAATAAAGACAAAACATTCCTAAGAGAAAGTAGAATATTCTAGATAACATTTTATTATATTAATTAATTCCTCACACAAATACCAACAAATGATATTTCCTTCCAATAAACTAACTTTACTATCTTTTTTTTTGAACAAACTATAATAGAGGACAGGGAGAAGGAAAAACATGACCATTTAAGCCTTCATACAGACATAGTACAGTTAACGAAAACGGTTCTTTTTCAAATTATAAAAGATAGTCAAAGAGCTTAACTACATAGACAAGGGAAATAATTCTATCGCACATGAAACTTGCTGTTACAGTTTATGCATTAATTTTTAAGCATTACATGTATCATCAGTGAAAAACATTGTTACAATTCATGCATTAATTTTAGAGATTCGTCATGGCCCCGCATAGGTAAAAAAATATGTGGAAGATGGCCAATCC
This sequence comes from Platanthera guangdongensis, assembly GCA_039583875.1. Classification (NCBI taxonomy): domain Eukaryota; kingdom Viridiplantae; phylum Streptophyta; class Magnoliopsida; order Asparagales; family Orchidaceae; genus Platanthera; species Platanthera guangdongensis. Next base: position 182,282,613 of record CM077161.1, on the reverse strand, counting down.
TACACAGAAAATGAAATACCGGGTTTTATTCCGCTAGCAAGAAGTTCTAAGTGATCGTTACAATTGGATGTAACTGGAACAACATCTAACATAACCAAACTGATAGTTTTCTATATTTTGAGGATCACGCAATATTACTAGAATTCAAATTGCAGAATCAATATTGTAAGCAAATCTATAACACTAAGGATCCATAATTAAATAGAACAATAAATACAAAATGATGGAAATAAATTTAAATTGTGTTATAATTGTAGTATTCACAAGGTTCTGCAAATTAGAACAAAAATTAAGTTCAAGAAAACTATATTTCATACTTATCTTTGAATCAAGTGCCTTTATTACATCAGAAACAAGACCGATCAATTCTCAGAGATCATGTGATTCAGACATTTAAAACAAACCAAAAAATGAATAAAACCAGAATGTTATATAATGCATCAAAGCCATTTAAGTATTTAACACATACAAGTTGAAACACAAATAAATGGGCCTCCATTCTCCAAAACAAGGTGATGGCGATCGACGGACCACACACGTCTATTCCCGCGGGGAGGCGGTGATCGGCGACCCATTTGGGCGATCCGAGTCCGCGGATGCGCCCGGATGGTCGTTCCGAGTCTGTTTGATATTTTAGTGTGTTTAGCCCCCCAATCGGCCCGAACATTATTAGGCTTTATTTGGTTCGGCGGTGGAGAGTCCATCCGGCGGATGGAAACGGAGGGTTCGAATCGGAGGGGGGAGGTGGCTTCTCCAAACGGAGTTTTTTTGGCCGTTTCTCAAGGCGGGCGGGTGGAAACAGAGCAAACGCCGCCGGAGGTTCATTTGTTTACCCGCCTTCCGGCAGCGTTTACCTCAAACGGAGCGGCAAAACGCCAAACCAAATAGAGCCTTAGTCGTCCATCGGGGTGCCCTAGTTTTTATTTTCCCTCCCACCCTATATATATATTAATGTATGTGGCTGAAATTAGGGATCAGAGTTGCTTTTCTAACAGCTGGCCGGTCCTCATCGTGGAATCCCTAGCGGCTCCCTGTGCGCGGTGATCTGCGGCTCTTTTCGTGCGTTGACCTCCCCTCCCCGACAAACCCACCCCTCCGCCTTGCCCTCCCCTCTCTGCCCCCCCCCCCCCCCACCCGCGATCCATTATAAGCCGATCTTCTCCCCTGCCCTCACCCGCAAACCCTCCTACATGCAGCAACTTTTCCTCCCCCGTTTTCTGACCCTCCTGGCCACACCCAGCAGCCCCTCCTCCATCCCTCTATTCTCAGTCAGCCTACCCATTTCCTGCTCCACCCCCATCCCGATCTACTCCACCCGGCCCGGCCATTCTCCCTCTAGCCAACCCGCAAGCCAGAACCCCCCCCCCCATACCTGCATCCCCCCAACAACCCAAAGCCTCCAAATCTACAATCACACCCCTGTTCCTCCCTCTTGTAGAGCCAATTGCGTGCCAAGGCCAACTACATCGGCGTCACCCTCCTTCCCTAATCAAGCTGTCACATGCATGAGTAAATCTAGGTATGGATGTTGTATCTCTTTTCATTGTTTGTTTTGGTAAAGACTCTTGCTTTGTGTTTTAATTTCATAAGTATTGGTATTCATTATTCGTTGTGTAACTTGTGGAGCGCATTCGGCGCACTTGAACGGAATTGCACCTCATCTCGTTAGTTAATTATAATTGTTCTTCGCTCATCATTGCTTGTTATCCGATTGTGCAAATTGTTGTTTAGATGCTTTATTAAATTTTAGTTACTCGTTTGAAGATCTCGACCCGAACTGTTGTTTCACATTTGCACATGCACCGCATTGAAAATGCATTTTCATTTAGTGGAGTTTCTGTCTGCCTACCACTGCATTACAAGGACAGTCCAAAGAGGGTTCCACTTTGGCAAACGTTGGAACAACCATAAAGAAATAAAACTAGATGATAGTTGTTAGTTCATAGGAAGTTTAAATGGGATACGGATCACGAGCAGGTCAGCCCTTATCGGAACCCACGCGGGTCAACATATGCAGGACGCAGAGTTAGGATCATCGTACGGATTATCGAGCAAATGGTCACAATTCAAAGTGACGACTGACAACAATATTTTTCTATGTATTATTATTATTTTGTATATTTATTTTATGTGCTATTAGGGTTTGAAGTTCTGAACGATCTAAACCATCTATAGTGGCCTCTATCCATAAATAGAGGTCAATAAGCTGATTTCTAGGCATTGCAGAATTTTGATAGAATTTTCAACTTCCCATGATCTCTCCAGTGTAGAAACCATGGAATCTAGATGCCAAAGCATAGGACATCTCCCTTCACCACATACATCCACCCAGCCACCATCAATCTTACTGCGGTCAGCCCCACTCCCTCCTCCAACTGCCCAAATCCCCTATAAGGCTATAACCACCTCCTAATTTCGATTATTTCCATTACCATTCGGCATAACTGACAATTGGCCACTGAAATCCACATCCTCTGGCCGCCCATTCAAGTAACCGGTTGCGATGACCTAAAAATCATAAAGGTATAATCTATGTTCCCTCTCTAATAGCAGTATTTTTTTTTCAGTTTAATTTAAGTGATCACTCTCATTTACTTGCAAGCATTTCAATTACGTTGACGTAATTTCTCTAGCTCTTTGATCTCCATGTGGCTATTACCGTGCAAAAATGCTTGCAACATGCTAGCCCGCTTTACGTCGTGCTAATTGTTTAGGTAAGTCGAATAGGCTCTAAGCTTACTATTAAGGAGTCTAATCTCGCAAGATCATAGCACTGACCAAATTTTCTAGTTTTGTTGCTTAATTTAACAGTGGCATATTTTCTTTGAATGTTAAATCGGTCTACATCAATTTGGTATCAAAGCTAGGTTGATTCACTTCTATTATGAATCGCGATCCGATTTAAAACAACTTGTTTTTTAAAAAATGTTTTTATTTTTAACAAACTCTTCTTTAAAAAGAATGCCTTAAGCTTGTCTCTTAGCTAAATGTCATCAAATGCCTTTTTTTCTAAAAAAGGGAAATTTTACTTTAAGGTACAAAGTTTTTCATTTAAAAAAAATCAATTAAACTATTTAAAACACTTTTTTATATTTTAAAATAAATGGAGAATGAAGAAGAATGGTTAGAAACGAGCGTCAATAACATAACCAGCGCATGAGAAACCTCATGCAATTGGTTGAGACGTACCACTAACATGGGTAATGTCTGAGAAATCATGAATGGGTGAGAAAAACTATCGTTAATAATATTGAGGGCACTATTCACTTGGGTGGGAATCAAACACCTCCACCAAACCCTAGAGAAGAAGCATCCATGCCACAACATCCTGATATCCGAAATCAATCGCATTGGGATGATGACGTTAAGTTGGATGTAAGGGATTTCGAGGACAGAGTAGAACCCAAGGGTGCTTAGTTTGGTGTGAGTGTATGAAACGATTCATGGCCATGAAATAGATGCCCATCAATCATTAAGTAGAATATGTCATCCTTAGGCTTAAAAAACTAACACTAGTCTAGTGGGTTCAGTTGAAACACACACAATTATTTTTAGGTCTAGCACATATCACTACCTGGGTAAACTTTAAAATCCCAGCTACGAAATCACAATGTTCCCCCAGATTATTTTCAAAATCTTTATCGCAAATTTCACAACCTTCGTCAAGATAAACTCTCGGTGGATGATTACACCGACGAGTTTCTTATTCTCCAGTCTATGTCAAATATGCAGGACAATATGACGGAGTCTCGGTACCTAAATTGACTCCGTTATGTAATTTGAGAGCAACAAGAGTTTTATGATTTTAGAAACTTGGGGGAGATATCTAACAGGGCCCTTTCGTGTAGAGTCGTCACTACAAAAAGAAAGCTTCTGGCACTGGGACTTCAGATAAGCTGCCTAATGTAATATTTCAGACAGCTAATCATTGGAATGTCACCATAGATAGTTTGTAGTAGTTGTCGAGTCTGAAGAAGATCAGGAGCCTGAATGTGGAGTCCTTTTCACATATTCCCAACTTGATTCGATAGTTGAAGATGAGGTAGAAGTTGAAAGAGAGCACGCTGAGCATTTAGTTTGTATCCTCCAACATAGCCTACTCACTCCCAAAATTTCCATTGAAAACGAGTGGTTTAGGCATAAAATTTTACGTACTACTGCACGCATTCAGGGGAATTTTTTGCTCCATCATTATAGATAGCAGTAGTATACGTGTCTCAACACATGGAAGACAAGGTTATAAATATCGGATGTCAGCAGCACGTTAAATTGATTTTTTAAATGTTGTATGTCGGATGTCAGAAACATGTGGGGAATATTTAAAATACTGGATTTTCATATCTTATAATAACAAATATATTTTTATGTATAAAGCACAGCCCGGTGCACAAAAGTATCCCAGTTCAACGAGGGTCCGAGGATGGGTCCCACCATAAGGATGAAAATGTAGGCAAATCTTACCATGCATTTTTGGAACAAATTTTTTTTATGTATAGTAAGTATAATTATATGTTATAAAACTAATAAAAATTAACATAACAAATAAATGAACAATTTGGCATATATATCCCAAAATAAATGCAAAAAGAATCCAAAATAAAATATTATTAACAAATACAAATCAATATATTGTAAAATATATTTAATATTATACAATAATTTTATGTTGATAATATTAAGTATTATAGCAAATAAAGAATACTTAAAGTTATATATCTTTGACTATAAGGAAAAGCTTAATAAATTTATGTTAAAAGCATAAAACAATCAACAAATAAATGTGTTGAATTTTTTCGCATGTTTTGCAAAATGAAATTATATCGTACAATAATTATATAAAAATTGATTTAAGAATTAAACATTAAAAATAAAGCAATAAGTCTACTTGATTTAAGAATACACAATATAACATTATAAATAATTGAAGCATATACTGTTATTTTGTAAACATAACCTAAAATAAAATAGTGAATGATATATTTAGAAGTCATATCGGCAAATATATTGAGAAAAATAGGATATGTTGATCTGTATTTTACAAAAGGATAATTTATATTTTAAGAAAAATATGCTGTTTTGGTCTCAAAAATGATATGTCGACAAACATGTTGGAGGACATTTAACACGATGATGGTAAAAAAATTAAAACTTAAACTAACCTATAGGAAAACCGTATAGTTTGTCTTGGGTCACTAGTTTTATGACTATGCTCGTTACAAATCAATGTTCAGTTGAGTTTTTCATAGGAGATACCTATCAATATTATATTTGGTGTCATGTCGCCAACACAGAAGTTTGTCACATTTTGTTAGGGCGGTCATGACAGTTTGATAGATGTGTGTTTCATGACGGAGCGAGAAACTTGTATACCTTTGAACGAAGTGAGCTTAAGATAGTTCCACCGCAAAAAAAGAACCTCTAACCAAGTACTTAGTGCGTTCCCCACCAGGTAGTAGTACGTCTTCTCCTATTGTTGCGATTTCATTTCCTTCAGCTCTTATGCACTTTCTAGGATCCAATTCCAAGAGGAAATGAACGAGAGCAAAGCCATTTATATCTTAGATTCCAGCTTAGAGTCTGCCGAAGTTCCGAGTAAGGTTCAAACTCTTAATTCTGAGTTTTCGAAAAATAGGATATGTTGATCTGTATTTTACAAAAGGATAATTTATTTTTTAAGAAAAAAATCTTGTTTTGGTCTCAAAAATGATATGTCGGCAAACATGTTGGAGGGCATTTAACACTGCAATGGTAAAAAAATTAAAACTTAAGCCAACATATAGGAAACCCGTATAGTTTGTCTTGGGTCACTAGTTTTATGACTATGCATGTTACAAATCAATGTTTAGTTGAGTTTTCCATAGGATATACCTATTAATATTTTGTTTGGTGTCATGTCGCCAACACAGAAGTTTGTCACATTTTGCTAGGGCGGTCATTACAGTTTGATAGACGCGTGTGTCATGACGGAGCGAGAAACTTGTATACCTTTGAACGAAGTGGGCTTAAGATAGTTCCACCGCAGAAAAAAGAACCTCTAACCAAGTCCTTGGTGCGTTCCTCACCAGGTAGTAGTACGTCTTCTCCTATCGTTGTGATTCATTTCCTTCAGCTCTTATGTACTTTCTGGAATCCAATTCCAAGAGGAAATGAACGAAAGCAAAGCCGTTTATATCTTAGATTCCAGCTTAGAGTCTACCGAAGTTCCGAGTAAGGTTCAAACCCTTAATTTTGAGTTTTCGAGTATTATGCCTGATGAGTTAGCTGATCAACTGCCTCCCATGTCTGATGTTCAACATTGTATAGATCTTATTCCCAGTGTTAGCCTCTCTCGCTTAGCACGTTATCATATAAGTCCTAAGGAACATGAGCTCCATCAGTAGGTCTAAAGTAGGAGGCTGATGTTGAATCCAAGCTTCTATCAGAGACCGAGCCTGGGCAACAAAGAAGGTCAGATCGGTCGTGCCACCACTATCAAGGGCCTGAAGGGCAGTGATAATGTCATACAAATGGTGGAGACTATCCTTGCCGGAGTAGAGAGTATGGAGCTCGTCCCACATGCCCTTGGCCGTCTCGTGGTACATGGTCAGGCGATAAGATTCGTCATCAAGAGAATTAAGGAGCCAAGTCTGCACACGACCATCGTTGCGTAACCAGTCGTAAGTAGGAGTACTGGTAACGGCATGGATCAAGTGATGAAGAAACCCTTTGGATTGCAGGACCCGGCGAACAGAATGCGCCCATTCCACAAAATTCTTCTTACCCGTTAGAGAGAGTGGTAATACGAAGCTCATCACGTACTTCTGGAATAGAGGTCGGACGGTCTGCAGGAAGAACCGTTGTTCCGGTAGAGTCAGCAGAATATGTCATGAAGACTAGCTGCGGCTAGGAGAGCAGATCGGCAACAGAGGAGACCGCGCGACTAGAGCGGAGACCGCCTGGTCAAGATGTGAAGACACCAGCGGCAGGAGGAGGCCGCGACCAAAGGCGGAGCTCGACTGAAAGAAATGTCAGCGGACAGGAAAAGAAGACCGCAACAGACAGAAAAGTCGCGCGGACAGGAAGGGCAGGAGAAGACCGCGACCAAAATGCGGGAAGGGAACAGCCCGCATGGTCTGGCTGAGCACAACAGCGGTCTGAGAAAAGAAGAGGCCGCAAGAGGAAAGCGAGCGGACAGAGAGAATAAACCGCGAGTAGAAAGACTCAAGCGGAAAGAGAAGGCAGGTCGCGGCGAGCTGGAACAGGTCGCGGCGAGCGAGGGGTTGTGAGTCGGACTTCAGCGACACGGCGGCGGATAGCAGAGCGCAGCGGACAAGAAGAGCCCGCGAGGAAGACAAGTGGCTGATCGCGGCGAGCAGAAAATAGACCGCGGCGAGCTGGAGCAGGCCGCCAGATGAATAATTGCAGCGACCGAGAACAGTCTGCGAGCAGGGAGCCCGCAGCGGACTGAAAGAGAGCCCGCAGGGAGAACAGCGGAAACTCGCAGCGGACAGCCGAGAGACAGCGGTCTGCAGAGAACTGAGGGAGAAGTGGGCCCCACGGATCAGGGAGAGAAATGTCTATAAGAGGCCAGAGGGAGGGGGTGGAACCACGGGAGGAAGAGAAAACGGATGAAGAGTAGCAGGCCGCGGAATAGAAGTGGACAGACAATCACGCCGCTGAAGAGCAGTCCGCGGAAAAGCAGGCCGCTGAAGGCAGGCCGCTGAGGGCAGGTCGCTGAAGGCAGGCCGCTGAGGGCAGGCCGCTGAGGGCAGGCCGCTGAAGAGAAAGCGGGTAGACAAGCAAACCGCAGGAGATCAACAGAGGCGTACAGAGAAGGGGAGTCCGCGAGAGGCCGGTTAACCTGGCTCTGATACCATGTAGAGAAGGAAAACCGAACCTTGTATATATGTTCACTTGTGTCAAATACAAAGAATGAATACATATTTATAGAATGGGGAAAGAGAGGAGAAAGTCTTATACATGATGTGAGACTAAAGAGAAGAGAGAAATAATCAATAAAAATATATAATGGGCCTTTTCAAATGGGCTTCTCTAACATTATCAAAGGAGTTAATTATGTATTTGGACCAGCAGACAATGAGATATCTTAACTCGTAGAAGAAATAAGGCCATTGTCACACTAAATGTGTTGACTGCATGCAAGAATTTCATTATATTCTTAAACACCAATTTAGTGTTGAGAACAAACTAGTTGATGTCCTCAATAAGTGAGTTAGTCTGTGACATATGATGAGTGCATAAGTAGAAGACTTTGAGTGTCTTGCATCTAATTATCCATCACGCTCGAATTTTAACAAGACATATAGTGCACTATCGAGAGACCTTCTGAGATTATAAACATATTTCGTTTGGTGGAGGCATATCTATTTTGTAGACTTCTTTTGAGCATACCAGGTACTTTCTCTACGCGATTATTTGATATAATAAATGGGCGTTGAGTGCACGACATATTATTTTGTAAGGGATAAAGCAACAAACCTGGTAGGTGATTGTTTCTTCTGGCCTAGCCTCAAGAAGAATGAAGCCCAAGTTGCTCTCCATTGCCGCATTTGTCGATAACTAAAGGCCTTTATCAGAATGTGTTTATATATTCCACTACCCATCCCTCATCAGCCCTAGGTTAATATTAGTGTGGATTTTGTTCTTGAACTTCCGCGCGCACATAGAAAGCATGAGTCCATATTTGTTTCAATGGCTCATTTTTCAAAAATAGCATTGTATTCCTTGCGAAAAGACCATTGATGCATCTCGCATAGAAGCCTTGTTTGGCAAGGGCATGTTCAGGTGGTATTGGTTACCTAAAACTATAATATCTAATCAAACATTCGTTTTGTGAGCCACTTCTGGATGTTGTGATGCAAGACAGGCACGATTTTTTCAATTTCCATTGTTTATCTGATGGGTAAACTGAAATAGTCAACCAAAGATTGGGAATCTCTTGCATTGTTTAGTAGTGATCATCCATTTAGTGGGGATTCCACGGTCTATAAGACTATAACGGAGTTTCCATATAATAGTTTAGTCCATTTCATATAGTGTTAGGATATGAACCAAGAAAACCTATCAACCATGTATCACTCTCACTAGCATTCCGCTCTAGTGAATCAACTGAGTCATTTGCAAATCATTTACATCAATTGTATGAATCCTCCTGACATAAAATTGCCAAGAAAAATTAGAAACTTTATAGACCAAAAATGTGAGCTATTATCCTTGCTAGATAGAATTTTTTGGAAGCCCGGGTGACTTCAATACATCCAAAAAATGGCAATAGTTGTATGCCAGAAATATACTCGCACGACAAGTCATCTATTACCAGTTCGGAGAAAGGAAAGAAGATAAGTGGCAATATAACTAAGGCTCAATTTTTCAAATAGAAATCAATAACTAAATTGGTAAGAAGAACTCGTCAAATGATCATGCTCAAAAAATCTCAGTGCAAAGACATCAACAACACCATTATGGCACAAATATCCCTCGACTATTGTCTATTTGTCTTAGTATCAACATCTCAACAGAATAATGCTTGCTAAACATTCTAGTGTGTACATCTCACAACATGCGCATCTCAACACAAAAATCTATATTGGAGTCGTGCAGCCATTATTGGTGTGATAAACCGAAATTGAATTCCCAATGAGGACTGTTACATCTCCTTGTTACAAGAAAAAGGATGTTGGGAGGTTTTTGACTTATCCTTAGCCAAAGAGAAGATGTGATGTATGCCGAGAGGGCCAAGTCGAATTCTGCGAGGGAAAAAGTCAGTCTTGATGTCTAAACTTCTTTAAAGCCGTTAATTTTATTTGAGAATGAATTCTTGGGCGTTTTTCAAGTTGAACCTTTATCCGTATATCCACAAGCAAATTTGCAACATTAATTTATGAATAAGGATAACTAAAAATAGCGAGAACGTAGAGGCAAGCTTATAATTATTTAATTAGACGACATAAATCTAAGCTAATAAAATGGAGCAAGGATGCGGCAGAAAGAAGCAGTCTGATCTGAAGTTCATCGGCAGAGGAGTAATGTTCTGTCAATAGGTTGACAGAGATAAAAGTTGTAGTCGACGGCTGTTCTGCGAGCAGAGACTTTGATCGGGTCGTCAGAATGGGGAGATGAAGTCGATTTGTAATCGGAGGACAAATGCGCAACTGGAACGGTGGAGGAAGGAAGGCTCATCGATGCTTCTTGTCGTAGATGTCAAGAACTGAGCGGCAGCGAGTGAGTCGTCGAAGGTTCTCAGTGGAAGGTTGGCGCCTGGACTAGGTTGGCGGCGATAGGTAGCGGGCAGTCCTCCCGTGTTGACGACATGCTGGACCAGAAGGAGGAAAAACAAGGTGCTCGTTGATGTCGTCGCTGGCAACCGACAATACAGAGAAACGAGAATACATTTCTCTGTTATTCGGCTAGCTAGACCAGACGGTGTATGCTACTGAAGGCTTTCCAAATAACTGCTTTCCCAATATTTCTTTCCTAATATTTTATTTCCTATTTTTATGAATCATTTTTCCTTAATAACGGGCTTTTGTTGTAGAAACCTTTCCAGCTAGTTTTGTTCAAATAATTATCTCTATTTCCCAAATAATGATTTTCTGAATTGGGTTCTCTTTATGATGAATAATTTGATATGAATATTCTTTTTAAATTAAAAATTCTCCAATTAAATGTATTCTTAAATAAATTAAGTTTGTTTTTTCCGTCCTAATTACTTTAAATTACCGGACATTTTATTCATGGTCTCATCGAGTGGTCAAACTGACGAGCTGAAAACTCCAAATAAAAATTGGTGCGCCGGAACGGAAATACATAACATAAAATAAATAAATGCTAAAAGACATGACATATGATGATGTCATGCGGCTTCAGATGCGATGGAGGATGCATCGAGATGCATGACTAATGGCCTTTGTATCTTGTTTTGATGATGCGGCAAGGATACATATGATATAAGAAGTACTCTAACCACCTTTTGTTAGAAAGAGGAGATGGAAAACCCAAACAGATGTTTTCTCTGTCTTTTTCAATAACATTATTTATTGCATGTACTTCATTTTTGTGTATTAAACTTAACTGGCTTTTCTAAAAATTATTGTCTATAGCTTTATTTCCATCACTAATAATCACATACAAAAAGTGCATAAGACATCTCATCTTAACTGATTATATTTTTGTAGACATTGTGATATGCAAATGGTAACACCTATTCAAATGAAGGTCTACTCAGAGGGAGAAGAAAGGGGTAAACCCAGAGCAAGGAACCTAATGGGCATGGATTGTATTTCTTTCTTGTTTAGGTGTAATGAATAAAGGACATCTTAAATCCCTATATAAGGAGAATAAGGTACAGGAATTATGGTATCGAGAGAGTCTTGATCTTGAGAGGAGGAGAACCGATCAAGTGTTCTTGAAATCACTAAAAAAATGAACATCTTCTTAAAAATCCTAAACATTATCACATTTTTGCAATTAGAGCAAAAAGGACAGTAACTTTGAATTTCATTTTACTCCATAATTATTTAAATTCAATAATTGATAAATCAAAATAATTTTGATAACATCAACATTGTTTACATTATCTCATAAATGTTCATCATAGAAATTATTTTACATTAAACCTCGGGGTTTATCAAGATTGATAAGAATCACAGAAAAATCGTCCACTACTTCTCTTATTACTTCGCTAATTATATTAGCACTAAATACACCTCAAAATTGAACCTTCCCTTCATAAAATTAAATTGACTTCCATAATGATATGGTTCTCTCAAACTTTGTTCTATTTCCCTCTCCTTGACTCCATTTTGACGCATAAATTAGATTCTCTCTAGTTCCTAAATAGTGTCATCAAATTAATTTTTGGCAATCACTTGGCATAGTTTTAGTTTCTGTTGATAGTGCCCAAAGCTTGTATGTATTATTCAAGTATGTAAATACAAGGAGAGAATACAAATATATAGGAGAGAAGAGAGAAGAATAAATCATATACATGATGTGGGACTAAAGAAGGAGGAGAAAGAAAATAAATAAAGTGGGCCATTAAATGGGCCTTTTACATGGGCTTTTCCAATACTCCCCCGCAAGCTGGAGCGTACAAGTCGTATGCGCCAAGCTTGGATAGGCACTGATAGAAGAGGGTACTAGGTAGAGCTTTGGTGAGGATGTCTGCAACCTGTTCAGTACCCGGAACATGCTTGAGCTCGATCTTCTTCATGTGGACTTTTTCTCGGATGAAATGACAATCTACCTCAATATGCTTCGTTCTTTCATGAAAGATCGGGTTCTTAGCAATATGTATGGCAGCTTGACTGTCACATAGGAGGAGAGCTGGTGAAGGTAGTTTAACTCCAAGGTCGGTAAGGAGACTCTCAATCCATGTGAGTTCAGAGACCACAGCAGCCATTGCCCGATATTCTGCTTCTGCTGAGGATCGAGCAACCACTGCTTGTTTCTTGTTTCGCCAAGTAATCAGATGTCCTCCAAAATAGGTGCAAAACCCGCTAGTAGATCGTCGATCGTCGAGGGAGCCAGCGTAGTCGGCATCAGAGTATGTCACTAGTGTAGGAATGGAAGATGAGGTTTTGTATACAAGTCCTTGGCCAGGAGCTGTCTTAAGATATCTGAGAATGCGTTCCACAGCCTGGAGATGAGAGCTTCGAGGAGAGTGCATATAGCGACTCACGAGTCCCACAGCGAAAGATATATCAGGTCTTGTAACTGTTAGGTAGATAAGCTTTCCAACTAGACGACGGTAATATTCTGGATTTGGTAGAAGAGAATCAGAATCCGAGTCCTGAGCACATATTTTGTGATTTGCATCCATGAGAGTGTTAATAGGTTTGCAGCCAGAGTAGCCTGCATCATGAAAAAGATCCAGACAATATTTGCGCTGAGAGAGAACCAGACCATCTGACCGTCTGGCCACTTCCAGACCGAGGAAGTACCGAAGATGTCCCAGATCTTTAGTTTGGAAGACGGAGCTCAGATGTAGCTTAACGGCCTGTATGTTGTCCAAGTCACTGCCAGTAATAATGATGTCGTCGACATATACCAATAGGAGAACCGTACCAGTGGCCTGGTGGCGAGTAAACAATGAGAAGTCAGCCGAGCTGCGAGTGAAGCCAATTTCCCGGAGAGCTTTGCTGAACTTGTTGAACCATGCCCGAGGGGATTGTTTGAGACCATATAGCGATTTGAGAAGATGACAAACCCGTGACTCCCCCGTGGTCTCAAACCCGGGAGGTTGTTGCATGTAAACCGTTTCCTGAAGGTCGCCATTCAGGAAAGCGTTCTTGACGTCGAGTTGAAATAAGGGTCATTGGCGATGGACAGCAACAGAAATGAGAATTCGGACCGTGTTGAGCTTAGCGACCGGAGAGAAAATCTCGTCATAGTCCAGCCCCTGTTGCTGGGTGAAGCCACGAGCAACCAAACGAGCTTTGAGGCGATCAATGGTCCCATCAGGAGCATGTTTAATGACGAATACTCATTTGCACCCAACAGGTTTCTGGCCGGGAGGAAGGGGCACCAAGGTCCAAGTCTGGTTGGCCCAAAGAGCAGCCATCTCGTCTTCCATGGCCGCACGCCACCCAGGATATTGAAGAGCGTCCTGGACAGAAGTAGGAATAGAGACCGAGGATAGCGAAGTAGCCAAGGTCTGAAGAGGTGGAGAGAGGCGATGGAGAGAAACATAGTCCGCCATTGGATGAGCGGTAGAGGCTGACACCGGAGTAGCAGAACACGGAGAAGCCGAGGTCGAAGCCGACTGCAGAGGAGCAACGAGAGGAAGAGGGCGACGAGTATAGACCCGAATAACGGGGGGTCGAGGAGGGTCAAGGGTGGGAGGAGGCGGAGGGATGGTGGGAGGTGAGTGGACGGGGATCACCGGCCGTGGGAGGGAGGGTGTTGTAGGAGGTGGTGGTAGAAGTGGTGGCAAAGGGGGAGGGAAGAAGGGTTGATCCTCCCGGAAAGTAACATCAGCCGATACAGAGACCTTCCGGGTGAGCGGAGAGTAGCAAACATAGCCCTTTTGGGTGCGGGAGTAGCCGACGAAAATGTGTTTGGCCGCACGGGGATCCAGTTTGTCAAGAGTGGGGCCCAGGTTATGGACAAAGCAGGTACATCCAAAAACACGGGGGGTGAGGGGGAAGGCGGTTGTGGAGGGAAAAAGAAGGCTGAAGGGGGTAGCGTTCTGGAGAACCGGAGAGGGGAGACGGTTGATAAGAAAACATGCAGTGGACACCGCAAAGTTCCAGAATACTTTGGGAACGTGCATGTGAAGCATGAGGGAGCGAGCAACATCAAGCAAGTGGCGGTTCTTTCGTTCGGCGACCCCGTTTTGTTGAGGGGTGTAGGGACAAGAGGTCTGGTGAACAATACCGAAGTTTGCGCAGAGAGTGGCAAACTCGTGGCTAGTGTATTCCCGGGCATTATCAGAGCGGAAAGTTTTAATGGTGGTAGAGAATTGCGTACGAGTCTCTAACACAAACGCCTGAAAGACACGAGGAAGCTCAGAGCGATCATGTAGGAGATACAATCAGGTAGTGCGAGAGTAATCATCAATAAATGTTATAAAATAACGATAACCAGAAATGCTAGAAACTTTATACGGTCCCCAAATATCAGAATGTATTAAATCAAACGGAGCAGAGCTCCTAGTACAATGTGCGGCATAAGAAGAGCGAGGTTGTTTGCCAATAATACAAGAATCACATTTAAAAGCAGGAAGAGAAAGGTCTGGAAGCGCCTTCTGGAGGATAGGTAGAGGGACATGCCCAAGCCGACAATGCCAATCAGACGAGAAAACAGAGGAAAGGGATGTGGGAGAGACATCGAGGAGGTAGAGCCCGTTCTGCAGTCGACCCCTACCAATGGTAATCCGCGTCTGCCGATCCTGTAGCAAAAACCTAGAAGAGGTGAAGGTGATAAAGCAATTCATATCAGTAGTAATACGACCAACAGAGAGTAAATTAAAAGGTGAGGCTGGCACATAAAGAACGGAACGAAGAGAGAGAGAGGGAGGGAGGAAGAGATCAGCGCAGCCGGAGACCGAGACAAGTGCACCATTGACTACAGTAATAGACGGGGGATGAGCAGCAGCAGAGAACTGGGGCGGCCGCATGGAAGTGATGTGGTGGGTGGCTCCCGAGTCCAGGATCCAGCGAGATCTGAAAGAAAGACAGGCAGAACCTGTAGTGGAGGTGGATACAATACCTGCATGGGAGGTGGAGGCAATGGAAGCAGATGGAGGGTTGAGGAGCCCATGGAGTTGTTGCAGCTGAAGGCGAAGAGCCTCAAGATCCGTACCAGTCGAAGGAGAGCTATCGTCAACAGCAACAGGAGGCGGGCGCGGAGGGTAGCCATGTTTCTTGTGACAGACTGCTTCAGTATGGTCATCCCGGCCGCAGTAAGTGCACTTGGGCCGTCCGCGGCCACCACGGCCCCGCCCACGGGAGCCCGTACGTCCACCCCGAGTAAAAGAGGGTTGGGGAAGTAAAGGAGGAAGGGCCTGCTGAAGAAGTGCCGGCGAGGGTGGTGCAGGAGCCTCCGGTGGAGGTGGTACGCGAAGTAACATCGAGCAGACATCGGAGAAGGAAGGGGTAGTGGGTGAAGCCAGAACCTGGGCCCGGATACTGTGCAGGTGTGGCGGGACGCGAGCCATAATCATAGCAATACAAACAGCCTCCTTCTGGGCGCGTTGGGCAGCGAGATCAGTAGTCGCGGGCTGGTGCTGAATCCAGGCCTCCGCGAGAGTTTTAGCACGGGCCACGAAGGAGGTCATGTCCAGAGCTTTGCCAACATCCAAGGCTTGAAGATCAGTGATGATGTCAAAAAGGTGCTGAAGGTTGTCCTTCCCTGAGTACAACGAATGAAGTTCATCCCACATGGCTTTGGCGGTCTCATGATACATGATCATCTGGTACGGCTCACCCTCCACCGAGTTCAAGATCCAGGTCTGGACGCGACCGTCATTTCGGAGCCAATCATCAGTAGGAGGAGTCGGTGAGCCCTGGGTAAGGTGACGTGCAAGACCCTTGACCTGTAAGACCCGGCGGACGGAGTGGACCCAGGGGATGAAGTTGGACTTGCCAGAGAGGGAAATAGTAGTAATCCGAAGCTCATCGCGGAGTTCGAGAGGAGCCACGTGGTCGGCCGGGGGTTGAGCGGTAGTGGAGTCGCTGGAGGACATGGCGACGAGGAGGAGCAGACAGCAGGGCACAGAGAGAACAAACCGCGCGGCAAGCAGCGGGTGAAAGGAGGTCGCGGCGGACTGGAGGAGGTCGCGGCGAACTGGGTGAGGTCGCGGCGAACGGAAGCAGTCCACGAAAGGAGGTCGCGGCGAATTGGAAGAGGTCGCAGCGGTGTGGAGCAGATCGCAGCGGTTTAGAGCAGAGCTGGAGCAGTCCGCGACAGAGGTCGCAGCGGTTTGGAGCAGAGCTTGGAGGAGGTCGCGGCGAACTGGGGGCAGTCCGCGGCAGAGGTCGCAGCAGTTTGGAGAAGATCGCAGCGGACTGGGGCAGGTCGCTGAAAAACACTGTGGCGGACTGAAGAAGAGACCGCGAGGAAGAAGCCACGCAGCAAGAGAAGAGGAGCGCACAACGGACACGAGTAGAGCCCGCAGCGGACAGGAGCAGTCCGCAAGAGACTGCGGATAGGGAGTCCGCGAGCACAGAGGCTCGAGCGGACAGAAACAGAGCGGGCTAGAGGGAGCAGTCCGCGAGCAAAGAGGCTCGAGCGGACACAAACAGAGAGTGCAGCGGACAGGAAGGATCGTCCGGAGCGGATAGGAGAGGTGGGCCCCACGAGTCAGAGCAGAAGATGGCTATAAGAAGCCTGAGGAGGGTGGAACCACGGAGAGAGAGAAGAGAGGCGGAAGCAGAAGGGCAGTCCGCACGAGACCGGAGCGGACAGGAAGGCAGTCCGCAGGGGAGCCGAGCGGACAGATGCAGAGGGGCAGTCCGCAGGGAAGGCGGACAAGAAAGTCAGTCCGCAGAGAGGCGGATGCAGAAGGGCAGTCCGCAGGAGACCGGAGCGGACAGAAAAAAAGTAGGTCGCAACTAGTCGGAACCTGGCTCTGATACCATGTTGATAGTGCCCAAAGCTTGTATGTATTATTCAAGTATGTAAATACAAGAAGAGAATACAAATATATAGGAGAGAAGAGAGAAGAATAAATCCTATACATGATGTGAGACTAAAGAAGGAGGAGAAAGAAAATAAATAAAGTGGGTCATTAAATGGGCCTTTTACATGGGCTTTTCCAATAGTTTCAAACAAGTAGCAACGTATCTAAAAGATTATTTCATCTACACAAATTCACTATCTCATCTATAAATATAAGGATTTATCTTTTGACAACTTCTTAACTAAATTGATTTGCTTTTTTGGATTAGTTTATAGTTGGACTCATTAGAAGCCTGTTTTCTTAATGCCTTGTGTTATTGCACCATGTTGCAGACAGTCATTCCTACTAGAACAGACAGATGAACTGCTCGGGAAGTTCAGCTAATGAAGTGAAAGTTCACCTAGTGTCAACTATCTTCACCTATGGGGGGGGGGGAATAGGTGACGTGCAGCGTATTTGCGGAATTTAAAATTGTACCTGCACAATAAAAAAAACAGCACAGCACACAGAAAACACAAGCTATTTATAGTGTTTCCCCGATTTGGGTACATCCACTTTCCCCCTTCGACCTATCTCCCAACAAGGGACGACTCGGTCTCTTCACCAACAGGATTGAAATCCAATCCTTGCACTATCGGAAGGAACCCTTCCACACGTAGGAGTCAACACTCCCACAACACGGGTTGCACCCAACCCTTACAACACGGAACAAACGTTCCTTTACAACAAAAGTAAACTAGAATGTACAAGAGATACAAACTACGTTTGGAGACTAAGGTGTCCCTCTTCGTTGACGACGTGTTCTTGAAGTCCACAAAGAGTCCACAACCCTAGATCTCTCTTGGAGAGGATCTCCCCGGAACCGGCGGCGGCAAGATAGGCGGCGACAAGGTTCACGGGATCGGCGGCGACGACGATGTGCGGCTGCTATACTTTGGAGATCCAAACTTCGTAGCGAAGCTAGCTAGGTCTACCAACGGTCACACTAGAATCAATCGTCTCGATCGATTCGGATGGGGAAGATTTTCCCGATCTACAAATCGAGAGACAAGAGATCTCCGGTTAGACACGTGAGACGCTGAGCTTAGCTAGGCTTCTGTCGCAGGAGGATCTGGGCGAAACCACGATCAACCGGCGAACAACTTGGCGCGAGCGGCGGCAGCGGCGGCGGAGCGGAAACGGCGATCTAGGTCACGTCGCGGCTCGCGTATTTCTTTTCTTCTTCGCTCTCCTTACTGTTCAAAAATACCCGTGTATTTATACACACGTATACTCCCAAATGACCGTTGTGGGTCCCACCTGAAGGAAACACTAGTTCCGGTTCAACATAGTCCCAGCGGCAGAATCCGGTCCAGCAGCTTCCAGAGAAATTGGCAAGTCAAAATCGGCGAGAATCGCAGGTGATTCTCGACGAATCGGCGAGAATCAGTTAGTGATTCTCGCCGAATCACTTGTTGATTCTCAACGAATATTACTTGGCCATAATCTGCTCGACGATGGGTTCGACGAAAATCACTAGTGATTCTCGCCGAATCTTACTTGGCACGGTTTTGAGGTACCCGGATAGAGTCGGCGAGAATCACTAATGATTCTCGACGATTCGGCGAGAATCACTAGTGATTCTCGTCGAATTAGACTTAGACGAATTTTCGTCTTTCCACCCAAGAGCTGCTCCTTGACCCAACCTTGCTCCTTGTCTACTCTTGCATAAACACGGCCCTGTACTTGAAAGTAAGTGCACTCCAATAGAGAGAGTACACGTAGGCCAACACACTGATCTGCCCAACGAGGGATTACGTCGTGCAAACCCGTGTATATTGACCTACTGCACTCTGACATTGGTGTGCACTTAGCGTGGAATAACTGCAAGCACAACTTAAGAGATTTCATCAAATACATTGTGAATTCATCTTAGCTTGACAGGTGGCTTCCTCAAATCCAGGTAATTGTGGATACAATACCCAACAATCTCCCCCTATTTGACGAAGCCAAAACCCTACTAGCTAAGATGAATAACACCAACCAGATAATATAAACAACATTCAGAATTTAAATATGCAGCACAAGAGAATATAGACAGACAAATCAAGACTTGAGTCATTCATAAATTCAAATGCATATATATATATATATATATATATATATATATATATATATATATATATATATATATATATATAATAACAATAACCATTAATTGTTCTTAAGAGAGAATGACAAGCTATCAATTTTTGACTATTTTTCTTTGGCTAAGTCATCCTTGAGTTTTTGCGTCAAATACTTCTTTCTTTGCCTCTCCATATACTCTTTGGGCTTCGGATAATATCTGGGAGGAGGAGCTTTATCTGCCGCAGTATTGGTCCTGAAAAAGATGTTCCTTTTGGCTTCAAACGTCTTATGCATCTCTCATTCATACTGGCTGTATACATCGTTTCGATTGATTTCCCCTTGTTCCTGTAGCCAGAATGTGTCCAATATGATACTCTTGGATACTGGACTCCATTTTTCGTTTCTTACTTCCTCCTCCTTCAGTCTGATTCTCTTTTCAACTTGTGTTTCCTTTGATGTCCCTTCTTGCGATTTCCTCTTGTCCCTGGCTTTTGCTATGGCTTCTTGATCAAACATTGCCATCAGTTTTGCCTTGGAGGAGGCCCTAGCAGCCCTATGAACATCAGCTTCACTTACAGGAACTTCTTCAACACTGGCGCCCTCATCAGCCACAGTATAATAATCTTCAGGAGCAGGAGCACCCTGGGGATTTTCAGGGATGTTAACGCCTAACGCTTGTTGGAGCATCCACCAGCAACTGTCATAAACATATTTGTTTGACTGCTCAAAGTTTTTGATCATGACTTCCCGAAGCTCAGCCATCTTAGCTATATATTCTTTCTCCCCCTTTTTGGCTTCGACTGCGATGGAATTTGCATAGGAGTGCAGCGAGTCATCAATATGCTTTGAAGTCCTGGAGAATTCAGTGACCAAGGCTTGTTGATTTGTGTTGAGAGTTACCATATTGTCATCAAACTTTTGAATATTATTGGCTACGACATGAGCATTCTGATTCACTACGGAGAGAGTATCAGTGTTCTTTTTCAGTCCGTCCATAAGAAGAGTGACCGCTTGATCGGCCGCTGTATATTTTTCTTCAAATTTCTTTTCCATCATGTCAAGTTTATGATTGATCTCCACCATGTTCTTGAGCATGAGATTTTCAGACTTCTTAATTCTTTTCAGCATTTTATTTTGAGCTTTATCAAAAGAGACTTTAAGCTCATTCACTATGCCCTGAATGACATTCACGGTATGAGTGGCTAGATTATCTCGTAGTGGAAGATCCGGAGGCACTTCTTGGCCTTGCACTTCATCAGATGCACCTGTAGAGCTGGACAGGAGCACAGCCTCTAAGGGTGGAATACTGGCAGCATCTGTAGATTTCTCGGACTCCCCCTCCACTCGTGCACCAATGTTCTCAGGAACGATTTCAGGTGCGTGCTTGTCAGATGGAGGTTCAATGAGATCCTGAGTCTCCAATGCTTCTTGTCCCTCATGGCCGTCTTCCTCTCCTTCATCATCCATGAGATCATCTTCATCAGCAACCTCTTCCAACTCTTCGTCAGCAGTCTCCTCTACCGCACCTCCGGCTCCTAGATTGTTCAGGTTCAGGACCTCCTCATTCTCCGGCACAGCTTCACTGTCTTCTTGTATATCTGTCACAGCATCTCTGGCCATTTGGGAGATGTCAGATACGATATCAGCATGAGTGGGTAGAGACTCCCCCTCAATTCCTGCAGTCAAAGCATCAGGAATTTCACTGGGGATTACTGCTGGAGATACGTCATGTTGTTCTTCCACGACAGCCTGCCCAATTCGCCTCTCCCATCTGTCAAAAACACTCGAGTCCATTTTCTTTAAGTAATGTATAGGAATACCTTTACTCATGTCATATTTATCTCTATTCAGCTGATTGAGATACAGACTAATGATTCGGCCAAAACTCGGAGATCTCAGGGTGTCCTTTATCTTCTCAAAGAGCAATGCCCCCCAGTTGAATCTTTTTCGGCAGACAATTGCCACCAGGATCTTGAACATATCCGCAGAGATATGGTCATGAGACTCCGGCTTGCAGATGAGTACCTTTCCAATTTTGTCTGACAGAAGCTTCCCTTCTTCATTCATATCTCTGCGCTTTATCGACCGAGTTCCTCGTGGGAGACCACAGAATAAGAGAGTCCTGGTTTTGTCTTCTTCCTCAAGATAGTCCTCGTGCTCTGAGCTAGAGAGCTGCAAGAAGCGGGTCAGCTTGCTGGCAGACATCTTGATCTTTGTCCCAGCCACCTTGCTCTTGATAAGAGAGTCTTCATTTCGGAGTCTGGCGGTAGCGAAGAACTCCAGCACCTCTTTGTCCAAGATTTTACACGGGTGCTCCAATACGAATGAGAGCCCAGCCTCTTCCAGCATAAGAATAATGTTTCTGAATTCGTCAGAGGCATGAGAGAACCCTGTGCGAACCAGCTCGCATCCAGTGACCAGCCCAGCGGTTGTCCTTGGAGCCATTGCAGATCTAGGGAGAGAAGCCCTACTCTACGCTTAATTAACAGTCAAAAGGGAAGCGACACTAGTGATAACGTCCAAGTACGGGTGAGGAAGAGGTTACCTAAAAGCGTAGACGAGAGTTAGGTGGTTGAAGATGATGGACACCGGATGAGTGCACGCGGAATCGTCGGTGAGCTTCCTGCGAGAGATTTTCGGTGATCGTCCTGCGGGATGTCGACGGAAGCCTGCACGATTCGGCGAGATACTTGCGGGAAGACGATGGAGACCTTCGGTGAGAAACTTCGGTGGGATTCTTGCGGGAAACCTTCTGTGAGAAACTTGCGGTGAGAAACTTACGGATTCGGTGAGTTTCCTGCGGAGTTCGGCGGGATTCGGCGGGATTCGACGGAAGCCTGCACGATTCCTGTGAGTTTCCTGCGGAGTAGGAGTCGATTAGGCGAGCTTCCCTTGCGGCGAGTTTCCCCTGCGGAGAGAGGCGGCGAGTCTTCCTGCGGAGAGCGTCCTTCGGCGGGATTCCTACGGAATATGAAGAGTCGGCCGGATTCTAAATATATAAAGGTGAGTTCGGCGGGAGACTGCGTGAGATCGTCGGGATTTAGAAGGGATTTTAACGGTTTCCGGCTTTTCCATATAAGTTAATTTAAAAATCTTCCAAATATGTGAATACTTCTTAAAGCCACTATTTGGGGTTTGAACCAGCTTTTCCATACATTTCTTGATGGCAATCTTCGCTAGTTTTTAGTGAACTAATTTAAGCCTGTAGATGTTAGATTTCGAGTCTACCAGTGGAATTTCTGATAACTCTTTAATGGTGTATCTAAGGTTTATATTCATCGTGTTACCCTATCCTTGGATGCTCACACATACACGTATATATATATATATGAATATATATATATAAAGATATATATATATATATGTGACTGTCGATGGAAAACGACTCAAGTCTTGGAGCTGATGAAAAATACCTGGGAACATGAGAGTTATCATTTCGTCTCTCTGACTATAACATACCAGGTGCTCGATGTGAGTTTGCTCATATAGATATCACTGCTGTTATTCCAGATGCATGTTCCAATTCAGTCTTGAAACACCTACTGTCTAGTTCCCATCATAGTTACGGGAACCTAGACTACCCTGCAAGAAAGAATTACTTTACCTTAGGAACCCAAATCATATTGGTTCCTAGGTTCCTGTTAGCATAAGCACTCGACTGCCTTCCTTCAGAAAACCTGTCAGGAAGACTACCTCTGCCCCAAAAATGTGGATAGGCCCTTGCCCTTGACACAGAGGGGTTGTGCCAACAGTCTATGGCAAAGTGACCCACTTTGCCACAGCACCAACACGGGTGAATGTTGTATCGCCATTTCTGACCTGATCTAGTGACAGAGGTAGTCACAGTCCTAGGTCTAAACGGGATAGGGCATGATCTCCTCACAAAATTTCCTCTTCCACCGTGACACGTGGAAGGGTGGAAGGAATGCATGTTGCGAGCGTCATGAGGCCGGGGAGGTGGTGCCTTCCTTTCAGGCATCCCCCTTCCTGAGGCCACATGAAAACTTACACCATGACTTCTGACCTCCCTGTCATGTGTCCTCGGGTGGTGAGAAGTGTTCTGTGAGCTGGTACATGCAGATTCACACCGAGTTGAGGCAGTGACAGTGAATACAAAGGGCTCAGAATGAGCCTTAGGTATTCTCTCATGAGTGGCCACGACGGCCCTTGCACTACGGGTGTCTCCACATGGGGACAGATCACCATTGCAGTGACCACGACTATTCCTGTGGTCATACCTGAAGGCATGATGAGTAGCCTTCCTGCTTGGAGTGGGGGGTCGGAATACCGTTTCCCCATTTCTCCACGAATTGATAATCCGGGAGATCCACTCATTTTCTTGCTTTCTCTTTATAGCATCAACCTTGAAAAAGTTTGATACTATTCTTTTCTCATTCTCTAGACTACTCTCTAGAGCTGAGATTTTTGAGTCCTTGACTTTGTTTGATGCCAATTGGAGAACCAACAAGATCTTCAGTCGAGCAATCTCTTGAGCTTGCTCCTCAGCAAGTAGTTTGCTTGTCTGAAGGGCTCTCTTCAGAGAATCAGAATTTTCTGAAAGAAAGCAGTTCCTGTCTTCAGAAACTTCAAGAGAGACGGGGCAGGATGAAGAAGTTACCTGCTCTTCAGTGTTATTGTCATTAGAGCCAGTGATCGTTGTGTCATCCTCATCAGAGCTGCTTTCCTCACTGGCCTCTTCAGTCTCTGACACGGACACTGGAGCTCTGATGCTGTCCGATAGATCCTTGCCTTCATCTTCAGAGGCGAGGACCCCCACATAGGCTTCATCCTCTGGTTGACAGCAGATTCCAGCTTTCTCTGACCCCCCCATCAGCTCTGAGATCATCACCCATAGATTTAGCCGACCCACATTTTTCCAATCTAGAGCGAGAAGTTCCAGACCAGATATCCATGATAATTTGACGAATCCTCTTATCCAAATTAAAGAATGAAAGTTCCATTTCCGACATCTCAGCAATGCACTTGGGCACTTGAATTCCAGAGTCGGAGGTCTTCATAGGAATAAAAGGACCCTCTTCCAGGATGAAAGATGCACGAGGATCGATAGCATCCAAGTGATACGACACTCTCATCCTCCAGACGGGATAAAACTCCTTTGTGCATGTGGGGAGTCTTAGTGGCGATATCTCATGATCCAGCTCCATGCTTCTGACACTGGTGGCAGGATTCTACTCAAGGTGTAAACTTTCTGATGAGCAACCTCCCTCTGATACCACTTGAAAGTTCACCTAGTGTCAACTATCTTCACCTATGGGAGGGGGGGGGGGGGGGAATAGGTGACGTGCAGCGTATTTGCGGAATTTAAAATTGTACCTGCACAATAAAAAACAAACAGCACAGCACACATAAAACACAAGCTATTTATAGTGGTTCCCCGATTTGGGTACATCCACTTTCCCCCTTCGACCTATCTCCCAACAAGGGACGACTCGGTCTCTTCACCAACAGGATTGAAATCCAATCCTTGCACTATCGGAAGGAACTCTTCCACACGTAGGAGTCAACACTCCCACAACACGGGTTGCACCCAACCCTTACAACACGGAACAAACGTTCTTTTACAACAAAAGTAAACTAGAATGTACAAGAGATACAAACTACGTTTGGAGATTAAGGTGTCCCTCTTCGTTGACGACGTGTTCTTGAAGTCCACAAAGAGTCCACAACCCTAGATCTCTCTTGGAGAGGATCTCCCCGGAACCGGCGGCGGCAAGATAGGCGGCGGCAAGATAGGCGGCGGCAAGGTTCACGGGATCGGCGGCGACGACGATGTGCGGCTGCTGTACTTTGGAGATCCAAACTTCGTAGCGAAGCTAGCTAGATCTACCAACGGTCACACTAGGATCAATCGTCTCGATCGATTCGGATGGGGAAGATTTTCACGATCTACAAATCGAGAGACAAGAGATTTCCGGTTAGACACGTGAGACGCTGAGCTTAGCTAGGCTTCTGTCGCAGGAGGATCTGGGCGAAACCACGATCAACCGGCGAACAACTTGGCGCGAGCGGCGGCAGCGGCGGCGGAGCGGAAACGGCGATCTAGGTCACGTCGCGGCTCGCGTATTTCTTTTCTTCTTCGCTCTCCTTACTGTTCAAAAATACCCGTGTATTTATACACACGTATACTCCCAAATGACCGTTGTGGGTCCCACCTGAAGGAAACCCTAGTTCCGGTTCAACATAGTCCCAGAGGCAAAATCCGGTCCAGCAACTTCCAGAGAAATTGCCAAGTCAAAATCGGCGAGAATCGCAGGTGATTCTCGACGAATCGGCGAGAATCAGTTAGTGATTCTCGACGATTCGCTCGCCGAATCACTTGTTGATTCTCAACGAATATTACTTGGCCATAATATGCTCGACGATGGGTTCGGCGAGAATCACTAGTGATTCTCGCCGAATCTTACTTGGCACGGTTTTGAGGTACTCGGATAGAGTCGGCGAGAATCACTAATGATTCTCGACGATTCGGCGAGAATCACTAGTGATTCTCGTCGAATTAGACTTAGACGAATTTTCGTCTTTCCACCCAAGAGCTGCTCCTTGACCCAACCTTGCTTCTTGTCTGCTCTTGCATAAACACGGCACTGTACTTGAAAGTAAGTGCACTTCAATAGAGAGAGTACACGTAGGCCAATACACTGATCTGCCCAACGAGGGATTACGTCGTGCAAACCCGTGTATATTGACCTACTGCACCCTGACATTGGTGTGCACTTAGCGTGGAATAACTGCAAGCACAACTTAAGAGGTTTCATCAAATACATTGTGAATTCATCTTATCTTGACAGGTGGCTTCCTCAAATCCAGGTAATTGTGGATACAATACCCAACATGAAGGTTGCACCTATAATCAAGGTTGTCAAGATCTCAATTTCCCTCATAAGATCGGACCATCTTACGAGTTTTACGGGAAAAACGAGTCACGAGCTATGCTGGATCGGGCTCCCTGCAGAAACGACATGATCGTCGTTAAAGATCGTAGGATCGTGTGATCCTACGATCATATTCGATCATAGCGTTTTAATCGGACATGAAAATGACTCGATCCCGCGCATTATTTCTTCCCAATCCCGCATTCTAGGTCATCCCCGATCCCGTCGCAGCCGGTGCTCCCGCAGCAGGCGCTCCCGCCGTCGTCACAGTAGGTGCTCCCGTCGTGTGCTCCCATCGTGGTGCTTCCGTCGCCGCAGCAGGTGTTTTGCTCCCGTCGTGGTGCTTTTGTCGTCGCAGCAGGTGCTTTGCTCCCGTCGTGGTGCTTCTGTCGACGCAGCAGGTGCTTCTTCTTCTGTGTCTTCTTCTTCTTCTGTGTCTTCTTCGTCTTCTTCTTCTTCTTCTTCCGTGTCTTCTTCTTCTATGTCTTCTTCTTTTTTGTCTTTATATATATATTGCTTTATGATTATTGGTCTTTAAATTAGATTTTTTTAAAATTTTGTATAGTAAGATCTTACCGTTTTGTGTCGATCCCACGTTTTACAATCTTACCACTGCCGACCGATCTTAGGTAAGATCTCGATCTTGACAACATTGCCTATAATGATTACTATATATTTTAAAAAATCAAATAGAAAAAAGTATCAACAAATGAAGTTTACTAAATAAATTCTTTTTTTCTTTTAAGAAAACTTTTTCATATAACTCACATTTACATCTTTAAATAACATTTTTATGTTATTTCATATTTATAGTTAACTATATATGCATGTGTGTGCAAGTATGCGTCTAAATCGTTGAAAGATAAATCTTTAACTATCTAATATTTACCACCCCTTTTGCAGTGCTTAAAGAAACTTATTGACATTGGTCTTTTTAGTAGATGGAATCCTTCCATAAGGATGATTCAGTAAAAAATTGCAGTTACTCAGAAATAATCAGATGCTTCCATATCTTCAGGGCCCAATTCAGATCCCTTATAGAACAAGGTGTTCAATTTTTAACAGGATCACTAACTTAAGCGAGGTCATCATTGTGTAATGAGCAAACAAGTTCTTAACTATTTATTAAGGCATAAGAGAAAAAAATCACAAGTACATCTAAAATGTTTTGCTACTGACCTGATCCAGCAGCAGTGATAGCCTGCCGATATCTTTTATCCTGAACATCTCCAGCAGCAAAAATTCCATTTATGCTAGTTCGAGTGGTTCCGGGTTTTGTAACCACATATCCTTCTGAATCTAGCTCCAACTGCCCTGCAAGAAACTTGGTTGCGGGATCATGTCCAATTGCAAAGAACAGCCCCGAAAGTGCCAAATTTTTTATCTCTCCGGTGACCAAATTCTTCAGCTTCACCCCACCCAAAGGCCCTCCCTCATTCTCACCATATGCCTCATGAACTTCGGAATTCCACAGTACATCTATCTTAGGATTACTGAAAGCCCTCGCCTGCATAATCTTGGACGCCCTAAACGTATCCCTCCGATGCACAATGAAAACCCTAGACCCGTACTTGGTGAGGAAGTTGGCCTCCTCCATGGCCGAGTCTCCGCCGCCGACCACCGCGATGGGGCGGTTTCGGAAGATAGGAGCTGCTCCATCACACACGGCGCAAGCTGAGATCCCCCGATTCCAGAACTGATCTGCTCCAGGGAAGTGGAGGCGGCGTGCTACAGCGCCGGTAGCAACGATCACAGCATCTGCTTCCACCGAAGTGGTGGACGAGAAAACCCGGAAAGGGCGCGAGGAGAAATCCACAGACTCCACCGTTTCGGAGAGGATCTCCGTGCCGAAGCGAAGAGACTGGGCACGGCAACGATCCATGATCTCGTAGCCGAGGATTCCCTCTGGAAATCCGGGAAAGTTCTCCACGTCGGTTGTAGTGGTTAGCTGTCCTCCGGCGGCGATGTCGTTTGCCATCCATCCTTCGAAAAGGACGGGCTTGAGCTCCGCTCGGGCAGCGTAAATGGCCGCCGTGTGGGCCGCAGGACCGCTTCCGATGATGCAGAGACGGGTGCGGATGGTCTTGAGATCTTCGGCCATAACGGAGGAGGAGGCTGTTGGAGGAGGTGGAGTGGCGGCGGCGGTAGAAAGGGCACAGGACTTCCTGAGGAAGGAGGCGAGCTTCGTATAAAAAAAGCACATGGGATTTCAGCGTAAATTTTTTTTTTCGTAAAAGGATTTGGGCGCTCTGCTGGCCGTATTCAACGTTCTCTTACCACGAAAGGACGCGCGATTTTTAAAGCAATGGTCTCCTGTTTTGACGCGTTGCGGATGCGTACCCCTAAAAGGGCTAGCCACACCGCATGCATGGAGCGCGGAAATTCGAGAAACCCCGTATCAGCATAACCGTCTGAGTCGTAACTGCCGCGGCAAACGCCGTCATCATCACCATCATTATCGTCGTCATTGCTGTCGTAGTCATCGTCATTGTTGGCGTCGCCCCCGGCACCGCTGCCACCGGGCCGTATCCGCCCAAGCCAGGCGGACTCTTCGTCACCCCGCTCTCCACCGACGTACGGAGGGTCGGTTTCCCTGTCGACCAAACCGGGCGACAAAGTTGCTTCCCGGCGCTGGTCGGGCAGCTTCTCTGCCAGGTGGGGCGGGCGGCCCCCTAGCCGCCCTCTCTCACCATGTTGCCCCTCCTGAGGGGTAGGCCGCCCAGATCGGGCGGCCGGGAGGCCGCCCCATCAAGGCAGCGTTTCTGTCGAGAGGGGCAGGCGGCTCCTAGGCCGCCCATTCCCATCCCCCCCCCCCCCCCACCTAGGGGGAAGGCCACCCAAGTCTGGCGGCCCTTTGGTCGCCCGATCTGGGCGGCATCTCTGTCGCATGGGGCGGGCAGCCCCCTGGCTTTGCCCCGCCTAGGACAGATCTGCCCCAAATCGGGAGGCCCTGTGGCCGCCCGGTTGGGGCGGACTACTCGCCGCCCAAGGATGGTGGCATCCTCGCCGCTCAGCCCCGGCCGAGGCCCCTTTCCCCGGTCGCCACCCTCGGCGGACCGTCCCTCCCCTTGCGGGAGAGGCGGTTATTTTTCTGACGAGGACAGTTATTTTTTCCGATCGGGGGCATTTTCATCTTTATTGTAAATATGGCGATCTGCGTGCTCTAAACAGAGCATTCTTATTCGTCCGTCCAGTAGTTACCGGGTAAATTTACCGGCTTGCCCCTCTCAAATTCTATAAATAGATCCTCTTCCTATTCATTTTCATCTCTTCCTCGGCCGAAAAATCCTCCTACGGATTTTCTCTCTCCTCTTCTCCTATGGATTTTCTCTCTCCTCCCTCCTATGAATTTCTCTCTCCTCCTCTCCTCTTCTTAGTGCGCTCCCGAGCGCGGATCTTCCTTGTGAGCTCCTACGCGCGTCTCTTCCCAGCGCGCTCCCGCGCGCATCTTCCTCGCGTGCTCGAGCGTGCATCTCTTCCTTGCGTGCTCCCGCTCGCGCATCTTTCTTGCGCGCTCCCCGCGTGTCTCTTCCTTTCTCTTCCTAGTGCGCTCCCGCACCTGCATCTTCTTTGTGCGCTCTCGCGCGTGTCTCTTCCTTGTGCACTCCCGCGCGCGTCTCTTCCTTGCGCGCTCCCATGTGCGTCTCTTCCCAGCGCGCTCCCGCGCGCGCATCTTCCTCGCGTGCTCGAGCGTGCATCTCTTCCTTGCGTGCTCCCGCTCGCGCATCTTCCTTGCGCGCTCCCCGCGTGTCTCTTCCTTTCTCTTCCTAGTGCGCTCCCGCGCGGGTCTCTTCCTTGTGTGCTCCTTTGCGGTTCTCTTTCAGCGCGTGTTTATTTCAGCTGCGTCTCTTCCTTGCGCGCTCCCGCGCGCATCTCTTTCTAGCGCGCTCCTGCACGCGTCTCTTTCCAGCGCGCTCTCGCGCGCGTCTCTTCTCAGTGCGCTCCCTTGCGCGTTTCTTTCAGCGCGCGTCTCTTCCTTGCGCGCTCCCGAGCGCCTCTTCCTAGCGCGCTCCCACGCGCGCGTCTCTTGCTTGCGCGCTCCCGTGTGTGTCTCTTCCTAGCACGCTCCCGCGCGCGCTTCTTCCTTGCGCGCTCCCGCGCGCGTCTCTTCCGTGCGCGCTCCCGCGCGCATCTCTTCCTTGCGTGCTCTCTTGCGTGTCTCTTCCTAGCGCACAACTTCCTTGCGCGCCTGAACATAGTGATCCTCAATTTTTTACCATTACAGCTCTAAAAACGGAGTCACCTTCTCCATTTCTCACTACTCATTGTCAACACTCTCATTCTCACCACTCCAACTCTCATCGTCGAGACAAACAAACCCTAAGGCGTAACCCTCCAAAACTCATTTTTTTTTATCTTTTTAAGACCGCAACCACCACCCTTCATTTCTCACCACTCCATTGTCAATGTTCTCATTCCCACGGCTCCAATTCTCCCCGTCAAAAAAAAAAGATCCAAACAAGTGAGATAATAATTCAATCATATGTGCTCAAATATTTGTGCTTCATTCCTAAATCTCCATAAGGCCTCAGTATTATTAGCGGATATTGTTCCATTCTGAACTATCCCTAGCCTCATATGCTCTGTATGCTGCTGGGCTTATATTAATCTGTTTCTTGCCCCAGTGCTCAAATTATACTCGCATGAATGCCTTTTAATCTCCTCCAAAAAGTTCATGGTTTAACATTAACATAAATGTTTTGACATATTGATACTAGTTCTCTTCCACGAGAAAATACACGATGCTTAGCGTAATGATATCACAAATTAGTGGATTGAACCACTCATTATTCAATAGCTTTGATTACAATGAAGCAAGCATGATTAGGAGTTTTTGGAATGTTGATTTATTTAGTTTAGACTTTAGAGCTAGTTTTTGTTCAATTATTTCTTAGAATTTTTCTTGTATTTCAATTATGTAGGAGCGTAGGAATATTGATTTCCTAGAATTCTAGTTTTGACCCCAACAATTAGGATGACACACTTCTTCACATTGGAAGCATGAGTGTTATTACTATTATATTTTTAAAATTGCCATGCACATACCACGTTTGGTTATTCAAATGTTTTTACTACCAGCAGCCCATAACAAAATATAAATTATTATTCACAGTTTTATTCTATTCCTGGACCAGTAATAATAATACAGAATTAGATGCAGAAGAAAGAAGAAATGAGGAGAAGAATTAGTTCAAAAATGGAGAGCCGTATCACAGGTGCCAGGCGGATCCTAATGCTTCGACTCAGGCCGCATTTGCTATGGATATGCTTGGAAATCTGATTCCAATAACATATTAGACATATTTCTAGCCACCAGTGGAGAAAAGTTGCAAAAATATGGAGAGAGTTCTTAAAGCTTGGGGAGGATGGTGAAGACATCTAGAAGTTTCTAGAATTATGTAGATAGCTCCAGTGCCTAGAATCTTCCGGAGTCTTGTAGATGGATCCACTCCATAGTAGGGTTTAGAGAATTGTAAGGTGTTCTAGTGTGGCCAACACTGTAAAACAATGTGGATATAAATAGAGGCAGGGAGCATGTATAAATTCAAAATGAAATGGAAGGCTAAATTGGGATAAACTGCAACTCTACATTGGCAGGAAAGTGAAAAAAAAAGGTTTACTCGTCAATTAATGAAGAATGGTCATTAAAGAATTCAAAGTTTACAAAGAAAATAGAGACATTTCATTATCAATGAGAGAAGAAAATGATGATTACACTTACAGACATCAGAACCGTTGGTTCCAGAATCAGACACTGAGATTAAAAGCTGCTATCTGGTACCAAAGACTTCCCTGTATTCTGATCTGCTGCAAAAAGCGCGAGGGCTTCCCCAGCTCTCGCGCCAGAGGAGAGCCTGAGCTTTCGATACTCCAGGTACGAAAAAGTTCGGTAAAGCGGCGGGTGCTCACAATCAACGAATTCTTGTTGAGGCTCCATCCTGTCATTCTTTGGTGCGAGTATAAAAAAAGCGACTGAGATTCGTGGCAGCGCTTCCTTGCACTGCACCCTGTGCTTTACATTATGCAACCTCCCGTTGCTCCAAACCTTCTTAAATCAAATATATACGAAAAAATTATGAACTCCCATAGCAAATACCGACAGCTGAGAGAAATACGGAATATAATACATGCTACAGAATACAGATAGTGAAAAGGTGGCATTACTACATCTATGAGAAAACAAGTATCAGCTGGCGAGAGAGATGTGATGAGAGCACAACTATTTCATAATCACTACTGATCTTTGTGACAATTTTTAAAATTTTGAACAAAAAAATTCTACACCAAAGAACAATTTCAGTATATTCCTATGAATTTGATTAGATTCAGCTTACTGCTGATCTTAATAAGGCACTGTTTAGGCCAACCGTGGCATTTGAGGCGATGAAAAACTGTGGTATTGTTTACCAGTGTGTGAAACTTTCTTAACCTAAATTTTACTTTCTAAGATTTGGGCGTTCACAACCACTAACGCATGAATATAGATGAATGACTGCAGTGGTGTTCTGGACTAAAAAGGCATCTTAAGAAAATAGCATTCGTGAAAACCCTGCTCAAACATTACTTGCATGTTTCATGACTATGTTCATAACCATAATTGCTCTCTCACTGCTCTCTCACTGCTCTCTCAAACAAGGCCTAAGTATTATAAACTCCCACACGCCACATGGTTATCTACTACACTACTTTTCTATCTTGCGATCAATTCAAATCCAGTTTTTCTATGAATCAAAGAGAAAGCCTGTGATTTCACCGTGCCAAATAAACTGTTGAATTTTAAAAAAAATTGTTTACCTTTGCAACATCGCCAAGATTAACAAGAAAGGTGTCGGGTACAGGATCAACAGCCACGAAATCTCCACCAAAATGCATGATCTCTAGCCCACCAACAGACTCGTCTTCTTGGAGGACAGTGATGAAGTCATTATCTGTATGGATCTGAGCGCCAGTAGAACCAACAGTCTCTTTAGAGAAATTGTACTTGTTCATTCTTAACTGGCAGGACCAATCCTGAAAAGAGTAGTCCACCAAACCCAAACTTGCCGCCACTTTAGTTGCCAAATCGACAATCAAGTCATGGAGTTTGGAAGCATATGAGCTGATTATTTCTCTGCATTGTTCATCACAATGGAGATGGTGACAGATAAAAATCGTGAGAATCTATGGAAGTGAAAATTGTACTTGTAGTTCTAAGGCAATGAGAACTGAGAAGTAATAATCTAACATCACACTAACAAGAATCAACTCTATCATAGTACTATCTGATTCCTGACCTAATAAAAATTGCAAACACTACAGAACACATTTCCTCAAGCAGCATTAACAAAATTTCACGAATTAAAAGGAGTCTCGAAGCATAGCTAAATTGAGTTAAGCTCATTGGAAGGTGACTTAGGGTTTAGGGTCTATGGGTCGACGTGATCGAGCGATGCCCTAAGCCGACATGCAATGTAAATGAGCACATGATGAATACCATGGACCGTTGACGAACCTTAGAGCCTTCAAATGAAAATGTGGATGAATGCAAGCACACACAGCAGGCAATCCAATAAACAAAAAAACTCACAAGATAAACGATAATGCAAATGTCACATCTCAATCATGCAACTTGCAAGCATGCCCGACAAGCAATTAATTAAACAATTACAAAATTCTTGCACTTTTAATCTCAATTAAGCACAAACATTCAAGTTTAGTAATTAGGCAACAATTGCGAAATTAATTGAGAGTGTAGTGAAATTGAAATGCAAAGCGAATGAGTGATGCACGTCAAAAAAGAAAGATGATAATCAAATTAATCTGAGCCAGATATTACTGGCAATACAAGATATCCATATAATGTGAAGAAATCAACACTATAAGTAAAAAAGCTCACCAAGTATTCAATGTTGATGGTGGTGGGGAAGCTCTGATGGCATCGGTGGCTGTCCGGGAGTGACGGTACTGCTGTGGGGGGCTGCCGGAGAGGGATGATGGTTGTTTGGTGGATGGGATGGGGGTGTTGTGTGGAGGTTCCTTTAAGGTCGTATTGGAGTGAAAGAGGTCAAGTATGGTGTTACGAGTGGGCTGTGTTGAAAGCTCCTTATCAAGGAGGTAGGGGGATCGAGCCCCCGCCTCAACATCCCGCGGTGATTAAACTGGTTGCCGAGACGGGTTGGGGTGCATGGGCCGCGGCCCTGTACAGCGAGTGGGTCCCCCGCTGGGACAGGTGTGCCCAGTATAAGAGGGGGGCAGCCCACTCGTAACATATGGCTTAAAGATGCAACCCAAGTCGCATCTTATTATTATTATTGTACTTGTCTTTTCATTTGTGCAGTGCATGTCTTCGTGTTTATTTGTACCGTTATGTGTGGTATCACACATGTTATTGGCACGGCTATGTTATTATGTATCGCGCCAGCTATTCACGCGTGTTTGTTTGGCTTGTTGGCAAAACCGGCCAACGAGACCCTGAATGCAAAAGTCTGTTAATTAGGAGATAGGTTCGTTAGGGCAAGTTTGATTAATTAACTATTTTAAAATTAAAATTAGATAATTATAAATGGGGCATACCTATGGTCATGCCCTCATTTATATTTATCAAATCCCTTTTAAGTTACAACTAGCCTGAACTCAGAAGCCCACTTAAATATCTATTTTTGTTCTGGCTTTATTAAAAAAACACAAATACAATCTATAAAGGCAAATGCTAAACCCTACCTATCGGCAGCTGGGAAAAAGAATTGAAGAAGACGTTTTGGTCTACGTTCGGTTCAACCCAGCGCCGTCAGCCCCGTTCTCCCATTTCGCTCCTTCCAGCATTGATGCCCTCGTGAAGCTTGTTGTCGCCGACATGATGCTGAAGTTCTCATAGGACACCGGAGACCACTCCCGCCACTCCAACAACACAAATCTTTCTCCCCAGGCCTTGCCACCGCCACCAAAGTCGTCTTCCGCCCACGGAATCCCGCCTCATGTTCTGCAAACTGTTGTTGGAAGCCTTCCGACCATTGTTTCCGGCCATGAATCTCCACCAGGCCGTCGTAGACATCCCCTTGTCTCCCAGGAACCCAGTTGAGACTTTACAGGCCGAGACTGTTGCTCGGTCTCCTACAACTGCTTTTTCTGCCGAGACTACTGCTCAAATCCCCTGCAAATTGTTGCTCGGTCTCCTACTATGTGGCAAACCCGGTGCAACCTCTCCCTGCTGCTATATTGTCTCCTAGCTCAATCCTTGTTAATTTTGTGCTCAATTTATTCAAAGAATGGTTAATTATTACGAGCTTGCCCAAATTAATTTTATCTTCCAATTATCGTGAATTTCATATACGTGGTTTTGAATCACTTGAATACTCTACCCGTGGAATTTTGATTCATGTCATAGTAAGTTCGAGCGGTAGCCGTATGCACGTTTGCAACGCGTAGATTGACTTTTTCGTTATAAATTAGTTCGTGGAGTTTCTTCGCGCCACAGTTATTTAGAGAAATCGCAGAAATTACTCTGTAAAACCTATAATCCTCACTTTAGTCTACATCAGTTTAGTGTGATTGTTGGGATATCTCATTCCTATTGTGGGATAGCCGAGCAGCGTTCGCTTTCAAAATTTTAAGTTTAAAGAGTTTCCAAATTTATCCATGGAGTCGAGAGTTGAACACCTAGAAGGGGGTTTAGGTGACATGGGTAAGCGTATGGAAGAACTCATGACTGTTGTCACCGCACTCAGTCTCTATGAGAGATACGAGCCAAGTCATGTTAGGGTTACACACTTCAGTCAATAACCTAGAAACACAATTTCATCTGGGGGCTCTTCTTGCATAACCTCCTACACTTCCACCACCAGAACTCCAACTAGCGAATCAAGATAATAGAAATCCACCTAGGTGATATATGGGAATTAAATTAGATATTGGGGATTTTGAGGGCACACTTGAGTCTAAGGTGTGTTTAGATTGGTGCGACCAATTAAAACGATTCCTCAGCTGGAAGCGCACACCTGCCCACCAGCAGGTGGAGTATGCCACCATGAAGCTGAAGGGGCCCGCGCTTACATGGTGGGGGCAGGTCGAGCGGATGCGTTACACCATGGGACAACCACTTATCACTACTTAAGTTGAGTTCAAAGCTCAACTCAAGAGGAGGTATGTCTCCGCTGATTTCATGCACACCTTGTATCGTAGGTATCACAACATACGACAAGGAAAGCAGACCATCGATGAATACACAAACGTGTTTTTTGTACTCCAATTATATATAGATCTGAGAGAGGAAGACCATTTGGTCGTGGTCCGTTATCTTAATGGGCTACAGTATGCGATACGCGACCAGTTGGAGCTTCATGATTTCCAGGACCTGGGAGAGGTCTTCAGTCGAGCACATCAAGTGGAGGCCCTCCAGAAGAGGATATCTAGTCAGGGGCCTATTGATGTGCCTAGGTCTACTGATACATCTACTTCAAGTACCACCACCACTGCACCCACAGGTCGTATTCCTGATCCCCCTCCTCCTCGTATCACTACTGGGATCCCCACTCCCCACACTGGCCCCACCAGGGGTAAGAAGCCCATGAAATCCAGGTCCAACACTGGACTATTTTGATGCTTCAAGTGTATGTAGCCCGGACACAAATATTCTGAGTGCCCACGACGCCAGTTCGTCACAATTATTGATTATACCAATGGGCATGAACCTGAGTATGGAGTCTTCCTTAATGATTCTCAGCCCGAGCCCTAGGCTGATAGCATTATCGAGGTCGAAGGAGAGCAAGTATAGCACTTAGTTTGTGTCTTTCACTCTAGCTTGGTTCCCCCCTAGCGAGACCACTGAGCATGATTCTTGGAGAAAAGAAATTGTCTGCACTACTGCGTGCATTCAAGGACATTTTTGTTCTATTATTATTTATTAGAGAATATTAGAAAAGATGATGTATAGACCCATTAATATGTATCATTTAGGATTTTGGTTTAGTCTCATAGTTTTTGTATAGTTGTCTTTCTCTCTCTTCTCTCCTATATATTTGTACTCATACTTGTATTTTTGAATTGAATGAGTATATACAAGGTTCGGCTCTCTCTTCAACATTGTATCAGAGCGACGATCTTTGTTCTGAGCAGCTACCTGTTTTGTAACAGCGGCTATCCGCTCCCACTGGATTGTGTATTCGGGAGTCATACACCATATTACTTCACAGCGCCCCTCGCAATATTCGATGACTGCCCACCCCAAGTTCATTACTGTGGCTAATGGTAATAACACCCCCGTATCAGGCGCTGTTGATATACCTCTCACACTCACTCTCTCTCTGTCTTCTGCTCTTCATGTTCCAAGATCATCATTTAACTTGCTCTTTGTTAGCTGCCTTACTCAAGACCTTAATTGTTATGTTACCTTCTCACCCTCTACCTTTGTTGTGCAGGATCGGCAAACGCAGAATATCATTGGTAAGGGTCGGCTGTCGAATGGGCTCTACCTACTCGATGTTCCTCCTGCTCTCTTCGTCGTCTCCACTACCGATTGGCATCTTTGTCTTGGGCATGCTCCCCTCCAGATTCTCAAGAAAGCTCTTTCAGATGTCGCCCTGCATGAGTTTTCTTGTGAATCTTATATCTTTGGCAAACAACAACGTATTTCCTTTCATCCTACTTGTACTCGGAGTGATACTCCTTTATCATTAGTGCACTCTGATATTTTGGGATCTTATAAAACCCCTAGTATGTTTGGCTATCGTTATTTTGTTACTTTTATTGATGATTACTATTTCTTAACCTGGTTATACTTACTTCGAGATCGTGCTGAACTGACCTCTACATTTTGTGCATTTCTTATGGAAACTCGTACTCAGTTCTCCTCTCCTTTAAAAATCATTCACACTGACAATGCTCGTGAATACACTAGTCGGACATTCGTGAACCTATGCACAGAGTTCGATATTAAATATCAAACCGCGTTTGCATACACGCCTCAACAGAATGGTGTGTCAGAGCGAAAGAATCGTCATCTTCTTGATGTTACTCGGTCACTCATGATTCAAATGCAGGTTCCTACTCTGTTTTGGAACTTTGATGTGTCTGCAGCATGTTACCTCATCAATTGCATGTCATCCTCTGTGCTCGACTTTGCAACACAGTTTAATCTCCTATTTTCGTCCCAATCCCCGCTTCATCTCATGTCTTGTGTGTTTGGCTGTATTTGTTATGTTCAGAACCTTGGTCCGATCACGGATAAGTTTACCCCTCGTGCCAACAATGTATGTTTCCCGGGTACTCTCGGACTCAAAAAGATTATATGTGTTATTCTCCAACTACAGACAAAGTGATTGTCTCTGTTGATGTCACCTTTTGTGAGGATCAACCATTCCATGACTCATTGTCTACCTCTGCTCATCCTCTCTCCCCTTCTATACCTCGTCCAACCGTTCCTGTCACGTCTTCCCTACCGCCTCTTCTTCCACTCCACTTCCGGCACTTGTTCCACCTAAACCACCCAAACAGCCTCTTCTTCGCGCATACACTCGTTGTACCCGGGTTTCTGGAGCTCTACAACAACCCCTCTCCACTGGTGTTATCCCGCGAACTGACGATCCAACATCAACATCTACCGCTCACCCCATGGCAAATTATGTATCTCTACATCGCATGTCTCCACCTCTACGCAAGTTTGCTCTCTCTCTCTCCTCCATCTCTATTCATAAATCTGTGCAAGAGGCTCTTCTTCAGCCAGGGTGGTGTGGAGCTATGGATGAGGAAATGACCGCTCTTTGGTCTAACCAGACATGGGATCTGGTTCCTCTTCCTCCTGAGAAATCTTGTGTCAGTTGCAAGTGGGTGTTTGCTATCAAACATGCTCCAGATGGGACAGTTGAATGTCTCAAAGCCCGACTTGTGCCTCAGGGGTTCACTCAACAACAGTGACTTGATTATGATGAAATCTTCTCTCTCATCGCCAAGTTGAACTTTGTTCGGGTGCTGATCTCCTTAGTTGTTCATCGTCACTGGTCTCTCCATCAGCTAGATATCAAAAATGTCTTTTTTAAATGGTGATCTTCAAGAAACGGTTTACATGAACCAACCTCCCGGGTTTGAGACCACAGCGAGTCTCGTATATGTCATCGTCGAAAATCTATTTATGCTCTCAAACAATCTCTCGGAGCTTGGTTTGATAAATTTAGTAAGGTCATTCGCGAAGTTGGATTCAAGAGGAGCTCGACTGACTTCTCTCTCTTCACTCATCATCAATCAACTGAGATTGTCATTCTCTTGGTTTATGTGGATAATATTTTGATTACTGGTGATGACTTCACATGGATACAACAAATCAAGCAACACTTAAACTCCGTCTTCCAAACAAAAGATTTGGGGGCTCTCAGGTACTTTCTTGGACTTGAGGTTGCACGATGGCCTGATGGTCTTGTCCTTTCACAACGAAAGTACTGTCTTGATCTCCTCCAAGATGCTGGCTACTCTGAGTGCAAACCTGTGGAAACCCCAATGGATGTCAATCACAGGTTATGTGCTCATGGGTCTGACTCTGATTCTCTGCTTACAAACTTTGAGTATTATCAGCGTCTTGTAGGAAAACCGATATATCTGAAAGTTACAAGACCTGATATTTCTTTTGTTGTTGAAGTGGTCAGCCGATTTACGCATGCTCCTCGAATCTTTCATCTCCAGGCAGTAGAACGCATTCTCAGATATTTGAAGACAGCTCCTGCACAAGGATTGGTATATAAGTCATCCTTCTCCCTATCTCTTATTGCATATTCAGATGCGGACTATGCGGGCTCCCTGGATAATCGACGTTCCACAACAGGTTTTTGTACCTACTTTGGAGGGAATCTTATCACTTGGTGTAGCAAAAAGCAGTCTGTGGTTGCTCGCTCTTCTGCTGAAGCTGAATATCGTGCAATGACGGTCGTTGTATCTGAACTCAACTGGCTTGAGGGTCTTCTTGGTGATTTGGGGCGTCACTTTATCCTCACCAGCAACTTTGTTTTGCGATAGTCAGGCTGCAATCCATATTACAAAGAATCATGTATTTCATGGGCGGACCAAGCACATTAAAGTTGACTGTCACTTCGTCCGTGAAAAGGTTCAATTGAAGAAGTTAGAACTGGAGCATGTTCCTGCGTCAGAGCAAGTTGCCGACATTCTCACCAAAGCATTACCATGACAAATATACCATCAGTTCTTATCCAAGCTTGGTGCCTACAACTTGTACACTTCAGCTTGGGAAGTGTTAAAGAATATTAGAAAAGATAATGTATAGGACCATTTAGGATTCTGGTTTAGTCCCACATTTTTTGTATAGTTGTCTTTCTCTCTCTTCTCTCCTATATATTTGTGCTCATACTTGTATTTTTGAATTGAATGAGTATATACAAGGTTCGGCTCTCTCTTCAACATTATTGATAGCGGTAGTATGGAAAACTTCGTTTCTCAGCGTATGATAGAGACGTTAGGATTCGAGACACACCCCTTGGAGTAGTCGTACCACTTATCTGGGGTTAGTAGTCCTTTGACTATACCCATTACTCATCATTGTCTGGTAGAGCTCTTCATCGGGAACGTGTATCAGGATTTCATGTTATATGGTGTCGCCCTCATTGACGTCTGTCACAACTTACTAGGTCGACCATGACAGTATGACCGGTACGTCCAGCATGATGGTGTGTGGACATCCCATTCCTTCGATCACCATGGGCGTAAGATTATTCTTCTTCCGCAAAAAAATGGTCATGTTCCTAGGGCACATGGGAGGACCTCACCATCATCTGTTTCGCCTTCCTTAGTTACCAGTACACCACTCTTATTTAGTGCTACACTTCGGCCTAAACCCCCGCTCCAGGAAGTAGCATCTGACTCTGGAGAGTCATTCATCTTGAATGTTCTGGAAGCACCACCTTTTATTGATTTCATATTCGGTGAGCATGCGTTTAGTTCACATCACTTTCCTTTCGTTGCGAGCGAGCATGTTGAGCCTTCTCCTCACTATCATTTGAGTTCTAAAATTTTAAGGAGTAGTCGTATTTGGGGAGTCGAGACGATCCAAAGACTTTTTACTCATAGGTGTCTCGGGTGTATGACATTAGGGGACATTATTTGAAGTTCTAATAATGATTGTTTATTTGAATGTTTGACATTTTTGTGGGTTTTTATGAAAGATTTTAAACGATAGAATTGGGATCTTTTTAAAATATTGTGACGCAAGTTGATCATGGTCTTGTAGACATTCATAGGTGTCTATTGAGCGGGTGTATGATTCATTATGAATTAATAATTCCACAGGTTGATCCAACTTGTTTCTTGTTTTTCTTCCAACCTTATGTTTGCTCCCCACGATATCTCTCTCATTATTTGAAGTTCTAATAATGATTGTTTATTTGAATGTTTGACATGAAATTTTGACTAATGGGTTGCGAGCTTATTTGGAACTTTATATTCTCATGAATGATTTCATTAACAGAGATTATAATTTTCCAAAGGAGATTAGTTTCTTGTCTCTTTCAGGGACGAAAGTTACCACCAGGTTTTGAGTCGCAGCATTGGCATCCATAGAGCAGTTATACAACATTTCTCTGATCGACATCTTGGACATTATAGTGACTGGTTGAACCGAATTCTCAACGGGGTCGAGTTATTTCAACCATGGGGGAATTGATGTAACCCGAGTCATATCTTATTATTATTATTATTGTACTTATCTTTTCATTTGTGTAGCGCATATCTTCGCGCTTATTTGTACGGTTATGTGTCGTATCAAGAATGTTATTTGTGCGTCTGTGTTATTTTGTATCGCGTCTGCTATTTGCACGTATTTGTTCGGTTTGTTAGCGTGACAGACAACGAGACCCTGAATGCAAAGGTCTGTTAATTTAGGAGATAAGTTAATTAGGGCAAGCTTGATTAATTAACTATTTTAAAATTAAAATTAGATAATTGTAAATGGAGCATACCGATGGTCATGCCCTCATTTATATTTATCAAATGTCCTTTAAGTTACAGCTGGCACGAATTCAGAAGCCCACTTAAATATCTATTTTTGTTCAGGCCTTTATTTAAAAAAATACTTAAAACAATCTTTAAAGGCAAATGCCAAACCGTGCCTATCGGCAGCTGGGGAAAAGAATCGAACAAAACGTTTTGGTCTTCGTCCGGTTCCACCCAGCGTCACCATCCCTGTTCTCATGTTTCGCTCCTTCCAGCGTTGAAGCCTTCGTGAAGCCTTGAATCCTCCCGTAAAGCCTTTTGTCGCCGACGTGACGCCAGAGTTCTCCTAGGACATTGACGACCCCTCCCGCTCCAACAACACGAATCCATCTCCCCAGGCCTTGCCACCACCGCCAGAGTCGTCTTCCGTCCACGGAATCCCGCCTCTTGTTCTGCAAACTGCTAATCCCGCCTCTTGTTCTGCAAACTGCTAATCCCGCCTCTTGTTCTGCAAACTGCTAATCCCGCCTCTTGTTCTGCAAACTGCTGGTGGAAGCCTTCCAATCATTGTTTCCCGCCACGAATCTCCACCAGGCCGCCGTAGACATCCCCCTTGTCACCCAGGAACCCGGCTGCAACTTCCCAGGCCGAGACTGCTGCTCGGTCTCGTGCAACTGTTTTTTTTGCCTAGACTGTTGCTCAAATCACCAGCAAACTGTTGCTCGGTCGCCTACTAGGTGGTAAACCCGACGAAGCCACTCCCCTGCTGGTGTACTATCTCCTGGCTCAATCCCTGTAGTTAATTTTGTGCTCAATTTATTTAAAGAATGGTTAATTATTACGAGCTTGCCCAAATTAATAATATCTTCCAGTTATCGTGAATTTCATATTCGTAGTTTCCAATCACTTGAATACTTTGCCCGTGGAATTTGATTCATGTCATCGTAAGTTCGAGCGATAGCCAAATGCACGTTTGTAGCGCATAGATTGACCTTTTTGTTATAAATTAGTCTGTGGAGTTTATTCGCGATACAGTTATTTAGAGAAATTGCAGAAATTACTGTGTAAAATCTACAACCTTCACTTTAGTCTACATCACTTAAGGTGGGCTGGAATAGGTTGGGGGGCAGCGATTTGTAGCGGGAATGGGCTGGGAAGCAGTGATTTGCAATGAGGTGTTAAGAAGGTGGAAGAAGGCTGCGGGTGGATGGGAAAAGGGGGAAGAAGGGTTGGTCGACCTTGTAATGGGTTGGCGAGTTGGGGAGGGACACAAGGATGGTTGGTCGAAGCTTCCATAGTGGGAGGAGGCCGCTGGAAGGGTGTGGTGCTGGAAGAAGGTTGGAGACGACAACTGGGTGTGGAGGGCTCGCTGGAGATGTTGGAGACTAGGAGTGGCGGAGGTGGTGGTGTTGAAGGCAAGGAGATGCGGTTGCGGCTATGTTGATCACAAGGAGAGGCGTCGGGTGGTAGTGGGAATGAAGAGGAAGGGCTTCAGTGTGTTGGGTGAGGGTTGTAAATGGGTCAACTAGCGGGAACGGTGGTTGGTGCGGGGGTAGATGGTAGCGGAGGGGGAAGTCGGCGTCCCCCGGAGGCGGTAAAGGCTCCCGACATCAACACTAGGAGGGGGGAGGTGTCAACACCTCCCGCGAGAGACCAAGCGGATGTCAAAACTCTAAATGCTCGATGCCCTTGCTTTCAGTTGCTTGTCGTATACAAGAGAGGGAGTTAGATTAA
Source organism: Platanthera guangdongensis (assembly GCA_039583875.1). Taxonomy (NCBI): domain Eukaryota; kingdom Viridiplantae; phylum Streptophyta; class Magnoliopsida; order Asparagales; family Orchidaceae; genus Platanthera; species Platanthera guangdongensis. The sequence continues at coordinate 182,238,852 of CM077161.1, read as the reverse complement.
AATTATTTGATGTCACGATTGCCTGACGAGATAGTTTAACCTAATTCTCAAAATAAAAGTAAAAAATACATAAAATATGAAAAATTGAACCGGTCACGAATCTGACGATCCAAAAATATCAAATCCACAAATAACTGAATGGTCGTATATCAATCTCTGTCAAAAGGCCACCTTGGCAACTTCACATCAAACTACTGGACTTCAACTTCTTAAAGTTGGACACAATGAGTTATTCTACAATACCAAATGTTCAATAATTTAGGCTTTGTTTGGTAAAGCAGCACAACAACGGCATGTTGCTATAATCCACACATCAGCGCCAAAAAAAAAATTACGCCTTGTGGTGAAATGCAGATTCAGCGATAAACAGCGGCACAACAGATTTCTCCGCCCGATTCTCCTCCGGTGATTTTTCTCGCATTTAGCCCAACCGATGCGCTGTGAACTTCTTTGGTCGATAGCTCCTCATTCTCGTCGTCCACGCTGGCGCTCTTCTCCTCCTGATATCTCCTCTGAAAGGTATGCACTCCGACGCACTACTCTTCTCCCACGCACGCAGATGTCTTCTCCATCTTCGCCCGATCTATCCTCCAGTCCTCCTAACTCTTCCCAGACGCAGATATTGGCCTCCATCGACGCAGCGGTACACACCAGCGATGCCGCCAACCCCTATCCATCGTCTCCGGTTGTAAGGTTCTTGGTAAAAAAAATTCCAATTTGTTTTTATGCTGTAGATTAGTTTATTGTTTTGGGGATTTGATTTTTGCTATAACTTGAGTTAGGAGAGATCTCCTCCAGTGATTTGATTTTTGTTAGAACTTGAGTCTTGAACTCCTGTTATGCTATGCTGTCTAATGGCATGGGTTAGGAAGAGAGATCTCCAAAATATGAAGTCATTTTTTGCAAATATTATTTTACATGCAGAATTCATGTTATCATAATGATCTTGTCTATTTATCAAATTGATCATGAATTAGAATAAATGCCAAATAAATAGAAAACATCAACTATTTTTTTAGGTGAGTGATGTGTAAACCAAAGGATGGTGTCATTTCAGCGCAATAGGAATCTGTGCACGTACAAATATTTTGCGATATTTGTATACAAGAAATTGAATTAGGCAATAGGCCTAACACTCATTTCATCAGAGATGGTTGGCTAAACTTGATTAAAAACTTTAAAGAGTGTACAACATTTAATTATATTCGTGCAAAATTGAAGAACAAATGAGATCAGTTGAAGCGTGAGTGGAAGCTATGGCGGGACCTCAAAAGAGTAGAGACTATATTGGGTTGGAACCCAACAAAAAGAACAATTGAAGCTTTTGATGAATGGTGGGAAGAGAGCATTAAGGTTAGGAATTACATTTTTGTTATTTTATTTATATACAATTATGTATTGTGCAAGGTGAATGCTCTGGATGCTGAATGAAGGAAGTAAGGTTATGTGCACATAAATCAAAATGGATTCTTGCGTCTGCCCTCTCTGATGTCTTTGGCTTTGATTTGAGGGCATGATTCCGCAGCAAACGTGACGGTATAGGGGACCACTATTTCAGTGATATCTGTGAGCAGCCACTTTGTGCATTTATTGTCAAAGGTTAGGTCTTTCTCCTCTGAGAGAAGCCATTTGTGCATAGTGTCAAAGGTTAGGTCTGTTTTCAATCTTCCCCCGCTCATACCCCCAATGATTGGGGACTATATGGGTTCTGTTGTTGTTTTATTTATATACAATTATGTATATTCCTTTTAACATTTTTCCTCATTCTAGATGTTGTCAGCTGCCAAGAAATTTCGATATATAGGCATAGCACCTGGGCAGCTGGGCTAGAAGAAAAACTTAATAAGATATTTAGCTTGATCGTTCCAACGGGAGAAAAATCATGGATCACATCCATGGGGTAAATGCACCCGTATTTTCTGAACACGAGCCGATTTCCGATAACGGTGATCATGTAGTCGTGAGTATTGCTACCCCAACTGGTAATATGACTAATAGTGGGCACACACAATGTGATGATGGCACGAGTGAAAGCAAAGAAAATGATATTGACTCAACTTCAAAAATGATGTCAGGCATAAAAAGATTTTGTAAAGGTAATAAAAAGTAGGCACAAAAGATGTCATGATGACATGAGTTGATGGGTTAATGGACGTACCGCACTCTGTGAGTCTTACAGTTGTATTGTTCCTCCAAGTATATTTATGATGTGGATGTGTATGATTTTACCACGTTATTCTTCATTAATCTCAGCAATAGGATAATTTTCATGAATCTCCCAAATAATAGGAAGGTGTTGTGGTTGAAGAAACGTTACATGGAATCACTGAAATGGAAGCTTTATAGTTTTGTAGTATCATATTTTTGGATCATGTACTTTATTTTAATATTATTGTAGTGGCATATCGTGGAATAATGGATTTATGCTGGTACTGAAGTGGAAATATTAAACTTGTACCGTTCTTTGATTCATTTTGATGTCTCGAGAACACTGCCATTGCTACCAGTGTACTGGTGTGTTCAAGATTAATTCAACTGCTCGACAATGGAAAGTGCAATTAACATAAATAGACTCTCTTTTCTCAAAGATTTAGGGCATGTTTGGTGCGCCATTGAAGCTCCTGTGCGGCAGCAATCGGAGGCGGGACGGAGACGACCCAAACGCATGTCTCTCGCGTCGGCGTTTGCTCCTGTCTACCATCATGGAAAATGACTCGGTTTGGGCAGGAACCGGAGGCTCCAGTCCGCCATTGCAGTTCGCCTCCTTACCGCCACTCGTGGCATACGCGCTCCCAAACAAACCCTTAATGTATGCATGTAGACCTTCTCTTTGGTGTACTAGAAATTAGGTTTGAATGCTTTGAAGTAACAGGTATGCAAATAATAGTTCTGTTGAGAGAGCGCAAAAACTTGTATGTATTGTTTGTGTGTATAAATACAAAGAGAGAATACAAATATATAGGAGGAAGAAAGAGAGAGAACAATCATATACATGATATGGGACTAAAGAAGAGAGAAGAGAAAAAGCAAAAATGGGCCCAATAATGGGCTCTTTACATGGGCTTTTCTAACACTCCCCCGCAAGCTGGAGCGTACAAATCGTATGCGCCAAGCTTGGACAAGCAATGATAGAAGAGGGGCCTGGAAAGAGCATTTGTGAGGACATCCGCAACTTGTTCAGTCTCTGGAACATGCTTTAGACCGAGCTTCTTCATTTGAACCTTCTCCCGGATGAAGTGACAGTCGACTTTGATGTGCTTTGTTCTTTCGTGGAAGACTGGATTCTTGGTGATATGTATAGCAGCTTGGCTCTCACAGAGGACGAGAGCTGGTGAAAGTAGCTTTACATCCAGATCGGTGAGAAGACTCTCAAGCCACGTCAGTTCAGACACTACAAATGTCATTGCCCGGTATTCTGCCTCAGCTGATGATCGAGCAACGACAGCTTGTTTTTTTCTTCGCTAGGTAATCAAATTTCCTCCAAAATAAGTGCAAAAACCACTGCTGATCGTCGGTCATCAAGGGAACCAGCATAATCAGCATCCGAGTATGTCACCAATGTTGGAGTTGAAGAGAAGGTTCTGTAAACAAGTTCTTGGCCATGAGCTGTTTTAAGGTATCTGAGAATGCGTTCAACAGTCTGAAGATGAGATCTTAGAGGGGAGTGCATATACCGACTGACAATACCAACAGCGAAGGAAATATCTGGTCTAGTTACCGTGAGATAGATCAATTTTCCAACGAGGCGACGATAATATTCTGGGTTCTGGAGTAGGAGATCCGAGTCAGAAGCCTGGGCGCACAACTTGTGGTTTACATCCATTGGGGTGTCACTCGGCTTACAGCCTGAATAGCCTGCATCATGAAGGAGGTCGAGACAATACTTTCGTTGAGAGAGGACAAGTCCATCTGGCCGTCTGGCAACCTCAAGACCCAAGAAGTGTCGTAGGGGCCCCAGATCTTTTGTCGGACCTTTAAGGTAGATAAAGTCTTGCTTCCTTGCAATCTCTCGCAAGATGTCTATGGTCAGGTTTTGGAACAATGAAACAAGAGTAATGTTGAAAACGATGCTTGTCGGTCGAAAACCATTTCTCCAACAGTGGTTGGATTGGAGACGACAGAGAAGATGAAGGGGAGGTGATGTGAGGTAGGTTCGATGAGTGTGCTCGAGCACTTAAGGACGCAATGCCTAGTATGGAGGGACGTGCAAGATGAACTCGCAGTCAATATGTGCGAACTGAAATTAAATGCATGTAACTTAAGAGTGTTTCGTTGTCAAATTAGGAACTTAATATGAAACAATAAGTACTTAGCAAAATATCCAGCGGCCTGCAATTATAGTGAAAGCAAATGAATAGTGTTCCCCTCCAATTGGAGTGTACAAGCAAGAACACCGAGCGAATAAAGCTTACAACCTATATTAATTAACTTGGAAAGCAAAAAATTACAAATTGTAGAGAAGGAAAAAGTCAACCTTGTATATATGTTCACTTGTATAAAATACAAAAAATGAGTACAAATATATAGATGAGAGAAAGAGAGAGGAAGGTCCTATACATGATGTGGGACTAAAGAGGAGAGAAAAACAATAAAATACATAATGGGTGATGTAGGGTAGGCTGTGTAGTGGACTCCTAAAATGCAAACTAGTGACGTGAGGGGAGGACTCACCCTAACCGTGGGCTATATGCGAGACAATATTATTCAGGCGAATTAATCAACATAAGCAACTTGACAAAATAATAACCATTGCATTCATTCATAAAGGGAAACAATTTTCTTTGAGCGATTTAGGCAATAGCTTTCCTCCGCATGGAGGGCTAAATTGAGCGCGCGGCGAATCAAGCGTCCTGCAAGGTAAGAAGTTCACGGGCGAATACAACGTACTATATTTCCTGTCAATCACAAGGATCCACAACGTGCACAATATTTTATACCAACAATAATAAATCCACACAATACGAGTACAAAATCTGAAATGTAAAACTAGGGCTGCTGCGAAATCAATCAAGACTGAAATTTTGGAGGAAAATGGGGCTCCCGGGTGGTACAAGGAGGGGCCGGGTAAGGTAGGGTGGTTCCACGGAAGGGGGGGAGTTGGAGAGTGGCTACGGGGAGCAAAACGGGGGCTGGTGGGCGCAGGGTTGGATCCGGCAAGGTCCGGCTCCGGACTGGACAGATCTGGTCGGATCTGTCCAGATCCGGCTGTAGGGTGCAGGGGGGGTGCGGCTGGACTTGGCGGGGCTGTATGGTGGCCGCACGGGAGGGCTGGAGGGTGGCGGCACGTGGGGAGCAGCGGGGAAAGAAGAAAGGGCAGTGGGGGGGGGGGGTTCCGGCAGCCGTAAACTGGGCGGACAGGGGTTTCCGGCAGCCCAAACTGGGCGGACAGGGGGAAGGACGCGGCTGTTAGAAGAGGCGGGCGGCTAGGGCTGTAGGCGGCAGCAAAGCTTAAGGGAAGGGGGAAGGGAAAACAAGGAAACTTACCCCAAGGCGTCAGCACCAAGGGCTCCACGGCGTCGGCACCGTGGAACGATCACCGGAAGCAAGGAAGAAGATCTTCTCCAAACTTCAGCAATCCAATTCCAGCAGCCCTAATAGATCTATTTATAAGAAAATGGGGTTAGGGCAACCGGAATCGACGGCTATGATTGGCCGGCGGTTCCGACCCCATAACTACATGAAATAAAATCCAAAATACATAATGTCATATATGAAACTGAATCTAAACGACGAGCCAGACGCATCCGCGGTAATGGATCGCCGGTCCGATCAAGTCCGTCGGCGCGAATATACGAAGGTGGGGTCCGCCTTGCGCCGAGATGCACCCGATGGTCCCCCATCAACTCCTCCCGACTGAAAAGCCTTCATCTCCGATGAATGGAGATGATCGTACTGTAGTCGAAGCCCGGGGGCGAGTTGATCAAGCTCAGCAGCAGCAATCCAAGTGTCGTCGGAAGGGGAACGTCCACGCCAGCGAACCAAGTAGCGGCACACGAGTCCAGCCGTAGAGGGGACAAACTCGTGCGCAATGATCTCCGTAATCTGCTCGACCCTCTGCTCTCGGGAAAAGTGGTCCGGCGATGGTGGTGGTGCACTAGGTGAAGCCAATGGTGGGGAACTCCTGGGGAAGTGGGGATCAACCGGAGGCTGGGTGGTGGGGAAAAGGGATGGTGGTGGAGAGTCGGGAGGGCCGCCAAGTTGGGGATAGGGGTACTCGTGAGGTGGGAAATAGGATGTCAGGTCCTCAACATTGAACACAGGGTGGATACCCATGCTCGCAGGAATGTCCAGCTCGTAGGCATTCAACCCGATCCGCCTCAAAACAGTGTAGGGCCCAATTCGCCTGGCGCTTAACTTCCTAGCAGGCCCCTGAGGGAGCCGCTCCGCACGAACTCGTACCATCACCTGTTCGCCAACCAGAAAATGTTTCTCCCGCCTATGTCTGTCTGTCTGTTCTTTATAATGTTCGTTGCTTAAATTGAATTTACGCCTGATAGACTCATGCAACTCATGCAAATGACGTGTGAAGGACTCAGCAGACTCACTAGGGCGTGACTCAGTCGGGACGGGTATAAGATCAATAGGCTTCCTCGGGTCATAACCTGATACTACCTGAAACGGACTCAGACCAGTCGACCTATTGACAGAACTGTTGTATGCAAACTCAGCTACAGGGAGCACCAAGTCCCAGCTAGAAGCATGCTCACCAACTAGACACCTCAGCAGGTTACCTAAACTTCTATTCACTACCTCAGTCTGACCGTCCGTCTGAGGGTGGTAGGCGGACGAGAACTTAAGAGTAGTCTCTGTTTTCCGCCATAACGTCTTCCAAAAGTAACTAACGAACCGCACGTCCTGATCGGACACGATGGACTTTGGGAGACCGTGTAACCTGAAGACCTCGCTCATAAATAAGGCCGCGACGCGGAGGGCATCGGCGGTCTTGCTACATGCAATAAAGTGTGTCATCTTAGAGAACCGGTCGACCACAATAAAGATAGAGTCATGCTTCTACAGGGTGCGCGGAAGCCCCAGCACGAAGTCCATACTAATGTCCTCCCAAGGACGATGGGGAACGGGAAGAGGAGTATATAAGTCGGTGTTCTGTTTCGACCCCTTGGTCGTCTGACAGATCCGACAGTGTCGAACAATGCGAGCCACATCCTTCTTGAGGCTCGGCCAATAGAAGCGATCCTCGACAATAGCGATCGACTTATCCCGCCCAAAGTGGCCGGCGGCACCCCCCGCGTGTAATTCCCAAACTAAGTAGTCGCGGTACGACGTGCTGGGTACACACAAGCGGGAGCCTCGGAATAAATAGCCTTCACTAAGCCTATACCCCTCAATATCGTCAGGCGGATCCCTCGACAGCGCGGCATACACATCAGAGAAGTCACGACACGTGGGGTAATCCGCGATCAATCTCTCAAAATCATCCACCTGGGCCCTCAAGGTGTGGAGGAACGAGACTCGGCGACTGAGTGCGTCAGCGGGTTTGTTCTCAACACCGGCGCGGTGTTTGAGAACATAGTGGAAGTCCTGTAGATACTCAACCCGCTTCGCATGCCGATGACTCAACTTCCTTTGGGAATCAAGGTATCGTAGGGCCTGATGGTCCGAATAGAGGACGAACTCCCGAGGCAAAAGGTAGTGCCTCCAATATCGTAAGGACTGGACGATAGCATAAAATTCTCGATCATAGTTCGAGTATTTTTGCTTAGCTTCGTTCAATTTCTCACTGAAGTAAGAGACCGGGTGTCCCTCCTGACTCAGCACGCCCCCAATACCAACACCAGATGCGTCACAGGCGACCTCGAAAGCTCGACTGAAATCGGGAAGTCGCAGAACAGGGGCGGACGTCAGCTTGTCCTTTATCTCCTCAAATGCGCGGGTGGCCTCGGCGGTCCACTGAAAGTCTCCCTTGCGTAAGCAGCTAGTAAACGGGGCCATAATCGAACTAAACCCCCTAACGAATCTCCTATAAAAGGTCGCAAGTCCATGAAAACTACGGGCCTCGTGAATGTTCGAGGGTGTGGGCACTCGCGGATGGACTGGACCTTCTCAGGGTCAACGGACACGCCTGAGGAGGAGATAATGAATCCCAGAAAGTGTACTGACTCAGATAAGAAGGAGCACTTCTTCAAATTGATAAATAATTTCTCCCTTCGGAGAATGTCAAACAGGAGTCTCAAGTGCTCGAGGTGATCCGACTCGGTAAGGCTGTAAATCAGAATGTCGTCAAAGTAAACGACGAGGAATTTACCCATATAGGGTCGTAGGACCTAGGTCATGACTCGCATGAATGTACTCGGGGCATTCGAAAGCCCAAATGGCATGACCAGCCACTCATACATGCCGTCTTTCGTCTTAAACGCCGTTTTCCACTCATCCCCTTCTCGAATTCTGATCTGGTGATACCCGCTTCGAAGATCAATCTTCGAGAAGATCTGGGCTCCTGACATCGTGTCTAACAAGTCATCAAGACGAGGAATCGGGAAACGATACTTCACGATAATCTTATTGATAACTCGACTATCAATACACATGCGCCAACTGCCGTCCTTCTTAGGGGTAAGAAGGGCGGGGACGGCACAAGGGCTCAAGCTCTCGCGGATAAACTGCTTCCGGAGAAGCTCATCAATCTGCCTCTTGAGCCCAGCGTGCTCAACGGGATTCATGCGATAATGTGGCAGATTGGGGAGCGAGGCCCCCGGGACTAAATCTATAGCGTGCTGGATGTCCCGCAGAGGGGGTAACTCATCAGAGAGCTCCTCTGGCATAATATCCGCGAACTCACCTAGTAAGGGTCGAACGGCAGGATGAACCTCAGGTGTAGGGCAGTCAGATGTCATCGTGGCTACCACCACATACATGATACCGGCATCAGTGCTATCTCTCAGAAACGCACCACGCCTCAGGATATGCACGGGCCTCGAAGCAATCGTGCTAGTGGAAGGCTCAATCCGGCCCTTAGGTCGCTCTCTGGGCTGGGTGGGAGATAATGTGATCTTCCGCCCCTTGTCGTAAAAGACACACGTGTTCGACCGACCGAAGCACGTGACATCGCGATCGAAAAGCCAAGGGCGGCCTAACAGAACGTGGGCGACGTCCATAGGTATGACATCGCACCAGACTCGGTCCTCGAAGGATGCGATGGTGATCGGGACGAGACAGCGCTTGGTAACCTGGATCGCCGTCTTGTCGACCCAGATGACACGATAGGGGTGAGGGTGAGGCTCCGCCTTCACCTGCATGCGGTCTAGACCTCTCTGGGCCACGATATTTACGCATCTCCCACTATCGATAGCTAGTTTGCAGGGACCGCCTGCACTCGGGAAATACGTATAGAAAATGGTAGTGTAGCGTCAATCCTCATCAGCACGAGGGGTATGCAGGAAGCATCTGACCACTCCCACCTCTAACGAACGCTCAGCATCGCTCTCCCAGCCCTCCTCCACGGTGGCAGTGATCTCCTCAGTAATCTCCTCATCTCCCTCTACATCGTGCTCCTCATCCTCAATCAACAGATTCCGCGTCGGGCAGTGGGCCGCTACGTGTCCTCTGCCCGAGCACCTAAAACACTGAATACCCCCAGGCCTCTGGCCCTCAGTAGCGATAGCCTTCCCCTTCATGTCAGGAGTGACCCGAGGGGGTGGGGTGGCTGTAGCAGTCTGGGCCGGAGCGGGCTTCCTAAACGTCGACGAATCCGTCCGGGAAGAAAACTGCTTCGTACTAGAGGTGCGAAGGTACTGCTCATACTCTAGAGCGAGCTGGAAAATCTGGTCGACCGTCTCCAAGCGGCGGGGAATCAGCTCTCTCCGGAGATCCGAACGGAGGCCCGCCTTGAATCGAGAGGCAGTGGCGATGGGTTCCTCCGAAATATCGCTCCTAACAACTAGCTCGTCGAATCGAGCCATATACTCGGCCACCGTGAGAGTTCCCTGACGCAAATTTTGTAATTGCTCGAATAACTGATCCCGGTAGGACGCAGGAAGGTACTTCTCGCTCAGCCTCTGCTTCATCTCTCCCATCTGGTGATAGGGTAATAACTGTCACGCTCTAAGGATCTCTCGACACTAATCCAATATACCTTGGCCTGCCCGACTAACTTCATCTTGGCGAACCGGACACAACGTTCATCACTCATGTCGTACCAATCGAAATAGTGGTCCATGTCAAGGAGCCAATCGCTAAAGGCCTTCGGGTCCAGGAGGCCATCGAACGTCGGGGCATCGAGGCGAATCCGACGGGTGATGTCAAAGGCGCGGTCGCCTCTCCGCGGGTCAGGATAATCATCAGGATCATCGTCACGGTCATAATCGTGTCGAGCGGGCGGGGGTCCGCGCTCACGTCGACCCGGTGGATAATACTCGTCTCGACACTGGTCATGGCGACCGTGTGGGGGTACACGGTTCCAAGGGCCGGGTTGGCGTGGCATGCGGTAATCCTCGCACGGGGGTGGGGGTCGGCCACGTGGTGGCTCTGGGTTCCGCCATGCTGGCGGGGTGGGGACTCTCACGGGGACCTCCCGATGGTAGCGGTCTGCCGGTGGCGGATCATCTCTGACTTGCTGCCCGCGACGGGGGAAGTCATCCGGGTCACCCGCGATCTCATTGTCGTGTAGAGAGGGAGTATCCCTAGCGTGCTCTATCAGATCTAGACGACGAGTCACCGCGGCGATGTCGTGTCGCACATTTTCGAACTGGGCACCCATTGCGTCAAAACGCTCTAGGATTAGGCGCTGAAAGTCTGTGGTAGCGGCGCTCGAATTCGAGTCTGCTGCCCGATCGTTGGCGGCTGGTGGATCTACCATGCTTCTAAATGCCCTACCACTACGGAGCATGCAAAATGGCCCGACCTGGGCTCTGATACCAACTGATGTAGGGTAGGCTGTGTAGTGGACTCCTAAAATGCAAACTAGTGACGTGAGGGGAGGACTCACCCTAACCGTGGGCTATATGCGAGACAATATTATTCAGGCGAATTAATCAACATAAGCAACTTGACAAAATAATAACCATTGCATTCATTTATAAAGGGAAACAATTTTCTTTGAGCGATTTAGGCAATAGTTTTCCTCCGCATGGAGGGCTAAATTGAGCGCGCGGCGAATCAAGCGTCCTGCAAGGTAAGAAGTTCACGGGCGAATACAACGTACTATATTTCCTGTCAATCACAAGGATCCACAACGTGCACAATATTTTATACCAACAATAATAAATCCACACAATACGAGTACAAAATCTGAAATGTAAAACTAGGGCTGCTGCGAAATCAATCAAGACTGAAATCTTGGAGGAAAATGGGGCTCCCGGGTGGTACAAGGAGGGGCCGGGTAAGGGAGGGTGGTTCCACGGAGGGGGGGGGAGTTGGAGAGTGGCTACGGGGAGCAAAACGGGGGCTGGTGGGCGCAGGGTTGGATCCGGCAAGGTCCGGCTCCGGACTGGACAGATCTGGTCGGATCTGTCCAGATCCGGCTGTAGGGTGCAGGGGGGGTGCGGCTGGACTTGGCGGGGCTGTATGGTGGCCGCACGGGAGGGCTGGAGGGTGGCGGCACGTGGGGAGCAGCGGGGAAAGAAGAAAGGGCAGTGGGGGGGGGGGGGGGTTTCCGGCAGCCCTAAACTGGGCGGACAGGGGTTTCCGGCAGCCCAAATTGGGCGGACAGGGGGGAAGACGCGGCTGTTAGAAGAGGCGGGCGGCTAGGGCTGTAGGCGGCAGCAAAGCTTAAGGGAAGGGGGAAGGGAAAACAAGGAAACTTACCCCAAGGCGTCGGCACCAAGGGCTCCACGGCATCGGCACCGTGGAACGATCACCGGAAGCAAGGAAGAAGATCTTCTCCAAACTTCAGCAATCCAATTCCAGCATCCCTAATAGATCTATTTATAAGAAAATGGGGTTAGGGCAACCGGAATCGACGGCTATGATTGACCGGCGGTTCTGACCCCATAACTACATGAAATAAAGTCCAAAATACATAATGTCATATATGAAACTGAATCTAAACGACGAGCCGGACGCATCCGCGGTAACGGATCGCCGGTCCGATCAAGTCCGTCGACGCGAATATACAAAGGTGGGGTCCGCCTTGCGCCGAGATGCACCCGATGGTCCCCCATCAATGGGCCTAGACTAAATGGGCTTTTCTAACACTCCCCCGCAAGCTGCAGCGTATAGGTCATATGCACCCAGCTTGGACAAACACTGGTAAAACAAGGTACTTGATAAAGCCTTTGTGAGAATATCAGCAACTTGATCAGTGCCCGGAACATGCTTTAATTCAAGTTTCTTCAATTGAACTTTCTCTCGAATAAAGTGACAGTCGACCTCGATATGTTTTGTGCGCTCGTGAAACACCGGATTCTTTGATATGTGTATGGCGGCTTGACTATCACAAAATAGAACAGCAGATGAAGAAAGTTTTACTCCCAAATCAGTAAGGAGACTTTCAAGCCATGTGAGTTTTGAGACAACCGATGTCATCGATCGGTATTCAGCTTCCGCGGAGGATCGAGCGACCACGGCTTGTTTCTTACTTTTCCATGTAATGAGATGACCACCAAAATAAGTACAAAACTCACTGGTTAACCTTCGATCGTCCAGGGAACCGGCATAATCGGCATCAGAATAAGCAACCAATGTTGGAGCCAAGTTTGAGGTTTTGTAAACAAGCACTTGACCCGGAGATGCCTTGAGGTATCGGAGAATCCGTTCAACCGCCTGGAGATGAGAAACCCGGGGGGCATGCATGAACCGACTGACAACCCCAACTGCAAACGATATATCAGGCCTCGTGACCGTTAGATAAATCAACTTTCCCACAAGGCGTCGATAGTATTCCGGGTTCTGGAGAAGCAAATCATCATCAGAGGCATGAGCACATAGTTTGTGATTTGTCTCCATTGGGGTATTAGCTGGCTTGCAACCAGACTGGACAGCGTCTTTGAGAAGATCGAGACAGTACTTCCGTCGGGAGAGGACAAGCCCGTCCGGCCGTCGTGCGATCTCAAGACCGAGAAAGTAGCGAAGATGCCCCAGGTCTTTGGTCTGAAACACGGTGCTCAGATGCTGTTTGACCTCTAAAATCCCCTTTGAGTCATCCGCAGTAAGTAGGATGTCATCAACATAAACCAACAGAAGAACTGTTCCAGTGGCCCGGTGTCGGGTGAATAGGGAGAAGTCTGCAGAACTCCGAGAGAAACTCATGTCCCGAACCACCTTGCTGAACTTGTCAAACCACGCCCGAGGGGACTGTTTGAGATCATAGATGGATTTCTTAAGAAGACACACACAAGACTCCCCCGTGGTCTCAAACCCGGGCGGTTGTCGCATGTAGACGGTTTCCTGAAGATCTTCATTCAAAAAAGCATTCTTGATATCGAGCTGATGAATGGGCCAGTGTCGGTGCACAGCCACGGAGAGAAGAACCTGAACGATGTTGAGCTTAGCCACCGGAGAGAAGGTTTCCTCATAACCAAGGCCCTCCTGCTGAGTGAAGCCACGGGCCACAAGTTGGGCCTTCAGTCGGGCAATAGTGTCATCCGGAGCATGTTCGATGACGAAAACTCATTTACACCCAACAGGGTGCTGACCGGGAGGTAAAGGGACAAGGAACCAGGTCTGGTTGGCCCAAAGGGCCGTCATTTCTTCGTTCATGACAGCCCGCCAGCCTGGATGTTGAAGCGTATCCTGCACAGAGTTAGAGACAGAAACAGAGGATAATGATGTGGCAAAGTGAAGAAGTGGCGGTGAAAGGCGATGTAGAGAAACATAATTCGTCATCGAATGAGCGGTGGATGCGGGAGCCGGAGCAGCAGGTAGTGGAGCATCAAAGGTCGAAGCCGACTGCAGGGGGGCAACGGGATGAGGAGAGCGACGAGAATAGACCCGGATAACAGGTGGATGTGGACGGACCGGAGGCTGTGCAGGAGGAGGAATGATGAGGAACGGGGAGCAGAGATGACAAGACGAACGACGGGCTCTGGACAAGGAGCGATATCCAGAGTAGAAAAGACGGGAAGATCTTCTCGGAAAGTGACTTCCGCAAAGACAGTCACCTTGCGGGTAGTAGGCGAATAGCACACATAACCCTTTTGAGTGCGCGAGTAGCCTACAAAGATATGTTTGGCTGCACGGGGATCCAACTTGTTTGTAGAGGGACCGAGGTGGTGAACGTAGCAAGTACACCCAAAAATCTGGGGAGTAACAGGAAAAGGCGAAGTGGAAGGATATAGGAGGCCGAAAGGAGTAGCATGCTTGAGGATAGAAGATGGTAGACGGTTGATAAGAAAACAGGTCGTGGAGAGCGCAAAGTTCCAGTACGGTTTGAGAACCTGCATTTGAAGCATAAGGGAGCGAGCTACATCAAGAAGGTGACGATTCTTGCGCTCGGCGACACCATTCTGTTGCGGAGTATACGCGCACGATGTTTGGTGAAGAATGCCGAACTCAGAGCAGAGGGTCGCGAAATCATGACAAGTGTACTCGCGCGCATTGTCAGCACGAATAGTACGAACGAGCGCAAAGAATTGAGTGCGAGTCTCAAGAATGAAGGCCTTGAAGACGCGGGGAAGCTCAGAACGATCACGTAGGAGATACAACCATGTCATGTGAGAGTAATCATCAATAAAAGTAAGAAAGTAACGGTAGCCAGAAATACTAGTAATTTTGTACGGACCCCATATATTGGAGTGTACCAAAACAAAAGGAGCGGAGCTCCGAGTACAATGAGAAGGAAAAGATGAACGTGGTTGTTTGCCAAAAATACATGTTTCACACTGAAACGCAGGAAGAGATACATCTGGGAGAACCTTCTGAAGGACTGGGAGAGGAGCATGACCAAGACGTCGATGTCAATCCGAATAGGAGATAGATGCGAGGAGAGTAGGAGAGTCATCAGGAAGGTAAAGCCCGTTCTGCAGCCGCCCCCTACCAATGATAGTCCGCGTCTGCTGATCATGTATCAGAAAAGAAGAGGAAGTAAAGGTCACTGAGCAATTTGAATCAGTAGTATGACGACCAACATAAAGTAAATTGAAAGGAGAGCCCGAAACGTGAAGAGCCGAGCGTAGGAGGAGAGAAGAGGCGAGAGGAATATCAGCACATCCAGAGACAGGGGCAGATGCCCCATTGGCCACAGTAATGTACTTCGGGTGAGGTGAAGACAAGTACTAAGACTACCGAACAGAGGTGATGTGATGAGTGGCACCAGAATCGAGGATCCATCGCGGGCCAGAGGAGAGGCATGTTATACCTTCATTGGAGATGGAGGCAGCGGAGGCAACCGAGGCAGGCGGGTGGCTGAGCAGTCCATGAAGATGCTGGAGCTGAAGGCGAACCTCGTCGAGGTCAATACGAGTGAGAGAGGGGTCAGTGGCAGCAACAGAGGCCTGCGGACGAGGAGGGCGACCATTCTTGCGATGGCACGTAGCTTCAAGATGCATGTCTTTGCCGCAGAACGAGCACTTAGGCCGCGGTCGTTCCCCCCCCCCCCCCCGACCACGTCCCCGAGAATCAGAGCGGTCTCCACGAGCTGAAGATGGAAGAGGCAATAAAGGAGCAGGGGCCTGCTGAACAATGGCCGGAGAAGGAGGCCCGGGCACATCCGGAGGCGGGGATACTTTGAGAAGCATCGAGCACACATCTGAGAAGGACAGGGTAACAGTAGAGGAGAGGATGTGAGCCCATACACTGTGAAGGTGATGGGGTACCCGAGCCATCATCATGGCTATACCCACGGCTTCCTTTTGGGCACGTTAGGCAGCAAGATCCAGAATAGGAGGCTGATGTTGGATCCAAGCCTCGACCAGAGACCGAGCCTGAGCAACAAAGGAGGTCAGATCGGTCGCGCCACCGCTATCAAGGGCCTGGAGAGCAGTGATAATATCATTCAGATGGTGGAGACTATCCTTGCCAGAATAAAGGGTATGAAGCTCGTCCCACATGCCCTTGGCCGTCTCATGGTACATGGTCAGGCGATAAGACTCGCCATCAAGAGAATTAAGGATCCATGTCTGCACACGACCATCATTGCGTAACTAATCATCAGTAGGAGTACCGGTAACGTCCGGGGTCAAGTGATGAAGAAACCCCTTGGATTGCAGGACACGGCGAACAAAGTGCGTCCATTCCACAAAATTCTTCTTGCCGGTCAGAGAGATATTAGTAATACGGAGTTCATCTCGCACCTCTGGGAGAGAGGCCAGGCGGTCAGCAGAAGGAACCGCCGTTCCGATAGAATCAGCAGAAGAGGCCATGAAGAAGAGTAGCGGCTAGGAGAACAGACCGGTCAACAAAGGAGACCGCGCGACTAGAGCTGAGACCGCCCGGTCACGATGTGAATACACCAGCGGCGGGAGGAGGTCGCGACCAAAGGCGGAGGCCGGGAGAAAGAGAAGGCCGCAGCGGACAGAGACAAGTCGCGCGGATAGGAAAGAGGAGAAGACCGCGACCTAAATGCGGGAAAGCAACAGTCTGCACGGTCTGGCTGAGCACAGCAGCGGTCAGAGAAACAGGAGGCCAGCAGCGGGCAGAGAGAAGAGACCGCGAGTAAAGAAGACTCAAGCGGAACGAGAGAACAGATCGCAGCAACCAGGAACATACCGCGGCGAGTAAAAGGTCACGAGTAGGACTCCAGCGACAAGGCAGCGGATAGCAGAACTCAGCGGACAAGAAGAGTCCGCGATGAAGACGAGGCAGAAGGGGGGCAAGTAGAAACAGGCCGCAGCGAGCTGGAGCAAGCCGCAGCGAGCTGGAGCAAGCCGCGAGAGGTGCAGGCCGCGAGAGAAGCAGAGGGGGGCGAGGAGAAACAGGCCACAGCGAGTTGGAGCAGACCGCGAGAAGAGTACGCGGTCTGGACTAGTAGGAACAGGCCGCAAGAGAAGCAGACCGCAGCGAACTGGAGCAGGCTGCGAGTAAGAGAGTGCGGTCTGGAGCAGAGGTGGACCCGACGAGAGAGGGGGGGAGGCTATAAGATGCCTGAGGGGAGGGGTGGAACCACGGAGAAGAAGAGGAAGCGGAAGAAGAGAAGCGGAGCGGACAGGGAAGCAGGCCGCAGGAGACCGAGCGGGCAGCGGACAGAAGAGCAGTCCGCAGTAGGCCGCAGGCAGGTAAGAGGACCACGCGGGTTGTGCGGTTTAAGAAGAGGGAAGCCGCCCAAGAAGAATCGGTGACTCTGATACCATGAAGAGAAGAAAAAAACCAACCTTGTATATATGTTCATTTGTATAAAATACAAAGAATGAGTACAAATATATAGACGAGAGAAAGAGAGAGGAAGGTCTTATACATGATGTGGGACTAAAGAGGAGAGAAAAACAATAAAAATACATAATGGGCCTACACTAAATGAGCTTTTCTAACACAAATTAAGCTCCACTAAATAATACAAACATCCATTGCGAGCAATAACAGAATTAAGCAACCAAAACAACAAAACGTACGAGTATTAGGGCTGTTTTGAGATGTGTCGGGCGCGGGGTTGGGATCTTTGTCACAACTAGAGTGGGTGGCCTGCTGGTACTGGTAAAGGACGGGTCCGGGAGGTGCTGGAAAGGCTGGTTGGAAGTTGCGGCAGCAGGGAGGGGGTAGGGAGTTGATATCCTGCAGTGGGAAGAGTTGATGACGCAGGACAGTTATATCAGGGGATAATGAATGGTTACTAAATGCAAACTCAATTCCGATGAATTTAACTTGCGGTAAATATGATTTATAAAAATAAACACAAGAGAACCACAATAGAAAAAAACTACAAAAATTAGAGAGCACATGCAGTAGTATAAATGTGAGAGTGCATAAATCATAATTGGGCAAGCAAATGAATATCAACTGGAGCCACAACGATGTGAAAATCAAGTTTACAATAAGATATGATGCAAGCAAGCGAATAGTAATTAATTCAACAAAATTTAATTAACAACCAACATAGAACTCACGCAACTGTAAAGGAGGAGGCTTGGTGGACTTTACTGGGGCTGGAGTCGAAATAGGCACTGATTTCTGGGCTGCCAATGATGTTGAGGGTTGCTGGACAGCACAAACCAATGCTGGAATTGTGCCAACCGAGGGCTGGAATGAGGGTATGGGGCTGGATCTGGACTCCCGAGGACCCAAACTGCTGGGTTGGAATGCTGTCGGGAAGAATAAGGGATAAACATGAGCTGTAAGGGGTTGTAGGTGGTGGTTTGGAGCGCAGTGTCACGGGCTGCTAATTCAAGGCGCAACTGTGACCATGGTTTCATGTGCGGAAGACGCAATATGCCACATGTTGAGGTGATAAGGCGTCAAAAAAGTCAAAGACTTTGGTGTGGGAGCCCTTGGAACAAGTATGATTCCAGACTCAAGATGATCGAGCACAAGGGGAGCATGTCAAGAATAAAGCTTAAGCGTAGCCATGATATCCTATGGCGAAAAATGATGCGGAAGTCTCCAGAACATTGTAGAGAGGTTTTGAAGATGAGAGAAGATTCTAGAATGATGTGGAGTCTTCCGGGAGATTCTAGAATGATCAGGAGTCTTCCAAAATATTCTAGAGTTGTGCAGAAGACTCTAGAATATTATGGAATAGTGTAGAGATTTTTAAAATATTCTAGAAGGTGATAAAATAATCTAGAATATTTTAGAAAGATTCTAGAAGAGTGTAGAACCTTCTAAATAACTCTAGATGTGTGTAGAGGTATCTAGAATGATATGGAACTTTGTAAAAGTTGAGAGTAATTAGAATAGTTTAGAGTACTCTTGTATATTGCAGAATAGTGTGGAGGCTTGTGCATAGCTATGAGATAAGTGTAGGATAATTTAAAAGAGTCTATAATATAGAGTTTCTAGAGTCTTCCCTAGTTGGATGGAAATACCTTGGAGTCTATAAAAAGGGGATGGGTGTCGTTTGAGTCAAGCTGTCTTGAAAGCAATCTTGGAATGAATCCAAGCAATGTATGTAGGCCACCAAATAGTCAAAAGTTGCAAAGCTTTGAATATAAGTTTGAGTATTATTGAGTATTCTCTCCTTTCCACCACATACTTGTGTGTGTGTGTGTGCATATAATTCCACTGCTAGAGAAGAGGTGAATACTGACTTATCTATTGCGAATAGCGCAAAAAAGAGTTACGGTCACACAGATTAAGGTTTGAGCATGGGTCCAGCATTGTATCTGTGACATTTTGGTATCAAAGGGAGATTTGACCAAGCTGGGTGAATTTATCGAGGCTACAAAATAGGCACATCAATTAATAAGGCATATGAGGTAAGAGTTATGTTGGAGTTCAAGGGGTCATACGACAACATCGCAGAGTTGCATGGACAATATGGAGTTTTCCATGACGGCAGTCTAAGCACGGAGCAAGGACACATCGAAGTGTATGATGGAGCCAAAATCCAGGGAGGAGGAGGTTCAAAGAGAGATGCGGGAATCTTTTTTTCTCATTCCTCATGCAATCATGTTTTTACTCATTCCTGAGAAACATATTGTCCAAGTCTTGGTTGAAATTTTTTCAGCACGGTGTCGTATTAATATTTATTAAAAACTTTTGTTGATCTTTTTGTGTTATTAGCGCATTTTAAAACACAATTCGGATTCTATATACAAAATTGTTATGAGCTGAGAAAAATGTTAGGCTTCTAGTGATCAAATTTTGCTTTTAATGCAAACATGATGCTATGATTTTTGAGGATTCGATCAGCTATTGTTTGTTGATTTTGACAAGGTAGGTTTTCAAGTGTGCTATAATTTGGTGTTCTATTTAGGAGTTTTGTTTTCTATTAGATAATCATATGCATAAAAATTATTATATATTGAATGCTATCTAGAACCATTCTAACACGTAAATATGTTAGATAATTGTATGCCCCAAAACAAATATATTAGGAAATCTCATGAATTTGTTAGATGCATACTACTAATATAACATCAAATGCAGACTATATTAGAGGTGTGGGAGTGAGTGTTCATGAAATGATTGTATTGTGTAACTGCATTGCAGAACAGTTGTACCAAGCTAATACGTAGTTTGCATGCTTTAAAATTATTAAAATCATGTCTTTCAGTTTCAGCGTACTAACAACTATTATTTCTAAATGAAAGTAATATTATTATTGTTTCATACTTATTTACAAAAAATGCTTCACATAAAATATTTCACATGTTTTTCTAAAACAATCAACCAAGGGAGATTTATCAAACAATTTATAATGTGCTTCTCTGTTTTGAAAAGCTTTGCAAAAAAAGTTCCTTCGTACAGATCTTTGTTTGCAATAAACTTTTTTTCAATTGCTCATTTTCCTACCCTCCTTTCATTAATATTCCTTTTCCTACCGCCACAGCTCTCCCAAACAGACCCATGATCAAATTCTGATTGAGAAGCAACAAGTTAATTGATGCTTTTCACTTTTAATCTTGGAATCTAAACCCTAAAGAAAAGAAAAGAAAAGAAAAGGAGGGAGCATAACTCACCTATAGAAAGGCGAGACTTCCAAGCGGCTGCAGAAGTCGCGGACATCGGAAGAGGAGGCGGCATCGTAGAGACCGAATGCCTCGTAGGAGGGATTCTTGGGAGAGGGCGGCACGTATCCACTTCCGGTAATGATGTCGGGGTTACGCAATTTGGACTCGGCGGACATCTCAAAGAGGGAACGGACGGCGGCCTTCATTTCAGCCTGCAAAGCAACCGGGATTCCATGGTTGACTACGCGGAAGCAACCCAGCTCAGTGCTCGCCGCCGTCAGCTTCTTCATCTCTGATGGGAAGTTGCTGAGATCGACCACCGGTACCGAGATCTTCGTCGTCGCCATATTCGGTTTCGTCTACCGTTCACCCGGTTTTTTTTTTCTTTTTTCTTTTTTCTTGAAATTGGATCTGCGGGACGGCATGGCTCCTCATTCGGTAAACAGGCAGGTGGCGGGGGAAAGAAGGTGTCTCTCCCTTTCTAAGGAAAGGTTCACTAATTTTATCCTATTTTATTTTTTTTTAATAAAAAAATTCTATATCAAGTGAGAATACATCTTGTCTTCATCATAAAAGGATCTCAATCTGGGGCAAGGACACGCGATTTGGATATTAATTCTATATCAACTCGATGCGCTCTTAAATCGCTCGAAAATGAAACCTTCCTAGCTCGGGAGCGGCCAAGCTGGCAAACAGTCAAAGAAAGAGTTGGTAGTTGGCAAGATAGTTTTTTTACGTGAAAACACCAGAAAGGGAAAAAATCACGGGGTCGATTATGTGTCAGCCAAATTTTTACTATCTTTTTTGTGTGCTACAAGAGTAGAGAACTCGAGAACGATAGTCCGCCTCTCGTTGCAGTAGTAAAAGAAGAATAAACTTTGAGAGTGACATATCACTGCTGAAAAGCTACGTATTTTCTGAATTGTTGGAATCAAAAGCAATGTGTTCGAAGCACTTTGGAGTCTGTGACTGGTGCTCGGAAGCGGGAGCATTGTGCTCGGTGCAATCTGAAGTATGCAATTGGTGCTCGAAAGAGGGAGCGATGTGCTCGACGTGATCTAGAGTCTATAGCATATTCTCTAGTAGTGAGCAACAGAGTCTGGCACAATGTACTCGACGCAATGTGCACGGCGTAATCCCCAAGGGATTTTTGAGTGTTTGCAAGAAATCTTCAAGGGATCGTCGAAGGCCTTTGAAGATCTTTGAGGATTTCTTCAAGCACGCGAGAAGATTTTTGAAGGATTCATTCGGAGCTCTCTTGGGCATAGAAGACAGGTTGAGATGAAATGAGGGCCTAGGGCCCTTTTTATAGGTTTTGAGAATGGAGTTTTCATAATTAAGTGGTTATGATATCTGACTATCCTCACATCGTAACTATTTAATGTACTATGCGCACACTCATTGTGGGTGTTTTTTGTTTGGAATATTTTTCATATATTCCTATATTAATATATATATATTTGGGTTTTCGAAAACTCTTACAATAAAATAACATATCTAGAAAATAAGATGATAATAAAACTTGCATAAACGGAGAGGTGAGAAAAACATAGCGAGACTAAAAGTTTCATCATTTCCTTCATGAAAGGACTCACTCCAAACATTTGGATTCCCTTCATTTGATTTTAAAGTTTTTCATCAATTATGAGAAGCTCAACACAAGACATCAAACTAGACTTCAATGAACATTATAAATGTATGTTTTAAATATAAAATTTCTAGCAACCCCTACAAAAACGAAAAAACCAACATGTGTATTTCATCAATTATAATATTAAAAATGATAAATAAAATCAAATATAATTTTGCATCATCAAATTGTATCTAATGCAATAGGTATAAGTGAAATGATTATTGTGAATCTATACTTACTACTTGTTTCCTCTACCGAATAGTATAATGTGTCAAAGACTTTGAATTATAAACTTTTGATCGATAAGTTGGATAAGTACACAGAAGATTAGTTTGTTCATTGAGTTATGATAGTGGGCACGTTAATGGTCTTACACATTCTTTGATTTTTCATGAGGGTTATTAGGGATCGGCTCAAATCCCAAAGTCGCGGCCTCACGACTACTTGTACATAGGTGGTGCCTCAAGAGATATTTTGTAACTAATATTTTGCAAAGATACATGCATTTGGTAACCATTAAGAACTTTAAAGTTCGTCCTAGCCTCACGACTACTTTAATTTTGCCACTATATATATATATATATGTATATGTGTGTGTGTGTGTGTGTGTGTGTGTGTATATATATGTGTGTGTGTGTGTGTGTGTGTGTGTGTGTTGCTGCTTGCAGGGAAGGAGAACCGCCGCCCCGAGTTAGGGGTGGAGTCGTTATAAATTGGTCAGCAAAATGTTGACCGTTGCTTTGTTTGCCACGTTTTGGTGGGCCTTTTGTGCAGGTCCTGGATAGCCAAGTGGGAAGTAGCGGGCTGAAGCTCATGTGTTGCAATTGGCTGACCCTTGAAGGCCCAAAAGGGAACATTTACTGTTTTCATGTGTGGTCGGTCTGTGTGCCGAAGTATGAACCACCTATTGTTAACTGAAACAGTTGTAATAAGGATACGACCGAAACATGTGTTATATGTATATGTTTATATCATTCCTGTTGTGTAGCAGACATTCTTCTAATGTATGAGTTCATAACTTAAAATGCTTCCGCTAGAATGCTCTGAGGTAGGGTGCGTTTATAATTAAACTTGAGTTTAACAACAACTTGTAATCTCTTTACTTGTCCGTAGTATATGGCGTCGGGCCCCGGCCGGACCTTCTGTCATATGCTATATGACGGATGGGAGCGTTACACTTAAACCTCATTCCCTTCGATGATAATAAAATCTTGCTTCTGGACAATCCCTTGGTACGATTATCAGTTAGATTCAATTCTAATTTTACGTAGTTAAGTGATATCACTTTTTTCCTTCTTTGCTTTGCTGATTTGCACATGATTCTTATAAACTTATTCATTTTGAAATTAGTATTAGTAGAAGCAGTTAAACCAATAACAAATTTATTATCTCAATGAAAAGAAATAGTAAGTATAAGTTTTCCAAAAAAGGCATTTCATAAAGTAAAATTTTAAATCATTCAGTTTCGCACACATAGTGTCTAAAGCTATAAGCTCGGATTTCATGGTGCTTCTAAAGTTTGTTTGTGTAGAAGCCCATGAAATGACTACTCCTTCAATGAGGAATAAATATCTACTTGTAAATTTAACGTTGTTGCGACTCACTCAAGGCTCTAGGTGAACTAGTCTAAATTGAACCGTCTTAGCTCATAAAGCGGTCGAGCGCGCAAACTGTCAATGAAAGGGACGGCTGGCAAGAGAATTTTTTTACATGGAAAATCCGTCGACTGGGTGAAAAATCACATAGTTGAGAATGTGTCGACCAAACATCTACTAGTTTTGGTGTTGTTACAAGATTTTTTTCAATGAATGTAAGGGTAACGAACCACTCCTTGTTATAATTATTAGGGAGAGAGTACTTATCTCGGAGGGCGACATGTCGCTTCTTGAGAAGTGAAAGAACTATGTAGTTAAACATGCTTGGATGAGAGAAATTATGAGAAGGGTGACCTCCTAGGAAGTCCAACTTAATTGGTGATGAGAAGTAAAATAACCCTATAATTAAGCGTGCTCGGATGCGAGTACTTTCGGAAGGGTGTCCTTTTGGGAAGTCCCTGTAGAGGCGCTTAACTGGATCACTTCTCATAAAAGAGAGAGTTGCGGTCTTCAACAACCCGCCATGGCCGAAGGG
The DNA here is from genome assembly GCA_039583875.1 of Platanthera guangdongensis. Classification (NCBI taxonomy): domain Eukaryota; kingdom Viridiplantae; phylum Streptophyta; class Magnoliopsida; order Asparagales; family Orchidaceae; genus Platanthera; species Platanthera guangdongensis. Next base: position 182,214,654 of record CM077161.1, on the reverse strand, counting down.
GGCACAGAGATGGGTTGGGGTGGCACAAACTACATTCCATGATGGGGACCTAAGACTGAAGCAGAGTTGCTTGTGAGCCAAGTTGTGGTCAGGGGCCTCACAGGATGACAAGCCACCACTCACAAAGCTAAATATTTGTCTTTGCCTGCAGTAGAGGACACACGCTCCCTAGAGTCTCGGTGGTCTTTCGCTCTGTGGTCGGAGACTGGAGCGGAGAATGTTTGTGGTCGTCTGGCAGATGTTGAATGTTGAACTCACTATAAAATCTAAGTGAGACGCGCGTTGAGTGCAGACTGGAGAGTTTGCAGGATGCTTTGCACGTAGAAGAACGGGGGACTTCCAAGGGATCTTCTGTAAGACCCCTTTTTTGTTTCACCACCGGGTCTTACGCCCAGAACCGCCGCCTTACAGTGACTCAAACTACCAAGTTAGACGTCATCGTACGACACCGATCCTGCCGGCTAAAACAATCGCATGACAGTGTATCAACAAAAGAGAAGTAAGTAATACAAGTCCACAGATCACAGCTCACTATCAATATGTATAAAAGAGCAATAGTCTACAATGAGTACAAAGTATGAAAGAGAGTAAAAAATGGGCTTAAGCCCGGTACATGTCTAATACAAATGATCTCTCTCACACAACTCACAACATCTAAGCAGAATCAAACTGAAATTCATCCTCGACCTATCGTCGTGTAATAGTGGTAGTGCGCAGCAACTGCTCCTCATGCCCTGTCTTCTTGTCCTGCCGGTGTTGATGCTCCTGCCGCTCAGTCCCATAAATTGATGTGGTCCACTGACCGTTAGTCAAAAGACTAAGTCACTATCATCCTAACCTCACCCCCGCAACTCCGAGACACTGTGCAGGAGGAGGAAGGCGGAGGACAAAAAAGCAGAGTGGAACAAGCAGGTGAAAACTACCCTAGCAGGAGTATGTACAAAAAAAACAATAACAATGAAGTAGTAATGTACACAAAGTAAAATACAGAGCAGTAAAAACAGTAAAGTGAACAAGCTATATTAAAAGTAAGCTTAATTTATATGAATGCTCATACAAACTTGTAGATTAATGGATCATTTTGCAAGAACTATCATATAAAAAGTCTCATACCAATTTATACGATAGGGGTAGGGATTTAAATGCAGTATTGACATGATATGCTATGTTATGCTGGTTTAATGCTATGTTCATACAAGTGCAACACACACACACCCAGCGCTATGCGCACAGACTTTTAGTTCCCCTGTTTTGGAAGCTAGATTCACTCCCAGGAGACTCCATAGTGGCCAACAGAGATAGTGGGTTGTGCCACTTCACTCCTAGGCGGGTATCTGCACTACCAGGCCTAGCCCTTACGTACACCTCTGAAGGACACATCAGAGTCACCACGTACTAATGCTGGCAAATCCACCAGTCTTTTCCATGGCTATGTGAGAACCACACTTGCCGAGTCAACGTATCGACGTCAATGTGAACATCAATCTAATACCGAAGAACCACCACCTTTATGCACATGCAACCATGATAAATATGAATCTCTGAGCGATCGGCTCCCCGGACTAACCCGTCCGTCACAACAACCTTCCGAGCCACTGGCTCCCCGTACTAACCAGTCCTTACATACCACCGTCGAACCTACCGCTCGTGAGTCTAAACCAAAACAGCCTCCCGTGACTACGGGGTGAGTGAAAGTGAAATACTTAGAATTAATATTGCACTAACAGTTTAGCCTTACAGTTTAGTGTTAACCTTGGACTGCACAAGGCATTCCATGTGAAGGGCTCTCGAGGGCACTAGGAATTACGTTGGGTTGGAGCCCAAAGCTCTTTTTTGCAAGGTACTTATTATTGTTGGTAACTACCCATATCCAAACCCTCTTAGCATTACACTTGAACTAACTCTGAGTGTATTTAGACTTTCTCCAAGGGAAAGACGATCCATCGTCGATCCCGAACACAACCTTTCCCCTAGTCAACCAAGCTCTCACAACCTGCCATTAATTGGCAACCTTATTCATTCTCAACCAGACCAGGTACACCAACTACCCCATACCAATGTTCGCATGTTTTCCTAATTCTACAGTTTTATTGTGTGCAGACCTAATGGACTATATGATGTACAAGAATGTTGATCTTCCAAATAATCATCCAAATGACCTAAGATTATTATTGGGGGTCTATCATGATACTTTAGGAATAAATCCAAAAGATTATAATTTCCTACTTTATTTGATATTGATTGTATTTTCTGCAAAATCAAGCCACCTATGATTTTGAACACCAAGTACACCTTGCTGACTAAGTATGGCCTTATAAAAATTATGACAATTTGGTAACATCAAAATAACAATAAATATCAAAAATCCCAATTTTTCAAAAATATTTGACCTTCAACAAATTATTGGATAAATAACCACAATATTATGATAAATAGGGAAAAATTAAACTAACCATCCAAAAATTATGAGAAACTTAATAGATGATAAATATGACCAGAAAATGCTACTGACCAAGAATTATGATTTTCTAACTTCAATTGATCACATAAATGAATTATATTAAAATATTCAATAAATATGTACTTATGAATGAGCCTATATGAAAAGTCTCCCAATATTTTTATAAAAATTCACAGAGCATTATTGTGTCCTAAAATATTTTCTAACCAAGTTTAATTATTTTACAGGAAGAAAATAATCCTAAAATAATTATCTTGTGAATAAATCAAAATTAGAGTTTATGAATGAAATACTATGATTACCAATCTCAAATTCACAATAAAATTTCTAGGGAACAATATCATCTAAATAAGTTTACTTCCTGAAATTTCATGAGCATCCAAGGTCATTTAAGCATGTACATAAATATTGAACCAAAGTTCCCTAATCTATCCATACCAATTTTAAAGATGGTGTAAGTTCCTAAAAATCCTAAAACTATTTACCATAGCTTATTTTCACTATAAAAACTCATCGACCAAGTTTCAAGACAATCCAAGGACATATGGTCTCATGTCCTTCAATAGGCTCCAAATCTCAACCCTAGGGCTTACACCATGGTCTTAGGGTATCTCCACCCCAAACCATACTAAATCTCTTGTGGGGGTATTTTAGATGACTTGTAGTAAGTGGCCCAAGTTTCATTCCTTTTGGATGAGGATTGGCCACACAAACCATCAAACAACCTTTGCCATAATTTACCCCTTATGGACCAAAGTTTGGTCACATCATTCCCTACTCAAATCAACCCTAAATGGGCTAAGATTTTTACTAGTGACTTTTCATGACCCTGAGGATCATCACCAAAATTTTGGGGAGTTATGAGGTCATTAGACCCTCTAATTAACCCATACATGGAGGTGGAGGAAGTCACATCATGACAACTCTTGGCGGGAAGTAGCTCGGTCGCGACTTGACTGGCTTACTGCCCGCGGGCTGCGATGAAGGGGGCAGGGGCAGCGACGAACTCGCCGGTTGCTGTGGGTTCTTCAGCAGAGGAGGTGGAGGAAGTCACATCATGACAACTTGGGAAGGCGCAACAAAAGGCGGCGGCAGCAGCAAGGATGCAGTTACCGACGGGATGGTGGCGAAATTTGGAAGAAGCAGCGGCGGGGGCAACGAAGAACTCGGCGGGGGCAGCGAAGAACTCAGCGGGGGCAGCACAGAACTCTTCGCTGGCACCGCAGAATCTCGCACGGAGACAGGCGAGGCCTTACTCTCCAGAAGATCCTTGTTCACCGGTGGAACCTTCATTGGCGGAGGATTCTTCAGCGACAGTTCCTTGCTCGCCACAGGAATCGAGGCCTCAGGTGTCCTCTTGGCGCTGACATGGATCCGCACCGTGTGCGCGGTCTTTACTGGTCTCCCGACAGGAAGGGTGACCAACGACGCGGAGCTTAGCGGGGCGACGTTCAGAACAGCGTCAGCACCCCCCGGTGGGGAATCTGCGAGTATCAAAGCAATATCAGCGAAAAGCGGCAACGGCTATCAACGTAGGAAGGAATATCTCAGCAACATGACGACCTGACAGGCTGATGACTTTGACTTGTCGTGACACCGAGGTAAAGGCGGTTTCCTGGGCCAGATTGGAGGCGAGTTCTGGGATGTCGAGGAGCCAAGGAGGCTCGCATCAGAGGAGGCAACATTGGGGATGTCGTCAAGCCCCAGGTCGCTGAGCAGCTGCTGCGTGCTAGCGGACCGCGCGGGATTGCTAGTGGAGGCCGCGACCTGCGCAGGAGATGACGACAGATTATTGTCACCGGAGGCGGGTTTCTTCTTGGCCTTTTTGACGTTTTTCTTCTTGAGGGGGGGGGGGGGGGGGGGGGGGGGTCGGCGACGGTGTCTTCTTCGCGCGGCCTTTTCCGCTTGGCAATGCCGAGAGCACCAGTTAGTGTGGCGAGGCTGTCATGAAGGAATTTCTCGGCGTTCGACATTATGCGCGAGTTCTGAAAATCCGACTAAAAGACCAGGCCCCCCTATTTATAGAGATCGGCAGGCAGTTATCACACGCGAGCAACCCCGATACTCGGCACAGCAGCTCACCGAATAAGCATTGGATGATTCTTTCCAAGCTCCTATGTCGCTCGAAAAGAGCGGGGATTGTGTACAACCCGTATTCGTCGAGGGTGAGTCCTACCACAGTCAGGTCAGCATAAGTCAAGACATGAGTCAAAGTCAGCATATCAGATCGTGGAAGGCCTGGGCGAGTATAGGCGAGCTCCCATCGCATACTCGTCAGGTAGGAGACTAGGCGAGATACTCGCCCTGCCTGTGCGAGTTCCTCTGGAAGTCACCTAGTCGCCAGGGGGGATGGGGTATAAATATGACCCCCCCCCCCCCCCCCCCCGGTTTCTTAGATTTGCCTATAAATAGGACCCCAGGGGTACAAGGTGAGACAATGTAAATCCTCGACAGGATACTCGCGCCTCTTTTGGAGATACTAACTAAGTTTTGGATTCCTTTTCCTTAGAGAGCAAGCCGCGACCGTGCGACTTTGCCAGCTAGCTTCCCTCGTACCCTGTTCGGCCATCTTTGGTTGAGAAGGGGCTGCTCCTTTCGAGCATCCGGGTACGTGGTGGGACCTTCCTGCCGCAACATCTGGGGTCCTGTTTGACCTAATTATTCTTCCTGGTCACCCTAGCTGTCTGATCTAGCTTCTGAGCCGGTAACCTTAGGCAGCTTTGGTCCGATTTCTGAGGTTAGGATTTTTTCTGGCCTCAACAGCTGGAATGTTTGTTACCTTCGCGCCAACCCTAGGCTCTTAGGATCTTAGGTGATGACCGCCTTTCATTTAAAGAGTTGGCCAATTAAAACCTGCCAGAAGGGGCCTGCCGAGAGCCTTGCCAACAGGACCGTGTCGGGAACCCCGCTGAGAGGTGCTTGTCGGGATCCCCGGCGAGATTGCTGTCGCGAGATCCCTACCTCATGGGCTATGTCGAGAGCCCTGCCGAAACCCTAGCTCAGAGCCTCACCGGGAGAATTATGCTGAGAACCCAGCCGAGAGCCCAGCCGAGAGCCCTGCCGAGAGGGTTATGCTGAGGGCCCTGTCGAGAGCCTGACCGAGAGCCCTGCCGGGAGGGTTATGCTGAGGGCCTTGCCGAGAGGGGTTTGAGCCATCCTATCCCTGCTTAGGACTGAATTTAGTTGTTTGTAAACCTGATAATAAGGGCTTCGTGACTCAGTCATGATTTCAACAGTCTTGTCTGCTTGATGTAAACATGTTTATCGGGTCCACCCGGGCCTACTTAAATAAATAATCTCCTTTTTCCTTCTCGCATCGTACAGTCCTAGCAACTAGTGAGAGCCTGACAGTGGGTCTACTCGGGGTCATGTTTAGTTTCTCAATTCTTTCCTCAAACTACTTTCCTTTCCCCTAGGTGTACGTACAGCCCTGCCCAGCTAATGAGAGTCTGGACAGCGAGTCTACTCGGGGCCGAGCGTGCCTTCCAGCCATGCCAACTAGGAGAGTCTATGTAGAGACCCAAATCCTGGGCTCTTCAACTGAATCAAGGATCGGACAACAGTTTTGAATAAAAGTGTCACAGAACATCACAATTCAAAGTACAAAGAACATACACCAAGCTTTTTATTCCATTTCTGCATTTATTACATGATCCGTTACACATATACTAGATATGCTTGTTACAATAAATACACGAAAGTCCAGTACAACGAGCTCTATGCCAATCCCGGGCTTCAAGTATTGTTTTTACCAGTTCAGCTGTCAAGATCCTGCATGTTTTGGTTGGAGTTGGTCCTGCTGTCTAAAAAAATGAATCCACTCTGGGTTAGTCATAAAAATTATGACTATGTGAGATAAATATTTCGTGAAATGTTGTACACGCAAACAATGAGAATACTATCAATATGCATACATTATAATAATTAATAATTTCGTTCTCAAAGCTGAACTCTTAATTTACCCCTTAATTTGAGTTACATAAAATAAGAAATGTTCTGGTGATGCAAACTTGAATTGGGCCCCGCCCCCGAAGGACGTAATTGTAGGCTCACCCCTACTGGTGAATCCATCAGTGGATGTCTCCACATCATTGGATTCGAAACCATCACATTTCCCCATGCAGAGTTTTAAATGAATTTTATCTTGTCATGAATAGGAGTTTTAAATAAAACTGATCCCCTCAGAATAAATATATCGCTTTCATGTTTTTCCCTCGCCCACATTTTGTCCCACAGCGATATCTTACTGAGTTAAACTCATATGCACAGACACTTGTTTATTTCATAAAATGCAACAGAATAGGAAAGTAAGTGAATAACTAAATCAAAAAATAAGAAGCTCACAACAGCTTTGCCTTTGTTCGCATTTCCGTCACGATTTCCTTACGACGGCATCCTCTGATTTTGAAGTCTTGGGAACCACTAAAATTATACGCACGTTTATTGGGTTGCGTCACTTGGACTTCATAGCGAAAAGTGCAAAAGATTTAGAAAGACTCGCAAAATCGTCGGAAAACTAAAACGATAAACCGGAAATCGCAAAAAGACCAAAATTTGATTTATGTCTTGCTGGACAGCCTTAAATATGCCTCGAAATGGGCTAAAACCAGCCCCCAAATGGACTTTCCATCCTCTCAAAAATCTGTCTAGCAAACCATAAAAAGTGAGCCAACAAACAGCCACAAAAACAGTAAGAAAACTGCCTAAAAATCAACACAAAAAAGAGTTATAAAATAAGTAATAAACTAACCAGCAAAAGAGGAGAAAGAGGGAGGAGGAGAGAGGGCGGCAGCAAGCTTCCAGCACAGAACCAGCAAAGCGGCAGAAGAGACAACAGCTCGGGGCAACAAAGAGCAGCAGATAGGGGCAGCAGGGAGTAGCCGCTCAGGACAGCAGTGTCAACAGCTCGGTGCAGCCAGACAGCAGCAAGAAGCAGCCAGACAGCAGCACACTATCAGGAAGCAATGGTGTACGCAGCATGGGAGGGGGGGAGCAACCAGAAATGGGAGGTGAGAAGAGAATCCCTCCTTATTTATACAGGTAGATAGGCGGTGAAGAGGCAGCAAGAGGACATATAGGCGGTGATGAGGCAGCAAGAGGACAAATAGGTGTCAGATAACAATTAAGCCAACAGCCATGTGTCCAGACACATACCAAGTGTCAAACCTCAACAACAAGTGTCAACATACCAGCCAACACACCATTTCCAGCCAACACACAAATCCAGCCAGCACAAATCCATATCCAGCAATCAACATATAAGCAGCCAGCATAAATGAAACAGCCAGCAGTCAACATATAAGCAGCCAACATAACTGAAACAGCCAGCAGATCCTTAATACAGCCAAGATGAAAACAAAACTAGCCCAATATGGATATTAAGCCCACTAAACCAGCAAAGATGAAAGCTCACATATAAAAAAATAACTCAAACTCATCAAAAAATATCAACATGATAAGCAAAACAAAGAAAAACAAAATTCGTCAAAATATTGCGATAAAGTGCCTTTTTCATCATCGGGGAAAATAAAGTAAATTGCGTGCGTGAAATTTTGGGTTGTCACAGTCTACGCAGCGGAATCACCACTCGAGGTATTCCTTTACCCCCCCCCCCCCAAGCGAGCCTATGACTCTGTCAGCTAGTGAGAGCCTGGCAATGGGTCTACCCAGGGTTGAGTGCGCCTTCTAGATCTGCCAACTAGTGGGAGCCTGAGCAGCAGGATCCTCTCGGGGTCTTGCTTAGTTTCCCAACTATTTCTTCAAACTCCTTTCCATTCCCCCCATGTGTGCCTATAGCACTGCCCAGCTAATGAGAGTCTGGACAGCGAGTCTACCCGGGGTCGAGCGTTTCTTCCAGTCCTGTCAGCTAGGAGAGGTCAGCTGAATCACTACTCGAGGTATTCTCTTACCCCCTAGGCGAGCCTACGACCCTGCCAGCTAGTGAGAGCCTGGCAGTGGGTCTACCCGGGGTCGAGTACGCCTTCCAGACCTGCCAGTTAGTGGGAGCTGAGCAGCGGGATCCTCTCAGGGTCTTGCTTAGTTTCTCAACTCTTTCCTCGAACTCCTTTCCTTTCCCCCCAGGTGTGCCTACAACCCTGCCCAGCTAATGAGAGCCCGGACAGCGAGTCTACTCAGGGCCGAGCGTGCATTCCAGCCCTGCCAGCTAGGAGAGCCTGCGCAGCGGAATCACCACCCGAGGTATTCCCTTACCCCCAGGCGAGCCTACGGCCCTGCAAGCTAATGAGAACCTGACAGCGGGTCTACTCGGGGCTGAGTGCGCCTTCTAGACCTTTCAACTAGTGGGAGCCTGAGCAGTGGGATCCTCTCGGGGTCTTGCTTAATTTCTCAACTCTTTCCTCGAACTCATTTCCTTTCCCCACAGGTGTGCCTACAGCCCTGCCCAGCTAATGAGAGCCTGGATAGCGAGTCTACCCGGGGCCGAGCATGCCTTCCAACCCTGTCAGCTAGGAGAGCCTGCGCATCGGAATCACCACTCGAGGTATTCCCTTATCCCCCAGGCGAGCCTACAGCCCTGCCAGCTAGTGAGATCCTGTTAGTAGGTCTACCCAGGGCCGAGTGCGCCTTCCAGACCTGCCAGCTAGTGGGAGCCTGAGTAGCGGGATCCTCTCAGGTCTTGCTTAGTTTCCATCTCCCTTTCCTTAGCCATCGAGGAAGCCTTGAGCCCTGCCAGCTTGATGGGAGCCTGGACAGGGGGTCTACTCGGTGCCGTCAAAACCATAGATATTATACAACCTGCGAAGAAACAATTCTAAAAATAGCAAATTACAATGGTATATACAATTTTACCTTATTGAAACAACATCCTCGAACCACTGCACATGTTGCATGGGGTCGTCCATGTCCGTGTAGTAGGACGTGTCTGGCTCCCGAAACCCATCTAGAACCGAAGCTGAGATGATAAGCTCACTGAAAGGGCTCCCGCCCTCTGCCTGCCGAGAGGGCTCGCCGCGCGATCTCAGCTCGCTTGCCTTGTCCGCACTAGTCTGTCCTGGGAATAGCTCCCACCTGAGGACATCCCTTTCCGCCACCTCTGCCGGAACCTCCTTCCCGGGGCACTGTCTGGGAGCGTTCTCGCCTAATGACGGAGCAGCCGCCATCGGGACCTGAGGAGTCTCCCACTCACCTCTTGCCGAGAAGGCCAAGTGGATGGTCTGCAAGACTTCTCGCCTGAAGTCCTCCAACATCCCCAACGTCAACCCACTTCCCCGAGAGGGAGAACCTCTTGAGCTAGCTCCTTCTCTTTCACCTCCAGCCATGAGACTTGACTTGAGATTTTCTCGTATCAGCCACGGTGCACGCTCACCGCACCAGAAATGTTGAAGCCAAAAACCGGCCTCAACGAGAGTTCAGACCTAGGGGTGTGGCCGGCACCTACTTCTCCCAAACCTCGACCCAAGACTAGCCACAAAGAACTGGAAACTGACCCTAAGCCTCGGCTGGGAGGTCCTGTTGAGTTAGAGCCCGCCAACTCATTAATTCATCTCAAAACCCAGGTGTTGAGATGAAGGGTGGCGGGGTACATGAACACAAAGGGGAGAAGACTGTAGGCGGTATGGGATTAACCTCAACCACAGAACCGCGGGGATATTCCGCCACAAGGGGGCCCACCCGGGTCAATACCCAGACCTGGAACGCGATGGGGAAGCCAAATACACGGTCACACACACACGTGTCATGCTGACTAATATAATCTCAACACACCCCCACAACAGAACAACCCACTCTGATACCAAGTTAGAACCCGCCAACCCATTAGTTCATCTCAAAACTCAGGTGTTGAGATGAAAGATGGCTGGGTACATGAACACAAAGAAGAGAAGTCTGCAGGAGGTGTGGGATTAACCCCAACCACAGGATCGCAGGGATATTCCGCCACAAGGGGGCCCACCGAGCTCAACACCCAGACCTGCAACGCGATGGAGAAGCCAAACACGCGGTCTCACACACACGAGTCATGCTGGATAATATAATCTCAACACACCCCCACAATAGGACAACCTAGCTCTGATACCAAGTTAGAACCCGCCAACCCATAAGTTTTTCTCAAAACCCAGGTGTTGAGATGAAGGGTGGCGGGGTACATGAACACAAAGGGGAGAAGTCTGCAGGCGGTGTGAGATTAACCCCATCTACAAGACCGCGAGGATATTCCGCCACAAGGGGGCCCACCGGGGTCAACACCCAAACCTGGAAAGCGATGGGGAAGCCAAACACGCGGTCCCACACGCACAAGTCCTACTTGATAATATAATCTCAACAGGTCCCTCCACTAACCCGAAAGTTCTATGAGCGTTTCCCCTCCAAAGCCAATTAGTGGGCTAGGAGTACCTCAAAAAGCTCTAGAAGGCAAAATGAGAGTATGAGAAAATCTGCCTTCTGAGGTATCCTGCGGATCTATTTATAGATTTTCAATATCTGGTATGCAAAAAAATGTACTTCTAATGCCCTAAAATTACTAAAATGCTCATAGACTGGTCTGCCAATAGCCAAACTCTGATGTTCTGAGGAGCTAAATGCAGACCAGGGGTATTTAGGTAATTTCAGGTCTGGGTCCCACCTGGCGGAAGCTCTTCCTGCTGAGCTCTGCGGGAACCCAGCTTGCCCTGAGCGCAAGCCTTCACGCCTACCCCGGGCGGGAACCAAAGGCTGACGGGAGCATTAAGTGGAGAAACATCACTCAACGTCAAAAGCTGCTGGGGCGTTGAGAAGCCTCACGCAACGCCAAGGGCTGGCGGGAGCGTTGAGTGGAGAAGCATCACTCAACGCCAAAGGCTAATGGGAGAGTTGAGTGGAGAAGCATCACTCAACGACAAGGGCTGGCAGGAGCGTTGAGTGGAGAAGCATCACTCAATGCCAAGGACTGACGAGAGCGTTGAGTGGAGATGCATCACTCAACTCCAAAGGCTGCTGGAGCGTTGAGTGGAGAAACATCACTCAACGCGAGCGTTGAGTGGAGAAGCATCACTTAACGCCAAAGGCTGCCGGGAGCATTGAGTGGAGAAGCATCACTCAACGCCAAGGGCTGGCGGGAGATTTGAGTGGAGAAGCATCACTCAACGCCAAGGGCTGACTGGAGCATTGAGTGGAGAAGCATCACTCAACGCCAAGGGTTGTCGGGAGCGTTGAGTGGAGAAGCATCACTCAACGCCAAGGGCCAATAGGCTTCTACCATCCTGAGGCACGAGCCCCAGCACCTTCCAGGGGCGGGAGCCATCCCGCCCGCCCTGATTCCGCCATGGCCTGAGCCTTAGATCTGCGTTTGACGATCGTAACCTTAAGTCGAAGGCCCAGCTCGACGAGTTGAGCTCGACAAACTGACATTCGATGAACCACGCCTCCAGCTTGACAGATTGAGCTCGACGTACTGATGTTCGACGAAATGACACTACTCAACCCCTGAGCGAGAGCCCTCCTGGCCTTTTACGGCGAGAGGACTCCTGCACGCTTTCTTACTTGATCCAATTATAAGTCCAAATCAAGCCCAACCCTGGACCATGGAGGATCTTGGTCCTACTCAGCGAATATGAGGTTGTACAGCCGGCCTACGTGCGGATGTATGAAACCACTTGTTGTATATGAAACAATTGTAATAAGGCTACGACCGAAACATGTGATGTAATATATGTGTATTTTATGTCATTCCTTTTGTGTAGTGAACATTCTCATTATGAGTGGGTTCTTACATTAAAATACTTTCGCTATAATGCTCTGTGGTAAGACGCATTTCTACTTGAACTTGGGTTTGGAAATAACTTGTAATCTTCTTATTTGTCCGTAGTATATGACGTTGGGTCCCGGCCGGACCTTCTGTCATATGCTATGCGACGAATGGGGACGTTACAAGCGGAGGTCGGGTGGAGGGGATTCCCACGGTCAGTGGATGTCGGGCGGCCTGGAGGCTACACGACCGGTGGAGGCTGGGCAGAGGGGATCTCGCATGTTCAGCGGAGGCCGGGTGGAAGGGAGCCAGCATGGTCGGTGCAGGACGGGAGGCCTAGAGGCCACTCGCCGGCGGAAACCGGGCGGCCTGGCGGCCACCCGATCAACGGAGGCCGAGCGGCTTTGAGGCCGCTCCTCGGCGAAAACCATGCGACCTAGGGGTGGCCCGGCCAACGGAGGCCGGAGGTCGCTCGCATGCAAAAACCGGGCGGCCTCCAAGCTGCTCCCGGCAAAAACCGAGCGTCCTTGGGGCCACTCAGCTAGTGGGGGCTTTGTTGCATGCGGAGGTTGCACGACAGCCCGCCAATTGGCTGGCCGCGGGCGGTCTGTGCGAGTTTGACGGTTGTGGCATGCGGATCGCTAGGTGAATCACGCGCGCGGTGATTAGTGTGTGGATCGTACATGGATCAGGAGCTTGGATTGTGCGCCTGATGGTTTTTCTCCTAACTCCGCACTTAAATTGTGTGGGACATGAGTATTCCGGATTTAGAGCAGAAAATAAGTATAGCGCACCTAGGGGATGATGTGTAACAAAAAATTTCCCCATATTCCGGCATTTGTATTAACAAATGAAATTGATTAGCTCTCGCAGCTGTGACAGTAATAATAATTTAGGCCTCACCGGTGGTGGGCCTGGTGGCCTAACAGCTGCGGATTTTCGTAGGAAATCAGCCGAAATTCGTAAGTGGGATGTATTGTGCGACGCCCGGCCCGGCCCGGCTAAATGTGTTGTGTTTGTGCAATAGCCGGGGATCTGCCCCGCCAAACTAGGCCTTATCTCTCAAGATCCCGCCCTCAAGTAGTTAGGTATCGACATTCTGTAGGCTTTCATTCAACTTTGTACATCGTGGCATTGTCAAAGAGTGACCACAGATGATAGAAAGCTGGATGATTCTCACAAAACCGAAATATCAAATCATCCTCCTGTCTACTCCTTGTAGGTGTTTTGAGTCCCCTCGATTGCCATTCGGGAGAGGTAAAGTGCAGTCGCTGCACTTTACCGTAAATTGCGGGCATCCCACGGCCCATGTTGCATGCCTGCATACATCTTAAAGCGAGTTGAGATAAACTCGCTTTGAGATGTGTGCAAACATCAATGCGAGCTGTTGGATGCTCGCACTTTACCGTAAGTGCAGGGGTACAATTTACTCCTCGAGTCCGAACAAAATGCAGTGCACATGAAATGACAAATCATATAAGCACAAATTTTGACATGAGAATTCTAAAAATTATGATAAAAAATCAGAGGAGAGCCCAACTCAACATGTCTTTGCTAAATCATATTAAACATGTCTTTGATAAATCATATTAAACAACGAGTTTAGTAAAGAGATTAATCCTACAAATAACACAAAAGCAAATACATATAACGAATATATAAGGAATAGTCCAAAAGTGCCCAAAAATATGATTAAGTATGAGTTAAAGTGACTCACTCCAAATTTTTTTAATGAACCCCAAACAATTTACGAGAATCGGACTGCCTTAGCTCAAAAGAGACCCGAGCGTGCAAACAGTTAAATGAAAATCAAACAACAATGACAATAAATTATTTAGCGTAAAAAATTCGTAAAGAGTGAGAAACCACATGACCGGATATATACCGAGCTAAAATAAACAAGATTCTTCGAGGTTACAAGAGTGTGAATTCCTCGGAGGGCGATAGGTCACCTCTCCATTTACAAGTTTTGAAGGTAGAGAAAAAAGAGAAAAATACTAAGTCCATGGAGCTTCCGTGAAAGCGTCCACGAGCGTGTTCTTCTATGTCTTCTCTTGTGCTTGCTGAAGCACCCACACTAGTGTTGAGCGTGAGTAGCCTCGAGAGCGAACAAAGAGAATTTAGAGCGAATGAACGATCTAAGCCTCACACCTTCGCCGGAAAATCTAAGAGTCCTCTCTTTCCTCTTTCTGTTTCCCCCCTTCAAATGAACGTGTGAGAGTCTTTTTTATAGTTTTCTTGAAAGGTCGCGCTGATAATTACGCCCGGCTGAACTTGGAGTTGACGAATAACATTGCTCGGCTCTGGTCACCTCAATCACCAATTTCCTGAAAATGACAAATAGAAGTGGCGCCCGAAGGCTCGACCAGAAGTGGCGGCGGCGGGCCGCCGGAGTGCGTGTGCGTAAGGGCGAGCACATCGCCCACATTCGCGGTTCACGCATGTTGGCGTGCGGTTGTGCCTGTGTACTTGCGTGGCGAGGGCCGCCCGAGCGCGGGGCTCGGGCTAGGGCGTGCACTTGATCCTTTCGGTGCATATACGCGTGATGTTCCACTCGTCCCCCTTTGAGGTGGTTTTAGGGTCGTTCAAACAAACACGGTTCTTGCTCTTGCGCGCGGCTCATTTGGTCGAATTAACTGGCTTGAATGCTTTGATCTGATTTGATTGAAGCGAACCCAACCACAACTCATTTCCATGATCTACATAGAGATCATTTCCATTAAAAGGAAATGTTGGGTACATTGGTTCAAATGTACCTGATTTGAAGAAGCCTCACTCAACTCAATGATATACATCAAAATGTATTTGATGTACTTTGAGTTTACTTGTGCAGGCTAAGTTTTTACAGGAAAGAAGAAAAAGTTTCTAAGTCCATGTGTCGACACCAAGGAGCAATGTGTCGACACTTAAGAAGACTTGTGTCGACACCCAGACAAGCAGTGTCGACACTTGGAGTATTTGTGTCGACACCAGGGATGCTGAGTCGACACCAGACAGAAAGTGTCGACACAAGGAGCTGTGTCGACACTCAATGAAGAAGAGTGCAGTAAAGCTGTGTCGACACATAGCAGTTGTGTCGACACCCAGTGAAACTGTGTCTACACCAGAAAGTGTCGACACTTGGAGGCTGTGTCGACACTCAGCAAAAGTCAGCAGAAACTAAGTACAAGTGTCGACACCCAGAACAATGTGTCGACACTCAGCAGAAGAGTCAACACTTGAAGGAAGTGACGACACAAGAAAGAATGTGTCGACACTCAGCTGAAGACTCAACACTTGAAGAAAATGTCGACACAAGGAGCTGTGTCGACACTTAGTAAAGATCAGCAAAGTTCAACAAAAATATTCTAAGTACAAGTGTCGACACTAAGGGGATGTGTCGACACTCAGCCAGAGACTCGACAGAAGAAGAATGTGTCGACACAAGGAGCTGTGTCGACACTCAGCAAGTATCAACACTGAAGACATGTGTCGACACCAAGAAGCAGTGTCGACACTTGACAGATTCAACATATGAAGATGTGTCGACACAAAGGTGTTGTGTTGACACTTAGAAGAATTCAGCAAAATACTGCAGTACAAGTACTTGTGTCGACACTCAATTTCAGTGTCGACACATGAAGAAGAAGTAGTGTCGAGATATAAAATCTACAACACAAGGAGTTGTGTCGACACCTTGTAGGCTAGTGTCGACACTTAGACAACATGTGTCGACACTTGGTCTATAAGTGTCGACACTTATAGACAGATAGTCTCGACACTTCTAGACAGTTACAGAATTTTCAAGAACTGACTGGATGACTTGACAGCTGCCATTCCAGCCGGTCTACTGCACCTGTCAGAGTTGTCAGAATTCAGTTATGCACCGGACCAGCCGGTTACCATGAAGTAGGCCTATAAATAGGCTTATACAGTCTACAGAAACTGTTGTTGGATTGAACACAAGTCCAAGTTCAGATAGTTGTTGAAGTAATTCAAAGAAGATCTAGCTATCAAGTGAAGATCTAAGAAGTTGGAGAGAGAGAGCTCCATCCAAGAAATCAACCGTTGCAACCAGGCTGAGAAGAAGGGTTCAGATATATTCTGAACCTTAAGTAGCAGAGATCAAGGATCAACTGCAGAAGGGGTCAATCTAATTGAGTTTTATATTCAAGAAGCTTTGAAGAAAGCTAAGTCAGATTGATTTCAGCTGAGTTCTTCCAAGAACTCATCAAGAATCTCACAACTCTTCTCTCTTGTCACTGAGTTGTTGAGTTATAATTTTGTATTCATTTTATCTTGTAGGATCCTCTGGATCTGAGTCTTGTCAGCCTGTAATTATAAAGGCTGAGGGTAGGGCTTGAGTGCCTGAGTGTAGGAGATTGAAATCTCTGAGTGTAGGCCTGTTGTGGCTGAGTGTAGGCCTTGGTGGCTGAGTGTAGGCCTTGGTGGCTGAGTGTAGGCTTTGTGAAGAAGCTGAGTTGTAGGGTCTTGGGCCTGAGGTGTAGGAACCTGTTTTGGGTTCTGAGATAGTGGAGAAGTTGTGCCGAATCTAGTACACTGCTAGATAGGCGAAGGGGGAAAGTGGATGTACCCAAACCTTGGGGAACCACTATAAAACTGTGTGTCTACTGTGTGCTGTGATATTCTGTGATTGCTGTGTGATTGCTGTGCAAAGGAAGATATAAATCTGTGTTAGAAACTGATTGCTGCCATATAAAGTTAAAAAGATTCAAGTCACCTATTCACCCCCCCTCTAGGTGTTTAGGTACAATATCTTTCAAGTGGTATCAGAGGGAGGTTACTCAAAAAAGGACATAACTGTCTGAGTACATTCTGTTGGCAGATTCAGTCTAAGTCAATTACAGAATCAAGAAAATCAAGAACCATGGGTTTCACTGAGAATCACAAGGAATTGAGATCCATGAAGTTACCCATATGTAGAAAGGAGATCTTTGGTATCTGGAAGGAAAGGGTGAGACTCTTTATGGAAGCCTCAGACCCTAGGATTTATATCACAGTGGAGGAAGGGCCATATGTGCCCATGAAGGTATCAGTCTTAGATGCAAATCAGAGAACACCAAAGGATTTCTCTGAAATGACAAAGGATGAAATTGTTCTAGCCACTATGGATAAGAGAGCTCAGAACATCATAGTGAGTGTCATAGATGATGCAACTTTTCAGAATCTGATACACTGTAAGACAGCTAAAGAAATGTGGGATACTCTTATTGTGTACATGGAGGGTTCTGAAGAAGTGAGGCAAGACAGAAAATCCTTGCTCAATTAAGAATATGAAAGTTTTAGACAAGGAAAAGTTGATAGCATAACTGAATGCTATAAAAAGTTCTATAGGATTGTGAATAAGCTCATGTCCTATGGCAGAGAGTTCAGTAATTATGAACTCAATGATAAGTTTCTAAGGTCTCTAACTAAAGATTGGGACACCAAGATCTGTGTCATTAGGGAAATGACAAAGTTGGGAGAAATTCCTCCACCAACACTATTTGGCAAACTGCTGTCCTATGAAATGCAGTTAATGGTGAGAAAAGAAGAGGAGAAATCTACAAGAAATGAACATAAAGAAAGGACAGTGGCCTTTAAAACTGAAGCCCCCGGGAAGTACAGAAGTAAGTCACCTTCTCCACCTCCAAAAGCAGCTGAATCTGAGTCAGATAATTTAGAAAGCAGCAGAAAGTCTGAAAGCAGTGAAAGTGATGAGAACTTTGCTGCCTTCACAAGACATTTTCAGAAATTCTTAAAGAAGAAACAGTGGAGGACAAGGTCATCTACTTCACAGGGAAAGGAAGACTATTATCAGAATAAAAAGTCTTCAAAGAAAGACAGGAAAAAGTCCAAGTCTAGCAAAGCAACACTATCAAAAATTGTGTGCTATTGCAGTAATAGACAAGGACATGTCATTGCAGACTGTCCAGAGAAGAGGAAGGAGTCTAGTGACAAGAAAAGGACTCAATACAAGGGCAAGAAAGAAAAGTCTTTTGTTGCCAAAAAGGACAAGAGCCTGTCAGATTTATCTTCATCAGAAACTGAGTCAGATGCTGAGGCATATATAGGACTGTTTGCTGAGGAGGAAGAAGAAGAGTTCATGCAGATTATGAATTCTATATATGAACAAAAGGACAGTCAGTGCCAAGGACTAATGACATTGACAACATGTGACAAAACCCTAGAGCAGCCAGGACCTAGTAAGGTACAAAGTTCAACTTTAAGTTCAGTTTCTTGTGCCAGTATAGAATCAGATTCATCATCATCAAGTGATGAGAGTGCATCTGAGTCTGAAGAAGATATTCATCAGTTGATAGATGAATATAAAGTTCTGTTGCAAGCTTATAAGAAGAGCAAGTCCCTAGCCAAAAGTCAGGCAAAGGAAATTGCTAATCTCAAAGCTGCTGCAACTGAGTTTGAGAAGTTATTTGATCAAAAGCTTAATGAGATAGCTAGACTGAAGCACATAACTGTGATTCAGATGAGAACTATATCATTTAATAATGATCAAATCAAGAGTCTGGAGATTAATCTTCAGAAGGAGAAGGACTTAGTTGCTAGGTTTTCTAAACCTAAGTCAGTTCTACCCTTAATTGATGAATTTGTTCATCACAAAGGTAAAGCTGGACTGGGATTTACTAGACCTGCAAGGACTGTTCAGTCCAAGTCCAAGTCCAAGGGCAAAGCCCCAACTCTCAACAAGTCAGCTGTAACAGCAAAGACAGTACCTAAGCAAATGTACAATAAGTTTGAGTGTTGGTGCTGTGGCAAGGTAGGCCACTTTGCAATGGACTGTTGGCACAATGCTAGTGCCAAAGTGAGTAGCAAACTGCCTGTTGGAAAACCTGCAGGTAGCTTTGTTAGGATGCAAACTAATCAGTACCAATGACCCAAGAATTCTTTGGGTTCTAAGGTTCACTAATCTATTTTGCAGGTGAGTCCAAGTGGCCATGCCCCTATATGGTACTCGGACAGTGGATGTTCCAGACATATGACTGGAACAAAGGAATTGCTAAAGGACTACACTCCAATCAAAGATGGTCCTAAAGTTACCTTTGGTGGTTCTGAAAAAGGAATCATCAAAGGGTTTGGTAACATTTCTAGTAACTTAGTTATCATTACTCAAGTGGCTTATGTTAAAGGTTTGAAATACAACCTAATTAGTATAAGTCAATTAAGTGATGTAGGATATGGCATATCATTTGTCAAAGATGGTTGTCATATCAGGAGGTCAAATGATCAAGAGATCATTTTGACAGGTTATAGAAAGAGGAATGTTTACTGCCTAGACATTATGTGTGAGACCAATGGTTCTCTAGTGTGTCTTGTAGCTAATGAGAAAGTCTCTCATTGTGTTAAATGACACAAGAGGCTAGCCCATCTAAACTACAAGACAATTGACAAACTCTTTAGCAGAGAGTTAGTGAGGAATGGTCCTCAAGTTAAGTGTATTAAAGATGGTATTTGCTCAGCTTGTCAAAAGGGCAAGCAGACTAGATCCACCTTTAGAAGCATTGAAAACAAAGATGCTGTGAGGTGTTTATACCTCTTGCATATGGATCTCTTTGGTCCAATGCCAGTTCACAGCCTGAGTAGGAAGGTCTATACCTTTGTAGTTGTAGATGACTACTCAAGGTTTTCCTGGGTGTTCTTTTTAAGACAGAAATCTGAAACAACTAGTGTCTTCTATAACTTTGTCAAACAAATTCAGAATGAACTCGCTAGTACTGTGGTCAAAATAAGAAGTGACCATGGTACTGAATTTCAGTCTGATAGTACGACAAAACTATGTGAAGACTTTGGGATATTTCAAGAGTTTTCTTCACCAAGAACACCTCAGCAAAATGGCATTGCTGAGAGGAAGAACAGAACTTTGATTGAGGCTGGTAGGACCCTATTAAGTGATACATCACTACAAGAATATTTCTGGGCTGAGCCAGTGAATACTGCATGTCATGTTATTAATAGGGCTACCATTACTAAAAGTCTCAACAAGACCCCCTATGAGTTTGTGAAAGGTAGGAAACCAAATCTATCCTACTTCAGGATCTTTGGTTGTAAGTGCTTTATACTTAACAATGGAAAGTCTTACTTGACTAAGTTTGCTGCCAAGTCCCAAGAGGGAATTTTTGTTGGGTACAACAACAATAGTAAGGCTTATAGAGTCTACAACCTGTCTACTCAAGTTGTAGAAGAGACTGTACATATAGTATTTGATGAAACTAGACTTATTAACAATGAGTTGTCTAGTAGTGTATGCAGCCCCACAGGTTTAACAAAAAAGATGGACAAACTCACTATAGAAGAAGAACCTACTGCAAGACAGCAAGTAGAAGGCAGTGACTGTTGTCCAGGGGGAGTACTACATGTACCTAATGTAGAAGGAGTACAGCAAGATGATGAAGTTGAAGAAGTTCAACCTGAAGTCAGGATGCCTCCAGCAAATAGGCATCTTAGAGATCATCCAGCTGAACAAATCATTGGTGATCCAAGACAAGGGGTACAAACAAGGAGCAGAAACCTGAATGCAGCAATCTACTCCAGCTTTCTATCCCAAGTTGAACCAAAGAAGTTTAAAGAAGTCATCCTAGACCCTCATTGGATTGAGGCAATGCAAGAAGAGCTGAATCCGTTCAAGAGGTGCAAGGTCTGGGAGCTTGTTCCTAAACTAAAAGACCACAATATAATTGGGACAAAGTGGATCTTTAGGAACAAAATGGATGAACAAGGAGTCATCATTAAGAACAAAGCAAGATTGGTTGCTAAAAGATATAGACAGGAAGAAGGTATTGATTTTGATCAAACCTTTGCTCCAGTAGCCAGACTGGATGTCATAAGGATGTTCCTGGCCTATGCAACCTTTCAAGGATTTAAAGTTTACCAAATGGATGTCAAGTCAGCATTTCTGAATGGTAATCTTAAAGAGGAAGTCTATGTGGAACAACCATCAGGTTTTGTTGATTCAACTCTACCTAATCATGTCTATAGACTTAGGAAAGCTTTATATGGGTTAAAGCAAGCCCCTAGGGATTGGTATGAAACCTTGTCTAGTTTCCTCATTGAGAATAAGTTCACAAGGGGGAAAATAGACAAGACTCTATTTCTTAGGGAATCTAGAGGCAAAGTAATACTAGTCCAAATATATGTAGATGACATTATATTTGGGTCTACTGAAAGTAGTCTTTGCAAAAAGTTTGCAAAACTAATGCAAGGTCAATTTGAGATGAGTAGTATGAGAGAGCTAAAGTTCTTCTTGGGTCTCCAAGTAAGACAGACTGAGAATGGATTATCCATATGCCAGTGCAAGTTCACCCTAAAACTCATAAGGAAGTATGGTATGGATTCATCCAGTACCATGAAGACTCCTATGAGGTCAAGTATGTCTCTTAGCAAGGATGATGCACGAAAACCTGTAGATGAGTCTTTGTATAGAGGGATAGTTGACTCCCTGTTATATTTGAGTACAAGTAGACCAGATATCATATATGCTACATGTGTCTGTGCAAGGTATCAAGCCTGCCCTAAAGAGTCTCATTTGACAGCAGTCAAAAGGATATTGAGATATCTAAAGGGCACTCCTTATCTAGGCCTCTGGTACCCTAGGAATGAGGATTTTGAACTAACAGGTTATTCAGATGCAGACTTTGCAGGATGCAAAGAAGACAGAAAAAGCACAACTGGAACCTGTCAATTCCTAGGTGGGAGACTGATTTCATGGAGTAGCAAAAAGCAAACAAGTGTGGCTATCTCCACTGTAGAATCAGAATATGTGGCTGCAGGAAGTTGCTATGCTCAACTTCTATGGATACAACATCAGCTTGAGGACTATGGATTTCAGGTAAGTAGAACTCCACTCTTTTGTGATTCTACAAGTGCTATATCAATTGCACATAATCCTGTTTCCCATAGTAGAACTAAACATATTGATTTTAAATATCATTTTCTTAGGGAGCATGTAGAGAAAGAAGATATTTTACTAGAATATGTTAAAACTGATAATCAATTAGCTGATATGTATACTAAGCCCCTAGAAGAAACTAAGTTCAATAGGTTTAAAATTGAACTATGTATGATAAACTTAGAGTAAGTTTAAAGTATTGGAAGTTAGTGTCGACACTTCAGGGAAAAGGTGTCGACACATCTAGGGAAAAGGTGTAACAGAAAAGTGGTGTCGACACTTCAGGGAAAAGGTGTCGACACATCTAGGAAGTTAGTGTCGACACTTCAGAATATTAGTGTCGACACATGACAAGTAGGTGTCGACACATCCAAGGTGGTGTCGACACTTAGGTTTTTACTCAGAATTGTCTAAGTAACGTCTCGACTAAATGTCGAGTTAAGTGCTGTCGACACCTAAACAAGTGTCGACACATATAATCTGTTGACTAAACTTGTGTCGACATGTAAGTGTTGAGACATTATAAGTCAGTGTCGACACTTATCGACAATGTCGACACAATTTCAGTTTGCTGCCCGCCTTTTCATCTTCAAACATAGAAAGGTATAAATAGGATTTTGCCTTAGTCTGTCGACACGCTTTCAAAAGTTTCGAGACCAAAACTTGAGTGTCGACACCTCTCTTCTCTCAGTTCAAATTCTTCAAACCCTAATGGCGCCAAAGCTTGAGGAGAACGTCAACGAAGGGTATGAACTGGTGCGCGACGCGTTTGGTGATGCAGACCAAGAAATCAAGAATGTGATAACCCTAGTTACAGACTCGGGGTTGGAATTTCTTGTTTCTGAACCTACTAAAATCTGGAAGAAAGAGATACTGGAATTCCTCAATGGAGCTGAAGTGGACAAATCTGGATACAAGATCAAATCCCGAGTTCATGGTGCAAAGGTTAAGGTTTCACCAAAAAGTCTGAGAAAGGTACTTTAGTTGCCAAGAACTAAAGAAGAAGATGAAGTTACAGCTTCCAGGACCAGAGATACATTGACATGGTGTGGTCTGGATTCTAAGATGAAGATTGGTTCAGTTTTTAATAGAAAAGGAATGAACAGTCAGGGGAAATTCCTGTCAGAAATTGTAGGCAAAGTAATCCTAAGCAAACCTGGAGGGCATGATAGGGTATCTGCCCATATGTTCAGCATTATGACCAGGATAATCTTTAATCTGAAAACTGACTGGTCTGTAGTGATCTTTGAGAAGATCAAGGAAAGCCTGAAGAAGCCCAACTTGGGCAGAATATTAAGTCTATACCTTGCTGGAAGTATTCCAGAGGTAATGGGTCAAACTACTGGAAGCAAAATTAACCATATGAGAAAGATGAATATGAGGATCTTCTCCAGATGGGACAGGGTGTTGTCTAAGTAGATGCCAACCCCTGAGAAGATCACTCCTGAGAAGGAAACTCCATAGAAGAAGAAGAAGAAGTCTGTCCTAGTGGCACAGGTTTCCACTAGCAGCTCTGGTAGTGAAGAGCAAGTGGTCTTCACACCTGATGAGAATGAGGAAGGAACTGCTGTAAAGTCTCCAGCTCCTCAAGATATTGCTGAAATCTAGGGGGAGCTACCTCAAGCTAGCCCCATACACAAGGATCACATCTAGGGGGAGCCACTAGTTGTGGAAGAGCCCACTCCTCTGGAAAGTGAGCAAGCTACAAATATCATCCTTGAGGTAATCACTGAGCTTAATGCTTTAGTTTTTCCTATAGAGGATACTGATTTGTCTGATGTTTATCAGCAACCACAGACTGATAATCAAGTTTCAGATGTTGTCATGGAAGACACTTCTGTTACAGCTCAAGTTGTTTCTGATCCAGTGGTAGATGAGCCAAGAATTTCTCCAGCTCATTCTCCACAAGAATACACAATGGAAGATCTGTTCCTTAACCTGGATCAACAAGACTTTGACAAGGACAATGCTGCTGCTGAAGAGGAGAATGCTCCAGTTGAGGGGGAGCAAGTGCCCATTGTTGAAGAACCTGCAAGACAAGAGATTGAGAAGGCACCAGAAGTGCAGAAGGAGATTCCCTCTAGCCCTAAGGAGAGGGTAGAAATTGCTAGCTCCTCAGCTTCTGAAGATGAGGAGGCAGCAAGAGCTAAGAAGAAGAAATTTCAAGTATTCAGAAGAAGAAGCCAGAGTTACAAAAAGGCTCTCCAAACTGTTGCTCCACAGCCTATATCACTGCCAGCTCCAACTGTTGATTATAGTGCTCTAATGGTTGCAATGCAAATTAAACTGGATGAGCACAGGAAAGCCATTGAAACTTATGTGGATGAGGGGCACAAGTCCCTTCAATTTGATCTGACACAGGACATAAAGTCAATAAGATTTGAAATGAATCTTAATAAAAAGGAAATGACAGACTGCTTCCACAAGTGAGGGAATGCAGTGGTGTACTTAGCTACACATCAAGAAAAGATTAAAGTTCAAGTAGATGACATTGCACAGAAGCAAGGGTATGTACTTGAAAATCAAATCAGAATGAATGATAACTTAACTGCTTCCCATAATGCAATTGTTACAGAGATGAAGAGCATGGCTGCTGGCTTGCCTACTTCTACTGCTGCTGCTAAAGCAGAATTTGACAAATTATTCCTAGAAGAAATCACTGTTGTTAAGACTGCCATCCAAGATTCTCAAAAGTTGATAACTGACAAACTCCAAAGGTTAAAACCTTTCTTTAAAGATGGAGTTAATTATTTGGATAATCAAGTGAGATTTCAAAAAAATGATGTCAGAGATCATATAGAAAGAGAAGTCATAAAAGGGGAGAGAGTTTTAGTCAAAGCCAGCTCTGATCATGCCAAGTGGATATCAAATTCTATCAGAGCAACTCTTGGTTATCCTCCTCTTTGTGATGATGATAATGTTGCTGAATCTGGAATACATCCTACATATTTAGGAGGGGAGCAACCTGATGTGGCTCAAGTAATCTACCCTCCTCCAGATTTTGACATGATTCATGCTGACATACAGTCCATGTATAGCCCACCTGGGGGCAAGGACAATGTCATTATAGAAAAAGTTGTTCAGCCAATCTCTGAAGCTATGCAAGAAGCTATGCAGAAAGAAGAAGAGACTAGATTATCTAAAAAGAGGTTCATGGAGCAAGCTGAACAAAGACCTGACTTTGAGCAGTGGAGCCCCACCTCTAGGAACATTATTTTGACTGCCTGGAAAGCTGCAAAAGATAATGTGCCAGACAGGAACACGTGGTTTTCTGAGGCTGAATGAAGAAAGCATGAGACAAGGCAGGAGGCTATAGTCCAATACAGAAGAAAGGCCAAGATGAGAAAGCTACCTCCTACTGCTCAGGAGCCAAGCAAGTACTTTCTCAAGCCTTATCATTTTTTGAGAGGCAAAAGATTAAAGCAGAAGAGCTAAAGAAAAAAGATCTGAAAGGCAAGAAGCCTGCTGATGCTGAAGTTGCTGAAGCTCCTGTTCAAGCCAAAGTACAAGCTGGAAAAGGAATAATGATCAAGGAGCCTGAGCAGAAATAGAATTAGAATTTTCTTAAAGTTTACTATGTAATCTTTTTGATGTAAAACATTATGTAAACTTTTGAAAATGAATATGACAGATATTAGAACAATGTGTTATATGTTAAATCTATTTCATATTTGTTCTGTGATGATATCTATGTATACATGTTTGATTGATACATGTTTATGATTGCCCTGCTATATATAATCATGCTTTACATCATTTTGTAATTTTATTATGAATGGTGTATATCATTGACTAAGGGTTATGACTTCTCCAAATAGAGGGAGATTGTTGGGTACATTGGTTCAAATGTACCTGATTTGAAGAAGCCTCACCCAACTCAATGATATACATCAAAATGTATTTGATGTATTTTGAGTTTACTTGTGCAGACTAAGTTTTTACAGGAAAGAAGAAAAAGTTTCTAAGTACATGTGTCGACACCAAGGAGCAATGTGTCGACACTTAAGAAGACTTGTGTCGACACCCAGACAAGCAGTGTCGACACTTGGAGTATTTGTGTCGACACCAGGGATGCTGAGACGACACCAGACAGAAAGTGTCGACACAAGGAGCTGTGTCGACACTCAATGAAGAAAAGTGCAGTAAAGCTGTGTCGACACATAGCAGTTGTGTCGACACCCAGTGAAACTGTGTCTACACCAGAAAGTGTCGACACTTGGAGGCTGTGTCGACACTCAGCAAAAGTCAGCAGAAACTAAGTATAAGTGTCGACACCCAGAACAATGTGTCGACACTCAGCAGAAGAGTCAACACTTGAAGGAAGTGTCGACACAAGAAAGAATGTGTCGACACTCAGCTGAATACTCAACACTTGAAGAAAGTGTCGACACAAGGAGCTGTGTCGACACTTAGTAAAGATCAGCAAAGTTCAACAAAAATATTCTAAGTACAAGTGTCGACACTAAGGGAATGTGTCGACACTCAGCCAGAGACTCGACAGAAGAAGAATGTGTCAACACAAGGAGCTGTGTAGACACTCAGCAAGTATCAACACTGAAGACATGTGTCGACACCAAGAAGAAGTGTCGACACTTGACAGATTCAACACATGAAGATGTGTCGACACAAAGGTGTTGTGTCGACACTTAGAAGAATTCAGCAAAATACTGCAGTACAAGTACTTGTGTCGACACTCAATTTCAGTGTCGACACTCAATTTCAGTGTCGACACATGAAGAAGAAGTAGTGTCGAAATATAAAATCTACAACACAAGGAGTTGTGTCGACACCTTGTAGGCTAGTGTCGACACTTAGACAACATGTGTCGACACTTGGTCTATAAGTGTCGACACTTATAGACAGATAATCTTGACACTTCTAGACAGTTACAGAATTTTCAAGAACTGACTGGATGACTTGACAGCTACCATTCCAGCCGGTCTACTGCACCTGTCAGAGTTGTCAGAATTCAGTTATGGACCAGACCAGCCGGTTACCATGAAGTAGGCCTATAAATAAGCTTATACAGTCTACAGAAACTGTTGTTGGATTGAACACAAGTCCAAGTTCAGATAGTTGTTGAAGTAATTCAAAGAAGATCTAGCTATCAAGTGAAGATCTAAGAAGTTGGAGAGAGAGAGCTCCATCCAAGAAATCAGCCGTTGGAACCAGGCTGAGAAGAAGGGTTCAGATATATTCTGAACCTTAAGTAGCAGAGATCAAGGATCAACTGCAGAAGGGGTCAATCTAATTGAGTTCTACATTCAAGAAGCTTTGAAGAAAGCTAAGTCAGATTGATTTCAGCTGAGTTCTTTCAAGAACTCATCAAGAATCTCACAACTCTTCTCTCTTGTCACTGAGTTGTTGAGTTATAATTTTGTATTCATTTTATCTTGTAGGATCCTCTAGATCTGAGTCTTGTAAGCCTGTAATTATAAAGGCTGAGGGTAGGGCTTGAGTGCCTGAGTGTAGGAGATTGAAATCTCTGAGTGTAGGCCTGTTGTGGCTGAGTGTAGGCCTTGGTGGCTGAGTGTAGGCCTTGGTGGCTGAGTGTAGGCTTTGTGAAGAAGCTGAGTTGTAGGTCCTTGGGCCTGAGGTGTAGGAACCTGTTTTGGGTTCTGAGATAGTGGAGAAGTTGTGCCGAATCTAGTACACTGCTAGATAGGCGAAGGGGGAAAGTGGATGTACCCAAACCTTGTGGAACCACTATAAAACTGTGTGTCTACTGTATGCTGTGATATTCTGTGATTGCTGTGTGATTGCTGTGCAAAAGTAGATATAAATCTGTGTTAGAAACTGATTGCTGCCATATAAAGTTAAAAAGATTCAAGTCACCTATTCACCCCCCCTCTAGGTGTTTAGGTACAATATCTTTCAGGAAATACGCCACGTGCAGTGCCAAAGTGATGTACGTTAATTGGGAATTTGGGATTCTCTTCACGGTGAGAAATAATTTTCACTTTATAACATAATATAATTTAGAGTGCTGTTATAGGCACACCTATTTTGGTTATATGCAACCAAAATATAAATACAACCCAATTTAGATATCTGCACACCAAATATATAATTGCACACCAACATCAGATGTTTAAAATGAGTGTAATTTAAATTAAAAAACCACTTAGTGGGCACCGACCATGCTTTTGAGCTTTTATAATCATATCATTATCTAGTAATATTAGAAATTTCAAGACCAATAAATACAAGAAATTTGTAGCAGTTGTTTGGAGAAAAATTAAGTTAACAAACATAAGATTCGTAACAGTCCATTAGACAAAATGAGTTAGCCAACTTTTAAACAACCACTATGGTAGCATTTCACATCAATTTTTCAAAAACTGGAGTTCAATTTCTTTTCAATCGTCTTGACCTGCATATGATAAATTTACATAACAATTTTAGTATGAATCACGTGACATAAAAAATAATAGATATAATGTGATATCTCTACCTATTGTTTTACTTCTTTGCGATGAACATCCAAATGTAAATGTGATACTCCAAATATCTGCGCAAAAACTTTTATATTAGCATTATAATAAAACTTAAGTGTTAGTAAGAATGATTGATAATAAAAAGTTTACCTCATATCAGAGATCCGCCAAATGAATTACTTCTTCATCTTGTTTCTTGTCGTGGAGAACTCTATCGCTTGAGATGTAATTAAAGTCTCACTCATCTGCTATTGGATCATGATATCTCGTCCACATAGAGATCACTGGCGGTAGCGGGCAACCATCGCGCATCAACAAGTGAATGTAGTGGTTATTATTGACAAATTCAATAAAGATAGTCTTCCGGCTTGTTGGAGGGGCAGTGTGTAAAGGTAGGAATGTGAAAGACTGAAATTTTGAGTAATGAACTACCGCCACATTATAACATGATGCAATCACCAATCACATGTCCGGCATTGTCATCCATTTGTCCAAGGGAGCTGGTACCGAAGTACAATCCAAAGATAGCAATAGTTCTGCACGTCTCACATTTCCAAATAGATTGTTGTATTGAATTTCATGACTTTTCATCTCTTCTGCTAAGTCCTTGCGCACTTGAAACCAATTATCACCCATATGTAGTGCATTGCTCACCACTCGATAGCCACAATGTCCATCACCAACTACATTTACTGCATCTGTTATATGAGTAGATATATATGTAGGCATTTCCGTGTGGATGCTTTCAAGAAACCTACTTGTACTCACACTTCTTCTTGGAATCAACTTCTTCCTTTTGGGGGGAGGTTTTGTTCCTTTTTTAAGACATGTTCGAACAAAGAAAGCTCTTTTTTTGTAGATTTGTATTCCGCCATATTTTTTTTATAACTTCCATGTGGCCTTCCTTTTAATCTAAAGGGTACCAACGGTTCTTTTGTTTGAGTTGTGGTAGGTTCCATTATCTCGTGCAACTTTCGTTTCATCTCATTTTGTTGAGCATCAGGTATACTATTGTATTGCTTTAGTAAACCGTCCAACACAACTTCTATTACATTCAATGAGTCATTCTCCTCTTTTATTTGAGTTGCACCAGATGTTGTAGCTTTCAAGGTTAGTTGCCTCCAATGTTTATGCACCATCCATAATGGAAATGCAGCAGATTGATTCATATAAATGACTAATTCATGAGAACAAGACAAGCTCATTGTATACCTTACTTTGTGTAAACATTCTGCAGATGTCGGATGACCACTCTTCACCATTTCTTCTTCCTTCTTTATTATCTCTAATGCCGCAATAGAAACAAAACGTTTGCCATTCCTGTAAACACTTCACATTCCTTACCAACCTTGAAAAACTTCTTGCAATGTGCTAAAATATTGCGACTAATGTGCACCTGACATAATAAAATTTTTGTTTGAGGAAAAGTTACTTTTATGGCATTCATTAAGCCGACTTCCCTGTCAACCACCATTACATTAGGCAAAGAAGTTGCGTCCAGTGTACTTTTAAAACAATCCAAAGCCCATTTATAGCTACCTTCAGTTTCATTTGATAGAAAAACAAATGATGAAAAGAATGTCATATTGGTAGATGTCAAACCAATAATGGACAATAAAGGTAATATATAACGATTCGTCTTATAAGTGCAATCCATGATAAAAACATCCAGAAACATATTGCTGAGCTGAATGGAAGTAGGATGTGCAAAAAATAAGCTATCCAAATTATTAGTAACATGGTTGACATGATTATAACTAATGTACTTTGCATCTCTAATGCATTTATATAAGAACTGAATAGGGGTTCCACCTTGCAACTCTTTCTAGTACAACTTATTCTTCTCATTGTAAATAGTTCTCATCACAGAAGAATTTGTTGGATTTCTCTTTTTTAAGGTGGACAAAATTTTTCTGGGCTTTACGCCGGAAGCATACATTTCCTCTACAATCTTCTGCTCATTTTCATTTAGCCTTGCAAGGTAACTGTGTGCCTCAAGATGTACAAATTCATGATTATGCACACCCCATTTGACCTCAACTTTCCATTCATCCGCACAAGAATTTTTTTGGCCAAGGAAAAGGGGCATTGACACCTTTTGGAACTTGTTTTTCTTTTATTTTTTTTCTCACAACCCTTTGAATGTTGATTATCACGTTGAGAACCACCCCTATCACAACCTAGAAAAACCCTTGGTTTAGGTCTTCCATCAAGCTTATCTGCTCTATGTATAACAACAACAAATCCAACTTGTTTAGCAACATTACGAGCCCACTTAACTAGGTCATCTTTGCTAGGAAAAATTGTATCTGTCACAAAGTGAACCCCGACATCTACTGAGATCGTTTTACATTTGTGCTCAACAACCGACAATGCATGCTCCACATTCATTTTAATATAAAAAAACAAAAAAAATTGAAAAACAACATAACATAATCAAAGTGATCACAAATGTACAACCCTAAAACTAAAAATAATGTTCTACAATCGAAAAAAATGAGGTACAAATATAACATGAACATTATACTTTGATAAATGTTGGCTAAGTCGAATAGAAGAGAAGCACCTTCAGATTGGAGGAGAAACAACAATCTGGAGAAAAAATCCGCACAAAGTTAGAAACCCTAACCACATGGAGAGCCTTAAATCCTAAAAAAGATACACGGGAGAGAAGATTTTGAACTCTTACAGGTAATCTCTCTGATTTTTTCAGGCGGAATAAGCAGCAGACGGTGTGGTTTAGGGCTTCGGCGAGAGAGGGAGGAAGAAGGCTTCGGGCGGCCGCAGAACGCGAAAACAAAGAAGACGCCGGTAGCGGGTTGTGCTGGGAGAGAAGCCGACCGGCCTCCTGCGATTTCCCGGCGAAATCGGCAGCCGACGATGGGTCTTCGGGCAACAGCGAGTGGGGGAAGCGGCGGGATGCAGGCGGCTGCAGTTCGCGAAATGAAAAAAGCCGGTGTGCGGGTATTGGTAGAAGAAATTAGGTTTTAAGTTATAAAGATCGATTTTTTGGGTGTGCCTATAACCAAATTTGGTGTGCCTATAACAGCACTCATAATTTATTAGGTGCCGAGGTCGGTTCCAAAAAATCGGCTAATAAAACTCCCTCTGGCCTTGTCGTCTCCGACCAATCATTTGTTTCCAAGTTGCGCATGGAGACGACAGGAAGCTCATCGACGCCACTGATTCGCCGTCGGGGAACAGCCGGGGAGGCAACAGTGGCGCAGACGCTGGGCAACATCGTGGTGTCAATTGTGGGAACGGGGGTCCTCGGTCTTCCCTACGCCTTCCGTGTGGCCGGATGGCTAGCTGGCTCACTGGGCGTCGCCGTCGCCGGTGCATCTACCTACTTCTGCATGCTCCTCCTTGTCCGTAATTTATCCTTTACTCCACCTTCATTTTCTCTTTTCCTGATAGGTTTGAGGAGAACCCAGGGCCGTATACCTTTCCCGTCTTTTTCGTCCTTCATTCCCCTTTTTTTATGGAAAAGAAGCGGGCTCGATATAGTTAGTGATGGAGCTGGTAGAGTGAGTGTAAGAGATGGAGATTGGGGTCTAAATTTACTGGCAAGATGTGATGTATGTTAATTCTTCAATCCAGGCGGCGTGCAAAATTAGCGGCGGGAGACAGAGAAACATTAGATTTATTAGGCTCCGTTTGGGTGGGGGCTTATTTTCACCTGTCAAGCATTTAGGACTCATGAACCGGACCTTAAGTCCCCCAAACGAAGCCTTTAGATAACAGAAAATTATAGCGCCCACTCATTTCTTCTATTTGTAATGTTTAAGTAGGTGAAAAATTAAATCAAAATCTTCTCAAATTTTAGTTAAAATATTTGCAATAGTTTAACATAACTTGTCACTTTATTTTAATCCAAAGAGATAATTCATATAAATTTATGTTTATCCCTAAAGACTATTGTTTGAATTGGTCCTTAGTCTGGCAAAAGAATCAATAAACAAAGGAGGCAGACTAACAAACTTAACACGATCCTACCGATACCATTATCTCTTCTTCCACACCCGATTCCCTTTGTTGTCTCCATTTATAATGCAAAAAAGATCACACTTCACAGAAACGCCAAAAGGAAATCACTTGATGTAAATTAAGCTTCTGAAGTACATGATGTTGGATCTTATAGCAGCGCCCTTAGAGGGGGGTGGGGTGAATAAGGGTTTTTACGAATTATCAGTTTTTATAACAGAAATAGTAAGGTAAGTGGTTTTTGTTGCTATCACCAGCGGTAGGAACTACCGCTGACCTTGAAAGTCCCTTTTTCTTTGTAACTCGGACTTTAAACTTTGACAATCAGTAATGAAAGAAAAAATGTTTTTTATTATTTCAGGAAAAGTGATTACAAAATTGTGATCCAACTGACGTTAGGGATCAAAGCGAAAATAAAAACCTTTCGACCCTTCTTCCAAGAACTGGTTGGTTCTAGCCTATCTTTCCCAGGTATGACCTCGAACCGCCCCCTAGATCTACCTTAGACCTAGTCGCCACAACATGCAGCGAATTGTGGAATCCTCCCCGGAAACTGACGTCCATACCGGACGATTTGCCCCCTAAGTCTCGCAAGACTCAGTCGCCCCTACCTCCGACGAATTTACAACTGCCAGAATTTGAAAGTGAAAAACAAAATACAACAGTATTAAAAACTCCTTTAATAAATACACGAGGACGAAGATGAAGGATGCAACCTTCGAGGAATGAGCTTGTTGGTTTCTACGTCTGGATCTCGGTCTCTTGAACGATGCAAGGAGAAATCTTTGTTGGAGTCTTGGAGGACGCACTCAAGAGTTGTGGTTTTTAATCAGTAATCGGTCGTCTCTTTGTGTCATTCGCTCAGAAAGGAGAAGGTCTGTTGTTTTTATAAGCACGTGAATTAACGCCAGCATTAGTGCTACTGCCCGGTGATAGCTACTGTAGAAAAATTTTTCGCCTTTGGAAATCAACATTTTATGCAACCTTTGTATCTTTGGAAATCAATCATTTTAGAGAACTTTTCCATTAGCATTTTAGGCAACTTTTTGATCTTTGGAAATCAACATTTTTGACAATTTTTTCTTCCGAAAATTGATTTTCTAAAAGATACCAACTGACGTTAGTGATACCGCTCAGTGGTAACACTTTCCTTTTTAGCAGCATCCTTCCAAATCTAGCAGATTTTTCATTCTTGAGGACTTTCCTTTTCTGTCAAAGGTACTAGTGCAAGCGGTAGTGCTAACGCCCGACGGTAGCACTTGATTTATCCAATATCGTCGTGATCATTGTGTGCGCCGTCTGCGTCGTGTACTAGCGCGAGCGGTAGTTGTTACCGCCGGCGGTAGCAACAAAGAAAGTTCCATCTTCATCATTTCGATTTGTCTTCCAAGCGGTACTGAACCTATAGTTCCTGCACACCCTATACACACAACAAGTAATATCAAATGCAAACTGAGATTTGTTATTCTCAAAGCAAGAGATGTGGAACGCATGTTCCAACACATGATAACACCAAGTTTTTATTAAACATCCCTCATGAGGACCTAAGTTGATTGTGAAGAAGAGTATGAGAACTACCTAAAACAGTGAAGTAACCTACACAAGATTGGCAAGCACCTTTTTGAAATAGATCTCCCGTGTTCCCCTAATAGCTGCCACATTTACATTCAAAATATTCTAAAGATGGCCCCACTTAACTTGACTTTTATTATTCTCAACACCTCATGTTGATATCAATGAGGCTTAACTTGGTATCATTATTTTATTTTTTTAGGTAAAACTTTAGTAAACATGTACAACCTCGTATTCGTTGAGTGGGCCCTTCCGGCAAGTTCAGGGCTTTGCGAGGCATTCAGGTCCAAGAGGCCAAAGTGTGCGAGTGGGGTAAGTAGACCCGCACTCGCCCAGGAGGAGTGAGGCCCTGCCCCTAGCAGGCGGGAAGACTCTCGTTAATATAAGCGAATAGCAGGAGGGTAGGCTTTCACATCCGCCTTTTAGGAGAGCTGTGGAGGCGAGTGCTTGGTTCATCCGGCACTCGCCCCCTTTAGGCGAGTGGTGTCTTCATGGACCATTCGTCCAGTAGGGTCCAGAGGCAAATTACCTAGATACTCTTAGAGGTATGCATTTAGCTCCTCAGAACAGCGGAGTTACGCTATTGACAGACCCAGTTGGGCTGCATATAGCCTTCTAGGACAGCGGAATTACGCTGTTGACAGACCAAACTCAGAAATCTATAAATAGACCCACATGGGTACCTTAGAGGGCAAGTTTTTTCTCATTCTTAGGTTTTATAGCGCTCTTTGAGGTAGCATTTGCTTAAGGAGGGGAAACACTTTGGGATCTTCCGGGTTAGAGGAGGGACCTCTGTGTTGTAGCCCAGGTTCAGTTTTTTTAGTTCCGAGCGGCTGGTCAGAGGCCAAGTTCGGGAGAAGTAGGTGTTAGTTACTCTCTCAGGTCCGGACTCTCATTGAGATCAAATTTTGGTTCCAATATTTTTGGTGCGGTAAGCGTGGACCGTAGCTTACACAAGAAATCTCGAGATAAGCTTCATGGTTAGAGGCGAGGACGAAGGAACTGGCTCTGGCAACTCGCCCCCCCCCTCCCCGGCGAGTAGGGTCACGGTTGGAATGCCAGAAGACTTCAAGCGAGAGGTCCTACAAACCATCCACTTGGCTTTCGCCGCGAGAGGCGAGTGGGCCACGCCTGCCGTTCTAGTTGTTGCGGCCCCATCCTTGGGCGAGAACACTCCCGGACAGCGCCCCGGGAAGGAGTTCTCGGCCGAGTGTGGCGAAAGGGATCTCGTCGGACGGGAACTCTTCCCAGGGCAGGCGAGTGCTGACAGGGTCAGCGAGCCGAGGGCGCGAGAGGGATCCACTCGCCAGGTTATTGGAGGTAGCCATTTCAGCGAGCTGATCGTCTCGGCCCCGGTTCCCGACGGGTTTAGAGAGCCAGAGATGTTTTACTACACGGGCAGAGATGACCCGGTGCAACATGTTCAATGGTTCGAGCACGCCATTTCCATCAGGCGGATGTCAGACGTCTTCAAGTTTCGACTCTTCGTCATCACCTTGAAGGAGAAGGTCAGGGACCGGTTCCACCAGCTTCCGCAAGTTCCATCTACTGCTTTGGAGACCTACGTTGTGGGTTCCTGTTGAGGTTCTCAACGTCGAAGAAAAGGAAGAAGGGGACGGAGTGTCTGTTCGCCATCAAGCAAAAGCATGAGGAAATGTTGGAGCACTACGTCGATCGGTTCCAGGAAGAGATTCTTCTGGTCCAGGAGGTTCCGGGGTACACCCTGATGCTCGCTTTTACCTTGGGTTTGAGACAGGGGTTCTTCAGCATGGAGCTGAAAAGAGTGCCCCCCTTTTCTTTTGAAGAATTGTTGGAGAGGACGGCGAAGGAGATAGAAAGTGAGATGGTCAATGCAGCGTTCGCCAAGAAGCTAGCCAAGTTGGCTGAGGAGGAGGTGAAGGAGTCGGGAGCAGGGAGACAACGAGAAGAGAGGAGGAGATGGGTGACATCGGCACTGAGGAGGAGGTGAAGTAGCCGGGACCAGGGAGACTACGAGAAGAGAGGAGGAGATGGACAATCCGCCGACTGTCTTGTGCTTAAATGTCTGATCGATGCGCAAAGGGTTCATGCTTTATTTGTGATGAGCATTTTATTCGTGGAAATCACTGCAAGAATCGTTGTTATCTGGAGGTGGAGGACTTTGATGACGAGGGAATTGGGTGACACTGGCTCCATTTTCCCTTGAGCTTGAGGTCAAGCTCATTTTGAATAGTGGACGTGATGTTACGGGCTTCTCTTGTTGTCTTTGTCCTTATTACCGTCCTTTATTATCGTTGTCCATTATTATTTATGTAGTAGTTGGGAGTATCATGGTTAGGAATTAATAGTTAGCAATCATGAGTCTTGTGTGTTTTAAGCCTATTTAAAGGCATTTGTGTTTGTATGAAGAAGCAATCAAGAAGTTAATCTATTTCCTTTTCCCTTTAATGAGATTTTGGTAGCTCTCTTCTCTCGAGCACACCCCTTTGATGTAGTCACGATTTTGGCTCCCCTGTATCCTTCGCCACTATCATCCCCACGTCCTGCCATCCTCTGGCGTTGCCACCGTAGTTACGGGAGAAGCACACAACACATTTATCTCCTATAATAGTGCCTCGGTGACATTTAACGCATTTCTTTGCTTTCTTTATGCAACCCAATTTTGTCGAAGAATGTGAGGAAATGAGCTTCTGAAAAATCATCCACTCATTATCCAAACATGATTATATGTTTTTAGACATATATTTTTCTCCTAGATCAGATCCGAGGACCTTGATTTTAGTCTCAAACTGAGTTTCAATCAGGCATAAAAATTTTGAAAACCATCAAAGACCTCATTTTTTTCTTTTCAATAAGTATAGGTACGTAAATCTCGAAAAATCACCGATAAATAAAACAAAATACTTAAAATGGGACACTATAGTTGAATTGTTTTGAAACGAAGACACACATATATAACAAAATCAAGAGAGATCCCTGAAGGCAGGCAAACTATCCCTTTATCAGTGATTGGGGCATATTATCCATCAAGAATTTTGACATTACCCACAACATGAGATACGAAGGTACTGCAGCCAAACTTACCCTCCACATGATCGGAAGCACCCGAATTGATAATTCACTAGGCATTGTTTTATAGGTAGGAACAACATTAACATGGGCAACCATTCCCGGCAGTTGTGTATGTTTCTGGCTCCCAAGTGAGGCTTCAAGGACAAAAAAATTTCTGTTCACTTCTTCCATGGATATTCATCTTCCTTGTTTCATGTCATTGTTTATGTAACACCTCTTTCCATTCCCGCAAGGTTTTTTGCATGTTTCATGTCATTGTCCTTTTTTCCTTATATAAGAATAAACATATTCCTTATTTTGCAGATCCAATGCAGAGATAGATTAGAAGAGCATGATGATGAAGAAATTGATGATGCAACACATATTCAAAGTTATGGGGATCTTGGTGCAAAAGCCTTTGGGACAAGAGGCCGATACCTTACTGAGTTCCTTGTGCTTATCTCACAAGCAGGAGGTGCTGTCGCCTATTTAGTTTTCATTGGCCAGAATCTCTCCTCCTTGTTCGCCAACACCAACCACTCATTAATCTCACCTTCCATCTTCATTTTCTTGCTTCTTCTCCCGCTTGAGCTCTCACTCTCCTTTATACGATCTCTTTCTTCTATTGCCCCATTTAGTGTCTTTGCAGACACGTGCAATATTCTCGCAATGGCTATTGTTATTAAGAAGACTTTCAACTATTTGATAGATTTCCTCGGGAAAGGATTGCATTCAATGGGACTTGGGGGTTAGCTTATGCAGGGGGAGTGGCGGTCTTCTGTTTTGAAGGCTTTAGCATGACTTTGTCACTTGAAGCATCAATGGCTGACAAGAAAAAATATCGTTGGGTGCTTCTTATGGCATTTATTGCTATAACACTGATATATGTTAGCTTTGGGATTTTTGGATATTTAGCCTATGGCGATGAGACCAAGGATATCATTACACTTAACCTCCCCAACAACCTGTCTGCTATTGCTACCAAGGTGCGTTTTTAATTGCATAGACCCGTTTTACATTTTAACAGCTTAAGAATGACTTTCTTATGGAGGAGAAATGGTAGATCCGAGTATCATTTATAGAGGGTATTCAAAATTTTTAATGAATATTTTAACACCTAATACATACTTAACAAAAATGATTGGAAAATAATGATTCAGAAAGCTGACCTCAAATAATTGTATGATTATGACGTGACTTGTTTCTCTTGTGCTCATCAGTGATAAACTTTGCAAATATTCATACCGTTAGCTTTACTTTTAAATATCTGAGGAAATCAGAAAACTTCATCTATCCACCTTTTTAATCTTCAGGACAGATTTTGTTATAATCGACTTGGGTTTAAGTGACTTCTTTGTGGACAAAGATTCCAACCTTTAAATTTTTTTTTTAATTATTGTTTTTAAATATACCGCTAAGTTTTTGTTATAATATAACTTAAATTCCAAGCTGGTTCAAGTTCCAGTTTAGGTGTTTCTTAACCAGTGTGTTACGAGTTCACCCTCATTTATTTTATTATATTAGTATGATGTTGTATCAAGTTTTTATTATGTTGAGTCTTTATTAGAATATTTTAGGTATTTTAATATTTATGAATATATTGATGTATTTACAAATATGGCACTGAGTCTTATTATATATAGACCCTTGATCTTGTATGAAGGTATCAATGAAAAAATAAAATGAAAGTTCCTCCAACTCTCCCTTCTTGGGTCTCCTCTCTTCCTCTTCAAGGCTCTTCTCTCCTCAACCCTCCATTCTAGGGTTCATCTTCTCTCATTTGCTCCGTCATTTCTAGGGTTAACACCCTTGTATCCTCCACTCGACGCTCTCCGACAAGCCACCAAAAGAGGCACATAACAAATTATGTATAAAAGGACTCTTTCCTCCCCTTGCTCCTCTTCTTCTGTTGCAACTCACGACATATGCCCACGATTCCATCAACCTTACATCTCTGCTCCTCCAGCAAGCCGCTGCTACATATGTCAGGTAAGACTCGATGAGAAAGTATCCTCGCCAATTAACTCACCCCGACTGAAAATCTTCCATCTCCGATGAATGGAGATGGCCGCACTAAAGTCGAAGTTCAGGAGGTGAATCGATCAAGCTTTGTTGCTAGTATCCAAGTGTCATCCACTTCTGTAGTAGGAACGTGTTGGTAGAATCTGGTCTCCGTGATGCTCTCAGCACTCAACTTACGAGTGGTTGATCCTGGTGCGATCGGCAGTGCCATAGTTGAAACCAAAGAAGATGAGTCCTCAGGTGAGTGGGTGTCAGAAATGGGTGAACTGTGGTGACCATCAGACGTGGGTGAATTATGAGGGTTAACATCTTATGCCTACACACCCCAGCAAAACGGCGTTGCCGAAAGGAAAAACCGTCACTTACTCGATGTCGCCCGCTCCCCCATGCTTCAAATGCACGTTCTCAAACCTTACTGGAACTTTACGGTCTCCATTGCCTGTTTTCTCATCAACCGTCTCTCATCCTCCGTCCTCCACTATGCTACACCGTTCAACCTACTATTTCCCTCCACTCCGGCATTTCCTCTCCCGTCTCGTGTCTTTGGCAGCACTTGCTACGTCCACCGTCTGGGGTCGTTCTCGGATAAGTTGGATCCTCGGGCGGCTAAACACATCTTTATCGGTTATTCGCGCACCCAGAAGGGCTATGTCTGTTATTCTCCGGCTTTTCGAAAGATCTCGGTCTCTGCTGATGTTACATTCCGGGAAGATCAACCGTTTTTTCCCGGCTCCTTTACCCACTCATCTACCACCAGCTCCTCTCCAGCCATCCATCCCACGACCGGTTATCTCTGTTACTGCACCACCTTCACCTTGTCCCCCTGCATCGGCTCATGCTCCCTCCAAACCACCCGCTATCTGTGTCTACACTCGTCTCCCTCCTGGTTCCGTTGTCCCTCTGCAGTCGGCCTCAACCACGGATACTTCGCGTCCTGCTGATTAGGTACCGCTCTCCACTGCTCATCCTCTGGCCAACTACGTCTCCCTCCATCGCCTCTCTCCCCTCCTGCACACATTTGCTACTTCTCTTTCTTCGGTCTCTGTTCCTAACTCTGTGCAGGAGGCGCTTCAACATCCGGGCTGGCGGGCCGCCATGGAGGAAGAAATGTCTGCTCTCTGGGCTAACCAGACATGGACTGTCGTACCCCTTCCTCCGGGTCAGAAATTGGTTGGGTGTAAGTGGGTCTTTGTCATCAAACATGCTGCTGATGGGACAATTGACCGTCTGAAGGCTCGTCTCGTGGCTCGTGGTTTCACCCAGCAACAGGGGCTCGACTATGAGGAAACTTTCTCTCCGGTGGCCAAGCTCAATACCGTTCGTGTCCTCATCTCCGTCGTTGTCCATGCCAATGGCCCCTATTCCAACTGGATATCAAGAATGCTTTCTTGAATGGGGATCTCCAGGAAATAGTGTATATGCAGCAACCACCCGGGTTTGAGACCACAGGGGATTCTCAGGTCTGCCGTCTTTTGAAGGCTCTGTATGGTCTCAAATAATCTCCACGAGCATGATTTGACAAATTCAGTAAGGTCCTTCGTGATATTGGTTTTACTCGAAGCTCGGTCGACTTCTCGTTGTTTACTCATCATCGAACAACAGAACGGTCCATTATGTTAGTATACGTTGACGATATCATCATTACAGGAGATGACTCACAAGGGATACAGGCAGTCAAACTACATCTAAGTTCCGTCTTTCAGACAAAAGATCTGGGGCCCCTACGATACTTCTTGGGTCTTGAGGTTGCCAGACGGCCGGATGGGCTTGTCCTCTCTCAACGGAAGTATTGTCTCGACCTCCTTCATGATGCAGGTTATTCAGGCTGTAAGCC
The DNA here is from genome assembly GCA_039583875.1 of Platanthera guangdongensis. NCBI lineage: Eukaryota > Viridiplantae > Streptophyta > Magnoliopsida > Asparagales > Orchidaceae > Platanthera > Platanthera guangdongensis. Next base: position 182,173,752 of record CM077161.1, on the reverse strand, counting down.
GAGTGACACCCCTACGGATGTAACCACAAGTTGTGCGTCCATGCATCTAACTCGGATCTCCTACTCCAGAATCCAGAATATTATCGCCGCCTCGTTGGAAAATTGATCTATCTCACGATAGACAGACCAGATATTTCCTTCGTTGTTGGTAATGTCATTCGATACATGCACTCCCCTCGAAGATCTCATCTTCAGGCTGTTGAACGCATTCTCAGATACCTTAAAACAGCTCCTGGTCAAGAACTTGTTTACAGAACCTCTTTTTCAGCTCCAACATTGGTGGCATACTCGGATGCTGATTATGTCGGTTTCCTTGATGACCGGCGATCTACCAGTGGTTTTTGCAACTACTTTGGAGGACATTTGGTTACATGGTGAAGCAAAAAACATGCAGTCGTTGCTCGATCATCAGCTGAGGCAGAATACCGGACAATGACATCTGTAGTGTCTGAACTGACGTGGCTTGAGAGTCTTCTCACTGATCTGTGTAAAACTACCTTCACCGGCTCTTCTCCTCTGTCACAGCCAAGCTGTTATACATATCGTCAAGAACCCGGTCTTCCACGAAAGAACAAAGCACATCGAAGTCGACTGTCACTTCATCCGGGAGAAAGTTCAAATGAAGAAGCTCGATCTAAAGCATGTTCCAGGGTCTGAACAAGTTGCGGATGTCTTCACAAAGGCTCTTTCCAGACCCCTCTTCTATTAGTGTTGTTCAAGCTTGGCGTATACGATTTGTACGCTCCAGCTTGCGGGGGAGTGTTAGAAAAGCCCATATAAAGAAACCATTATTGAGCCCATTTTTGTCTTTTCTCTTCTCTCCTCTTTAGTCTCACATCATGTATAGGATTGATTCTCTCTCCTTCTTCCTCTTATATATTTGTATTCTCTCCCTGTATTTACATACATAAGAAATATATACAAGTTTTCGAGCTCTTTCTACAGTAATGAAATAGAATGTTGGTTTAGATTGGTCTATATCATTTTGATTCTACAAGAATCATAATGCATCCACAGTATAAATTAGACTGCCAAAAATTATATCTCTACATCTAGAATTAATATCTTGAATGCTGATATTGTTCCGTTTATGCAAGTATTCCTCAGTTGTACATATAGCACACTTCGAACTCTGCTGTGTTACTGTGTTTCTTCCATCATAGTATGACTGTGACTATGGATGTTGTACTTAAAACAAATAATTGTTTAAATTTGGATGAATTTATTTGCTTGGACAATAAATCTGTTCACTTTTAAAGCTAAATATATTCAATGTGTTCTTTAGCAGGTTGGACTCTGCATAGCTCTTGCATTCACATTTCCAATCATGATGCACCCAATTTATGAGATTGTAGAGATGAAGCTGGCATCAATTGGATGGTTTCAGAAGCTCCGTTGCAATGCCCGTGGAGAACGTCTTGTTGTCCAGGGAGCTCGTATGCTAGTGCTGTTGATACTCTCCATCACAGCTTCCTCCATACCTGGTTTTGGAAGTTTTATCTCACTTGTGGGCAGCACACTATGCGCTCTGCTTTCCTTCGTCCTGCCAGCCACATTTCACCTTTTGCTCATGGGATCCAATCTAAAGATTTGGCAGAGAGCAGTAGATTATATTATACTTCTGATTGGGCTCGTTTTCGCTGGCTATGGCACATATGATGCACTCCGAGATCATATCGCGAGTTCTTAATTATCAGTAAACAAACAGGGGAAGGCTCTGTTTTTCTATCATTTTGTTTCGTCTTCTGTTGAAGTTAAGGAAACTGTTATGAGGCATCTCTGCTGACTTGGGAGTAATCTTAGTAAAGCTACTATCCTTAAATGTTGAGATCCTGGTTGAGGGAAAAGACTGGTTGAATCTTCAAACCTCACTAGTTATTTGAAGAGCTTCTTCTTGGTCTGGGGAATGGAAGATGGCTTTCGGCCTTCATCTGTTATATATATTCTGTTGTTGGTGTAGAAAAGATCTTACACTCTCATTCATGTAAATCATGTAAATCCTACCTCCAGCATTATCAGACATTCATTTATTCCAAATATAGTATTATGTATTTACTTGGTAAACCAATCCAATGTATCTTTAGACACTCTTGTTGGATTGGAGAACTGTATTATGGTTGAAGTTGATGAAATCATACTTTGCCAATTAAAAAGTGTAAAAGATATATTCTTTTCTTTCAACATGGGTACTGATGTTAACCGCTTGAAATTTTGCACATCGGATGGGTGAAATTTACAGGTGTAGAAATATCTAGTAGTTGACGCTTATCTATCTATAGGCTTAAATTCTTGGGTTGAATACAGGACCAACCTTTGTTTCTCCACTGTTGTGCAGATCAACTTCTGGAAGGAAAAGAAAATAGAGAAAATAGAGATATCGTACTTATTTTCAGCAAGGTAGGTACTCATTTCAACGTTTTTAGCTTCCTTTATTATTATTATTATTATTATACCATATACAAGTGTGTAATTGCTTGTTTTCATGTTTACTATTAATTATTTGACCTTCATGTTATATATTACGCTTGCAACTATCTAGATATAAAAACTGTATATTTGCATGAATAAAAAATAGCTAAAACCTACTCTTTGTAGTTTACTAAGAACAGCGAGGCAACTTTATGATGCTGAAGATATGTATTCATTCGGATCCATGTCATTTTCAATTCCATACATCTCCTTGAGCTTAATTAATCACTCTTCACTAATAATTTAAGCATTAATTAAAAATTTGAAATATATATGTAAAAAGAGCAGCCCAGCACAGCAAGGGTCCCACCACAAGAGTGAAATGTAGGCAAAATCTTAACCTGCATTTTTGCAAGAGGCTGCTGCTTCCCGGACTCGAACCCATGACCTAAAGGTCACACGGCGACACCTTACTCGAAAAGAGATAGGGGAGCTAGAGAGTAAATGTTACATCTTGGAGGTTTAGAGGGCTACCAAGCTAAGCAGAGGTCTAGAGCAGTAAGATTTTTTTTCAATCCTCCTTGCATAAGGAATATGTTATTCCAGCTTTATTTACTAAGAATATGGGACATCAGAGAGAGAGAGAGAGAGAGAGTTACCAGAGGAGAGAGAGAGAGAGAGAGAGAGAATGGTACACACACACACAGAGGGAGAGAGGGAGAGAGGGAGAGAGAGAGAGCAAAGGAAAAGAACTCATTGTCTTCAAAATCATAAATCAGTGAGTCTCAAGCAAGTACCAGGTTAGTTACCATGGATAGAGGGGTGGGTAAGAACATGTAAACCCTACTCAAGTCTCCACACAAAAAAAAGGCAATTAGAACATCATTAAATCACAAGTTTATGTAAATTTTAGGCATCTTCGATGTTTGGAAAGAAAATTAGCGTACTTACTATTGTCATTAAAATGTGTAGTATGATCAACAATCTAGTCAAACAAATTTTCACAGAGGATTAGCATTTTCATCATTTTTTTAATACAAGAAAAATACTATCTTAATTTTTCATCAGGAATATAAGAGTATATAAATCCCCAACCATGATTACTTTGCAATTATGATATTTTTTATAATGAAGCTCAAAAGTGTAATTTTTTGTTCTTTCCTATAGCACCGGAATTCCAAAATAGGAATTTAGTAAAAAAAACATCAATTTTTTTATAATGGAACAACTGTAAGAAAAAATCACTTCAACTAAAAATTAACATCTTCTTCAATAATTTATATCAACCAACACGTGTAACAGAAATTAGTATGTTTCAGTTATGCACTATATTTGTATAACTAAGAGTCCATGCAACCATTACATATCAGTCTCAACAGCGTAAGCATGCCTGTCTCCTACACTCTCAGAGCCAAAGGATCATGCCACGAAACTTTCCTCTTACTCGACCTGCTCGTTCCAATCCCCGAATCTCTGCAGATGGACGGCATGACATCGTTAGCCAGGGCATCTCCTCCCTCCCTTGAAAACCTCTTGAACATGCCCGCATTTTGGTCGAACCACTCCATTTCTTCAGCAGCCTGAACAAACCACATCAAATAAGTATGGTCCTAGAACATCATGGAATTTTAATTAACAAAGTGAGCCCAAGGGGTTTACCGGTGCAGAAATCTGGTTCAAATCAAACAATGCAGCAGAAGTTTGAGCCGGAATATGTTTCCCTTTTTGGCTTCTGCCCTTCAAGGAGAGTTCTTTCTGAAAAACTGGATGCTGAGGTTGGGATTGCTTCTCCAATTTGGAGTGGATGGTTTTAGGAGCAGCAGAGAACTGCTGGCATTTCCTTCGCAAGAATCTGAAGCATCAAGTAGCGCGCACAATACAAATTTATGAAGTTCAACATTAGCGGATGAGTTGACTTTGTAAGCATAGCATTTATAGAATTTAAGCATAGAAAGAAGTAGTAGTAGTAGCAAAAAATAGCAAGAGACTGACTTCACTTCAGCCAAGAGCTGGAATTTCTTCTGCAATGTCTTCTCCAACCTCTCACTTTTTTCTTTAGTTTCCTGGGAAATAACAAAATGCTTTGCCTTATTTAATGCAAACAATCACATAATCTTCTAATTTCTAGTTGAGAGGCCAGAAAGAAGCCTAAAAACAAAAACAGGAGTATGAACCAAAGCAATGAAGAAATTAGAATATATTATTATATCTACATGTGACTTTTTTGGTGTGAGAAAGAATATGCGTGAATCTTTTAAAACATGATCGGGTAGAACAAAGCCTCCAATAAGATTACAAAATCCAAAAACCCCTCAATAAATTATGTTGATTTTAGGAGACCATGGATTGCTGATCGGTTCTATCGGGTCTGTTTTCGTTTTAAAGCAAATATTTGATTTTCTAAACCCCAAAACAAAATCAGACCCGTGAAAAGTGAAAACCGAGCGAGCAAACGGAGGCAGCAATCCATAGTCTCCTAAAATCAACATAATTTATATATTTATATAATAAATTATTATATATAAAAGAAAGGAAACCTTGGATCCATAGAACACAGAAATCAGATCGAACAAGCAGGACAGGAAACAATAGAAACCCTAATAAAAAACACGATTATCAAATGGAGTCAAAGAAGAAGATCTCACCCTCAGCAACTCCTGGTAATCCTGCAAGAGACTCTGGTGTCTGAACCTCGCCCTGGCTTCATCCCTGACAGGGAGATAAGATGTCGACGCGGATGGCTCCTTGGAAACCCTAATCTTCCTCTTCATCATTTTTCCAGATTCGAAAGAGCCACAAAAGACAAGGAAGGCCCTAAAAGTTTAAAGAACCAGGACCGCCTTGCAGGGATGATGAGATAAAGATATAGGCAAGAGAGAGAGAGAGAGAGAGAGGAACCGTGAGAGGAGATATTGGAGAAATAGGGGCCGGTAGGGATAGGAGGAGAGGGAAGTTGAGAGAGAGAGAAAGCGAAGGTTCCTTCCTTCCCATGTTTTCTCTCTCCATGTATAGGATCAGATCCGGGAAAACACCAAAGAGACCCATACAAATCGGGAATTGGAGAGCAACCATTTGCTGCAAGCTGAGAAAGGCGAGTTCTCTCTCTCTCTCTCTCTCTCTCTCTCTCTCTCTCTCTCGTCTTCTTGACGAGAGAAGTCGTTGGATCGCCCGGGGTTCGCCGAGGGGCATTTCTGGCACCCCGCTGCAAACAACTCTCTCTCTCTCTCTCTTACCCTCTCCAGTCTCCATTCCCAAGTTTTTCCTCCCCTCTTTCTCTCTCTCTGTGGATTATCTTCTCTCACTTTCACTTACAATAGGTCCACCTGCGAGGTCAAATTTAGGGCAATTGACTCCTTTGCATATCTCCTCTCTATTATTTAATAAATAATAATACGTAAATTCGACGGATTATAGATAGATTGCTGTGATTCATTTGATTGTGATGTGATGTGTTGTGTTGTGTGCCAACTTTTATGTGCTACAACCCTGGATGGATGAAGACGATAGATAACTGCACTGTGTTAAGAATTTTCATTGGAATCTTTCTTTTTCCATAATATATATATATATATATATATATATATATATATATATATATATATATAGAAATAATTACCCAAACCTCTCCTGTAAACTAGCATAATTAGTGAGAGCACCCCTTTTATTTTCGAAATTACAAAAAACTCCCCTTAAGTTTTCATTTCATTACCAAAACCTCCCCTGATATTTTCATTTCATTGCATCCATGCAGAAAAATACCCCCCTGAACACTGTTCACCGAGGAGGGTGTTTTTGTGCATGGATGTTATGAAATAAAAACTTCAGGGGAGGTTTTTGTAATGAAATGAAAATTTTAGGGGAAGTTTTTGTAATTTCGAAAATAAGAGGGGTGATGTCAGTAATTTAGCAAAGTTAGAGGGGAGGTCCCGGTAAATGGCCAAGAACAAAGAGATTAATATAGGATTCCTCATCCCTGCAAGACTCCTTTCTCCAGATGTTAGACTAAAGCTCCGTTTGGCAGGCAGAACGGATACGTGCCCGGTTGCACGGACGAAGCCATCCCGCCGCAATTTCCACCTGTTTGGCAGGGCCGCAATTGGGTGCCCCGGCGCACAAACCTTTTTAAGTGCCAAGAAATCATTTAGACAATCAACTGCCATTTATAGTGAACCTAAATTTAGGTCCACTAAAAATGAACTTGCATTTATATCAACTCAAAAGTAGATGTAAATGTATTAAAATGATTTCAACCAATTTTAAATATATATATATATTAACCATCTAAAAAGAGAAACTACAAAACATATATATTATAAACTTCATAATTATTCGCACATCTAAAAAATTAAAAAAGCTATGCACCTCCTGTCTTATTACCACATCTTCTAAACTCCATATTCCTTCCTCTGAATTTGACAAATATGATGAAATTAATACCTGAGACAGAAATGCCTTCCTCATTCCCAGGCAATTACATCTCTTTAGCATAGAAAGAAATTCATCACGGATAGAATTCCAGCAAGACAAGACCTGGGGGAGGGGGGGTAAATCCTGTAGCAATTACAAGAAATGTCTGCTTATAAACTAAAAGGCAATCATTAGTTTCCTACAAATACTTAAAAAATAATGTAATAAAAGTATATTTCAACTAAAACCCAACCGCATCTTCCTTCGCATTTTCTCATCAACTTACATGTGTATTACATATATATATATATATAGCAAAAATATGAAACATGTACCCTCTTATCTCTAACAAAAGCAGCAGGTCTTCAATTAGGACTAACTCCCATGTTATGGAATACTTATCCGTCTCAAAAGCTGTAACATGTTAGACCAACTGTATGGCTTTTAAATACTCTCACTCTGCTTGATCTTGCCATGTTCGATCCGATCCCAAAATCTCCACATATTCACACCAAAAGGAGCCTTGAAAAATAACATCACCTCTATATATTCCGCTCAAACACAGCGAGGCAATCCCTGCATCTCTTTGCCTAAATTCAGAGCCGCGACTGAAAGGCTGGGAACACGTGAATTCTTAAGAACTGAAAGCAGAACTTCTATCCGAACGACGTCTGGCATAGAAATTGACAGTATCATTGCCTGCAACAGGTATTGCTTACAAGCAAAACCAAGAGCATACAGCAACCGCACCAACTTCGCCGTCGACGCTTCCTCATTCAAGCATTCCAAAAGAACGCTTATTTTGGAAAGGTTCGTCAGAAGTCCCACCGTAGCTTCTCTTGGGGCCGCTCTGAGCAATAAGACGACACATTCGGATGCCATATCGGAGATTAGTGCATCAGAATTCCGAATCAGTTCCAACAAAGCAGTAATGTGGCACCCGAAATCGGATATGTCCTCAACGCAACATTGTTGATCAGCATCAAGGTCTGTGTCGAAGCCAGTGCGGCCCAGGAGAGCTGGTTCCTTGCAAATAATCATACCTTTATTGGTTCCTATGCTACGCAGAAGGAATGCCTTGCAGAGACCCAGTGTCGGTCCAAGAAAATCCTCCATTCCGTTTGCATTCACAAACTCGAGAAGATTTCCAATCCTTCTAACAACTCCTAGATGAGATAGTATCCTGGTCTCCATCTCAGGGGCAGATGCCAGAGCAAGGCAGAGCTTCACATTATTCACATTCGCATGAGAGAGATCATTCAGCAAGAATTCAAAGCATTTTGAGACGGTCTCGAGATGCAAAATATCGGAGATCTTAATGTACTTGTACTCAATCAGCATTACCAGAAGTTTCTGAGCATACATTGGAATGGGATCTTCATCCTCAATAAAATTGGGATAAAGTGGGAGAAAATGTTCGTCTGATATAACTTTCAAGGCCTTGTGAACTTTCCCATCGTCATCATTCAAGGAATCTGTTGTATGGCTAAGAATCACCATTACGACATCAAACAATATTTTCAGACACAAAAATCTAGCATCTCCATCCCTGTTACCCTTGTACAGAGTTGCAAGTCCAGGAAGAACTCGACCAGTGAAAAACTGGGGATCATCAAGAATGGCAGACGGTTCCTCTGTGACTGCTTCCAATATCCGCAGCAATGTTATCTGAAAATCATCTCTTCCCTGCATTTCATGGAAAAACAAGTACAAAAACTTTTTAGTGTTATTGTGTTACGGATTCTACAAGATTTTAGGCTCCAATTTACATTATTGTGTTGTCTGGTAACGCGTTGGCAAAATTGTTGTCTAAAGTGCTTAAGAGTTGTACATACTTGATTAAAACTTTGTAAAAATGTTTTCTGCAGAAACCATCCAAATAATGCTCACAGAAAGTTGTTTTCTCACAAGAATCATCCAATGCAACCCACGTCGCATTATTGTACTGTTTATTTTTTAGTTGCATATATATTGCGCATATTTTAGCACGCGTGAACACTAAAAATGAGACATCCAATTTTAAAATTTCAAAATTATATTATTGAGAGTATCAAATTTGCAATGGTCCATAAACTCTTAGATCCAGCTCAGTTGGGAGGAATTGGAGAAGAATTGGAATTGTCAATTCCAATTTCGCTGCTCGACAATCAATATTTTTGGTGGGAATTGGAATTCAATCCAACTCCGTGAGAATTCCTTAAAGACTATTTTTCTTCCCCTTCATTTCCAACATCATTAGATTAGAATTCATGATTCCCGCATCCCCTCGCGTCCCTATTCTAGCAAAACTCACCGTGTGACCGTCTTCGTTCTTCTTCTCTTTACCAACGTTTTCGGTCTCCTTCTCTTTACCACCGTCGATTACTTCAACTGAATCTCTCCCGGTGCCAGTAGAGGGGTTGGTATACGCATTCCGATTCCATGGTTGCAACCAGATATTAGGGTGGAGGACGGATCATTGGTGTATGTGAACGGTTGGAATTCCTACGGATTGATCTCGTCGAAGTTGGAGTCCTTATCAGAGATTTTCCGCCAGGGCCGAGCCATGGGAATGACGGTCTGCCGCACATGGGACTTCAGTGACGGAGGCGCCAATGAGCTCCAAATTTCCCATGGGGGCATCAACGAATGCATTTTCCAGGTCTCTCTCTCTCTCTCAGTCTCCATCTTGTCTATATATATGACTATAAGTAATGGATTGGGTCAGAGGAAGATGGCGCCCTCAGTTTCCATAGTGCCAGTATTTAGGGTAGGTAGTACCGTAGTAGCAATGAAATGTTATTTTAAAAAATGGATTTCATAATAAAACAAAGGCATCGTTTGGGGGACTTATTTTCACCGGTCAAGCGGTTACGACCACATGTACCGGGTCTTAATTAAGACCCTCCATCTCCTCTGGATTCCGCTCACAAGCTTCCACTCTAACCTTACTGCCACCGCCAAGAGCCTTGTTGAACCTCGATGACAACTTCCCCATCAATCACAGAATGTTCCGTCAAGCCCTAGTCCGGCGTGCATGTTATTGTTGCCCACATCATTGTGACACACTCAGACTCTTCCCCATTGTACAACCCGTGTTTAGCGAGTAGTGATAGGATGCTATAAACTTTCATGTTAGCTTATATGTCTCCTTTTTGACGCATGATGAATCTATAAGAGGCGAGAAATCGGCGACCTAACCTTACATGCTATGCAAAAAGTCCGGCAGATAAATTACAGTTGGATAATAAATTAAAACATCTCACATAGATAAATTCACAGCAAGACACGATAATTAATTAGAGCAAAACAAGCGTAGGCTTTCCTCTGCGTTGGGGGTCAAAGCAAGAGCGCACGACAAATATATCGTGCAAATCATGATAATTATCTAACAGACCACATTACAAGATATTCAAACTAATATAGTCACTAATTCAATACAAATATGCTGAAAATAATAATCTTGTACAACAAAATCTCACCAAATAGTGGGCTGACCAAGACACTGAAAAATTCGGAGCCGGAGATGCGTGCACGATGATCCGAGGTAAAACCGGCGACGTGGAAATGATGAAGATGGCTTTCCTCGGCGGTGGATGACAAAATCGGACCGGAAATGGATAGATCCTGCCACGTATAGATAGATCTGGGCAGGGAAGGGTTGGTCCAATGAAATGAGATTTGATCCAGGTTGAAAAATTCCAGATCGGGGCTGATCCGAAAGGGGGACGGCTTTGGGAAGGTGATTCCACGAGATGGGGAGTAATGACAACAAATAAAGAAAGACTGGGTGTCAGGTTATGGCTGGAAAAACCCAGATCTGGGGTGTTTGGGAGGGAAACAGCCAAGGTGCTGTCTTGGGGTGGTTATCAGCCTGTAGATGGGAGGGCTGGATGAAGGGGAAACTAGGAAGCACCAGTACGGGTACGGGTACGATACGTACTGTGTACGGCAGTACGATAAAATTAAAAATAAAGGATACGAGTACGACATGATACGTTATAATAAATATAATATATATATTTATCAAGTGCAATAAATAGTTTTCAAAACATCAAAACATAAAATATAAATTATAACTTGAAATACAACTTCACAAATCAATGCAACATAACATGAAGTTTTCAAACATTAAACATCCGTAAATATTATAAAATTTAGCATCTTATATGTTTAACCAAAAGTGATAAAATTAAACTTAAGTCTACTCATCAGTCTTTTTTTTCTTATTCTTCTTCTTCATTGTTGGAGATCAACTTCATTGTTGGAGATCAACATCTTTAATTATCGATTAGTCTAGGGACAAATTAGTCATTTTGTTAATAACTTGCATCATATCAACACGTTAAATACGCGTACTTGTAACAGAAATGTACCAGTACCAGAAACATACTCGGTACAGATACATGACTTAATTGGACATACCCACGCTTTCTAGGATAAAGCCAACTTTTGTTTACTATAGAAAAACAAAATCCTATCACAATATGCAGAATGATGTGTTAAGTCCAAGTGTATCCACATAGGTGTATACGTGCTTCATAGAGGGGAAAGATGGCAAATCTGAAAACAGGAGGGAGGAGGGAGTTCTAGCGGGTTCGGGGGGGGGGGGGTGCTTGTGGTCAGCGGTGCAGGGAAGGGGCAACAACAGGCCGGTGGTGGTTCATGGTTGAAGAAAACTATATTGATGAACATAAAATTTCATTTTTGAATAGTAAAATTGAATATAGAAGAGGATTTTCTGGACAAAAGCTGGTTGGCTGATTTGGGGGCTGTAGGGGGCTGCAGGATGGGGAAGGAGCCTAGGGTTAGGGGGTAACTTGGGGAGGGAGATACAAGCCTAAGAGTCATCACCTAGGGTTCTATGGAGTCGGCACCGCAAGATGATCATGAGAATCCGGGAATAGCTTTTTCCAAATTCTGCAAAAGCTCTAATCAACTCACTAACATCCTATTTATAATAAAATAAAGGCTAGTGCATCCCACCTTCGACGACTATGATTGGTCGAAGGTGGGGCCACTCAAATATAATGATAATAGACCAAAAATACTAAAGTAATATATTAAATTGATTCGCAACGCGCATCCGAACGCATCTGCAGAGTCCGATCATTGATCCGGGCACGTCATATATGAAAAGTCGCTAATTGTCCCCGAACGGGCCCAAAACTCGTTCTCCACTGCAGGTCCTCGTTTATGCTCCGCATCAATCTCCCCAGCTTGAAAGAATTCATCTTCCGATGAATAGGGATCGAAATTCTCCCCATATATGTCAAGTAAGACTCGAAGATGTCCACCGAAAGTCATCCAAGTATCGTCGAGGAAGAGTGTCTTCGCCAATCAACTCCCTCCGACTGAAAAGCTGTCATCTCCGGTGAATGAGGATGACCTTACTGGAGTCGAAGTCCAGGGGAGAATCGATCAAGCTCTGCTGCAAGTATCCAGGTGTAATCATCGTCTATAGTAGGAATGTACCCGCGGAATCTGGTTTTCGTGATGCTCTCAACGCTCAACTCACGAGTGGTGGATCCCGGTGCGATCGACAAAGTTGTAGCTGGAACAAAAGAAGACAAGTCACCAGGTATGTGGGGTCAGAACTGGGTGAGCTGTGGTGACTACCAGTCGTGGGTGGGCTATGAAGGTGGCAAGACAACGAAAATGGAGGTGTGGGTGGCCGGAAGTCCCCACTTTTTGGTTCCACATACTCGCGATGTTCGTAGTATGGCGTCAGATCTTCAACATTAAATATCAGGTAGATACTCATACTTGTAGGGACATCAAAATCATAGATGTTTGCTTCGATCCGTCTCATGATTATATAGGGATCCATTCGCCTAACTCTCAAACTTTTAGCAAGCCTCACACAGAGTGATGTAACCTGGATTTAAATTAAGGATTTTTAAGCAAATATTTATTTTGTTATAAATCAAATTATGAGGTTACCTTTAAATAAAATCTTAATTTGAAAAAGGAGAGCCGAGCTGGCCAAAATCTGAATTTTCGCGTGAGTAATACACGTCGTCGCTCTAAGCTTTGAGAGGTTCGCTAACCTCGCTTGAGTGGTTCTCTCACGCATTCACGAGTCGAACCTTCCACGGAACCCACACGGCCACAAGCAAAATCTGAGTTCAATAACTTATGAAATAACGATATTCTTAGCGGCGCGAACGTAACGGCGAGCCCATAAATTAATTAAGAGAAGCATAAATTTAACACTAATACAAGGAGAGGGAACGAGTTTACCCAAATCAAGCACGGTGAACGGTCATCCCATTTCCTTCCCCGATCGGGTTGAAAAATTGGCGGACGGCTTCGATCTGGCGAATAGGACTCAGCGAGTAGTAGGGTTGAAGTCGTCGGCCTGACGATCACTCCCGGCCGCCGGAGTAGGGTTCCGAAGTCAACGGCGGCCGGCCAACGCCTCCAAGTGGAGCGTCGGTCGAAGCGGGCTTCCGTGCGTGGATTAGCGGCCGCACGTTGGACGGAGCGAAGCAATACGCGAGGCTGTAGGTGTCACCGCTGCTGGAAGGAGGGTTCGATCTCGGGCTTGCGGGAGTCGCCGGCAAAGAACCAAGAACGAGTGACGTCTTGTTCTAGTCCTGTCTGGTTCTCCTTGTCTCCACTAGATGGTGCTTTTAAATAGACTAAATTTCTTCCTTCTATAACACATGGAATCTCATGAATTCGATTTCTTTTAAAAAATATTCTCCTCTTAATGAACTTTTCCAATAATTGATGATAATTGAATTTTGCAATTTGAATTTGAATTTGAAACTTATGGTTATGTAATTAATTTTGGGCTTGTCGCTAACGTTCTACTACTAGTAATACCAGACCTCTTCATTGAAGTCTCAACGGTCGGTCAAGCCGATGAGCCGGAAAGCAACACAAAAAAATGCAGGAAACATAGTGTGTGGAATAAAATAAAATAACTGCATAAAATTTATGATGCGTCGCGGGGCGCATCAATTCTCCCGGGGTTGAAAGAGCTCGACCCCGGCGAGACTTCGCAAAAGCTAGCGATAGAAAGATCTGGGTGGCGCCGGCGCAGTTCATCTGTGCTGATCCAAGAACTATTTGTGATGTCTCGTCCTTGCCATGAGACCAAATAATGTTGGTATGTCCCGTGGCGAGTGCGAAACTCTCGTACATACAGAACCTGGTCGATCTCCTCAGTCATGGGTGTCGACACTGGAGCTAAGTTTGGTGGAATCTCAGGAGCTGTCGTCGGTGGACTCGGGCTGGAACTAGGTGGATCTCCATAGAAAGGTGACAGATCTGCCACGTTAAATATCAGCGAAGTGCCGAATTCAGCGGGCAACTCTAAGAGACATGCATTCTCCCCGATGCGCTTCCGGACTCGGAAAGGACCAAACTTCCTCTGTTGTAATTTGTGGTATGTACCCGGAGTGAATCTTTGCTTCTTGAAATAAGCAAAAACTCAATCTCCTTCTGAAAAATATAACTCTTGGCGATGTCGATCGGCCATGGTTTTATATTTTTCAGAAGTCGCTCGCAATTTATTAGTAATAGATTTATGTAATTCTTTTAAATAATCAACATGAGCTTGTGCATCAAAGGAAATACGTTCATGATTCGGGAGGGAGTGGCGATCAAGTAAATGCGGTATAGGGAGGTCGTAAACAATCTCGAAAGGAGATTTAGCTGTGAAGCAATTAGTAGAATTATTGAATGCAAATTCAGCTTGTGGCAATACAAGATCCCATTGTTTCGGATTCTCCCCCGTCAAACACCTAAGTAGATCCCCCAAAATCCTATTAACGACCTCAGTCTGCCCATCGGTATGAGGGTGATATGCGCTGTTAAATTCGAGTTTGGTATCAAGTCGGGCCCACGGTGTCGTCCAAAAATATCCCATAAAACGAGTGTCCCTATCAGAAGTAATCGACCTAGGAATTTTGTGCAGTCTAACGATTTCTTTAAAAAAAAGCTCGGCCACGTGTACAGCGCTAGAAGTCCTTCTACACGGGATAAAGTGTGTTATTTTCGAAAATCGATCTACGACTACAAAAACAGAGTCGACTTTCCTCTTAGTGCGAGGAAGTCCTACTACGAACTCCATCGAGATGTCATCCCATGGCCGCCCAGGTATCGGTAAGGGGGTGTATAATCCAGTGTTTTGTGCGTGTCCCTTATATAGCTGACAGGTGGTGCAATGCCTAATGAATTCTGTGACATCACGCTTCATATTTGACCAATAATAACATGCGTTGGCGAGGTCGAGTAATTTAGATTGGCCAACGTGCCCACCTAACCCAGACAAGTTGGGCTCTCTAAGTAATGTCTCTCGAAGTGGACCTTCGCAAATGCAAAGGCGAGTGCCCCTAAATAGATAACCCTCACTCATGACATACTGTGTGGTGGGATTAGTCACACTGTGCTAGCAGGAGCGCCAAATATCGTGAAAGAACGGATCGGTGGCGTATAGGTCGCGCTGTGAATCGAAATCAATAATGCACGGCTGCAGGGTGACTAATAAATGGGTTCGACGACTAAGTGCGTCGGCTACGCGGTTCGTGACACCGGGTTTGTGCTTCAAGTGAAATGTGAACTCCTGCAGGTAAGCAGCCCACTTGGCATGACGCCTGATCTCCTTCTGGGAGTTCAGATGCTTCAGAGCCTCATGATCAGCGTTCAGCACAAATTCACGCTGAATCAGGCAGTGTCTCCAATGACGGAGAGCCTGAACGATAGCATAAAACTCTAAGTCGTACGTGGAATATCTAGTCTTCGCCTCGTTCAACTTCTCACTAAAGAATGCAATGGGGCGACCCTTCTGACTCAGAACTGTGTCAATGCCTATGATCGATGCGTCACAGTCAATCTCAAAGATTTTCTCAAAATCGGGCAGCGCTAATACCGGTGCACTCGTGAGTCTCTCTTTAACCAAAAGAAATGCTCGCTCGGCTTCCTCAGTCCAAATAAACAGACCTTTTTTTAGACAATCAGTCACAGGTGCTATCAAGGTACTAAAGTTTCGAATAAATCGCCGATAAAAAGATGCTAGCCCATGGAAACCTCGAGCCTCAGTAATCGTCCTATGTCTAGGTCATGATTCTATCGCCTTGACCTTCTCTCTATCAACTCTAATGACTTCCGAAGAAACGATATATCCTAATAAGGTCATGCTGTCAGTCAAAAATGTGCATTTCTTCAAATTTATATAAAATTTATTTTCACGTAGTACATCTAAGACTTGTCTAAGATGAATCATGTGCTGATCCTGATCAGTGCTATAAATCAAAATATCATCAAAGTATACTACTACGCAAATTCCTATGAGTGGTCTAAGCACTTGATTCATCACTCGCATAAACGTACTGGGAGTGTTGGATAGACAAAAAGGCATCACTAGCCACTGGTACAATCCTTCCTTAGTGTTAAACGCAGTCTTCCATTCATCCCCAGGTCGAATTCTAATTTGGTGGTATGTGCTTTTTAAATCAATTTTTGAAAATACTCGGTAGCCACTAAGCATATCTAGCATGTCATCCAAACAGGGAATCAGAAAGCGATATTTGATTGTAATTTTATTGATCGCTCGACTATCCACACACACACGCCACGTCTCATCTTTCTTAGGAACTAGGAGTGCGGGGACGACACACAGACTCACACTTTCACTAATGTGACCCTTCAAAATCAGATCGGTCACCTGCCTATGCAGCTCATGCTCTTTCGGACACATACAATAGTGAGGCAAATGAGGTAAGCTAACGCCTGGGATGAGGTCTATGCAGTGTTGTATGTCTCTCATCGGAGGTAGTTGATCGGGAAGCTCCTCCGGCATGATCTCAGAGAACTCATATATGAGAGGACGCACCGTGCTAGGAATGTCTAATGCAGCAGGGGTGGTATGGATACCAGACAACATATAAACGACCTCGCTATCCTTCATCTCCTCCTGGAATTGGGACCCAGTCAGTAACATGGGGGTGGAGGGGAAGGATATCGCAGAGAGGGTGGTAGAAGGGGGTGAAGCCTCTCTGGGGCTCTGGGAACAAGGCCATTCTTCAGGGGGAGAAGAACGATCTTGCGACCATTGCGCTTGAAGGAGTGAGAGTTCTTCACACCATCATGAACCACGTGTCTACCGTACTGCCAAGGTTGTCCCATCAAGATGTGACATACCTCGATAGTAGCCACATGACACCATACAGCGTCATGATATGTACTGCCTATGGAAAACTCTACGAGACACTGGTGTGTGATAGGAATGGTAGTGCTATTAGTGACCCGTGATAGACTATAGGGTTTTCCTAAGGGTTGCGTTTTTAATTTCAGCTTTTCAACCATGCGTTGAGAAACAAAGTTCTTCATACTACAGTTGTCTATAATGATGGAGCAGAACTGCCCTTGAATGCGTGCAGTGGTACGAAAGATGTTGTTTCTCAACCACTCGTCGTCAATAGGGGCCTTGGGAGTTAGGAGACTATGTTGGAGAATGCACACTAACTGCTCAAGTTGTTCTCCCTCAACTTCGTACTCACTCTCTAACTCAGCCTCGGGGGTCAGGTCAATCTGAGAGTCACTAAGAAAGACCCCATACTCAGGTTCTGATCCACTCTCAGAATCGACGATGGCGACGAAGTGGCGTCGCGGACACCCAGAAGACTTATGACCCGGCTCCATACACTTAAAACATCTAAACGTCTCAGGCTGAGGTCTAGTGTCTACAATCTCCTTACCCTTGTTGGAAGGGGCAGGAAGTGCTAGGGTGTTCGTGGTCGCTACCGGTCGGGAGGACCCGACAAGGGTGAAAGTGTGAGTTGGGTGGGACTTGTCAGTAGTCTTATTTCCAGATATTCGTTTCTGTAGTGCCTCTACCCTAAGTGCGCGACTCATAGCCTCTCCTAAATCCTTGTAATGAAGGAGTTCCAGCTGATCTCGAATGGAGTAGCGTAACCCGTTCAGATAACGGGAAACGATCATGTCATCGTCCTCTCAGAGGTCGAGGCGAGACTGCAAGACTAAGAACTCGTTTGTGTGCTCATCGACAGATAATTTGTCCTGACGTAAATTATGGAACCTACGATACAGGGTTTGCATGTAATCAGACGGAACGTATTTCTTACGCAGTTGAGTTTTGAAATTGTTCCATGTTGTGATCGGGGGCATACCTAAATTAAACCTAGACCGTTCTAATTGTCCCCACCAAATTAACGCGGATCCTTTAAGTCTAAGCGTGGCATACTCAACTTGCCTCATTTGGGGCAATTGCTTCCAAGACAGGAAATGATCCATCCTCTCACACCATTCTAGGCAACTCTCTGGCTCTATTCGCCCTTCGAAATCACCCACGTCCAGCTTGATTCCCACATCCCAACGGGGTTGGTGTCGTGGTTCATTATGGCCCTCCGGATCGGGGTGTGCGAGTTCCCGAAGCCTATGGTCAGGGTCGTTTTCGGCCAACGGGGCAGGTGTTCGGTTGGCGTGCAAGGTTCCTTCAATATTATTAACCGACGTGCGCAGTTCGTTTATGATATGTGTGACACTACCCATACCAGCGGTGAGCGTCTCGATAGTTTTCATCAAATCACTCATGCGTCGAGTCAAATCTCCTACGTTGTTTTCTACCTGATCGACCCTTTTTTTCATCGAAAGAAATAGATGTATATAAAATTCTATTATTATTTTTTAAGAGAGAGCTTTCCCGAGTGGGAGAAAAAAAATATTTTATAAAATCAAATTTCCTCTTTTTTTGTTTTTTTTTGAAAGATGCTAAATAAAAAGATAAAATTTAAAATCTATTTTTTTATATAATAGAAAAATTAAATTTGCCGGATCGACCGATCCACGGTAGAAGTGAATCGAACGCCTCTGATACCAAACCGATGTAACCTGGATTTAAATTAAGGATTTTTAAGCAAATATTTATTTTGTTATAAATCAAATTATGAGGTTACCTTTAAATAAAATCTTAATTTGAAAAAGGAGAGCCGAGTTGGCCAAAATCTGAATTTTCGCGCGCGTAATACACGCCGTCACTCTGAGCTTTGAGAGGTTCGCTAACCTCGCTTGAGTGGTTCTCTCACGCGTTCACGAGTCGAACCTTTCACGGAACCCACGCGGCCACAAGCAAAATCTGAGTTCAATAACTTATGAAATAACGATATTCTTAGCGGCGCGAACGTAACGGCGAGCCTATAAATTAATTAAGAGAAGCATAAATTTAACACTAATACAAGGAGAGGGAACGAGTTTACCCAAATCAAGCACGGTGAAAGGTCATCCCGTTTCCTTCCCCGATCGGGTTGAAAAACTGGCAGACGGCTTCGATCTGGCGAATAGGACTCGGCCAGCAGTAGGGTTGAAGTCGTCGGCCTGACGATCACTCCCGGTCGTCGAAGTAGGGTTCTGAAGTCGTCGACGGCGGCCGGCCAACACCTCCAAGTGGAGCGTCGGTCGAAGCGGGCTTCCGCGCGTGGATTAGCGACCGCACGTTGGACGGAGCGGAGCAATACGCGAGGCTGGAGGTGTCGTCGTTGCTGGAAGGAGGGTTCTGTCTCGGGCTTGCGGGAGTCGCCGGCAAAGAACCGAGAACGAGTGACGTCTCGTTCTAGTCCTGTTCGGTTCTCCTTGTCTCCACTAGATGGTGCTTTTAAATAGACTAAATTTCTTCCTTCTATAACACATGTAATCTCATGAATTCGATTCCTTTTAAAAAATATTCTCCTCTTAATGATGTTCTACGACTAGTAATACCGGACCTCGTCATTGAAGTCCCAACGGTCGGTCAAGCCGATGAGCCGGAAAACAACACAAAAAATGCAGGAAACATAGTGCGTGGAATAAAAAATAAAATAAAATAAAATAACTGCATAAAGGTTATGATGTATCGCGGGGCGCATCACGGAGCCTCACAGCGCAGATTCTCACCATCACTTGCTCGTCTTCATGAAGTACCTGCTCTTGCCAGTGAACATCCGCATGTGACTTATAAAATTTATTATCATTATGGATTTTTCGTCGGACAGACTCATCACACACATGCAAACGATAAACAGACAACACAACAGACTCATGCAAATGATGATGAAACGACTCAACAGACTCATGCAAATGATGCAAATGATGCAAATGAAACATGATCGATACAACATGCTCTCTATGGGAAAACCTAATAATGATCGGGACTCCAGGTTGAAGGGCTCTGATAAGGATCATCTGCTATGTGATTATTGTGGCAAGAACCGTCACACTCGGGATACCTGCTTCCGGCTTCATGGATTTCCTAATCCCAGAGGGGGTGATCCGCCTCGTAGAGGTCGTGGTTCTGGGCGCTCCTCTGGTCGTCATGCTGCTCCACGTTCTGCTCATCTTACTAATGCTTCTGTCGCGGTCTCTCCTGGTTATTTCAGTTCTGATGGCACTACGGACCTCCAGTTTACAGCGGATGAAATGTTGGCTCTTCGACGCATGATGCAGGGCCTTTCTCCAGAGCCTTCTGCCTCTTCCTCCTACGCTCACATGGGTCTCCCAGGTGCACACTCTACTGCTTCTCATCCTTCTCCCTAGTGGATTATTGACTCTGGGGTCACAGATCATATGACTGGGTCCTCTACAGGTTTTATATCCTACACTCCTCTTTCTGGCCGTGATAAGGTGAGCGTTGCCGATGGTTCCCTTTCCTCCATTGCCGGCAAGGGTTCCATCTCCTGCTCCTCCCTCACCTTATCTTCTGTCCTTCATGTTCCTAATTTTACTCGTAATCTTCTTTTCATTAGTCATTTAACTAACTTCATGCACTGCTCTGTGACATTTTTTCCGTCTTCTTGTGTTTTTCAGGACCTGACGATGGGGAAGGTGATTGGCTCTGGTAGCATGGTAAATGGACTCTATGTGCTCAACTCCGGCCAGGCTACGTCTCCTCTAGCTCTTCATTCCATCACTGCCCATCCTTTGTACTCCTGGCACTGTCTCCTGGGACACCCTTCTGTTTCTGTTATGAAATTATTATTTGTTGTTATGTCTACTGTTGTCTTTGACTCTTTTGTCTATGATGTATGTAGCTTAAACAAACATCATTGTACCACGTTTACGCATGTTTCATTGTCAAGTTCTACTCCTTTTGATGTTATTCATACTGATATATGGGGGTCTTACCCGACATCTTCTATTTCTGGATGTGTGTGGCTTGTTACTTTTATTGATTGTTTCTCCCGTACTACATGGTTGTATTTGATGCGTAACAAAAATGATGTCTTCTCGATTTTCCGATGGTTTCATTGCATGATCTCCAGTCAATTTCACTCCGAAATTAAAATTCTTCGTATAGATAATGGTCGTGAATACATCGATTCGCAGTTTGAATAATATTTTGTTGATCGTGGTATCCTCCACCAGACTACTCGCGCGTATTCTCCCGCACAAAATGGTGTGGCTGAGCGGAAGAATCGTCATCTCCTGGAAGTCGCTCGTTGTCTTTTGTCCACTATGCATCTTCTGAAATTCTACTAGGGTGATGTCGTTCTTACTGCGGCATATCTCATCAATCGTATGCCCACTCGTGTTCATGGGAATGCTACACCCCGTGACACTCTTTAGGTGCCCCCTTCTCGACTTCCCATTAGGGTATTTGGATGTGTTTGCTTCGTTCATATCCACCACCCCCGCCCTTCCAAACTCGATCCTCGGGAACTAAAATGTGTCTTCATTGGCTACTCTCCAACGCAAAATGGGTATAAATGTTTCCACCCTCCTACCAAAAAAGTATTTGTCACTATGGACGTTACGTTCCGTGAATCCGAGGCATACCACTGTATTCCTCACTGTGAATCTTGTCCCGGATGCCTCTCCCTCGCATACTCTCATTTCTCTTCTCTCGGTTCCTCTGCTCATACCACCATTGTATTCCTCACTGTAGGGGGAGCCTCTATCTCTACCAGTGGAAGTGAGTCCTCCTCCCGTGCCTCCTCTACAAGTGGACATACGTCCTCATCCTGTACTGGAATTGAGTCCTCCCGCTCTTCCTCTACAAGTGGACATACGTCCTCCTCCTGGACCTCCTCCTCCGAGCTTGCAGGTTTATACCCGGCGTACAAAGGGGACGAGCACGCAAGATCCTACTATGCTACCAGGACAGTCAGTGGAACCTGACTCAGGGCCTTTCGATCAACCGATCTCCCTCAGGAAAGGTATCCGGTCTTGCACTCGCCATCCTTTACAAATTATGTATCGTATGATTCTCTTTCTACTTCCTACAAGGCCTTTGTTTCTTCCCATGTTGTTTCTTCCATATCTGAATAATGCTTGCAAAGGCTGGGAGCTCTTACAACTCGATGTGAAAAATGTCTTCCTCCATGGTGATCTAGATGAGGAGGTTTACATGTCTATTCCTCCGGGCCTCATTCCTACTGGTGCTGCAGGGAAAGTATGCAGATTGAGAAAGGCTTTATATGGGCTGAAGCAGTCTCCAAGAGCATGGTTTGGGCGGTTTCTCAAGGTCATGCTATCTTTGGTTTCCATCAAAGCAATGATGATCATACTCTATTTATTAAATGAAGGTTTGGAAAGTTCACTGCACTTATTGTGTATGTTGATGATATAGTCATAACATGGGATGATATCGAAGAAATCCAAAGGTTGAAACAGAAATTGGCTAGAGAATTTGAGGTCAAAAATCTGGATAAATTCAAGTATTTCTTGGGTATTGAAGTTGCTCGATCCAAGCAGGGGATTTTCATCTCCAGCGTAAATACACTTTAGATCTCCTTGAGAAGGTGGGGATGAGTGGATGTAGACCAGCTGACACCCTGATTGAATCAAACCACCGATTGGGGTGCGATGATGGAGAGGAAATTGCTGATATCTCTGAGTACCAAAGATTAGTGGGGAGATTGATATACATGTCCCGGATGTCTCTCCCTCGCATACTCTCATTTCTCTTCCCTCGGTTCCTCTGCCTATACCACCACCGTATTCCTCACTTCAGGGAGAGCCTCTATCTCTACCAGTGGAAGTGAGTCCTCCTCCAGTGCTGGAAGTGAGTCCTCCCCCCGTGCCTCCTTTACCAGTGGACATACGTCCTCCCGTACTGGAAGTGAGTCCTCCTCCTATTCTTCCTCTACCAGTGGACATACGTCCTCCTCCTAGACCTCCTCCTCCGAGCTTGCAGGTTTATACCCGGCGTACAAAGGGGACGAGCACGCAAGATCCGACTATGCTACCAGGACAATCAGTGGAACCTGACTCAGAGCCTTCCGATCAACCGATCTCCCTCAGGAAAGGTATCCGGTCTTGCACTCGCCATCCTTTATCACATTATGTATCGTATGATTCTCCCACAAGGCCACAACCCATTTATCTTTCAAACTTATCTTCGAGGATTTTGCTCAAGTCTTGGTAATTCAGTAACATGAAAATAGCGGACCATTTTTCAGATCGAAGTTTATACTTGCCGCAGGACACATTACATTCTTGATCGGGCCGAGGTCTTTAACATCAAGAGAATTGATGCAACTTGTCGCGTGTCATCGCACCTTTACTTTTTTTTTTACTTGTATATGTATCATATATTTTAGCACATGTTTATTTCTTTATTGTGTATGTTGTTGTCTATGTTCGCATATTTACTAGTTTATTTTGTATCGCGTATGTACTAGTTTATTTTGTATTGTACACATCACCCGCACTTGTTGTTACGGTTTATTGAGGTGATCGTCAAGTAAGACCTTGAATAAAAGATCCGTCAAATTAGGTAATATGATAATTATTGCAAGCGAGATTTTATTATATATTAAGTAATCAAAAGAAAGATTTTTTAGATATATAATAAATAATAAAAGAAAAACATTCAAAATGAGACATTCAATTTCACATTTTGGAAATTACATTATTTGAAGTATCAAAATCTGCAATGATTTGTAAAATTTTGGAATTGTCATTTTTTATACCTATTAAAGCCTTTATTGATTAAAATATATTTCCTATTCCTATCACTCTTATTAAAAGGATCGTTTCCACCTATTCGACAATTTAGGTATAATCAAGAACAGAAAAAAATTTCTTGTGCTACCCGTTCCCAGAGGAAGGAGTGTGGGTAGCGCAAGAGCTGTCTGATGGGCTTTAAAGAACGGGTTCTGTTTTTTTTTTTTGGTTTTTTTATTATTGTAAATCACAAACGTTGGATTTAAGGCTGGACGGCTTGGATCTCACCCGCTCCCAGAGGAGGGAACGCTACCGTACGGAACAATTACTACAAGAACAGGGAGACCTTCACTGTTGCTCAAAAACCCAACCGACCCTCCATCTCATCCCGATTCTTCTCCCAAGCTCTCACACTAGCCTCGCTGAGACCAACAAGAACTTCACCATATTCCGACGACCACTTCCCCGTCAATCACAGACTGTTTCGTAGAGCCTTAGCCCGACGCCTCCTGTTTCCATCGACCACAGTACTATCAACATCCTCAGTTACCTCAAGTTTCATGTTTTCTATCGCTCAAGACCTCCAAACTCTTCCCCACCTTCAAGCAACCCCCTCTTGTCCACTTCACATTCGATCAACCACCTCATACCTTCTTCACATCCAACCAACCACCATATCTCCCTCCCAAGATTAGTCTGACCCCCCTTCCAAGAGAATTTGTTCGAGCCTGATTTCTCTGCTAGCAACCATGACCAATCCTCACTAGCCCAATTCCTCCATATACAGAGAATTCAATCACTGTTTGCTAATTTCGGCATGGGATTCATGATAGTACGGTTTTCCAATCAATTTTCCCTCATTTGTACATGCTAGAATAATAGGCTTAATTTTATTTGGTTATTAATTTCAGAGCTTGCTTAACTTAGTTATATGTTTACATATTTTTCGTTAACTAAAAAAATCATGTGTTGTTCCTGTTTTATTATACCTATTGGTCATTATGCATGCAGTATGTGACTTTTGTTTAACCATCTCGTTTTGTTATCCAACAGATCAACTTGCATGTCGCTTAATTTAAATTGATAGCAAATAAATTAATATTAAAATGGTATTTTCCAGGTTACATCATCCATGAAGGTGAAGTAACAAAAAAAGATAAACTACTATAAGAGCATGGAGTTTACCTGAAAAGGAGATTCTAAGAGCTTTAACAGACTTGCCAGTTGGAACAAGAAATGATTGCTCACTACCCTATGCTTAAAAGAAGAGCTTCCAAGAAGATTTAGAACAGCAGGAAATAGATCATATGTACTTTTTGTGTTGTTTCGGGCAGTTACAGCAAACCCATGACGTTTCCCGCCGCCCATCATATGCTGTAAATCTCCAGAAACAGTTTCAAGTATCTCAGGTACTGTAGAAGAAACTAACTGTACAAAGGTTTCCATGCACAACTGAAGAAAAGTATCCTTCTCCTTGACCAGCCGGTCGGCAATAGACAGTAATTTGGCATTGCAAAGAAACTGTGGAAACCACCTACGACTATTTTTGCAGAGAAGAGATACAAAAATAAGTGCTTTTCCACGTAAAACATCATTTCCTTGCTCAATCAGTAATATAAGGCCTGGAACCAATTCATCCATCAGTGAAGAAAGATGCCGCAACATAGAAGATAACAAATGGCCGCTGAGGATGGCCATGTTAAGGAGAGTTAAACAAATTTGTTTTTCGCGAGCCTGGGTGGACTTGATGACTGAAGAGGCAGTATCTTTGACAGAAAGCTTCTCAAAGATGGATTGTATGCTCAATGGGCTGAAATGAGCTAGGCGGACTAAACAAGATCCGGCTATAAGCCTTGTAGTCTCCTGCTTGCTTGTTGCTTTATAGATGTAAGAAAGATTCCCAATAGCATCATGGCTTGCGAAACGAGAAGTCCACTCCTCACCTTGACTGCACAAGTTGTCAATTGTTTTCAGCGCATACAACTGAACTGCATCGTCCTCTCCCTTGCGCAACATTGATGACACCAAACCAATAAGAGAGCTCGAGACCTGTTTAGGAATACTCTATTATGAGAAAGCAATAGTTCGACGACAAGAACCATATGGAAGAAGTTTCATAAGTATTAAAAACTACAGCGATTCCTAATTGGTATATTGTGAATCCTTCCAACCGGAGAACTGAAAACATACTATAAGAGTTGCACATTTCAAAGACACTTTTCCAGCACTGGTACCTCTCTTATGCATAACATCTCCCGTGAACTAAGGGTATGTTTGATTTTATTAAAATGGAGAGAATGTAAATTCTCAAAGTTCCATCTTGAAAATTAGGTCATTGTGTAATTAATGTGTAATTGGATTTACCTAGAAAATACAAACAAGTGTGCCCTCGTCATTAAATGATCTCACTCGTGTACCCTCATCATAAAAAATAAAAAACTCAAGTTTTCATCTGCCAAACAAGAAAGAAATATGTATTTTCTTTGGCTCAATTTCATTTTATTTGCATTTCATATTGGAGTTGACCCCAATTTATAGGAATTTTGGGTTGTAAATAGCTAGAATTCCCTCTCTCCCCATTAGCGAAGTGGGGAGCTATGGGCCTAATAACCACGTGCGCGATCCGCGCACCCGATCTCCGCAGTAACCACCGCGCATGGGATCAATACCGCAGTGCGGGATCACGTGCGTCGGCCGCTCCCTCGGCCGCCTGGCGGCCTCAGCTGGCCCGCCAGAGCCGGCCGCCCCCCTTTGCTGCCCGGCTCATGGGCGGCCTCGGCCTCCCCTCGGCCGCCCGGCCCATGGGCACCCTCAGCTGCCCGACGCAAGGGCGACCTTGGACGGCCCCGCAAGGGCCGGCCGCTAGAGCTATCACTTAAAACCAAAAACCATAAACCGAACTGAAACCGCAAAGAACTGAACTAAACCGTTCGCGAATTATTTGGGTTCCAGTTTGAATTTTGGAACCATGAACAACATTAGTTTGGGTGTGGTTCTTTCATTTTATTATCCGGAACGGAACCGAAACCGCAACATACAAGTCTCTTGCGGGTCCAAGATTTTTAGACTCAAACCGAACCGGACCGGAGCAGAACCGAACCGCAAACCGTTTATTATTATTTATATTATTATAATAATATTATTTTTTATAATTTATATTAATATTTATACTTACTATTATGGGTGAAACTGGTGCGTTTTGAACTCAAATCGCATTTTGACTGAATAAAACCGCACAACACCAAAACTGTGATGTGGTTTGACATTGGTGAGATTTGAAGTCGGTTTTTGCAGTGCAGTTTTGGTTTTTTATAGTTATATGATGTAAGAAAGATATGATGTTTTTCTACTCAAATAAAATATGTGAATAATACAATAACCGAGAAAAAATTATATTTATAATAATAGCGGTGCGGTGCAATCTTATCGATTTTCATCGCCAAAACTGCACTGCAAACTATGTGATTTTGCAACCAACGAAACAACTCTACAACCAAACTATTCAGTGCGGTTTAAAATTGGTGTTGTCTAATGCGGTTTTGTGGTTTTACGGTTTCAGTTTTTAACTTTCAAGTTTCAACCCTACTTACTATATAATACAAAAAAGTACTCCCCATTTGAGTAATGCAAAATTCTTGCGTCTGGGTCCCAAACTTCGAAGTCCCCCTTTCAAAAAAAACGATCGAGTTTACATTTTCTATCCGATTTTTTATCTTTTACCTCCCACATTCATTCCGCCAAATTTGGTTTTGTTTCTAGTTGGAACCAGACCGAACCGCATAGAACCGGACCGAACCGTTAGTGGCCGGTTTGGTTTTGGTTCTTGTTGAACCATAATCGGAACCGCTGACACGACGGTTCAAAAAATTATGATCGAACCGGAACCAGAATCGCAACCAGGCAAACCAAATAAAGTTTTGGTTCTAATTTGAAGAACTGTTACCTTAGCGGTTTGGTTAACGACTTTAATAGAACTGGAACCGAACCAGAACCATGACAGCTCTACCAGCCGCCCCTTGGTTGCTCAGCTCTAGGGCGGCCTCGGCCGGCCCCGCAAGGGCCGGCTGCCCGGTACACAAGCGGCCTCAGCCGCGGCCGGCCCATAAGGGGCGGTCGGCCCACAAGGGGTGGTCTCCCCTTGGCCGCCTGACGCACGGGCGGTCTCGAAAGGGCCGGCCTCCCCTTGGCCCCCCAGCGCACGGGCGACCTCGTCTGCGACCGGCCTCGAAATGGCCGGCCTTCCCTTGGCCTCCCGGGCCAAGGCCGGCCTCGGCCGGCCTCACCAAGGCCTGCTGCCCGCCTCCCTCGGTCTCTCGGCATGAGGGGGTGGGGCTGTCGCGGCTTTGGTCGTCGGCCTTGCCCGGCCGTCGGGCCGCCAGTTTTCCCGGGCGGGCCTTTTCTTGGCCCAGGGGTAGGGTCGTCATTTCTATAAAAATGGTGATCCGCATGCTCAAATCTGGGCGCTCTTATTCGTCCGTCTGGAAGTTACCGGGCAAAATTACCGGACCACCCTTTTAAAAATCTATAAATAGCCCAATTCTCTTACTTCATTTGAATCTTTTTCTGAACTCTGAACTTTCTCTCTCTTCCCCCTGCTTCTCTCTCTCTACATTCTCTTTTACTCCCTGCAGGATCTCCACCAAGGTTCGTCTAAACGGTCGAAGTCGCTCCGAACTCCGTCAAACACTTGGAGAGTGGCATGCTCTCTAACAATTGCTCATTGTCTTTGGTCGTCCACATAACGTCGAAGCAAGCGGCAAGCTTCCTCTGCATCGACCACGGGCCGAGAAAAGGGCAAGAGTGTGGAGCCCTGTCGCTCTCTGAGCACTCTCTCTCTCTCATCTCAACAAGTGTAACGAGGAGCGGCTTGTCGCCCTCGCCTTCTTAGAAAAATTTTGTAACAAACTCAGTCTAATGGAAATTAGGTAGACACTGAATCGACCACGTGATTTTTCACCTCGATTGTGGGTTTTCCACTTAAAAAAGGCTCACTGTTCTGTGAAATTCCGAATGTTTGCGCGCTCGACCGCTTAGAAGGCCAAGACGGTTCAGTAAGCTCGGTCTACCAAGAGCCTCGAGTAGACCACAACACATCTCATTCAATTCCTTCAAATCAAGCAAATCCTTACAGAATCACCCTGGCAACAACTAATCAAAGTAACTCAAGCAAAATTTAATTTCTATTTGACACTAGTCTGTCTGTGCACTGGCAATTTACTCATCTGCAGGAGCAAAATTAGGCCAAAATCATGGGTTACCATGTCAGAAGAAGTTCATCAAGGACATGGAGATGCGTGCATATGTTTTACTTTTAAAAAAAAAAAGAAACACAAAGATCATGTACTAATCCATAAGAAATTGTGAAAGCAATCATAAGGATGATTAATTTTTATCACCAACCAACATGGCACATGGATCTCAATGATATGTTACATACAAAATAAGGGGCCGATCATAAAGATTAAGGTGCTAAAACCCTGACCTGCCAACCAGATAAACAACGCTTGTCCCTTGATGGGGATTCAGGAGCAAAATTATCTTTCTCAACAGCATTATTCAGTGTAGAAATGTAGAACAGAAGCTCTCCCAAAGCAGCCATAGAGAACCTCCTCACTTTATCTTGCTTATCTCTTAAACAATGTGCAAGCGCATCTATAATACCAGAATTTGCCAAATCAAGTCCAATGTTAGTGGAATGACGGATAAATAAACCTATCACTGAAACAATCTGTACGCGTAGGATGGATGATTTTGGATGGCGCAACATCTTTATAAGTGATACCATTACTGACCCATTCACTATTAGATTAGCAGCATCAGAATTTACACTTAATATTTCTAAGTATTTGATGACCTTCTCAGAATTTTGAGGACTCCCACTAAGGGCACGAACCATTTGATTATTAAGTGTATTTAACTGTTCAGGAAGCAACTTAACATATTCACTAGCTGGAACAACTTCAAAGGGAAGAGATGGAATTGCATCGGAAGTCTTGCTGCCCTTACGACTAGGCATCACAGGCTTGACTGAGAGATCTGTCGGATGCCAGAACACTTCGAAGATATCAATAGAAATCCTCGATGATTCTGCATCAGGACTATTTCCCAATGTTGTTTTGGAATGATTCCCCTTCCTTTGAAGATAGACACTGGGAGGAGTAGCAACAATTTCATTCTTTTCAGAATGAGTATCCTTCCCGAGTTTCTTTAAGCCCTCTAGCATGACACAATTATCTCGACTAGTTGCATCTAGCTGACATATGTCATATTCTGTTACTTCAATTTCTGAAGTTGAATTCTGTATGGGAAGTTTTTCACCAAGAGATTTAGGAGGATTCTCTGAAGCATCAGTTTCATCAGTTGGATCATCCTCTGGGATTTCGCTAAAATCAAGTTCCATGTCATTGTTATCTATTTTTACTTCCGCAATGTTTTCACATTCTCTATGAAGAGAAATCCTGTAATTCTCCTTCTCATTTTCCCTTTGAATATTCAATTTTGCCAACCTTGACAATCTAAGAAGATTGACATCCTTTCCAGTATTTTGAACCACTTTTCGTTTATCATCATTGGCTGCTTCAGCAGCTTTCGCATGGATTTTCCGAGTAAGATTTGCACTTTTAGGTGGTGTATCCAACACTTTTTTCCTTCTGGAAGAATTGTCATCATTTGTGTTGCTTTCTCGACCTTTTGTAGGTGTCCTCTGCAGTGAAGGTCTTCCACCATTTCTTTCTGTAAGACAAGACTTAACTGATAAATTGAGCATCTTACTGAAAGCAAGCTGAGGAGGTAGAGAAACACATGTCAACTTTGTTCGCCAAAACCTATGTTGACAAAGTTCAGGCCAAGTCAACCTTTCTGCTGGATCTTTAATTAGCAAACTATTAACCAAATCTCCAAAAGCTTCAGACGGATTATTAGGAAGGACCGGTGTAGAATCAAGAAGAATGGATTTTGCCAACTTGGTAAATTCATTCGCAATAAAAGGAGGCTTTCCAGCATAGCATTCATACAATACACAACCCAATGCCCAGAAATCAGAAGCATAAGAATTCACTCCTCCGTCTTTAAATAGTTCTGGAGCCATATAGCAAGGTGTCCCTCGTTTGGAAATTAGCATCTGTTTACAAATAAATTCTTCAACCACAAAGGAACCATTTCATGAAAATTTTATGGATAGCGCAAGAACATGTCAATTGCATAACAAGAAGAAAAAGAACCCACATTGGCAAGAGATTTTTTTTCTATTTCGCTAAGCCTCGTTGCCAATCCAAAATCACAAAGCTGCATTCCAGATATAGAAGCAGGAAAAATCATCAAATAATTCTAGTTTAAAAAAAACTACCATGTGATTAAAAAAACGGTAAAAGGAAAATAATACCTTTATATGTCCATTCTCGTCCAGTAAAATGTTTGATGGCTTTAAATCACAATAAATTATTCCTTTTGAGTGAAGAAACCTACAAAACACCAAATCAACAGCATTGGTGAATATGAAGCAGTTAAATAAAACAGTTATAACAGCACGTTTGAATGCAAAATATCATTTACTGGAGAGCCTTGACGATATCATGAGCTAGGTCGTGTACTGATTCTTCAGGAAGTCGCCCATCCTGCAAAAATGTATCATTATAAAAAGGAAGAGAGAAGCCAAAGATATTTAGTTATAAGCTAGTTGATGGGGATCAATGAGCCATTGGAGCACGAGTTTTGATTCATGTTCGGGATGAATGGATGATTGGTCACCAATCATACTTGGTAAAGCTCGATGGAGAATCTGAGACCGCGGTAGTGTTCAGAGCTATGTTTTGATATTTGTCATGTGTTTGTTTTATTTTTTTAGTATTTTATTTAGTTAGATTGAACAATCATCATGTACGGTCAATTATTGATATCCAAGATGATTACTCTAATCATGTTTTATTATAAATAGAAGAAGGGCTGATTTGACGGCTATTGTTGATTTTGGAGAGCTTCTTTCCCGGAAACCGGCGATCTCTTATGGTGCTGACTTCTAGGTAATTATCCATTGTTTCCCTTATTTTTCATGCTGTCCGCCCACTCCTAGAAGCCCAAAAGCCCTAGCGGACCCCTGCCTAACAGCCAAACTACCCAAAACCCACACCCGAACAGCAGTAGTTGATGTTCACCCCTTCTGCCCCCTTCTACAGCCACCCTCCACACCCATGTTCACTCCCAAGTCTCCAAAAAGCACAGGCGAGCATTCCCCCTCTATCATCCAGCCACCAGTATTCAATCTTTCAA
Organism: Platanthera guangdongensis; assembly: GCA_039583875.1. NCBI lineage: Eukaryota > Viridiplantae > Streptophyta > Magnoliopsida > Asparagales > Orchidaceae > Platanthera > Platanthera guangdongensis. Next base: position 182,141,802 of record CM077161.1, on the reverse strand, counting down.
CCAAGGTTGTCAGGATCGAGATCCTAGATGAGATCATTTTGAGGTATGATCGGATCAGATAGTAGGTTCGGATCGAGCATCGCTTTACAAAATCAGGATCGATTTACAACACCTGGATCGTAGGATCGTAAGATCGTAAGATCCGGATCGCGATCCTGACAACCTTGCTTTCAACCCAGCCAATCCAAAAGTTGTTCCCTGATCTAATACAGTAGCCCACCTAACGCAGGACGAGTCTGGTGATGGACACACGGATTCTTTAACCCTACATGAATGCGAGCAATCACAAACAAATGCAGTGGATCTATGATGAGCCTAGAAAATGCAGAATAAATGCAAGCAAGCATGCAACACGAGATACAATGAACAGGAAGTTCACAACATAAACACAATCATGATGTAAAATTGTAAATGCAATGCAACAACCAATTATGCAATTAATTCCGACAAGTAATTAATTAATGAGTGAGGCTTGTCGGTTAATCCAGCAAAATCGAAGCAATTGTGAAGTGAACTCAACCAAAGTCGGTCACCAAAGTGCGCAATTTTTTGGGATTGACCAGTCATTATAGGAAATTCGTGAAGGAGTTTTCCAAGATAGTGCTACCCTTGACACAATTGACCAGAAAGAACATGACATTTAAGAAGACGAATGTCAGGAAGTATTTGAAGCACCGAAGGAAAGATTAACAACTGCTCCAGATTTGGTGATGCCTGAAGAATCAGATGGATTTCAGATTAATAGTGATGCATCCTATAAATGGTTAATCTACGTGTTAATGCAATGTGAGAAGGTAATTTTCATTGCGTCAAGCTGTGTTATCAAGGCGTGCGCCTCGGCGCGCCTGAGCCGTCGGTGCACCAGGCGCACTTTGTTGCGCCTCAGCAAGGCTTAAGCGGTCGATGTGATTGAGGTGCGCCGGCGCACCCAAGGCACACCTAGGCACATCCAAGGCACAACTAGGCGACCAGTTCGCTGAAATTGAGCGAATTGGGCACCCATTTCGCTGAAATTGAGCGAAACAGGCGCCCAGTTCGCTGAATTTCAGCGGACGGGCGCCTAGTTCTCTGATTTTCGCCGGATGGGTGCCCAGTTCGCTAATTTCAGCAGATAGGCGCCCAGTTCGCTGATTTTCCGTGAATTGGGCGTTCAATTTACTGATTTTATTTTTCGCATTTCTGTCCCTCACATGCCTCAGGCGCGCGCCTACGCCTTGAGGATCCAGAGCCCCTTTGCGCCTCGATGCGCCTTGTGCCATTAATAACATAGGCGTCAAGGCATTTAAAAGATGCTGAAAAGAAGTATCCAACGCACGACTTGGAATTAATGGCAGTAATATTTGGGTCAAATATTTGGCGACACTACTTGTAGTAGCAGACGCTTTGAATAGAAAAATTATAGCCGCTTTGACTGTGATACCTTAGTATGATAAGAAGCTTCTGCGAGAATTGCAACTGGAAATTTTCTTTATCGCAACGAAAGAGGAAAAGTGAGCGCAATTATTCCAGATGAAGATTTAGTATTCACATATATCAAAAGAGAGTATATAAAGTCCATAAAGCAAGCCGAGTTAGAGCTCATTATCAATTTTGTATCTAGTCTCACATCATAAAAAGGAGTTTTTGCTCCACTCTATCTTCTTATATAAATGTACAAATACTTGTAGCTAAAATGTATTGAGTACAACAACAACACTCAAGCCTTTATCCCACTATAGTGGGGTCGGCTATATGGATGCTTTGTCGCCATTGTGCCTCATCTTTTGTCATAATCTTACTAATGGCTAAGTACATCATGTCTTTCTTTATAGTTTCATTCCAAGTCTTTATTGGTCTACCCCTCCCTCGTCTAACATGCCTAGTGACTAAACTCCCACAACGCCTAACAGGTGCCTCTAATGGTCTCCTTTGTACGTGTCCAAACCATCTTAGACGAGCTTCTCGCATCTTCTCTGAAATTGGTGCTACTCCTGTCTTATCTCTGATACTTTCATTCCTAATTTTATCCAATCTCGTGTATCCAGACATCCACCTAAGCATTCTCATCTCTACAACTCTCATTTTTTGCTCATGTACACAATTCACTGTCCAACACTCAGAACTATAGAGCACCGCGGGTCTAATTGCAGTACGGTAAAACTTGTCCTTAAGATTTAGTGGTACTTTACGATCACATAAGATCCCTGACGCGCCTCTCCACTTCAACCAACCCGCTTGGATTCTATGTGTCACGTCTTTATCAATATCTCCATCTTTTTTAACTAATAATAATAAAATACTATTTTTCCTCTTTTTCTTGTAATCTTCTAACATGGTATCAGAGCGAAGAATTTTTTTTACAAAACAAAAATTCACTACTCTGATCGTCTCAAGTCGCACGGTCCCCTCCCACATGACCGCTCCTCCACCTTCCTCCACTCAGTTCCATCTGCATCAAGACTTTGCTCTGCTTCCTATTCCTTTAATAGAACTTGCTCGCTGTCGCGCTACCCTGGGACCCTCAGTTTTGCCCTGCGACCCTCAGTTTTTCTTTCTACCGATCTCCAGAAACTGTCAAGCTCTTTCCTGTTAGCCGCCTTGTGCCCCTTCTGATAGCCACCACCTGCTCACCGCATTTTGCTAGTCGTCTCCTGTTACCCGCCTCCTGCTAACCGCCTCTAACTATCCGCCTCCTTCTAACCGCCTGGTGCCTCCTCTGCTAATCGCCTCCAGCTAGCCTCCCAGTGTATTCTCTGGCTTCCACCTGAAAGCCGCCTCCTGCCAGCTGCCTGGCATCCTCTTGCTAGCCGTCTGGTGCCTTCTCTGGCCGCCTCCTGCTAGCCTCCTGTTAGTCGTGTCCTGCTAGCCGCCCTGTGTCTTCTCTGGCCGCATCTCTGTGGCAACATCTTGCACCTTCTTCCCGCAGGCCGCTTTTCGCGTTCCCAGCCGCAAGTTTCTGGCCGCCTTCTTAGCCGCAAGCTTCTGAGCACCTCCTTAGATGCATGCTTTTGGCCACCTGGTGTTTCTTCTGCCGCATTTCTGTCACAGGCTCACAGCCTCCCCTCTGCTCGCGGGTAGCTTGCTGCTCTTCTTTGGCCGCATCGTGCGACCTTTCTGACCGCAAAACTTTGTCGCACTCTTCTCACTGCTTGGTGCCTCCTCTAGCTGCACCCTTTTGTTGTCTTCAATGTCCTTGAATGACGCCTCATGTCTTTTGGCCCGTGCAACAGTTCCTTCTCCTGAAGTTCATCATGAACTCTGAATCGCCACTATCTCCCTCAGTGGGAAGAACTTTGTTGGGTGGGTGTACTCCGTCCGCCACATTCTCCAAACCAAAGGTCTTCTTCATCATTTATCAAAGGCTACTCCTACTGAGCCCATAGAGGAATGGCTCCATGATGATGGTCGTGTCTAAACTTGGATCCTCAACTCTATGGAGAGTGAGTCATATCGTATGGCCATGTATCATGAGACGGCCAAGACAATGTAGCCATGTGGGATGAACTTCACTCCCTCTACTCCGACACAAACAACCTTCAACATTTGCTTAACATCATCATGAATCTCCAAAGGCTCGATTTCGAAGTGGATGGTGACTTAACCTCCTTCGTTGTGCAGTCCAAAACTCTTGTAGAGGCATGTATTCAACATCAGCCTCCAACTGCCGATCTCGTTGCCCAACGTGCTCAGAACGTTGTTGGCATCGCCATGATGATGGTTCATGTTCCGCCTCATCTCCATAGCATTCAGGCTCAGATCCTTTCTTCCTCCAACATTCCCTATTTATCAGATGTGTGATCCATGCTCTTAAAAGTCACCCCGCCCCCAGATGCTCTCGGGCCTCCTTTTCCGACTCTTCTTTAACACTCTTCTCCAACTAAACCTGCTCCTACTCGTGGAGCTCACTCAGGCTAACAGAGTAGGTGATGCGGAGCAGAGACGAAGACGAGTTTTGGGCCTGTTCGGGGCTGATTTGGAAACTTACCATATATGTAGTACCCGGATCGACGATCGGACTCCGCAGATGTGTCTGGATTCACGCTGCGAATCGATTTGATATATTATTTCACTATGTTTGCATTTATTTTGATATATTTGGGTAGCCACACCTCCGGTCAATCATAGTCGTTGATGGGGGATGTCCTAATCCTTGTTTTATTATAAATAGATGTGATAGGGGGATGATCTAGGCATTGCAGAATTTGGAGAAAGCTTTTCCCGGATTCCCGCGATCCCGCCACAATGTCGACTCCGTGGAACCCTAGGTGACGACTCCTAGGTTGGTATCTCCCTCCTCAAGCATTCCCCTAACCCTAGCCCTCTTTTTCCCCCTCCAAACCATCACTCGTAGCTCTTATTGGTGATTCCAGCAATCTCCACTCCTCCCAACTGTGGCCGTTGTTTTTGCCACCTTTAATAAGTTTGATTTTATTGTTCATACTTAGAACCATTGCACACTTTGAAAGTGCAGCTAGATCTGATATACTCTAGAGGGGGGGTGAATAGAGTATATGGTGCTTGAAAACTTTTTACAACAATTGCTGTAATCTGAGTGAACAGGGAAGCAACTATTAATTCTAATCACAAAATAACCTACAACATAAATTAATCACAGATCTAAACTAATCACAAAATAATCACAGAACAATCACAGCCAGAAACAAAAGATAAAGACAAGCAATTCAGATGACACATGGAGCTATAATGGTTCTCATAAACTTGGGTACATCCACTCTTCTACCACCCTAGGTAGGAATCCACTGCAGGATGAGTTGATCAGGTGTCCTGGGCACCAATGAGCTTTTGATAAGGTGCTCAAAAATCAAATCAGATTTTTTGATCAGGTGTCTTGCCACCAATGAGCTTTTGACAAGGTGCTCAAAAACCAAACTCAAACTTTTGAAGGGAGTTTGAGAAACCCTTTACAGAGATGGGAATGAGAGATTTATGGAAGTCTTCTCTTTCTCAAAGCAGCTGAGAAGACTATGTGGATTTGATGTTGTCAAAGCTCCCCCTGAGTTCTTGAGATGTTCAAGAAAAGAAGCTTTGTTGTAGGGTGATAGGCCTTCAGAAGTTGATCTCCAGCAAATGATGATTTCAGCAACAACTGAAATGTTAGGTGTCTGGAGTCTTCAAAAGATGTTGGCCTTGAACACTTGAGACAAGAGAGATCAGAAGATTTCAGAAAGTTTGATCTCCTTGGATGTGTGTTCTTGAGAGAATTCTTTGAGACAGAGAATATTTTGTTCTTGTTCTTCTTGTCTGTGTTCTGAGGATAAGTGATTTCATCGAGAGATTCAAAAAATCTTGTCTTTTATTCTCTGGTACTGAATAGAAGAAACATCCTCTGTCAAGAATAGCCGTTGACCTGCATTAATTGCATCCTTAATTGCAAATGTCTTCTGGAGGAAAGTCCAAAGAATCATTCCTTGATAATCTCTTGAAACTTGGTCCAGAAATAAATGAAAACGGCTAGAAAATCTTCTGAATTAATTGTTGAATAACTACTTAACTGATCTGAATTTGAATCTTGAAAAATCCTTGAAGTCAACAAAAAATCGTCGAACTGAGCTCTGCTATCGTCGAACTGAGCTCAGCGATATAGACTTAGACAGCAACAAAAATATCGTCGATCTGAGCTCAAAGATCGTAGAACTGAGCTCAGAGATAGAGATCCAATACTGAGTCAAGATCGTCGAACTGAGCTCAAAGATCGTCGAATGGAGTTCGACGATTTGTTGAAGTTGAGCTCAGCGATCGTCGAATGGAGTTCGACGATCTGTCGAATTTGAGCTAGACGATCGTCGATTGGAGTTCGACGAATCGTCGTGCTGAGCTCGACGATATGACTTAGTCTCAAACTGAAAATTCTTGGTCTTGAGGGCAGCTTCCAAACCAAGACTTCTAACCATTAGACTCAATTCTAATTGACCTTTAGATCTATACAGGAGGTCAAAAACTGGTTTCCTAGAGACATAGTGATCCTGACCCAAATTAGTAATAGGGTGTTCCAACACACTTCTTGCTTCGGGAAGTGAATATCGCAGATTTCAGCCTCCTGCTTCTGTGCCTCCTCCCCAAGCCCTGCCAGCCAATCTCCAGGCCACCCCCATCCCCTCTGCCACTGTCGGCCGCCCATCCCAAACCCTTCGCTGCAGCCTCCCCCGCATAGGCCCTTCAACGCCTTGCCGCCAGCCCTCCTCCCTGTGGAACCACCTCCAATCAGCCCCTACTTCAGATCAGTCCAGATCTGGATGTTTCAACCCCCGATCTGTCATTCCCTCCGCCAGTACTCCACCCCATAGCCCGGATCCGCTACCAAACGTCGGATTCATCCCTCCCTCGGCCGGATCTATCCATATGTGGTCGGATCTATCCATTTCCGGTCCAATTCCGCCTTCCATCGCCGAGGACAGCCACTTACATCGTTGTCCACGCCTCTGGTTCCAACGCGGATCGTCGTACACACATCTCCGGCTCCGAAATCTTCAGTGTCTTCGTCAGCCCACTATTTGGTGAGATTTCGCTGTGCTGGATTATTATTTTCTGCATTATTAATATCAGTTGGATTTTTATATTTTTTGGATCTCCTGTGTTGTAGTTGTTTGCTTGTCGATTATTATTGTGATTTGCAGCATTTATTCGCCACGTGCTCTCGCTTTGCCTCTCCACGCAGAGGAAAACCTAAGTTTTGTTTGCCTTATTAAACTATTATGTCGTGTTGTGAATTTATCTGTGTGGGAATGACGGATCGGATTTGCATAGCATGCAAGAGTTAGATCATCATTTATCCGCCGCTTATAGATTCGCCCCGCGTCAGTAGGTGTAACAATAGTAGGCCTCGTGCCAAAGTGTTCTCACTGTGGTCGGGATGGTCATTTTGAGGCAACACGCTATCATAAGAAAGGTATGCCTCCTCAACCACATGCCTCCATTGTGATTGACACTCGTTCTATCACCCGTACCGATATTGATGCCTTGTGTGCCCAGCTTCAACATCTTCAAGGGTTAATCAGTAAATCTTTACGATGTGTCGTGTCTATCTCCAATGAAAGTATCTCATGTTACTCTCACAGTCCGACTTGGATTCTGAACTCTGGTGTCACACACCATATTACTCCACAAAAGCCAACTCAGTATTTAAACTTTGCGCTCTAAACTGGTCCTCATCATCAACTGTGCCCCCTTATCCAGGAGGTCTGGGGTTCAAGCCCCAGCCTCAATAACCCGCCATTAGATTTAGCGGTTGCGGCCAATCAGATCCGTGGAGATGGGTTGGGGTCACTGTTCTGCAAACCTATAGCGCACCCACAGTAAACCGGGCGTCGCATGTGTCCACAAATCTATGAGGTAGTCGAGAGTGAGAGTGCTCTCAATGGTCTTGGGATCGATTCCATCATTATTAGTGAAGAACTATCGAATGATTATTTAAATGATCATCGCACCCTCGATACATTTTTTTTACACCCCGCCCACTGAACCCCTTGACCATGTGCCCCTCTGGAATGAAACCAGGGGGGTTGTTATGAGGGTACCCAGAAGTAATCCGATAAGGGGAAAGGCCGGCATTGGTGAGGGAGAGGAGAGGGGATTAGGTTAGAGAGGAGACTTAGGAAGCAACCCAATTTCTTAGCATTCATCCAAGATAACCCTAAATGAAAACAAACAACTCTCATTATAACAGCGGGATACAAATAACGGAAGTTTTGGAGTGCAAACAGTAAAAAACATAAATCAACTCGAAACGAAAATATTCAAATAGAAGTAGTTCCCGCGATTTTATCCAACGTCATTAGGTTACGGCCTGATGCCTTCTTGCGTGCGTAGCCCCTCCACGAAGTTGCCTCTTCATGCATTTTTGAATCAATACCTCCGCGGGAAAATTTGGCAATAATCGACGAATTGGCGGCGAAAGTCATCCCGAGGAACTGGAGGGAGCCATGCAACATCGAATTCTGGACGGTTGAGCCAAGAAGCAAGAATTTCCTCGAGACCAGTGCCACCCGAAAGGTGGTGGCGCCGGCTAAGAATCTTGGACGGGTAGTAAGGCACTTCGCTGATGAGATCAATGCCGACCGGAATGAGGTCCAAGGCGGGGTGCTCACTCACCACTTGGCATAGCTGAGAGACATGGAAAACCGAATGAATGTGCCTTCCGCTAGGGAGGCGAAGTCGGTGTGCAATGACACCAATGAAGGAGAGGACTTCGTAAGGTCCGAAGAACTTAGTGGATAACTTTGAAAAAGGACGACGGACCACCGAAAGTTATCGATAAGGGTGGAGCTTGATAAATACCTTCTCGCCCACTTGAAAGGAAAGATCGCGCCGCATTCCATTGGCAAAGGAAGTCATTTTCTCTTGAGCCCGGCATAGGTGGTATTTCAGTTTGTCAAGGATGAAGTCCCGGTCTTGAAGATGGTTTGCAAGGCTTTCCACTTGGCATTCTCCGGTCAAGTGGCGGACAATCGATGGAGGTGTACGGCCATAGACGGTCTCGAACAGAATTGTGTTGGTGCTTGATGGTTCGTCGTGTTGTTGAAGTATTCGACACAACTTAGTCGCTTGGCCCACCCACGGGATTACTACTCAATGAAGCAACGGAGGTAAAGTTTCCAAACATCGGTTGAGAACTTCGAATTGGTCATACGTTTGTGGGAGATAGTGATATGTTGTGCTCATGGGGAGACAAAAAAGTGACGTCCAAAATATGCTCAAAAATAATGAGTCGCGATCGCTCACAATCGACCAAGGAAATCCATGAAGTTGCACAACCCCGTTGATGAAGCTCTCCGCCACGGAGGCGACCGTGTAGGGATGGCGTAGGGGAAGGAAGTGAGGGAATTTGGAGAGGCGGTCCACCACTACCAAAAAAACAATCAAATCCTTGCGAGCACGGTAACTGGGTGATGAAATCCATAGCAATATCTTCCCAAATCCTGTTTGAAATCGCTAACGTTTGGAGAAGGCTGACATAGAGCATGGCTTCATATTTTGGCCTTTTGGCACGTGAGGCATGCAACAACGAGGGCCTTGACTTGGCGGAACATGTGCGGCCAATCGAGAGACGTCGACAAGTGGTGATAATTGTGGTAGGATCTGGAGTGTCCCCCGGAGAGGGAAGCATGAAATTCGGTTAGGAGGCGAGGAATACTCGTTGACGGCGGTGCAAGGACATGGAGATCTTTACAGAACAAACGCCGTCCCGCAAGAGAATAGGATGGGCAAGCCATGACAGTGGAAATGAGGACCGCCTCGATGGAGTTCAAGTGGGGGTTGGCCTCAGCTTCAGGTTGGATGGTTGTTGCTTCTTCCCAAATGGGTCGAGAGATGGACAGAAGAATCGGGGACTGATTTTGATGGGAGAGAGCGTCGACCTCCCGGTTTGCTTTGCCCAAACTAAACTCAATGGTGAAATCATAGGCAAGGAGCTTGACGACCCATACTTATTGCGCCGACGTCGCATTTTTTTGTTGGAGGAGATAATGGAAGTTGTGATAGTCGGTGCGGACCACAAACGACCGGCCAAGTAGATATGGTCGCCAATGTTGAACCACCAAAACTGAGCCCATCAGTTCATTTTCATACGCAGAGCGGATCCGAATGGTACTTGAGAAGGCTCGACTATAGTAAGCCATCGATCAGCCGGATTGCATGAGAATGACCACGACACTGGTGTCGGATGTGTCACACTCCATTAGAAACGGAAGGTTGAAATCCGGCATTGCTAAGACCAGTTCTTGCACAAGAGCTTGTTTGAGAGCGGCGAAGGCGGCGCCACGGTCGACCAAAGAAAGTAGTTGTCGTAATGGGTCCGGTCTGAGAATCCCCGAACTTCCTGGAGCAATGCCAAAAATGGTGTCAATATCGCCCAGATTAAAAGCATAGAAGCATGTCGTCACAGATGAGGGACAGTTTAGAGCTCCCTTGTCCAGGAGGTCAGAGGTTCAAGCCCCAGCCTCAACAGCCCGCCATTGGAATTGCGATTACGACGAATCAGATCCATGGAGATGGGATCACTGATCTGCAGACTTGTAGCGCACCTACAGTAGACTAGGGCATTACATAATGAGTGTAAAGACAGGAGCAGATGTGCGGGAGAAAAAATCCAAGATAGTGATCTAACGGAAGGTGGGGAACATGCGTCACTAAGGCGACAAACTCATCAATATAATCGTCAAGGGCGTCCGTTTGATGAACGCCGCAAAAACGTCTAATGGCAGAGCCAAAATAGCATAAATCATACCGCTAAATCATCTTTTGTTTAAGCTCGCTCCAAGAGAGGGAAGAAATGGACTGACAGAGCCATGGAGCCCAATGCAGCGCGGATCCATCAAGATCGACAATGACGGTAGCCACCTTCTTCGTGTCCTGAGTAAGGTCGAAATATTGCCTCCAGCCCATCGGGTCAACGCCGGTGAAGGACGGAATGTCAAGGGCAAGGGCGGAACGGCATGACGGATGTGGATGTCGTTGTTCCAACGGCAGTCTAGGCGGAAGGGCACCAAGAATGGAACTCCCGTCCAACAGAGAACTGGCGTCGGAGGTGGCGGGGCGGGTATGAATGCTTGGAGGTGGTCAATTTGGAGTTGATGGTGAGGAGCGTTGCATGCATGGAGGCGAGGAGTTGTTCATGCAAATCCACGTGACGGCTTAGAGCGGCGTCGGCGCTATCCGCGACGAAACCAGTGTGGAGCCAAGTGGAGGGAGTCATAGACGGTGTCAACTGCAAGGAGGTTGTGAGTGAGGGAGACGGGAGGCTCAGCAGGTACGGTAACAGCCCAACTATGCGCGAGTGCGGGGGAGCGGGGGAAAATGTCGGGTAATCTGCGAGCACGACGAGTAGCAACGGAATAGTGGCTAAATAGGTGGCTTCAGAGGGTGGTAGGGCAGGTCGGACCAAATATTAGGGTACTTGGGAGGAATCCGACAATGGGGCGGGGCGGTGGCTATGAGAGAGAGGAGAGGGGATTATGGTAGAGAGGAAACTTAGGGAGCAGACCTAATTCTTAGCATTCATCCAAGATTGCCCTAAATGTGAACATATAACTCCTCTTATAACAGTAGGGTTGAATAATGAAAATTCTGGAGTGCGAATAGTAAAAAACATAAATCAACTTGAAACAAAAATATTCATATAGAAGTAGTTATCACAGTTTTCGCCAATGTCATTGTCTACGGCCTGATGCCTTCTTGTGCGTGTAAACCCTCCACGACGTATCTATATGCACACTTGTATCAATTGTAGAGCTTCTTCATAGGAGATCTATTGAGTCTGTCGACTGTCATTCATTATCATTGTGTAGCACAAATGAGTATGTCTGACAAAGAGTTGCTTGCAATAATGAATTTTATAAATCATATGTGGATAGCCACATGAGAATGCAAAGCTTTAAAGAAGGAGAACAGGTGATTGTTCGTATACGCGTTGAGTGGTTCCTTAAGGGAACTGCTCGAAAATTGAATGTTAAGGAAATGGATCCTAACAAAGCCCTTAAAAAATTTGGAACAAATGCTTATGAGATAGGTATCCCATAGAGTATGAAAATTTTATTCGTATTCGACATAGAAGATTTGACTTCATTCTTTCAGCCACACGAATACATGTCACCTACGAACTCTACTACCCCAGCACCCCAGCCTTCATCTTCATCCACTTCTCCTACCACCTCAGCCACTTAGCCTCAGACTTCGTCAACCATTCATCTTCCACTGCAGCGCGAGTCCTCGACACCGATTGATCCCACGGCTTCTTTCATTGCGGTACCACCTCCTCTGCTAGAGGTTCCACCATCCTCAAGCGTCATACCATTCAATGACATCATTGATCCAGCTACTATTTCAAATTCTTCAGCAGCAATACCGCTTCCTTCGACATTGGTTTCTTCGTCCACTAGCATTGTAGCGTTTGACGTCTTTGGAATGATCGTGACCCATGACAACGTACCAGCACTAGACAACGTCAGATACTTTATACTTAATCCATTTGTGGGTTTGCATGATGATTAACGACACTTGGATTTCCACAACAGAGTTCGAGAGACTCATCCCAGCTCTACGATGATATCATGACCATCTTCATTCCTCGGGGATGAATGCTTTTGAGTTTTGAGACGGAAGAGTTAATGAGGATTAGGCCACACTGCCTGTTTGAGCCCAATGATGATCGGAGCCGCGCATAACAAGCAGTTCATCAATCGTAGGATTTTTCTTTAGTGCACACTTTTTTCTTATTTCAAGTATTTTTGCTTTTAAAAGTCTACAATGATTGGAGGATCTCGATCGTCTGTTGTCTCTCTCATTTTCTATATAAAGGGGTAGAGGGCTTTGAGTGAAGAGAAGCCTCTCCTTTTGATCACCCAGTGTTGATTGCTGAAGTCGAAAAATACAAGGGTCGATACTTGAAAGTTATCGCCTCACCTCCACCTCTCACAGTTCTCTTAGCCGGCCCCAACACTCCATCTCCTAATCACAATAGACGATCAACCTCCACCATCCCCTCAAACGACCACTTATACCCTCCAAATTCTCCAACTGGTATCCCTTTCACATATCCCTACTAAAATCCCCAAAACGGACCCAGCCACCTACAAAATTCTCTCTCATCCACCTCGGGTGATCACCGGAAAATCATCTTTGGCCACCATCAGTGACCCATCTCCAATCCCCTTATCATTTCATCGGTTTTCAATTTTCCAAAGATCACCGAAAAATGCATCCAACCACCACCACTAGTCATTGGTTTTCACACACTCATGTTTTCGCACTTCCATTCTTGTTTCCTTATTTTAATGGCATTTATATTTTGTGGCAAATCAAAATAAATATTACAACAACACTCAAGCCTTTATCCCACTATAGTGGGGTCGGCTATATGGACCCTTTGTCGCCATTATGCCCTATCTTTTTTCATAATCTCACTAATGCCTAAGTACATCATGTCTTTCTTTATAGTTTCATTCCAAGTTTTTATTGGTCTACCCCTCCCTCGTCTAACATGCCTAATGACTAGACTCTCACAACGCCTAACAGGTGCCTCTAATGGTCTCCTTTGTACGTGCCCAAACCATCTTAGACGAGCTTCTCGCATCTTCTCTGAAATTGGTGTTACTCTTATCTTATCACTGATACTTGCACTCCTAATTTTATCCAATCTTGTGTGTCCACACATCCACCTAATAAATCAAAATAAATATTGATTTATAAAAATTTACCCAGTTGCAAGCAAGTATTCGTCAAAGTTGTGTTCGCATATAAACCTTTAGTACCCCTTATAGGATCGTCCTACATCACCATACTTGCAGACAGGTCTCTTATTTAAATCTCATCTTCAATATGGCTAAGCATAAGTATCAAACGCTCTATGTTAACATTGCTCTCAGAAACATTAGTGATTATCACACTTTTAGAGTTCTCAAATTGCACTATTGGGTTAGGGGTATACTCATTCTCACTACTCAAATATGGATTTTTTATAGTGCACTGGGTTGTGGAAGGACTCATACTGGGGATGTAAGGGTGTGAATCCACTCGACTAACTCTAGCGGCTCAAAGGATTGCTCGTAGTGGAGGAAGAGCTAAAATATCTGCTCGACAAAATCTAATTGATGATCAATCAATGTTACGTAGATAACAGACCAGAGTTTGGAAAGGAATCTAACAGCGGCTGACACTAGCTCATCATGAATGTCGATCCACACCACTAACTCGTCAAGATAATCTTTATATTTAGCAAAAGACATGGATCTTTGTTGGAAGGTAGTACTTGCTCGAGGAGATGACTCCTATATGACATCAGTAAATACATGTGATGCAATCTCTGCTTCACCTCCACCCAACTAGTGATGGGGCAAAGATGATCATGCACAAGGATCCTCTCAATGTTATCCTAGTATTTTCTCGTTTGACCTAGCAAACTAAGTGATGCAGGACAGGCGTCATACCTGCATGCCACCCAGGCATCACCGCCAGAGGGCCCACATGGCATCACCATCAGGCGGCTTTCATCAGGGACGCGGCACGTACACTCAAACTAGCTCTCCTCCATGGAATCACCAATCATGCGACAGGTTGATGAGAGCGCTGGTGAAGGCCTCATATCTAGGAGGTCTAGGGATCAAGCCTCAGCCACAACAACCTACCGCGTGGTGGTGATTCCATGAAGAAGAGCTGGTTTGGGTGTACGGGCCGCGGCCCTGATGAAAGTCGTCTGGTGGTGATGTCGAGTGGCCTCCTGGTAGTGATGCCAGGGTGGCAGGCAAGTATGACGCATGTCCTGCATTACTAAGCTTTGCAAATCTAACGTAACGCTCACCAAATAACACAAAGTAATTTAGATATCATGTCCACGAGCAACAACTAAAGACCTTGGGATTCGACAAGCCATCAAATGGAGGGGCGGCAACCCTACAAAACATTTACTCGAGACCCTTCTCAAAAAGATGATCATCATAGTAGCTCCTCCTACCATAATCTAGTCGTCGAAGGGTCAACATGATCTATATGAGCGATGTGTCGGGGACGAGGATAATCATTATAATAGTATGATGATCTTGCCAAAGGAATTCTACAGGCTCAAACATAGGTGGACTCTGGTTCCTAAAATAGAAAATTAGATGACAACGACTACTATGACAAGACATGGGGTGATACATAGACCCTAGTCTCGTGTCTCCTAAACTAAGCCCAAATCGAGCTTTGATACCAAGATGATGTGGGATGGATGTGGCAAAAGTGTATATGTTGACTCTATGAATGCTTTGAATCAGTCATGAATCCGACTACTAAACTTGCAATAAAAACAATATAAATATTATGAGACAATAATCACGTTCAAGTAGAGCCTTCATTAAGGGAAGAAATAAAGGAATACACAAGTAAGAGTGCTCGAAAACAAATGCCACGATAAACACAACCCGGCAAATCATCAGATAATATTGGCACAAATTTTACAAACTAATATTTATCAAGACATTGAATTCACACAAGATTCAGCACAAAAGTAACAACCAAGCAATAACTCACAATAATAACGAGATGGAAGCCTCGATAAATGCATGTGGAGTCATCAGCAGTCAGGGTTGAACCATAGACTGGATTAGGGCCTCCGGGGGGAGCTCAGCTTGCTAAAATTGGGTTGTTGCAGGACTGGATGTGAAAGTATAGCTGCTGGGGGAGTCAGGGATGTTGCTGAGAGGAGTCGAAGGCTAACAAGAGCTGGAGGGGGCTGCCTGCAGTGTGGACAACACAGAACGATGTTAGACAGTGACTGACAGCAAGGAAGAGTGGATTTTTAGGTGTGGGATGGTTGTTTGGAGTTCCAGCGGGGACAAGGAGGGTAACCAATGTAGGTGGGGGGCTAGGAGACGATAGGGAGGTGGGAAGTTGTGTAGTTCTAGGGGTTCGACTGAGGTGCAGGGGCAACGTCAGATGGGAGTTGATTCCAGCACTAGGCAGCAGAGTTGAGGAGTTTTGGACTGATTCTGGGCGGTGCAATGGGCTGAGAAAGAGAAGATCTAGTCGGCTACAAAGGGTTCCAGGAAACAGGTGGTTGTTTTGCTCCTATGGACAAAATTGTGTCATTAAATATAGCCCCGAAAGAGGGGAAACAAAAGGGCTGGTTGTGGGAGTGTGAGAGGGGGCTCGGTTTGGAGAATAGTGGGGTATTGGCGTGAGTAATAAGGAGATAAATGGGGAAAGTGGAGAAATGGAAGAGTAAATATAGTAGTGGGCCTAAATTTTAGGGAGGTGGTTGTAGTGGAATAGTGGGGAGTTGGCTTGGAAGTGGGAATGATGGAGGGTGGTGGCCAGCCAAGGGTGGCTGGAGGGGATCGTCGGAGGTTGTAGTGGTTACTGAAGGTGGTTTCAGGTGATCGCCATAAAACTGAAAGTAAAGGAAAGTTAAGTGGCGGTGGTGGTGAACTTTGAGGAAGTGGTGGTGACCAAAGGTCGTTTTCGGCGATCGTCAGAAAATTGAAAAGGAAAGGAAATTGAAAGATGTCAATGGAGGGAGTTTTGAGGAGGAAGTGTAGGCTTGATGGAGGTGGCTAAAGGTAGTTTCCGACGATCATTGGAAACTAAAAATGGGTGAAAATTAAGTGGTAGGGGTGGTGGATTTTTGTGGAGGGAAAGTGAAGGTGGTGAGGGGTGGAGATTGGAAAGAGGGAGGGGTGGACGACCCTTACGAGGTTGAGGGAGAGCAGGGAGGTCGTCTCTTATGTGGTGGAGGGAGAGGAGGAAGGTCGGCTAAGATGGTAGGGCCTCGGAGAGTGACCGGCTAAATGGAGAGGGGAGGAGATAACTTCTAAGCTTTCGTGGACTCCGGCTTCGACATTGGTGATCAAAAAGAGTCTTCTCGCACTTCAGTTTCAATCCCTTCTAAATGAGCCTTTTATCCATATTTATAGACTATGGAGTCATGATGTACGACCGTGATTCTCCGATCATGACGAGCCTCAAAATACATTAAAATAAAAAATAGAAAATTACAAAAAATAACTATAAATCATAAATCATCGATCCGCACAAAATGGACGGCTCTGATCGTCTTGTAGGCCCTTGGAGTTGTGATTCCCATCACTTTTTTTTTGGCAGATTCTCTATCCTACAATACATATTGAAACCACCAAATTAGTTTTCCACTACATATATTCAAAAAGTGTATGTCACTAACATACTCACTTCTCAGTATATCCTTCCAAGGGTTGCAATATATAATCTTAGCATTCACATTTTTACCAAATTTATCTATTGATGGTTTTATCACACAAATTCAATCCCATAAACCATATCCTATTCAACTGCAATTTTCAAAATTTAACCTCACAATTTAGATGATATTCCATAATTTTCATGAGGCGTTTCTCCATTTTGTCCACCCTCGATAATTCTTGAAGATAATCTTAACACTAGTGAAGGTACAACTCAATGTGAAAGAATTCAGTTACAGCACGATGCAATTGGTGACATACGTGTACTTTAGGCAAACCAAATAAGTACATTGATAAATCAGTATCAATAGCATACCTCCTTCAATAAACTCATTAGATCTCTACCAACACAGTATTCCAATATCAGCCAAAGGTGAGCAGAGCTTTCATACCTGGGGCAAAGCCATGAAGATAGAAAACAAGGAAATATTTAATCCAAAGATCACAATACAGAACAGTTGAAGGATTGAGCTCTAAATCTAGCTAATTTCTCACCAAGAATAGAATTTTAAAATATTTGGATGGTCCAAATCGTGAAGCATCTTCACCTGCACGAGAGGCCACATTGGAAGTTAGATAATATCTGAAGAAATGTAGCCAAGAAGACTTTCACAAAGAAACTCAATGGAAATAAATTTTCCTAATCCACAGTGTATTTTCAGAACAAATTTGCTGAGGCTTCATCTAAGCGAGTTTATTCTTGAGAATTTACATAAATTACATAATGAAAAACTCTACCTACTAAGAACTGGCGATTTTGACCATCTTCCTGATATATATCAGATTCGGCAACAAGGCAGATATGGTACTCCGGAGAACTTGGCTAGAAACAATCTTGAAGAATGAGAATAGGGCATCTCCATTGACCCAAGGGTGTACGTAGAACGCTCAAGTATACATTGTCGATGGCTGAGTAGCCGTCCATAAAGAATCTCTCAAAAGAGAACTTGTTAGGTGGATTCGTTGACGTCGTGGAGGATGTATTATAGGAAAAAGGTTTGGGAATCGTGGTATGGTTTCACCGCATGTGGAATGTGCGACGCTTGATTAAATGGAACGAGCACAATCCTAGCCAGAGATATCTCTTTGAAAGGCATCCTCATCAATCTGGAAACTTAAACATTAGTGTGAAGGATGAGACAAGGGAGAACGGAATGGTGATATTGGTGGAAGTGGGTTGAAAGGGGCTGAAAAAGTTGCTCCTTTGAAATTTTCACGGAATGATACATGGCATGGAATTGATGTCCAAATGATGGCACGTTGTGTTGGATTTTGAGTCATGTGGTATTGACTAGTTGTGTTAACGGGTGAAACATGTGGTTGAGTGAGCATTGTGTTTTGGTCCATGGCTGGTGAGGTGAAGGGGGAAGAATTGTGAGGATGTGTCAATGGCGGCATACACAACGATGGTAAATAGGAGGTTTGGAGTGTATGAGTCATTGGCAGAAAAAATTAGGAAGTATAATGCATGGAACAGGGAGGCCATGGGACATAATTTTCAGGTCGGTGGTTAGTGACTGAAAGACTGGGGTGAAATTGTTGGAATGTGTGGAGTGTTGTTGATTTTGGTGATATGAAGGGTGGCTAGTGAGGTCTTTTATAAGGGCGCGGGGGAGGGTTAGATGTGTTGAGATTGAAGGTTGATGTTCAATAGGATTAGGTAGTGGCGGGTTGGGGTGATCAAATGATGTGATTGTGGCCACCTTTTGTTGGCAGGCTTTGGGGAAACATAATGTGTGAGGGTCGATGTCAGTGGTGAGGTATCACTAGGTAAGAACGAGACTTTGCATGAACGGTTGGAGTAGGTAGGGGTGGTGGGGGTAGGTGTAGGGGTTGGATGTAATCTAACGTCGATGTGGCGATGGGCAGGTGGAGGTTAGTGATTTGTGTTGCAACAAGTAGCTCGGGATGAAGAACAAGATTCGGGCAAGGACTAGTTGTAGGTGTGATTGAGCGATGTGGTTGTGAAGATGTGAAGATGAGTGGGAATGGAGGCGAGGTAAGCTGAGAATGTTTAGGTAGGCTGAGTAGTGGAGAAGGGAGATCGTAGCGTTAGTTCAATAGAGCAACGTTGATGAGGGTCGTGGTGGCATTCAGGTAGGCCTTGAAATGTTTATCGTAGGAGATGCAAGAGTGGTGTGGGTTCCGATGGCAGGCTTTAGATAGGAGGAAGAGAGATGGTTCTCCGCAGGTGTTGGCTTGGTTGGAGAGGTCGTGGAGGATCGATCATCCGGTAGATTCTTTCACTATGTCACAGGTGTTATAGGTTGCGGCAAGTAACCCTAATTATAATTACTAATTACAATTCCAATACTATCCGGGTATACATCACTTCCTCCAACGCATTATTGTATAAACTGATGAAAGAATGGAAACTAGGGCGATTTGCAAGTAGAGAATAGCTCACTTCGTGGAGGACCTTGGACCTCTGTGATTTGTCCACGCTCTTTATGGCGAAGTACTCAATCGACTTCTTCATTCTTCCCTTGTAGACAGTCTGGTAATGATTCAATGAAAAATGAGCAAGGATCGGACAGTCGGGCCTAAGAGAAGCCCTATAAGCAAAAAAAAATATCGAAGTACACCCGAACAAATTTCCAAGTAGAAACATAAAGAAGTAGGAGCAGCGGGAGAAAGAGCAAAGAGAACGATGAAGGAGCTCACAGAGTGCTTGCCACGGCCGATGGCCCCGTATACATGGTAGTTGTTCATGGCTATAGCTAGGTCAAAGCTTCGTTCCCTGTAGTTTCGACCCTGATCCACTATACTCCGCTGCCCTAGAAGAAAGAGAGTGAGCGAGCCGAGGGTGGGGGACAGAGAGAGGGAGAAAAAATTGCGCTAATCCATTTTCATTTTATGCGTGAGCGGGAAATTGAAACCAGCACTTCGGTTTGAAAATATTTTAGGTGGGTTACTCTCAAGTCTCATCTAGAATAATATTAAGTAGGGAATCATTAATTTTCTGCAGAAAATTTATGATTGATTAAAATACTGATCAACATTGAGTATTTAATATCATATAGGTCGTACGATATTAGATCAACAGTCAATATTTAATACTTCACAAATTTCTAGATGAAAGTAACTCATGTAAAAGTTTTCATGGCAAAGGCGGATGTTACGGTCCCGCCTTGATCACGATTTGCTCGCGCACGTCGCGAACTATTTATCTATTCTATTTTATAATTTTATATGCGTAGTTGATCCTCCGTGTTTAAGTTCAAGGAGGGAGCATTTTGATGACTATTTATACTTGGGTGGAGCCAAGACTTGGGTAAGCAAGCACAAATTATCTTTTACATTTCTCTATTTCTCTCTCTCTCTCTCTCTCTCTCTCTCTCTCTCTCTCTCTCTCTCTCTAACCTTCGAAATATCTCCACATAACCAATCCTGCAGACCTGCTGCCCTAGCCGCCGCGCAGATCGTGATATGCGCGATCCCCGCCCGTGCCGCTCCGCTGCTCGACACCGCACGTCGCTCCGCCACCGCCATAGCTCGTCGGGTCGCTCGCTCCTCCTTTCTTGAGGACTTCACTCCTCTTCCCCGCCGCACACACTCGCAATCTCAGGCTCGTAACAACTTGGTATCAAAGGTAGGTTGTATTATATATAATACAATGCTTGCTTATTAATCCAGCTTCAAAAATGCTGGAGATGAACCTCATTTTATAAGAAATAGGTGTGCACATAGCCACACCCTCATGATCTCCACCCAAAAGAAGTGGGATCATGGGTTTGACCGTGCACGCGGTCACCACGCCCAATCCCCCACGCACTAATCCCACTACGCATACTGGGGAAACCGCCGCACCTCGCCGGCGGCGGGCGGTCGCCCTCCTCCCCGGAAGCCGGCCGCCCGACTCCGTTCACCACACCGGCCGCGGGCCGCGGCCGAGAGAGCGGCCAAGTGGGGCGGCCGCCCGGGCCACCCCCTCGCTCGGCCGCAGGAGCGGCCGAGGGGGAGGCCGCCGGGCCGCCCCCATCCATCGCCGTCGTGGGCCTAGGGGGCGGCCCCTCCCTCGGCCGCCGGCGTGCGGCCCAGGAGAGTGGTCTCTCCTCCCCGGCCGCCGTCAGCGACCCTCCCCTCACTGGCGAACTCGGCGGCAAGTTCGTTGGTCGTCCGCGGAGTCCCTCTCCCGCCGTCCGATTAAGGGGGAGCGTCCTCGGCCGTTCGATTCGCGCGTAACCCCCACTAACCACCGGGTTAGTTGGGGAATTTAATTAATATTTTATTATTTTATTTATGGCGGTCTCCAAATAGCGGGATACGCGCATTTAAACTATAGTATAAACATTCATGAATGTGGTTACGGTGTGCGGATAGCCGCGTAACCACCTCCCGGAGCCTATAAAATGAGCCACAGGCCTCCTTATTTCTCATCTTTTTTTCTTCGGCGTCTTATTTTTCCTCAGGTCAAAGCTCTGCCAATTTCCTCCTACGAGCCACCTTCGAGCCATACGCGAGCCTCGCTCAAGCCACATCTGAGGCACAAGCAGGTCAAGTCGCATCCATCCGTGTTGAAACTAAAAACTCGGTCTCTCGTGGAGTTCACCCTCAGGGAAAGGGTGATCGTGCACCTACTTCTCTCCTGCAAGCCAAACAACAAAAGAAATGGAAACTTACTCAAAGGCTCGGCATGGAGATCCCACCACACACTCGGAAGATTTTAGAGCGCTTCCCCTCCTTAGCTAATGGCCGAGCTAAGGCTACCTCAGAAAACGCAAGAAGATCTGAATACTCATAAGCGTGCTCTCTGAGGTGTCCCTTGGGTCTTATTTATAAATTTCTGAAAATGATTTGCGAATAGCCAACCTCCGCTGTTTTGAACAGCTATGTGCAGCCCAACTGGGCCTGCTAACAGCGTAACTCTGATGTTATATCAAGTTATTCTCACCCTTGGCAAGGGCAAAATGGTAAAAACACCTCATTGGAGACTAGGCGAGTGGAGCAACATCACTCAACGCCAAAGCCAGGAGGGCGTTGAGAGCGTCGAGTGGAGCAACGTCTGTAACGACCCGGCCCACGGCACGCTCGCCGACCCCAAGCGACGTTACAGGGCTGCAACCCGTGCCACCCAAACCCATCTCCGGCCTGTTTCTCAGCACGACGGGTTTTTGAGAATGCCAGGTTTTGAACCCAACACCTCCTTAACAAGGCACCTTCAACAGCCCTCATCACCAGCTCAGTTGGTGATGAGGGCTGTTGAAGGTGCCTTGTTAAGTAGGTGTTGGGTTCGAAACCTGGCATTCTCAAAAACCCGCCGTGCTGAGAAACAGGCCGGAGATGGGTTTGGGTGGCACGGGCTGCAGCCCTGTAACGTCGCTTAGGGTCGGCGAGCGTGGCGTGGGCCGGGTCATTACAACGTCAGTCAACGCCGAAGCCAGAAGGGCGTCGAGAGCGTCGAGTGGAGCAATGTCACTCAACGCCTGAGCCAGAAGGGCGCCGAGAGCGTCGAGTGGAGCAACGCCACTCAACACCGAAGCCAGAAGGGCGCCGAGAACGTCGAGTGGAGCAACGTCACTCAACACCGAAGCCAGAAGGGCGCCGAGAACGTCGAATGGAGCAACGTCACTCAACATCGAAGCTAGAAGAGCGCCAGCGGGGGTAAAGTCTAAATAAAGTCTCATAAATAGTTGGGCGAGTAGCCCTCTGATACCATCACTCGCCCGGGGCGGTCTGGGATTATTACTACAGAAGGAATTCTAGACGACTTGAGTTTGCCGAGATTTGTTCGACAAATCTAGGATTTTAACTCACGAGGTCATCTCGAAGAACGTTGATCTCCGTTCGACGAACGTCGAGCTCCGTTCAATGAACGCTGAGCTCCGTTCGGCGGACGTCGAACTCCACCTAAGCTCAGTTTGGCGAAGTACCGCCTCAGCTCGACGAACTCCAGGAGGACGCGGGACGAGTCAGCCAGCTCGCGCAGCTCGCGAGCCTGGCTTTGGGGGGAGCGGGCTAACCAGCTCGCGCGCCTGGCTTTGGCGGGATCGGGCTATCCATTATGATCTCGTCGGTATGATGTTCTGGCGCAGGCAGGTCGCCTTGGTCCGCTCGTCTTGCCTGGTGGAATCACTCGGCGAACACGGGGTTGTACAACCCGTCAAATCCAAATCGTCCAAGTTTCATGCGGCTCCTACGACTATAAGACCAAGTGCTCCGCCTCCCATCCAGAATCTACAAACGACGATATTCGAATACCACCGGCGCGAAGCGCAATTTGTAACCATTCCCGGCGTGAAGGCATGTCGTCCACCTTGTGCAAAGTATTCTCTCACCTCATAATTGTAATGAGAGGTGGCTTGTCACCCTCGGCTTTACAAACCAGCTGTAACCGCAAAAAATAGTGGATTTTGACCGGCACAGATTCGGTCACGTGGTTTTTTACCCAATTGAGGGTTTTTTCCACGTTAAAACTGTTTGTGTACAATCAACCTACTCTTTTGACTATGTGCGCGCTCGATCGTTCCGAGAGCTAAGATGGTTCATGAATTCTGGGCCGACCGGGAAGTCGAGTTAGTCCGCAGCAGTTTGGCGTCGTCTGTGAGAAACGAGTTCCCAACATCTTCCGAAGATTGTATCCTCGGCACAGCGATACGAAAAAATAGAACTTCTAACCTGACAGCTTCCAAGGAATGACTTTAATGACAAAAAGAAGCGTCCGGGCAGCGGAAGCATCCGTCCCAGGGGCACACTGAGCCTGCCTACTCCCACCTACTTGTAGACGTGCCACTCAAAGAGGAAACTATTCTCGCCCCAGCAACAGCGCTGGAGGGATGAATTTGGCAGGCAAGAGATCAACAGAATGCCCAGCTAAAAGGAACCAACGGCAGGGGAATTATCGGGAACATCGAAACCATCGCCGGATTTCCGATTTTCCTTGTCTAGGTGCTCTCAGTAAGCGTGTGGGAAGACGTCCACGAACAGAAGAAGTGCAAGCTAGACTCCACCATAACCATCAGGGACGAGGATCTTGAGGGGATCCGGACGCCTCACCAGGATCCTCTTGTTGGAAACAGCTTTTTGTACCCTCCTAAAGTTCGAAACTAAGGATGTAGCCCCCGTGTACTTTTCTTGAACTACCCTATCGACGTGAGTCGGAGACCTGGAAACCGACCGATGGGTCTCAGCTCAGAGGTCCCACCTCTTTCCCGGAAGAAACTGAAGATCTTCCCCTCCCTATCCAATGCTGAGCTAGGTGCTTGTGAGGAAGAAGGTGGAAAGGTTCAACAACCATCCCATGCACCTTATCAGTCTATTTATAAGCCTCTGAGTTTGATCTGCAAATATCTCTTCTGAACTAACCTGAAGTGACCAAAATACCCTGTACTGGGTCTGACAACAACCAAACTTCGCTGTTCTGGAGGGCTATACGCAGACCTCCAGGGGTAAAAGTGTAAAATTACCTGAGGCAAAAAGGTAAAATCCCCCTTGGGGGTAAAAAGGTAAAAACATCTCTTATCCCATGTGGCGAGTGGGAAAAATGGCTGACGGGCGAGACGACCCCCCTGTCTGTCTCGCCGGCCTCTCGCCCTATGGGTCGTCTCGCCTCCTAGAGCTATCTCGCCCCCTAGGGCATTTCGCCTACCTCAGAGAACCTTCTTTCTCGCCTCCTGTAGGTGGGCCTCCTGGTCTCACTCGCATATCAAATTCGTCTCGCCAGCCCACCCCCCCTTCTCGCTCCTTGAGCCACCTCTCGCGAGCCCAAG
Organism: Platanthera guangdongensis; assembly: GCA_039583875.1. Classification (NCBI taxonomy): domain Eukaryota; kingdom Viridiplantae; phylum Streptophyta; class Magnoliopsida; order Asparagales; family Orchidaceae; genus Platanthera; species Platanthera guangdongensis. The sequence continues at coordinate 182,117,408 of CM077161.1, read as the reverse complement.
GTTGTACACAATTCCCGCTCTTTTCGAGGTTGCCCTAACCTCGGAAAGAAAAAGTCCAACCTAGGCTCGCAACGCTGGGATTCGTTTATGAGAATCTTTGGTGCCCCCCTCCCCTCTGGGTCTATAAATATGAGATCTCACCTCCCCTTAGGATACCCCTTTTTATCTTCCTTCATTTCTTCGACCCTCAACATGTCTCATAGCCAGAGTTTTCGTGAGCGCCTCGCGATGGTGCGAAAGCAAAATAAAGCCAACATGGACGCCCTGATCCTGGACCTGGGGCGTACTCCTTCCTCAGCCCCTCCATACTCTCACCTGAAGAAGGTGAAGGCCGCCTGCCCTCCCCTCTCGGTCGGCGCGACCTCCTCTGCACCCTCGACAACTGATAGTCTTCCTCCCGCATCTCCCGGGGAGAGACGGGTAATTTCTAATTCTTCCTCTCACCTCTTTTCTTCTTTCGTCTCGCCTGTTGATCACGCTTTCTCAGGGAAACCTCGCTGTTTCCCCTATGCCTGCAAATCCTCCCGACGTTACCAACGAATCTCATCAGCGCACCGACTCGCCCGAGGCATCCTCCCCACCCCACACGCGGAAAGAAAACCTCTCGCGAGTTGTGGGAAACCCTCGTATCCCAAGTAAGAAAACTCACCCTCTTAAATTTCACTCTAATTCGCATTCTTTCACCCAACCCATGCGAGATCACTGGGTTAACCTCTGTAATCCTGGCGCATGGCCGCGAGATCATCCTTCATTATGATTTTTTGCTCTTTCTGCGCAGGCATCCAATTTGAATCCGACACTGAGGACGCTCCCGCGTCTCCTCCCTTCTTGTCTCTTCCACGCCCTGATGAGATCGAAGATTACCTAGGTGATCCAATGGACACCCTGGAGCTGAAGCGACAGACGACTAGGATGTTTTGCAAGTACACGCATATCATCCGCGAGATGGAGCTGGAGAAGCAGGCTTCTGATCGGCGCATGGACTGGCTGGAAACTGAGTGCAATCGCCTTTCTGCCGAGATAGAGGCCGACGGTGTAATGGATGGGACATACCCCCAAGCCATCATAAATGAGATGGATGAACACCTCCGTCTTGCGCGTCGCGGCCTAGTCGCCGCCTGCGCCTTTCATCTACCTGGCCGCCCTCCCTGCGCGGGAGGCCGGGATGGCCGCTGGAAATGGATCAAGAATTAAGCGGTTGCAACCCCGTCTCGCCTTCTGAAGGCTCTCTTGTATCTTTATTACTGACTTAATTATGTTAATTATTAATTTGTATGAAACCCCTTGGACGAGATGTTTCCCCCGCGCGGGATGAAATAATTTATCATTATGATGTTTTGTCTACCTGTCATGTCGTGTCGGGTTTTTCATCATTGTTGTGATTAGCTCATTTTCAATTAATTAATCTGTCATTATTATTTTGGCTCCTCGAAAAAGCCGCTGCGGTGCTTCCGCCCCTTGGGTTCTAGAGAGAGAGCGGGGGAGAAGATGAACCGTCAGGTTGCCTCTTCATTTTCCGCCTTTTCGTTTTCCCGCCCAGTCTCCTCTCTCTTCCCTATTTGCTATAAATACCCTTCTCCAGGATCCAGATACTTTCACACCTTCGTTACTGTTCTTCGCTATTTCCGTAATCGGAGCTTCCGCCTACTCCTCTTCCTCTCAGCACCTCTCGCGTCCCGCTTTCCCTTCAATCTTTTCTTCTCTCCTATTTCTGCCTCCTCGCCGGCTATGGGAAATAAGAGGGTAGAAGAAGGTGAGGGCCGCAGTCGCTGCGGGAGGCGATTTGTGGATCATGATTTCCCTCTCGGCAGGCTACCAGAGGAAGAGTACACTCGCTTCGCCAGCGAGTTTCTTGCTGATGGTTATCTATCTCGCCCACCCAAAGTTGGCGAGTGCATTAATACCTTCTACCCCAACGAATTAGCCTTCCCCGTCTCGCACTTCGAGGCGGGGCTGAGACTCCCTCTCTGGTCGGAGGTTAAATTGGTCTTCAAGTACTTCGGGGTCGTTCCCGCTCAGTTCAACCCCAACGTGATCTCAATGCTGGTCGCTTTCGCCTGCTACTTGCGGCGAGAGCGCATTGAATTCAGCTTGACCGTCTTTCGCAAGCTGTTCATCTACCACGCGAAAGACGATGGTGTTTCCTACTTCACCGGCCAAGGCCTGAAGGTGTGCGAGACGCCAAACAAGAACCATCACTGGCTGACCCACTTTGTCTTCATTCGCGGGGACTTGGGAGGCATCCCTCTCGCCCTGGTGTCACCTGCCGAGAGCTACTACGAAACTCCCAAGGTTGGAGGTGCCGAGAAGGCTCTCTGCGACTTCTTCGCAGGGAAAAACTTTGAGGTCAACTTGCTCAGGCGAGACCTCGACTCGCTTATTGCTGTCTTCTCCAACGAAGGTATACTCTTGCCCCCTTAGCATTGTACTCAACTTTCTGCTTTATGCTGACTATTAACCTGCTCAAGGGAGAGGACCGTCCCTGTCCACCCTCCTTACCAGAGCAACAGGGGTCTCGCCCTGGCGAGTATGGAGGTGGAGGCCCCAAAGGATACGCTGACCCCCACTCCAAAGAAAAGGCCTGGGGACAGGACACCGCTTCTCGGCACAGCCCAAAGAAAAGGGTGAAGAAGTCGGTGTCCTTTAAGAAAGAGAAGAAAAAGCCGCCCACAAAGAGAGGAGGGAGCTATCGGGGTCCATGTCCCCCATTTCTGTAGGAACTCCCTCATCTCGCCAACTAGCCGTCTCGCCTACCCGCGAGACGATCTTGTCAGAGCCAACCGCCACCGCCACTGTCCAGCCCGTTGGGCTCCCCCCTCCCCCGGCGAGGCAGGATCCTCTAGCCGCCCGGCTCCCTCCTCGCACCCCAATTATAACATGGTGCCTGTGACGGATGACGTTGTTGGCGAGCCGGTACTCTTATGGGAGAAGGGCGCCAACCGCGTGTCGGTGTCCACCCTCCTTCCCTCCTGGAAGGAGCAGGACCCGCCCACCAGTCACGCCTTCTCCCTTGGCTACGGGCTGTATGGTGGCCCCGACATTGAGCCCGCGGATAATAAGGTGTCGTGGGACCTCATTCTAAAGAGCGCCCATGCCCAGTTTCGCTCCTTGGAGCTCGTGCACCGGGTCTCGTGCCGCCTGGTCTTCAATAATAAGAAATGGAAAGAAGCGGAGGCTGGTCTCGCAGCGGAACGCAAGAAATCCAACGATCTCGAGAAGTGGCTGTCCGTCGCCGACAACCTCCTCGCGCAAAGTCAAGGTGGTGTGGTAAGCTTCCTAACCATTGCTCTGCCAGCCTCACTCGCCAGTCATTATGATTTTTCATTGACTAAGTCTTCCTGCAGGATGCCGAGACTACCAACCGGATGCGTTCGCGCATTGAGGCATTGGATGCAGAGAACAAGAGATTGAAAGTTGAAAACGCCCGTCTCCGGGACAGCGCGACACCCCCTCCAGACAAATTTCAAGTTCCTCCTCGCTACTCCGTGGACGAGGTCAATGCCCTCTGCCGAGATTCCAACATCAAGACAGTGGAGCTCGTTCTCAAGATGATGAAGGAGCTGGGGGTGGTTCGTGATGATGCCGAGACGGTTACCGTCTGTGACCTGGTTGAAAGAAATAATGTTTAATCACCTAGAGGGGGGTGAATAGGTGAACTTAATCTTTTTAAAATTACAGGCAGAAACACTGAATAATAAGACATGTATTTGCAATTCTTTACAGCAATTCAGCACAGATAATACAACAATCACAGAATTAATCACACACAGAGTACACACTGATTTTTATAGTGGTTCCCAAGGTCTGGGTACATCCACTTTCCCCCTTCGCCTATCTAGTAGTGTACTAGATTCGGCCTAACTTCTCCACTTCTCCTCAGATCCTCAGATCTTACAACTCAGAATCCCAAATAGGTTCCTACAACTCAGAGTGTCCCCACTCCTATAACTCAGGCACAAAGCCCTACCACTTAGTCTTCACCAAGACCTACACTCAGGCTAAACAGCTCTACCTCAGCCTTCAATCAAGGCCTACACTCAGAGAATAGAATCTCGTACACTCAGGCACTAAAACCCTACCTCAGCCTTTATAGTTTAGGCTTACAACTCAGATCTATACAAGATCCTACAAAAAATAAAGTTTACAAAGTATTTAACCATAACTCTGAAAGAGAGAGATGAGTTGACTGGCTTCTTGATGAGTTCTTGGAAGAACTTGGCAGAGATCAACCACCCTTGGCTTTCTTCAAATCTTCTTGAATTAGAACATAGTAGGGTTGAGTCTCCTCTGAAGACGATTTTCTATCAACTTCTGACTTGAGAATCAGATCTCAATCTGAAACTTACTTTTCAGCCTGGTTCAACAGCTGTTCTTCTTAGAAGGAGCTCTCTCTCTCAAACTTCTTAGATCTTCTCTTGAAGGTCTTCTTCTTTATTGTGTTGTTTTTCAATTCATTGATTGCTTATCATCCTCATTTCTGTCGAATGAGAAAGGTCTTTAAATAGTCTTCCTTCAAGGTAACCGACTGATCCGGTTTCTAACAACCTTCTGACAGCTCTGACAGTTGCAGTTGACCGGTTGAAATGACAGCTGTCTAGTCATCCAGTCACTTCTTGAAATCTCTGTCACTGTCTGAAAGTGTCGAGACAGATAGTCTTTATGTGTCGACACAAATAGACTGAGTGTCGACACAAGTAGACTAAGTGTCGACACTAGTCTTGATGGTGTCGACACAACTCCTTGTGCTGTTGTAACAGCTTCACGGCACTGCTTCTTCAGAATGTGTCGACACTGATCTTGTGTGTCGACACAAGCCTTCTGTTGAATGTGTCGACACTGATTGAGTGTGTCGACGCAAGTACTACTTCTTCAATACTTAGTTGATTTCTGTTGTGTGTCGACATAACTCCTTTGTGTCGACACTTGCCTTCATGTGTTGAAACTTTGTTGAGTGTCGACACATCTCCTTTATGTCGACACATTCTTCATGTGTTGAAACTTTGCTGAGTGTCGACACATCTCCTTTGTGTCGACACATTCTTCATGTGTTGAAACTTTGCTGAGTGTCGACACATCTCCTTGTGTCGACACATTCTTTATGTGTTGAAACTTTGCTGAGTATCGACACATCTCATTTGTGTCGACACTTGTACTTAAACTTTGCTGAAGTTCGCTGAGTGTCGACATAGACTCTTGGTGTCGACACTTTTGATGTCGACAAAGTTTCCCTGGGTGTCGACACTGCTTCTAAGTGTCGACGCTGATTATGTAGACAATTTTTCACTGTGTGTCGACACTGCATGTATGTGTCGACACATTTCTTCTGGTGTCGACTCTGCCTTCCTGGTGTCGACGCAATTACTCCAAGTGTCGACACAACTTCTCTGGGTGTCGACACAAGCCTTCTTAAGTGTCGACACTTTTCTTCTAGGTGTCGACACATGGACTTAGAAACTTTTATGCTTTCCCTGCAATTACTTAACCTGCACAAATAAACTCAAAGCACATCAAATACACCTTGATGTATATCATTGAGTAGGGTGAAGCTTCTTCAAATCTGGTACATATATTCCAATATACCCAACAATCTCCCCCTATTTGGAGAAGTCATAACCCTTAGTCAATGATATACACCATACATAACAAATACTCAATATGATGTATAACAATATTAAATGACAGGGAAAATACTAAACATGTATAAACAAAACATGTACAATCAATTATCTCAAAACAATAATGTAATAGATTGAACATATAACATTGTTCTTACAACTTCAAACATTTTCATCAATCAAAAGTTTACATAGAGTTAAATGCAAATGATTACAAATTATAAACTTAAGAAAATTTTTATCCTATGGCTGCTCAGGTTCCTTGATAACAATGCCCTTTCCAGATTGAATCTTTGCTTGAACAGGAGCTTTATTGTCATCAGCAGACTTCTTCCCTTTAAGATCTTTCTTTTTTTGTTCTTCAGCTCTTATCTTCTGTCTTTCAAAATAGTGATAAGGCTTAGGGAAATATATGCTAGGCTCCTGTGCATTAGGAGGTAGCTTCCCTAATTTAGCTTTCCTTCTGTATTGTACTATGACCTCTTGTCTAGCCTCATGCTTCTTCCATTCCTGGTCAGAATACCATTTGCCTCTCTCTAGGAAATTATCCTTAGCAGCCTTCCAAGCAGTTAATATGATATTCCTAGAGGTTGGGCTTCATTGCTCAAAATCTGGCCTTAATTCAGCTTGCTCTCTGAACCTTTTCTTAGATAATTGGGTCTCTTGTTCTTTTAGAACTGCCTCTGGCACAGGCTGTACAATTTTTTCAAAATAACATTCCGATTACCCTCAGGAGGACTATACATAGACTGTACCTCCTGATGTATCATGTCAAAATCAGCAGGAGGGTATATCACTTGAGCCACTTCAGCTTGCTCTCCTCCAAAGTATGCAGGATTGATGCCAGACTCTGCAACATTATCATCATCACATAAAGGTGGATATCCAAGGGTGGCTCTGATGGAGTTTTAAATCCACTTTGCATGATCAGAGCCTGCTTTGACTAACACCCTCCCCCCTTTATGACTTCTCTTTCTATGTGATCCCTAAGATCATCCTTTTGGAATCTTATCTGAGCATTCAAATAGTTAACTCCATCCTTATAAAAAGGTTTTAGCATTTGGAGTTTTTCAGTAATTGCCTTCTGAGAATCTTCAATGGCAGTTTGAACAGCAGTGAGGCTCTCTTGTAGTTGCTTATCAAAGGCTTCTTTGGCAGTAATAGTCACAGCAGTCTGGGAAGTATCTATATTTTTCATTTCAGTGACTATGGCATTATGAGAAGCAGTTAGATTATCATTCATTCTAAGCTGATTCTCCAGGATATAGCCTTGTTTGACTACCAAGTCATCAATCTATTTCTTTATATTCTCTTGATGAGTTGCCAGATAGACCACTGCATTCCCTCATTTATGGAAACAATAAGTCATTTCCTTTTTGTTTTGATTCACTTCAAATCTTATTGATTTTATGTCTTGAGCAAGATCAAATTGAAGTGATTTATGGCCTTCATCCATATAAGTTTGTAAAGCTTTCCTTTGCTCATCTAGCTTAATTTGCAATGCCACCATCAGAGAACTATAATCAGTAGTTGGGGCAGGCTGTGGAGCAATTGTCTGTAGTGCTTTCTTGTAGTTCTGACTTCTTATCTTGAAAACCTGAAACTTCCTTTTCTTGGCCCTAACAGCCTCTTCATCCTCTGAAGCAGAAGTACTAGCAATATCTACTATATCCTTAGGACTAGAATGTAAATCCTTCTCAGTCCTTGGTAGCTCCTCAGCAATTCTTTGCTCCTCAGTCTCTTGTCTTACTGTCTCCTCTTGAGACCTAACCTGCTCCCCCTGAAGATTTACCTGCTCCCCCTCAACAGTTGCTTTCTCTCCCTCAATGTCAGTTTGTAATAAGTCAGGGAACATCTCTTCTAGTGTAAACTCATGTTGAGGTTGTTCAGAAGAATCTCTTATCTTAGGAGCATCTGTGTCCATTTTATCAGCAACAGATGTGTCCTACATGATAACATCTTGTGGTTGAGGTTGTATCTGTGTTTGCTGATCAACATCAAGTAATGGTTCAGACAAAACTTCATCCTCAATATGGAAATTTAATTGATTTACTTCAGTAATTACCTCTAGAATAGTTTGGGTAACCCTTTCACTCTCTAATTGAGTTGGCTCAGCCACATGTAGAGGCTCCCTCTGGAGTGGATCCAGGTGAATTGGGCTAGCTGAGGGTAGCTCCCCCTGCCTCTGAGCATCTTCTTGTCTTGCTGGTGACTGTCCAGCATTGTCATCTCTTCCATCATCAGAACTGAAAACCACTTGCTCCTCTGAGCTACTTGAGGATTCTTGTGCCACAATGGCTGTCTTCTTCTTCTTCTTCTGAGTTGTTTCCTTTTCTGGAGTTGGCAGTTTCTTTGTCAATACTCTATCCCACCTTGAGAAAATTCTTACATCCATTCTCCTCATGTGGTTTATCTTTGAACCTGCAGCTTGGTTCATCACATCAGGTATGCTTCCAGCTAAGTATAGACTCAGAATTCTACCCAGATTGGGTTTCTTCATACTTTCTTTTATCTTGTCAAATATCACTGCTGACCAATCAGTTTCAAGTTTGAATATTATCCTTATCGTCAAACTGAACATGTGAGCAGATATTCTATCATGCCCACCAGGCTTGCTCAGTATCATCTTGCCAACTATCTCAGATAAAAACTTGTCCTGTATGTTCATTCCTTTCCTGTTGAACACTGATCCAATCTTCAGGTGTGAATCAAGTCCACACCATGTTAGTGCCTCCCTTGTCTTTGAAGCAGATACATCTTCCTCTTCTTTTGTTCTAGGGAGATGCAGAACTTTTCTTAGAGTCTTATGGGAGACCTTCACCTTTGCCCCATGAACTTTGGACTTAATCTTGAGTCCAGATTCATCAAGAGTTGTTGCACTCAAGAATTCGAGGACTTCCTTCTTCCAGATCTTGATGGGTTTTGATACAAGATACTCTAATCCAGTTTCTGCAATTAGGGTTACCACACCTTTGATTTCTGGTTCCGCATCATCAAGGCGTGTCGCACGAGCTCATATCCTTCATTAATGTCCTCTTCTAGCTTGGGCGCCATTAGGGTTTGAAGAAATTTTGAATTTAGAGAAGAGAGATGTCGACACACAAGTTTGGTCTCGAAACTAAGGTGAGCGTGTCGACAAACAATGGGGCTCTAAAACCTATTTATACCTTTCTGAAATTGAAGGTGAAAAGGCGCGTCAAATTACTTGAAATGTGTTGACACTGTTGAAAAGTGTCGACACAAACTGCTAATGTAGAAAACTCGACAACTATGTGTCGACACAAATTTGCTATATCTTCTGGGAAACATTTAGCTGCACCTCTTGGTCTTCTTCAGCATCAGGAGTATCTTGTACTCCCCCTGGACAACAGCCACCATCCTCCACTTGCTGACTTGTAGAAGGACCTTCTATTAAGGTAAGCTTGTCCATCTTCTCAGTTACACCTGTAGAGCTGCAAACACTTCTTGGCAATTTATTGTTAATAAGCCTTGCTTCATCAAAAACTACATGTACTGACTCTTCTACAACTTGAGTAATCAAGTTGTAGACCCTATAAGCCTTACTGTTGTTGCTGTACCCAACAAATATTCCTCTTGGGATTTGGCAGCAAACTTGGTTAGATAATACTTACTATTGTTAAGGATATAACACTTGCAACCAAAGATCCTGAAATAGGATAAATTTGGTTTTCTGCCCTTCACAATCTCATAGGGGGTCTTCATGTGGCTCTTGGTAATAGTAGCCATGTTGATCACATGACAAGCAGTGTTAACTGCCTCAGCCCAGAAATATTCTGGGAGAGATGTGTCACTCATAGGGTTCTACCAGCCTCTATCAAGGTTCTATTTTTCCTTTCAGCAATACCATTTTGCTGAGGTGTTCTTGGTGAGGAAAATTCCTGAAAAATTCCAAACTCTTCACACAGTTTTGTCATACTTTCAGACTGAAATTCAGTACCATGGTCACTTCTGATTTTGACCACTGTACTGTCCAATTCATTCTGAATTGTTTAATAAAACTATACAAGATACTTGGAGTTTCAGATTTTTGCCTTAGGAAGAACACCCAGGAAAACCATGAATAGTCATCTACAACCACAAAAGTGTACACATTCCTACCTAGGCTGTGAACTGGCATAGGACTAAAAAGATCCATATGCAATAGGTATAGACACCTCACAGAATCCTTGTTATCAAGGCTATGAAATGTGGATTTGGTCTGCTTGCCCTTTTGACAAGCTGAGCATATCCCATCTTTTATACACTTAACCTGAGGATCATTCCTCACTAACTCTTTGCTAAAGAGTTGACCAATTGTCTTATAGTTATATGAGCCAGTCTCTTGTGCCATTTAACACAATGTGAGACTTTCTCATTAGCTACAAGACAAATAGGAGAAACAATGTTCTCACACATAATGTCTAGATAATAGACATTTCTCTTCCTATATCCTGTCAGAATGATCTTTTGATCACTTGACCTTTTGATATGACAACCATCATTGACAAATGAGATGTCATATCCTAAATCACTCAGCTGACTTATGCTAATGAGGTTATGTTTCAAACCCTTTACATAAGTCACTTGAGTAATTATAATTTGGTTACTAGAAATGTTACCAAAGCATTTGATGATTCCTTTTTCTGAACCACCAAAGGTAAATTTAGGACCATCCATGATTGATGTATAATCCTTTAGCAGCCCTCTTGTTCCAGTCATGTGCCTGGAACATCCACTGTCCAAGTACCATATAGAGGCATGGCCACTTGGACTCACCTGCAAAACAGATTGCTTAACCTTAGAACCCAAATAATTATTGGGTCTTTGGTGCAGGTTAGTTTGACTTTTAACAAAACTACCTGTAGCTCTTCTAGCATGTAGTTTGTTACTCTCCTTGACACTTGAATTGTGCCAACAGTCTATGACAAAGTGGCCTATCTTGCCACAACACCAGCACTCAAACCTGTTGTACCTTTGTTTAGGTACAACCCTGGCTGAAGTATCTACAACAGACTTTTTGTTTATTGCTAGGGCTTTGCCCTTAGACTTGGACCTAGCAGTCCAGGCAGGTTTTGTAAATCCTAATCCAGCCTTACCCTTATGAGGTACAAACTCATCTATCAAGGGTAAAACAGATTTGGGTTTAGAAAAGCTAGCCACAATATCCTTCTCCTTCTGAAGTCTAACCTCCAGATTCTTAATTTGATCATTCTTAAATGTAATAGTTCTCATCTGAATAACTGTAATGTTCTTCAGCCTGACTAATTCATTCAGTTTCTGATCAAACAACTTGTCTGAATCAGCAACAGCCATTTAAGACTAGCAATCTCCTTTGCCTGATTTTTGACCAAGGTTTTGCTTTTCTTCAAGGCGTGCAACAAGTCCTTATATTCATCAATTAACTGATGAATATCACCTTCAGATTCAGATCCACCCACATCACTTGATGCAGATGTATCTGATTCTGACTCAATACAAGAAATTGAACTAGAAGAACAATTTTGTACCTTACTTGGTCCAGGATGATCCTGGATTTTGTCTCCTCAGATAAGGCCATCAGCCCTTTGCACTGCTTGTCCTCATGCTCATAAATTGAATTCATTAACTGCATGAACTCATCTTCCTCCTCTTCAGCAAACAACCCAATATAGGCTTCAGCGTCTGAATCTGTTTCTGAAGATGACTGATCAGTCAAACTTTTGTCTTTCTTGGCAACAAAGGACTTTTTCTTTTTGCCCTTAAACTGTGTCTTCTTTCTATCAGTTGACTCCTTCTTCTTTTCAGGAAAGTCAGCCACTACATGTCCTGTCTATTGCAACAATAATATACAATCTTTGAGGATGTAGTTTTACTTGGCTTGGACTTTCTTCTATCATTCCTTGATGACTTCCTGTTCTGATAGTAGTCATCTTTTGTCTGTGAAGTGGATGGCTTAGACCTCCACTGCTTCTTCTTCAGAAACTTTTGAAAATGTCTTGTAAAAGCAGTAAAGTCTTCATCACTTTCACTGCTATCTGACTTCTTGCTTTCTGACTCATCTGTCTCACCCTCAGTAACTTTTGAGGTGGAGATGGAGACTTGCTTTTATATTTCCTAGTGGCTTCAGTCTAGAAGGCCACAGATCTCTCCTTGTGCTCCACTCTAATAGTCTTTTCTTCCTCCTTTCTAACCATTAACTGCATCTCATAAGATAACAGTTTTTCAAACAAATTTGGAGGAGGTATATCAACTAATTTGTCCATTTCCTAATGGCACAAATCTTGGTATCCCAGTCTTTAGTCAGGGATCTTAAGAACTTGTCATTCAGCTCATAGTTGTTGAATTCTCTTCCATAGGACATCAATTCATTTACTATCCTATAGAACTTCTTGTAGCATTCAGTAATGCTATCAGACTTTCCTTGTCTGAAGCTTTCATATTCCTGATTTAACAAAGACTTCATGTCTTCTCTTACTTCTTCTGATCCCTCCATATAGACAATTAATGTGTCCCACATTTCTTTAGAAGTTTTACAGTGAATTAAATTCTGAAATGTTGCATCATCAATTGCACTAACAATAATATTCTGGGCCCTCTTGTCCATAGTGGCCAGAATAATTTCATCTTTAGTCATTTCTGAATAGTCTTTGGGAGTTCTCTGATTTGCATCCAGAACAGATACTTTCATTGGCACATATGACCCTTCTTTGATTGTAATGTATATTTTTGGGTCAGAGGCTTCCATAAAAAGTCTAACCCTCTCTTTCCAAACGCCAAATATCTCTTTTCTATAGATTGGCAATTTCATGGACCCCAGCTCTTTGTGATTCTCACTAGAATCCATTTTCTTGAATCTTGATTAATCTGATTCTATCTACAGGATCTTACTCAGACTGTTATGTCCCTTTTTGAGCAACCTGCCTCTGATACCACTTGAAAGAAATAATGTCTAATCACCTAGAGGGGGGGGGGGGGTGAATAGGTGAACTTAATCTTTTTAAAATTATAGGCAGAAACACTGAATAATAAGACCTGTATTTGCAATTCTCTACAGCAATTCAGCACAGATAATACAACAATTACAGAATTAATCACACACAGAGTACACACTGATTTTTATAGTGGTTCCCCAAGGTCTGGGTACATCCACTTTCCCCCCTTCGCCTATCTAGTAGTGTACTAGATTCGGCCTAACTTCTCCACTTCTCCTCAGATCTTACAACTCAGAATCCCAAATAGGTTCCTACAACTCAGAGTGTCCCCACTCCTATAACTCAGGCACAAAACCTTACCACTCAGTCTTCACCAAGACCTACACTCAGGCTAAATAGCCCTACCTCAGCCTTCAATCAAGGCCTACACTCAGAGAATATAATCTCCTACACTCAGGCACTAAAGCCCTACCTCAGCCTTTATAGTTTAGGCTTACAACTCAGATCTATACAAGATCCTACAGAAAATAAAGTTTACAAAGTATTTAACCACAACTCTGAAAGAGAGAGATGAGTTGACTGGCTTCTTGATGAGTTCTTGGAAGAACTTGGCAGAGATCAACCACCCTTGGCTTTCTTCAAAGCTTCTTGAATTAGAACACAGTAGGGTTGAGTCTCCTCTGAAGATGATCTTCTATCAACTTCTGACTTGAGAATCAGATCTCAATCTGAAACTTACTTTTCAGCCTGGTTCAACAGTTGTTCTCTTAGAAGGAGCTCTCTCTCTCCAACTTCTTAGATCTTCTCTTGAAGGTCTTCTTCTTTGTTGTGTTGTTTTTCAATTCATTGATTGCTTCTCATCATGATTTCTGTCGAAGGAGAAAGGTCTTTAAATAGTCTTCCTCCAAGGTAACCGGCTGATCCGGTTTCTAATAACCTTCTGACAGCTCTAACAGTTGCAGTTGACCGGTTGAAATGACAACTGTCTAGTCATCCAGTCACTTCTTGAAATCTCTGTCACTGTCTTAAAGTGTCGAGACAGATAGTCTTTATGTGTCGACACAAATAGACTAAGTGTCGACACAAGTAGACTAAGTGTCGTCACTAGCCTTGATGGTGTCGACACAATTCCTTGTGTTGTTGTAACAGCTTCACGACACTGCTTCTTCAGAATGTGTCGACACTGATCTTGTGTGTCGACACAAGCCTTCTGTTGAATGTGTCGACACTTATTGAGTGTGTCGACACAAGTACTACTTCTTCAATACTTAGTTGATTACTGCCGTGTGTCGACACAACTCCTTTGTGTCGACACTTGCCTTCATGTGTTGAAACTTTACTGAGTGTCGACACATCTCCTTTGTGTCGACACATTCTTCATGTGTTGAAACTTTGCTGAGTGTCGACACATCTCCTTTTTGTCGACACATTCTTCATGTGTTGAAACTTTGCTGAGTGTCGACACATCTCCTTGTGTCGACACATTCTTTATGTGTTGAAACTTTGCTGAGTGTCGACACATCTCCTTTGTGTCGACACTTGTACTTAAACTTTGTTGAAGTTCGCTGAGTGTCGACATAGCCTCTTGGTGTCGACACTTTTGATGTCGACAAAGTTTCCCTGGGTGTCGACACTGCTTCTAAGTGTCGACACTGATTATGTAGACAATTCTTCACTGTGTGTCGACACTGCCTGCATATATCGACACATTTCTTCTGGTGTCGACTCTGCCTTCCTGGTGTCGACACAATTACTCCAAGTGTCGACACAGCTTCTCTAGGTGTCGACACAAGCCTTCTTAAGTGTCGACACTTTTCTTCTAGGTGTCGACACATGGACTTAGAAACTTTTATGCTTTCCCTCTAATTACTTAACCTGCACAAATAAACTCAAAGCACATCAAATACACCTTGATGTATATCATTGAGTAGGGTGAGGCTTCTTCAAATCTGATATATATATTCCAATGTACCCAACACTGGTCCCCCGTTTATATGGCGAGACGGATGACAGTTCATCCTCCGGCGGTGAGGAGTAAGGAGACATCAGTGTCAGGGGCTTCTCCCCCCCTCTTTTTTGTCTTGCCCTGTACTAGTAATTATTCATGATATAGATATTTCCTCTACGATAGTGAGGTGTTTTCTGTGATGACCCAAGGGAATTTTATAATTAACTTTTTTCATGTTATTTTCCTGTGCTTTTTCCCTCCGCCATTTTGCCTGATAGTCCAAAATGCTAGACCATGGGTCTCTTTGCCTCTACCTCACGCGAGATCGTCAAACTCTTAGCTCTCGTCTCGCCTCGAGATCAACCTGCGTTGTAAGCCTTGGAGATCCACCGCTCCTCATGACAGGTCCCTTCTTTTTATGTTAGGCCTGTACCTTGGACAAGGAAGACCCACTCGCTACGGGCGAGACCCCCCATGCCGAGTGCCGGCCAGAGATCCTCCTTGGCCTAATCTCCAATTCTTCCATTTTTTAGGAATTATCTACCAATTTCCTGATAGATATAGACACTTCTCTCCGTGAGCTCTTACCAGTTGACTTGCCCCCGAGTGAGCCTACAGCCCTGCCAGCTAGATGAGAGCTGGGTCAGCGGGTCTTCTCGGGGTCTTCTCTCCAAAACACCTCCAACCACCGAGTGAGCATACAACCCTGCCAGCTAGATGAGAGCCTGGTCAGCGGGTCTGCTCGGGGTCTCCTCTCCAAACACCTCCAACCACCGAGTGAGCCTACAACCCTGCCAGCTAGATGAGAGCCTGTTCAGCGGGTCTGCTCGGGGTCTCCTCTCCAAAACACTTCCAACCACCGAGTGAGCCTATAGCCCTGCCAGCCAGATGAGAGCCTGGTCAGCGGGTCTGCTCGGGGTATCCTCTCCAAAACACCTCCAACCACCGAGTGAGCCTACAGCCCTGCCAGCTAGATGAGAGTCTGGTCAGCGGGTCTGCTCAGGGTCTCCTCTCCAAAACACCTCCAACCATCGAGTGAGCCTACAGCCCTGCCAACTAGATGAGAGCCTGGTCAGCGGGTCTGCTCGGGGTCTCCTCTCCAAAACACCTCCAACCACCGAGTGAGCCTACAGCCCTGTCAACTAGATGAGAGCCTGGTCAGCGGGTCTGCTCAGGGTCTCCTCTCCAAAACACCTCCAACCACCGAGTGAGCCTACAACCCTGTCAGCTAGATGAGAGCCTGGTCAGCGGGTCTGCTCGGGGTCTCCTCTCCAAAACACCTACAACCACCGAGTGAGCCTACAGCCATGCCAGCTAGATGAGAGCCTGGTCAGCGGGTCTGCTCGGGGTCTCCTCTCCAAAACACCTCCAACCACCGAGTGAGCCCACAGCCCTGCCAGCTAGATGAGAGCCTGGTCAGCGGGTCTGCTCGGGGTCTCCTCTCCAAAACACCTCCAACCACCGAGTGATCCTACAACCCTGTCAGCTAGATGAGAGCCTGGTTAGCGGGTCTACTCGGGGTCTCCTCTCCAAAACACCTCCAACCATTGCTCTGCCAGCCTCACTCGTCAGTCATTATGATTTTTCATTGACTAAGTCTTCCTGCAGGATGCCGAGACTACCAACCGGATGCGTTCGCACATTGAGGCATTGGAGGCAGAGAACAAGAGATTGAAAGTTGAAAACGCCCGTCTCCGGGACAGCGCAGCACCCCCTCCAGACCAATTTCAAGTTCCTCCTCGCTACTCCGTGGACGAGGTCAATGCCCTCTGCCGAGATTCCAACATCAAGACAGTGGAGCTCGTTTTCAAGATGATGAAGGAGCTGGGGGTGGTTCGTGATGATGCCGAGACGGTTACCGTCCGTGACCTGGTCCCCCGTTTATATGGCGAGACGGATGACAGTTCATCCTCCGGCGGCGAGGAGTAAGGAGACATCAGTGTCAGGGGCTTCTCCCCCCCTCTTTTTTGTCTTGCCATGTACTAGTAATTATTCATGATATAAATATTTCCTCTACGATAGTGAGGTGTTTTCTGTGATGACCCATGAGAATTTTATAATTAACTTTTTTCATGTTATTTTCCTGCACTTTTTCCCTTCGCCATTTCGCCTGATAGTCCAAAATGCTAGACCTTGGGTCTCTTTGCCTCTACCTCACGCGAGATCGTCAAACTCTTAGCTCTCGTCTCGCCTCGAGATCAACCCGCGTTGTAAGCCTTGGAGATCCACCGCTCCTCATGACAGGTCCCTTCTTTTTATGTTAGGCCTGTGCCTTGGACAAGGAAGACCCACTCGCTACGGGCGAGACCCCCCATGCCGAGTGCCGGCCAGAGATCCTCCTTGGCCTAATCTCCAATTCTTCCATTTTTTAGGAATTCTCTACCAATTTCCTGATAGATATAGACACTTCTCTCCGTGAGCTCTTACCAGTTGACTTGCCCCTGAGTGAGCCTACAGCCCTGCCAGCTAGATGAGATCCTGGTCAGCGAATCTGCTCGGGGTCTTCTCTCCAAAACACCTCCAACCACCGAGTGAGCCTACAACCCTGCTAGCTAGATGAGAGCCTGGTAAGAGGGTCTGCTCGGGGTCTCCTATCCAAAACACCTCCAACCACCGAGTAAGCCTACAGCCCTGCCAACTAGATGAGAGCATGGTCAGCGGCTCTGCTCGGGGTCTCCTCTCTAAACACCTCCAACCACCGAGTGAGCCTACAACCCTGCCAGCTAGATGAGAGCCTGTTCAGCGGGTCTGCTCGGGGTCTCCTCTCCAAAACACCTCCAACCACCGAGTGAGCCTATAGCCCTGCCAGCCAGATGAGAGCCTGGTCAGCGGGTCTACTCGGGTTATCCTCTCCAAAACACCTCCAACCACCGAGTGAGCCTACAGTCCTACCAGCTAGATGAGAGCCTGGTCAGCGGGTCTTCTCAGGATCTCCTCTCCAAAACACCTCCAACCATCGAGTGAGCCTACAGCCCTGCCAACTAGATGAGAGCCTGGTCAGCGGGTCTACTCGGGGTCTCCTCTCCAAAACACCTCCAACTACCGAGTGAGCCTACAACCCTATCAACTAGATGAGAGCCTGGTTAGCGGGTCTGCTCAGGGTCTCCTCTCCAAAACACCTCCAACCACCGAGTGAGCCTACAGCCATGTCAGCTAGATGAGAGCCTGGTCAGCGGGTCTGCTCGGGGTCTCCTCTCCAAAACACCTCCAACCACGGAGTGAGCCTACAACCCTGCAAGCTAGATGAGAGCCTGGTCAGCGGGTCTGCTCGGGGTCTCCTCTCCAAAACACCTCCAACCATCGAGTGAGCCCACAGCCCTGCCAGCTAGATGAGAGCCTGGTCAGCGGGTCTGCTCGGGGTCTCCTCTCCAAAACACCTCCAACCACCGAGTGAGCCTACAACCCTGTCAGCTAGATGAGAGCCTGGTCAGCGGGTCTGCTCGGGGTCTCCTCTCCAAAACACCTCCAACCACCGAGTGAGCCTACAGCCCTGTCAGCTAGATGAGAGCCTGGTCAGCGGGTCTGCTCGGGGTCTCCTCTCCAAAACACCTCCAACCACCGAGTGAGCCTACAGCCCCGCCAGCTAGATGAGAGTATGGTCAGCGGGTTTGCTCAGGGTCTCCTCTCCAAAACACCTCCAACCACCGAGTGAGCCTATAGCCCTGCCAGCTAGATGAGAGCCTGATCAGCGGTTCTGCTCGGGGTCTCCTCTCCAAAACACCTCCAACCACTGAGTGAGCATACAACCCTGCCATCTAGATGAGAGCCTGGTCAGCGGGTCTGCTCGGGGTCTCCTCTCCAAAACACCTCCAACCACCGAGTGAGCATACAACCCTACCAGCTAGATGAGAGCCTGGTCAGCGGGTCTGCTCGGGGTCTCCTCTCCAAAACACCTCCAACCACCGAGTGAGCTTACAACCCTGCCAGCTAGATGAGAGCCTGGTCAGCGGGTCTGCTCGGGGTCTCCTCTCCAAAAAACCTCCAACCACCGAGTGAGCCTACATCCCTGCCAGCTAGATGAGAGTCTGGTCAGCGGGTCTGCTCGGGGTTTCCTCTCCAAAATACCTCCAACCACCAAGTGAGCGTACATCTCTGTCAGCTAGATGAGAGCCTGGTCAGCGGGTCTGCTCGGGGTCTCCTCTCCAAAAACACCTCCAACCACCGAGTGAGCCTACAACACTGCAAGCTAGATGATAGCCTGGTCAGCGGGTCTGCTCGGGGTCTCCTCTCCAAAATACCTCCAACCACCGAGTGAGCCTACAACCCTGCTAGCTAGATGAGAGCCTAGTCGGCGGGTCTGCTCGGTGTCTCCTCTCCAAAACACCTCCAACCACCGAGTGAGCCTACAACCCTGTCAGTTAGATGAGAGCCTAGTTAGCGGGTCTGCTCGGGGTCTCCTCTCCAAAACACCTCCAACCACCGAGTGAGCCTACAACCCTGCCAGCTAGATGAGAGCCTGGTCAGCGGGTCTGCTCGGGGTCTCCTCTCCAAAACACCTCCAACCACCTAGTGAGCCTACAACCTTGCCAGTTAGATGAGATCCTGGTCAGCGGGTCTGTTCGGGGTCTCCTCTCCAAAACACCTCTAACCACCGAGTGATCCTACAACCATGCCAGCTAGATGAGAGCCTGGTCAGCGGGTCTGCTTGGGGTCTCCTCTCCAAAACACCGCCAACCATAGAGTGAGCCTACAACCCTGCCAGCTAGATGAGAGCCTGGTCAGCGGGTCTACTCGGGGTCTCCTCACTTCCATCTCACCTTTGATTCCATGAAAAAGGACACATGTACTCTCATTATATCAGAAGAGCACATCAAAATTGCAAGTATTGTATAACAATAAAAAATGTAATGAACAAAATGTGTTATGGGTAAAATCTCTTTAAATCATCACCACTTCGGGAGCGATCGAGGGATACCCCGTCCACATCCTGGAGGTGTTACCCTCCCGACTTCAAGACCTCTTTTACTACAAAAAGACCCTCCCAATTGGGATTGAGCTTCCCTATGGAGGCCCCTCTACCTGCTGCATCCACCCTTTTGAGGACCAAATCCCCCTTCTCGAACTGTCTGATCCTTATATACTTGTCAAAGTACCTCGCCATCCGGTGCTTGACCTCCTCCTGCCGGACCATCGCCAAATCCATGAGCTCTTCCACGAGATCCAGAGAGAGTCTCCGCTCTTCCTCGTTCTCCGCTCTCCATCCTTCGTCTCCTTCCTTTACAACAGCTACTCTTGGTGATGTGACTTCAAACTCGATGGGTATGACTGCCTCTGAGCCATGAGAGAGCTTAAACGGGGTTTCTCCAGTGGCGGTGTTTGGTGTGGTTATCAAGGCCCAGAGGACTAAAGGTAGCTGTTCAACCCAGCTTCCCCTCAAATTCTCCACTTCTTTTCAAAAGATTGACAATGATCTTGTTGGCTGCTTCCACCTGCACGTTACTTCGTGGATGATGAACAGAGGCAAAGCGGAGATCTATTCCCAATCGGATGCATAAATCAACGAACTCCCTACTTGCAAATTGTGGTCCATTATCCGTTACAATGGCCAGGGGTAACCCATGCCTGCAGATGATCTCTCCCCATACGAAATTCTTGACCACCTGCGATGTTGTTGGGTATTGTATCCACAACGTACCTGATTTGAAGAAGCCCCTGGACAAGCTAAGGTAAATAGACAATGTATTTGATAAAATATTTCAAGTTGTGCTTGCAGTTATTCCACGCTAAGTGCACACCAATGTCAGGGTGCAGTAGGTCAATATACACGGGTCTGCACGACGTAATCCCTCGTTGAGCAGATCAGTGTGTTGGCCTACGTGCACTCTCTCTATTGAAGTGTACTTATTTTCAAGTACAGGGCTGTGATCATGCAAGAGCAGACAAGGAGCAAGGATGGGTCAAAGAGCAGCTCATGGGTGGAAAGACGAAAAATCGTCCAAGTGTAAATCGACGAGAATCACCAAGTGATTCTCGCCGATTCGGCGAGAATCATTAGTGATTCTCGCCGAATCGTCGAGAATCATTGGTTGATTCTCGCCGTCTCTATCCAGCTACTTCAAAGCGTGCTTCTCTGGTGCTAAGTAATAATCGACGAGAATCACCAAGTGATTCTCGCCGAATCGTCGAGAATCACTGGCTGATTCTCGCCGTCTATTTCCGGCTTTATCAGAGTGTGTCATCAAGTCAAAATCGACGAGAATCACCGTTGATTCTCGCCGAATCGACGAGAATCACTTCGATTCTCGCCGATTCGACGAGAATCACCTTCGATTCTCGCCGATTTTGCCTTAGACAATTTTCTGGAAGCCGTTGGACCGGACTCTGCGCTGGTACTGTTTTGAACCGGAATTAGGGTTTCTTCTGGTGGGACCCGCAACGGTCATTAAGGAGTATACTTGTGTATAAATACAAGCGTATTTTTGAACAGTAAACACACAGAAAGAAGCCGAGCGACGATCTTGACCTAAAATCGCGTAACTGCTCCGCCGCCGCCGTCGCCGCTCGTGCTAGTTGGTTGCCGCTTTTTATCGCGATTCTTCCGGATCTTCCGGCGACAGAAGCTTAGCCAAGCGTAGCGTCTCACGCGTCTAACCAGAGATCCCTTGTCTCTTGATTTGTTGATCGGGAAAACTTCCCCGTCCGAATCGATCGAGACGACCGATCCTAGTGTGACCGTTGGAAGACCTTGCTTGCTTTGCTACGAAGTTAGAATCTCCAAAGTAAAGCAGTCGCACACCGTTGTCGCCGCCGATCCCGAGAACCAAGCCGCCGCCCTTCTTGCCGCCGTCGGTTTCGGGGAGATTCTCTCCAAGAGAGATCTAGGGTTGTGGACTCTTCGTGGACTTCAAGAACACGTCGTCAACGAAGAGGGACACCTTAGTCTCCAAAAGTAGTTTGTATTTCTTGTACATTCTAGTTCATTTTTGTTGTAAAGGAACGTTGGTTCCGAGTTGTAAGGGTTGGGTGCAACCCGTGTTGTGGGTGTGTTGTCTCCTACGTGTGGAAGGGTTCCTTCCGATAGTGCAAGGATTGGATTTCAATCCGGTTGGTGAAGAGACCGAGTCGTCCCTTGTTGGGAGATAGGTCGAAGGGGAAAGTGGATGTACCCAAATCGGGGAACCACTATAAATAGCTTGTGTACTCTATTTACTGTGCTGTTTTATTTTCGTGTGAGGTACCATTTTAATTCCGCAAAAACGTTGCACGTCACCTATTCCCCCCCCCCCATAGGTGAAGCTAGTTGACACTAGGTGGACTTTCAGATGTCACCTTAGCCAACGCCTTCACCTCCAGCCATTTTGAAAAGTAGTCCACCATGACTAGCAGAAATTTCCTTTGACCACTTACTTGGGGAAAAGGACCCACCAGATCTAGCCCCTATATAGCGAAGGGCTAGGGAGCTGTGATTGTCCGCAACCTCTGGGCTGGAAGGAGTTGGAGGGGGGCGAACTCCTGGCATTTTGACACCTTTTTGCGAACTCCTCTGCATCTTTCCTGAGAGTAGGCCAGAAGTACCCCTGTCTCAGCACCCTCCCTTCTAAAGTCTGGCTCCCTGAGTGACTCTCGTATTCTCCCGAGTGAATCTCTTTCAGAACATTTGGAACCTCCCCCTCTGACACACATCGAGCCAGCAAACCCGGCAGTGTCTTGCGGTACAAAACTCCATCTTTCAGCAGGTAGTACTGAAATACCCGAACAATTATACATGTTTATATTTTGTAAAATAAAAATATTATGTGAATACTCCCCGATGATGAAAATACAGTTTCAGTGCCGATTGGTTTTGTGATAGTTATTTCGTTTTATTTACTTGAGCTTGGCTGGTTGGTTGGACTTAGCTTGGCTGGTTGGTTGTACTTCGCTTGGCTGGTTATACTTTGCTTGGCAAGAGTTTAGACTGGCTGAACCGGTGGAGTAACCGTATGCTTGTGATCAGCGGTGGCATTTTCCCGTGCTTTAAGTTTTGGGTTCTGTTCATTTCTCTTCATTTTCGACGGACGGAAGCCACGGAAGCCGCTACCGCCGCTTGCTCTATCGGGCTCGATTCTTCTCCGATTTATGTGATTTTTCTTGCAATTGAGAGGTAATCTCCTCCCCTCAACTCCTCTTGTGTTGATTATGAAGTTGGTGTATGGAGTTTAGATGGGTACAAACCCTCGGGTTTGGGGTTTTGGTTTTCTTCACTTCCTTTTAGAATTAAAAGTTTTGTAATCCCTAGACCCATTGTTGGGAGAGATGAAATTAGGGTTCCATTTTGAGTTTGGTTTTGTTTGATCTCCTGGTATATATACATGTGTGTGCCGGCTGTGCTTGGACAGTGTTGTGTGTATGTGTGTGTGTGCCGGCTGTGCTTGGACAGTGTTGTGGGTATGTGTGTATGCCTGCTGGACTATATAGATTACCTGCATGCTACAGGTGGTGTTAGGGCTGCTAGTGTTGGCTGTCCGGCTATTTTTGAAGGGGTTTATACTTGAGGTGAGCTGCTGTTCACAACACTTGGTGTTGCCATGGTGGCAACCACAAGTGGATTTGAATGATACACAGTCAATTTGAGTCACCCACGCTAGTCCTTTCCTAGACAACTCTTAGATGTCGTAGTTGTAACCGTCGTAGGAGTCAGCTCGTAAATATTAAGGCGCAATCCTAAGGTAAATGATATTTTTGATACTGCAGAGAATGGCGTCCGACGATAGGCGCGATGTGACTCCTTCGAGGGACAAGGGCAAAGGAAAAGTTGGGGTGAGTCCTTACTACTTTCTGGTGAACTGTTAAGCTAATTACTTCTTATTATTTATCACTGAATATATGAGTCGCCGAAAACGCTAACTTGGTTTAGCGAGCGATAAATTTCTGAGGGGAAAACATTCACATAAATCCTATTTGTTAAGAAAATGAAATGAATCGAAAAGATAGAATTGAATTGAAAATTTAGATAGCGTCGACGCATCGAGAAGCTAAGGGTCGGCCTAGTAGGGGGGATACTTCAGACTCCTACACCTCGTGAGAGGGGTAGAACTCTCACACCTCGTAGGAGGGGTCGAACTCCTACAGAAGATGAAGAGAATCCAATTTAGGAGGCGTGGAAGCCTGCTGCACGTGAGAGCGCCCTAAAGAGGATATTGATATGAAGGGTCGACGGACCCAGATGATTGAGATATTTGAATGACCCTTAGTCTTTCGAGGAACGCATTGCGAAATAATGGAAATTTGATAAGAAACATGATAAATGAAATATGAATTGATATCAGAATAGAATTGTTGATTTTCCCTGTTACTAGCTTAGAGACATGTTCATATATGTTTATTGTTGCTGACTCTCTTGTCTACTTGCAGTGTAAAGATTCAGAAAAGGGTAAGGAATTCACTTAGTTTTCAAAACTAATTGGTTCCAAATTTTCTTTCAGGAGCCGAGTACCAGCGTACTAGACCCCGCTAGGAGGGCTCAGGCAGATGCAGACCGAAGACCAACTGATGACGTGGCTCGTCCACGGGTTAGCTTGAGCTTTTCCTTGTACATTGATAGCTAGTTAGAATGTAATACATGTAGACATTTTCATACCTGACTTTGAGAAAGTGTATATATTCTGTAATGATATGTGATGTTTTATTTTCTCTAGTACACCCCTTTTCTTATACTGATGCGTATAGTTATATGAAAAATCCTCTATGAAAAAATGAATTAAATTGTGGCGGAGTTGGGCCGTTACAATTAAATGGTATCAGAGGGAGGTTTTCATAGGGCATGTAACGCAGAGAGTACCAGAAAGGAAAATAAACTCACAATAATGACAATTGCATATCAGAATATACTGAACTGTCTTATGGTTTGTTTTCCTCAGGAACCGTTTCAAGTCTATTTGAGCCGCAGAATGCGAGAGGCTCTGAATGAACCTGAGAATTCTGGTGATTCCAGGTCAGAAGAAAGTGTGAGTGGACGACAGTCTACCACACTTCATATCGCCGATATTGCCCAAGCTATCGCTGAGGCAATTAGATTGGTTCGGGACACCCCTCCAGTTGTGCCTCCTCATGGAGTAAACCCAGTGGTGCCGGCTATGCCTCATCAAATAGTTGTGGAACCGTAGCAGCCTTGCTTGCTTGAAACTGATATGAAGCAATTTTTGGAATTGAAATTGCCGACTTTTCGTGGTGGTTTGTCTCCGATCGAGACAGAAGACTGGATCCTGCGGATTGAAACAATATTTGATACAATGCGGTGCCCTGCGGAGAGGAAGGTGGAGTTGGTCATTTTTCTGTTGGAAGGAGAGGCTAAGAGATGGTGGGTGAACTTAATGAAAGGGAAGTTTCAGACTCGTGGTTTGGCAAATGTGACTTGGGCAGAGTTTGTTCGGGAATTTACAAAGTGGTTTGTGTCGCGGATGGAAAAGAGACAGCTACAGGAGAAGTTCTTGCGATTAGTTCAAGGAAGTCGCTCCGTCCTTCAATATGAAGCCGAATTTTCCAGCTTGGCATACTATGTAGAGTCGGCTGTGGCGACAGAGGAAGCTCGTTGCTTACGGTTCCAGGAAGGGTTGTGGGATGATATCCGCACTTCAGTGGTTCCGTTTGATATTACGGAGTATGCACTATTGGTGGAGAAAGCTCGATTGGTCGAGTTAGATACTGAAAAGAGGCAAAGAAGGATAGAAATGAGGAAGAGGTTCAAAGAAGGTACTAACCAAGAGAAATCGGCCAGAACACAAGAACCCCCTTGGAAGAAGAAGAAGCAGCAACAGTCAGTGTCGACTGGTAGCACGCAAGTGTCCCAAACAACGGCGACCAAATGTGCCAAATGTGGCAAGATGCACAAAGGGGAATGCTTGACTGGAGTCTGCTTCTACTGTCGCCAGCCGGGCCATCGTCGAAAGGATTGTCCGAAGCTGCAAAGGGATGAAAGTTCGAGGGGAGCCCCAGTCTTACCGCCTCAGAAAATATATCATATTAGGACATCCAGGGAAGGGGAGTCGATAGCATCGGCTCCCGCTGAAGGGGCCAGAGATGAAAGGCTGATTCAAGCCCGAGCTTTCAATCTCGGTCAACAAGAGGCGAAGGCAGATGATACGGTTGTTACAGGTATGCTACCTGTGCATGATCAAGTTTTGAAAGTTTTATTTGATACTGGTGTCAGTCAATCGTTCATTTCAACATCTATTCTGGAACCAATTCATATACGACCATATCATATTACTCAACCGTTGAGTGTATTGCTACCGAATAATACGGTTTTGATGACAAAGGAGCGAGCTGTACTCTCACTACCTTTTAATGATAAACGAATTGAAACCGATGTTGCGGTCTTGCCGTTGGTTGAGTATGATATCATCCTTGGTATGGATTGACTATCGAATCGAGAAGCTGTTATTAACTGTAAAACGAAAGAGGTGGCGTTCAAATGTCCAGATGGAAGTTCGATGATCTACTAAGGGTTGGGCGAAGTTGCCAAAATTAGTATTTCAGCTATGAAAGCCAGAAAATGGTACGGAAAGGCTGTGAGGCCATTTTGGTAATGATTAAAGAAATGAAAGAAGAAAAGAAAGAAATTATGGCTGTACCCGTGGTACGGGACTACGTGGATGTATTTCCAGAAGAGTTAGATGGTGTGCCTCCAGTCAGAGAAGTTGAATTTGAAATTAAAGTGAACGAAGGAGCTACTCCAGTTGCAAAAACTCCTTATCGAATGACACCAAAAGAATTGACAGAATTGAAAGTGCAATTGCAAGAATTGCTTGATAAGAAATTTATCCGACCAAGTACTTCACCTTGGGGAGCTCCAGTATTATTTATGAAAAAGAAGGAAGGATCTCTCCGTCTGTGCGTCGATTATCGCGAACTGAACAAGTTAACAAAAAAAATACCCTCTGCAGCGTATTGACGATTTGTTCGATCAGCTGGTTGGTGCACGTATATTTTCTAAAATTGATCTTCGATCAGGATATCGCCAGCTAAGAATTCGACAGGACGATGTCTTCAAGACAACATTCGGTACCAGGTATGGGCATTTTGAATTTGTTGTTATGCCTTTTGGCCTAACGAATGCTCCTGCAGCTTTTATGACCTTGATGAATAGTGTGTTTAAGGCATTCTTGGACCTGTTTGTGATTGTTTTTATCGATGATATATTGATTTATTCAAAAACAAAGGAAGAGCATGCCCAACACCTGCATCAAGTCTTACACACGTTGAGGGAACAACAGTTGTATGCTAAATTCTCAAAGTGTGCGTTTTGGTTGACTGAGGTGGTCTTTCTAGGTCATGTAATTACTGCAGAAGGGTTGGTTGTCGACCCTGCTAAAATTGAAGCAATCATCAAATGGACTCGACCGAAATCGGTAACTGAGATACGAAGCTTCTTAGGATTAGCTGGCTATTGTCGGAAATTTGTCAAGGACTTTTTGAAGCTAGCACTACCCTTAACGCATTTGACACGAAAGAACGTAGTGTTTACGTGGGGAGATGAGTGCCAGCAAGCGTTCGAAGCGTTAAAGGAAAGATTAACAACAACGCCATTGTTGGTGATGCATGAAGGCTCCGATGGTTTTCAAATATATAGTGATGCGTCCTATAAAGGATTGGGTTGCGTATTAATACAGCATGGAAAGGTGATTGCGTTTGCTTCTCAATAATTAAAGGATGCTGAAAAGAATTATTCAATACATGATTTGGAATTAGCTGCTGTTGTATTTGCATTAAAAATTTGGCGTCACTACCTGTATGGTGTTCGATGCGAGATCTTTACAGATCATAAAAGTTTGAAATATATCTTTGATCAGCGAGAAATTAATTTGCGTCAACGAAGATGGCTAGAATTTATTAAAGATTATGATCTAGATATTCAATACCATCCAGGT
Source organism: Platanthera guangdongensis (assembly GCA_039583875.1). Taxonomy (NCBI): domain Eukaryota; kingdom Viridiplantae; phylum Streptophyta; class Magnoliopsida; order Asparagales; family Orchidaceae; genus Platanthera; species Platanthera guangdongensis. The sequence continues at coordinate 182,090,086 of CM077161.1, read as the reverse complement.
AAGGCAAATGTGGTCGCAGATACCCTAAGCAGGAAAAATATTGTCGCACTGTCCGTGACACCGCGTTATAATAAGAAGCTTCTGTATATGCTTCAGGATATGAGAATCTGCGCGATATTTACGCCTGAAGACAAGCAAGCACAGCTATGCCAGATGCGGATTCAATATTCGCTTAAAGAATGAATCCAGAAAGCAATACCTAAAGATCCCTTCTTGATGGGAATATTTGAAAAATTGCGGAAAGGAGAAGAGAGTGCCTTTGTTGAAAAAGATGCACTATAGTTCTTGAATGATAGAATATGTGTCCCAGATGCTGATAGCCTGCGAAAGAATATACTGTATGAGGCGCATAATACGTCATATTCAATTCACCCTGGTCGGACTAAGATGTACCATGATTTGAAACAGGACTTTTGGTGGCCTCATATGAAAAAGGATATCATACAGTATATTGCCCGGTGTCATACCTGTCAGGTAGTGAAAGTAGAATATCAGAAGCCTGCTAGGTATCTTCGCTCTTTACCCATTCTGGAATGGAAATGGGATGATGTTGCGATGGATTTTGTGTTTGGCATGCCTCGCAGTAAAGCCGGAAATGATGGAATTTGGGTTATCATTGATCGATTGACAAAGAGCGCACATTTTATACCGATCAAGCAAAGCGGGCCGACGGAAAAATTGGTGGAACTCTATGTAAATGTAATTGTGACATTACATGGTATTCCACGTACGATCGTATCAGATCGTGATGGACGGCTTACATCTGAGTTGTGGCGGCGGGTGCACCATAAATTGGGAACAAGATTGTTGTATAGTACTGTTTTTCATCCGCAAACCGATGGCCAGTCCGAACGGACCATCCAAATGCTCGAGGATCTATTACGAATGGTGGTTTTGGACTTGAAAGGCTCTTGGGAGAAATACTTATCGTAGCTGAATTTGCTTATAATAATAGCTATCAAGCAACGATTCAAATGACCCCGTTCGAAGCTCTATATGGACGACGATGTCGAACTCCTTTGAGTTGGGCAGAGGATGCAGAAAAACAATTGTTTCCGCAGAAGAGGACGGACAAAATTGAAGAGAAAATTTGCGTCATTCAGCAAAGAATGAAAATCGCACAGGATCGTCAACAGAAATATTATAATGCCTGACATCGTCTGGTGGAATTTGCTGTGGGCGATCAGGTGTGTTTGAAGATTAAACCGTTCAAAGGGATTTCCCGGTTGCGACAGATTGGTAAATTAAGTCCGAGGTATGTTGGCTCATATCCTGTGATTGAACGACTTGGCGAAGTAGCATATCGCCTAGCTCTGCCTGCTGAATTACAGAGGTTGCATAATGTTTTTCATATATCCGAACTCAAACGATATATTCCGAACCCAGATTTGATGATATCTTCCAGTGCTGTGCAAATAGAAGCTGATTTGTCAAGTCCGACAACACCTTACCAAATTGTTGATCGGCAAAGCAAAAATATTCGGAATCGACAGGTGAACTTTGTCAAAGTCTGGTGGACCGGCCACCCTGCCAAGGATGCTACTTGGGAACGCGAAAATTTAATGTTAAAAATCTTTCCCTCTTTCTTTGGGATTCGCGATGATGCGTGATTTTCGAGGGCAAAAATTCTCATAAGGAGGGGAGAGTTTGTAATACCCGAACAATTATACATGTTTATATTTTGTAAAATAAAAATATTATGTGAATACTCCCTGATGATGAAAATACGGTTTCAGTGCCGATTGGTTTTGTGACAGATATTTCGTTTTATTTACTTGAGCTTGGCTGGTTGGTTGGACTTAGCTTGGCTGATTGTACTTAGCTTGGCTGGTTGTACTTTGCTTGACAAGAGTTTAGACCGGCTGAACCGGTGGAGTAACCGGATGCTTGCGATCAGCGGTGGCATTTTCCCGTGCTTTAAGTTTTGGGTTCTGTTCATTTCTCTTCATTTTCGACGGACGGAAGCCATAGAAGCCGCTACCGCCGCTTGCTTTATCGGGCTCGATTCTTCTCCGATTTCTGTGATTTTTCTTGCAATTGAGAGGTAATCTCCTCCCCTCAACTCCTCTTGTGTTGATTATGAAGTTGGTGTATGGAGTTTAGATGGGTGCAAACCCTAGGATTTGGCGTTTTGGTTTTTTTCACTTCCTTTTAGAATTAAAAGTTTTGTAAACCCTAGACCCATTGTTGGGAGAGATGAAATTAGGGTTCCATTTGGTGTTTGGTTTTGTTTGATCTCCTGGTACATATACATGTGTGTGCCGGCTGTGCTTGGACAGTGCTGTGTGTATGTGTGTGTGTGTCGGCTGTGCTTGGACAGTGCTGTGGGTATGTGTGTATGCCGGCTGGACTATATAGATTACCTGCATGCTACAGGTGGTGTTGGGGCTGCTAGTGTTGGCTGTCCGGCTATTTTTGAAGGGGTTTATACTTGAGGTGAGCTGCTGTTCACAACACTTGGTGTTGCCATGGTGGCAACCGCAAGTGGATTTGAATGATACACAGTCAATTTGAGTCACCCACGCTAGTCCTTTCCTAGATAACTCCTAGATGTCGTAGTTGTAACCGTCGTAGGAGTCAGCTCGTAAATATTAAGGCGCAATCCTAAGGTAAATGATATTTTTGATACTGCAGAGAATGGCGTCTGGCGATAGGCGCGATGTGACTCCTTCGAGGGACAAGGGCAAAGGAAAAGTTGGGGTGAGTCCTTACTACTTTCTGGTGAACTGTTAAGCTAATTACTTCTTGTTATTTATCACTGAATATATGAATCGCCGAAAACGCTAACTTGGTTTAGCGAGCGATAAATTTCTGAGGGGAAAACATTCACATAAATCCTATTTGTTAAGAAAATGAAATGAATCAAAAAGATAGAATTGAATTGAAAATTTAGATAGCGTCGACGCATCAAGAAGCTAAGGGTCGGCCTAGTAGGGGGGATACTTCAGACTCCTACACCTCGTGAGAGGGGTAGAACTCTCACACCTCGTAGGAGGGGTCGAACTCCTACAGAAGATGAAGAGAATCCAATTTAGGAGACGTGGAAGCCTGCTGCGCGTGAGAGCGCCCTAAAGTGGATATTGATATGAAGGGTAGACGGACCCAAATGATTGAGATATTTGAATGACCCTTAGTCTTTCGAGGAACGCATTGCGAAATAATGGAAATTTGATAAGAAACATGATAAATGAAATATGAATTGATATCATAATAGAATTGTTGATTTTCCCTGTTACTAGCTTAGAGACATGTTCATATATGTTTATTGCTGCTGACTCTCTTGTCTACTTGCAGTGTAAAGATTCGAAAAAGGGTAAGGAATTCACTTAGTTTCCAAAACTAATTGGTTCCAAATTTTCTTTCAGGAGCCGAGTACCAGCGTACTAGACCCCGCTAGGCGGGCTCAGACAGATGCAGACCGAAAACCAACTGATGACGTGGCTCGTCCACGGGTTAGCTTGAGCTTTTCCTTGTACATTGATAGCTAGTTAGAATGTAATACATGTAGACATTTCCGTACCTGACTTTGAGATAGTGTATATATTCTGTAATGATATGTGATGTTTTATTTTCTCTGGTACACCCCTTTTCTTATACTGTTGCGTATAGTTATATGAAAAATCCTCTATGAAAAAATGAATTAAATTGTGGCGGAGTTGGGTTGTTATAAGTACGCCGATTTGTATCTGGTATGCTTCTTGTCGAGTTCTCTTGCAGGCAGCTGTCCCGAGGTCAGAAAGGTGATGAAGGGGTCCATTCAAGACCCTTGTTGTCATATCTCCATGAGCTCCCCTTCTTCTATGGATGGCCTAAAAAGCTCCGTCATTGTTCCTCCAGCCCGAGGGCCATACTTGGTGAGTTGGTCAGCCTGGGTGCTCTCCTCCCTCGGGACGTGCCGAATTGAAAAGCTTCAGAACTGCCCAATAATGTCCTTGACCTTCCCTAGGTATAGCTGGAGGGTGGGCTCCCTTGCCTCGAACTCCCCTTTGATCTGGCCTGCCACCACCATGGAGTCTGTCGAGACCTTAATGCCTTGTATGCCTAACTCCCGGGCTAACCTGAGCCCCGCGATGATCGCCTCATATTCCGTCTGATTGTTGGTGATCGCGAAGTGGATCTTTAAGGCCTGCTCAATCCTGGTCCCTTCTGGACTTATCAAGATCATTCCTCCTCCAAAGAAATTTCTTCCTGACGCTCCATCTACCATCATCTTCCAAGCCATTTGAGGGGACGCTTCGGTCTCTTGGACCTCAACTACGTAGTTCACTAGGAAGTCAGCCATCGCTTGTGCCTTAATGACAAGCCGAGGAATGAAGGCGAGATCAAATTCACTGAGCTCTATTGACCACTTGGCCAGCCTCCCGGAGTGTTCCACCCCTTCCAAGATGCGACGGAGGGGGTGATCTGTCACCACCTGAATAGAATGAGCCTGAAAATATGGTCTGAGCTTTCGGGCCGAGACGATGAGAGCAAACGTTAATTTTTCAATAATGGGGTACCCGAGCTCCGCCTTCTTTAGGACCCTACTCACGTAGTAGATCAGAAATTGCTTCTTCCCTTCCTCTCGCACAAGAACCGAGCTCACAGCCCCAGTCCCTACTCCCAAGTATAAGAAAAAGACCTCTCTTTCCCTTGGCCCCTGGAGTAAAGGTGTATGGGTGAGCTGTCGCTTTAGAGCCTGAAAAGCCTTCTCACATTCAGGGGTCCACTCGAATTTCTTGCCTCCTCTCAATGTCCGGAAGAAAGGCGAGCATCTCTCCCCGGCTTGAGAGAGAAACCTGCTTAGCCCCCGGCCAGCTTGCCGATGAGACGTTGAACCTCCTTGGCATTTCTAGGAGACTCCAACTCTAGGATTGCCTTCACTTTATCGGGGTTGGGCCCCACTCCAAATGGGGTGAGAAGATGTCCCAGGAACTTTCCCCTATTGGCTCCAAATACACATTTTAGGGGGTTGAGTCTCATTTTATATTTTCTCAAGGTCTCAAAGGTTTCCTCAAGGTCCAGGACATGAGATTTGAGGTCCCTGCTATTGATCATTTAATCATCTGCAAACACCTCGAGGTTCCTTCCTTTGTGCCCTCGAAAGATCCGATCCATCATTCTTTGATAGGTTGCTCCTGCATTTTTTAACCCAAAGGGCATCATGTTAAAACAGAAGCATCTATCCTCCGTGACGAAAGTGACGTCCTTGACGTCCGGATGGTGCATGCGTATCTGATGGTATCCTGAAAACACATCTAAAAAACTCATAAATGAGAAACTGACGGCTGAGTCAACCAGCGCGTTGATCCGAGGCAGAGGGTAACAATCCTTAGGGCATGCTTTATTTAAAAGAGAGAAATCCACACACATTCTCCATCTACCCTCCCCATTTTTAACCATTACAACATTACTTATCCACCTCGGGTACTTATAGGCAGACACAAACCCCGCCTTAAGTAACTTCTCTACCTCCTATCTAATAGGCCCGACCATCTTAGAGGCGATGACCCTCTTCTTCTGTTGTATTGGGTGAGTGTTGGGATCGAGGTTGAGGTGGTGGCAAGCTACGTCCGCATCGACCCGGGCATGTCTGAGGCGCTCCACGCAAAGACGTCAATGTTTTTCTGCACGCATGCCTTGATCTTCTCTCGGTCTTCCGGGCTGAGCTCGCCGCTGATCTTTATCTTCTACTCTCTTCCTTCCTTGGTGCGGATCTCCACCTCGAGTACCTCCACAGCCGCCTTCAGCCTTGTTGGCTCTTCCTCTCTCTCCTGCTCTCCCAGCACATCCTATTCTCTGGCTTCATTTTCCACGACAGCCACCACCATTTCATCCCCGAGCTTTTCCATTTTCCGCTCGCTAGCGTCCTCTCCTTCCCATAGTGAGGCTCTTCTTTTTTCCAGCCGCCCCCCCGGGCGACCCTCCCGCTTCCTCCATCTTCCTCTTCTCTTTCCTCCTCCTCCTATCCTCCTTTGACTCCCCTTCCTCTTCCGCCTTCATCTCTCCATTCTTCTTTCCTACCATTTCTAGCTCCCCCGCAATGCCTCCGACCATCACCACTTCGCCCTCTCCTCCAACCTCTTCTTCCTCTCTCTTTTCTACTTCGCCTCCAAGCTCCTGTTGCCATCGTTCCATCCTCTTCTCCATCTCTTCAGTATCTCTCTGCAAGGAGATGGTGTTCACTACCACACGTAGCACTCCCTTACAGCCTTCGGATCCCCCCACACTCTGATTTGGGTACCTCCGGAGTTTAACTTCAAGCACTGGTGAAACGATGATGGAACACATCTGAAAGCGCTGATCAAGGGGAGCCCAAAAATGGCGTTGTAACTACTAGGGGCATCCACTATGACAAAGCGGCAATTTCTGGATAGCCCCCCCCCCCCCCCAAGGTTACCTGAAGTCTCACTCCCCCCTCGACTTCTTTCCTCTCTCCTGAGAACCCAAACAATGGTCCATCCGCCGCCAGCACTCTTCGGGCCTCCACCGTCATCTCATTGAATGCCTTCTTGAAAATAACGTTCACAGAGCTCCCATTGTCTACTAGGATCCGTGACACCGTAAAGTTCTCGATGGCGGTTCGTATCACCAGCGCGTTGCTGAAAGGGTCTTCATGGTCTGGCATGTCCTTCCTTGAAAAGGTGATTTTCTCATTTGGGGGAGGGGATTGCGACGTCGAATTTATGCTTCGGCGATACATAGTATGAAGGCTCGCCTTTCAAGCTGCCTCTATCCCAACTCCTGACATGTCGGAGCCCTCGACTCTTCTCTTCTCCTCACTTCCTGTTGTCTCCCCCCTGACTCCCTCGACTCCACCTCTGTAAGCATTGCCAACTTTTTTGCAAAAGCGGGATTCGCCGCCTCCATCCCTATTTCCTTCGCCGCCTTCTCCATCAACCCCTCAAAAGATAGCGGTGCCTTCCGGGTGAGGCTCATTTTGAAGAAGCCTTCCCGCAGTCCCACGGTAAAGGCCATCTGGAGGGCAAACCCAGGCACCTCCTGTATATCCAAGATCTCCTCTTGTAATCTATCCACGTACTGAGCTAGGGACTCATCTACCCTCTGCTTAATCAAAAAGATTGACTCCGGGTTCTTCTTTCTCTTCTTCGAAGTTGAGAACCGTAGCTGGAAGCTCCTTCTCAGGTCCTCGAAGCAGTATATCGAGCCATTTGGGAGTTGGTGAAACCAGTCCCGAGCCTTGTCCTTTAGCGTGATGGCGAAGAGACGACACTTGAACGCGTTCGTCATGGGCCTGATCGAAATCGCGTCCTCGAACCACTCTAAGTGATGGAGGGGATCATCCTTCCCCACATAATAGTTCATTTCGGGTTCCCGGAACCCTTCTAGGACGGGATGTTGAAGCCAAAAATGACTTATGTGGAGTTCGGGGTCCCAAAAAAGGGGTGACCGCGCACCTACTACCCTCAAACGAACGATCTAGGCACAAGATTAGGAACTCAAGGGACAGACCCAAGGTCTCAGCGTTGAGGACCCACCGCATACCCGGAAGACTAACAAACTCTTACCCTCCCAAGCCAAAGGCTGAGCTAAGACACCTTCGGAGGGCGCTCTCGGCCGACCGGAATATCTAAGGAGGATCTCGAGATCGACTCTCTCCTATCCAGATGTGTCTCCTTGGGTCTACACAAAATACTGCTCACCCGCCCTACTGATGGCGCAAACTCGCCGAGCAATTCCAAGACACGCTGCCCAAGTTAGGCCACTAATAGCATAATTTTGCTATTCTAATAGGCCGCCAACAGGCCATTAGGGGCTTCCCGGCAACTAAACCTCGGGGCCCCCACGGGGCGAGCGGTTCACGAGCACACCACTCGCCCAAGACGGAAGGAGTAAACCATACATAAACAGAGCATCACAGATATTAAAAGAATATTACAGGAATATGAATTCCATACTTCGGCACGCAGGCCGACAATATAAGAAAAAATAGGCCTTCGAGGGCCAACACCAGCTTGGGCTTAAGCCCGCTACTCCCCGCTTGGTACTGCAACACCTGTACGTCAACGTCTCAAATGACGGCGGTCAGCTAAATGCCGTCGACTAACATGAGCGGACCAAATATATTGCACCCACCCCTTTTTCGGGGTTGTGACGCGCATTCCCTGCAAACGAATAATATACAACTTCCTCGGAGTCTTCTCCAAGAACCCCAGAACATCACCAATCCGGCTCACACGTCCAGATGGGCTTCACACAGCATGCCTAAACCCGTACTCACGCTTCCGGGTGCTAACACAGTTAATTGCAGGGACGTACACGTCAACCCGTCAGAGAGCTCCCTTCCTCCACCCGTTGCTGGAGAGGGGCTTCCATGCAAATATGGAAAATGAGGGCTTCACCTGCCCAAGTAGAAACATCGTTACCCTTGAAGCGTGCTTGGCGGGGCCGCAACTGCGCTCATTGCCTGAGGCTCCACGTCTAGCGTCCATAGTCGTTGTCCATGCACGGATCCGACCTCCGCGGGAGAGTTGAAAAGCTCCGAATGATTTTTCCCTCCATGGCCGAGCCTCTCCATGGCCGATCGTACTCCAAGTAACACCGAGGAAGTCTATCCCGGCCTCCACAACTTCAGGCGGCGTCGGGGAAGCTGATCCCGACTGGCCTAGCACCAAGCGGCGCCAGGAGAGGAGCTCCCGGCTGACCCTGCTGTAGGCGATGCCAGGAGAGGAGCTCCCGACCGGCCTTGCTGTAGGCGGCGCCGAGAGAGGAGCTCCCGACCGGCCCTGCTGTAGGCGATGCTAGGAGAGGAGCTCCCGGCCGGCCTTGCTGTAGGCGGCGTCGGGAGAGGAGCTCCTGGTCGGCCGTACTGTAGGCGGCGCCGGGAGAGGAGCTCCCGGTCGGCCGTGCTGTAGGCGGCACCGGGAGAGAAGCTCCCGGCCGGCCCTGCTGTAGGCGGCGCCGGGAGAGGAGCTCCCGGCCGGCCTTGCTGTAGGCGGCGCCGGAGAGAGAACAAAGAGAGAGAGAGAGAGAGAGAGAGAGAGAGAGAGAGCCAAGCTCGGGCTGCCCCTTGCCGGCGGCGGCCTGGACAGAAAAACTGGAGAGGCTCAGGTTGCTGCTTGCCGGCGGCGGCCTGGATAGAAGGTGGAAAGGGGGCGGCTTGAGCTGCCGCTTCAGGCAGCCGGAGAGAGAGAGAGACGGGGCGGGTTGCCGTCGTGCTCCAGCCGACGAGAGAGAGAGAGAGAGAGAGAGGGAGGGAGGGCTGCTGTCGTGCTCCAGCCGACGAGAGAGAGAGAGACTGAGGGTGGGCTGCTGTCGTGCTCCAGCCGACGAGAGAGAGAGAGAGAGAGGGAGGGGGCGGCGTTCTTTTTCTCTCCAGCCGAACCCTAGCGGGGCAGCCGAACCGGAAAAACCCCCTGCTCGTCTTCCTTTTTTATTTCCTGTTTCCTCCCTCCATGCTCGTACCCCCTCCTGCCTTTATTTCCCTTTTTTCCTGTGCTGCCGCCCTTACCCCCCTCCTGCCTTTTTCTCAAATCTCATACAATATAATATATATATATAATATATATATAATATAATATATATAATATAATATATATATATATTATAACACTAAACTTATATATTTATATATTAAAAGACTATGCACATGAAACCTTCGCACGCACGCACGAGCACTCGCACGTCTTCGAACGGGGCGGCCCCATATTGCCGCTCATAGCATGTCCCGAGCGCGCCACTTGGGGTGGATCCCGCTCGATGGGATACAAGGTTGTACACAATCCCCGCTCTTTTCGAGGTTGGTACAAGCTCAGAAAGAAATGTTCAACCCCAAGTATCCGGCGAGTGGGAGCCGACCCAAAGAAAAATTTTGGGAGAATCCAAAATTTGCATTTAAAACAATAATCTCTTTGAGCCCCTCTTGATGAGTATCACTTTCACAATCTTGTTAGATATTTCAACAAAAGTATCACTAGCCCGTGGTTTTCCTCCTATGCTCATCATCCACAACATACACATTAAACAATGAACTCTAACACAACTAATAATCCACTCCCTTTATAGAGGGAAAAAGGCATGCCAGTGCCTAAGATCAAAGAACCCTGAAATAGAAATAACTATAATACTAGAATCTACTGAAAAAATCACTATTTGCCTACGCCTCTATGAGTGGCCCTTACTAGTATCGTTGAAACGTTCACTGTCTATTCCTCCAAGATTCAAAGTTGCCGTTACAGATTTAAAGAACTAGAAATAAAAATAGCCTTTTCCTGACATCAGTCGCATGATACCTTCTCACAAAATCCGGTTGTAAACAAAATTGAGGTAAGGGTCGCCTATCCAACTTTCAAGCATGAAGACAGACTTAGGATGAGGGTGATCCCATAAAAAATTTTGAACATACCATAAGGTTTTTGCTCTTGAAAAAATCAGTATTTCTTCAAATCTTGAAAATTGACAAGTTTTAAAAACAAAGCTTCCTTCTTCTTAAGAACAAAATAAAATGAGTACTCTTGCTCAGGACACGACCGCGTGACTCTCAACGCTAAGGTGACGGTGTCAATTCTTTTAAGAAGAAAAAGTTTGTCATTCTTGTGACACGTTCTTAGCTCCTCATTATTTTTACCACGATTACTTAATTGTTCAAAGTCACGATATGTATGAGGTACATGGTCAGTATAAAACAAACACTTGAGAGCAAATCTCTTTCAAAGGGAAATTAAGGGAATAGAAACAAATTATTCAAATCATTCTTTTTGCGTGCAGCGTATCATGGTAATCAAACCTATCCCCCACAAACCAAACCTATCCCCCACAGGCGAGCCTTCGAACCTGCCAGCTAGATGAGAGCTTGCGCAGCGGGTCTACTGATACACCCGAAATAGATGTATATAATAACGCAAGTGCACGTGCCAGATCAAGTAATATAAAGTGAGAAGTGTTCGTTCCCTCGAGGAGGTGATTGACCTAGTGATCACAATTACTAGCTCTTCCCGTTCTCTAAATTCAAGACAATAATTAAGGTGAATTTCTAGATTTATTTAAATAAGTACTCTTTAGACAAGAACTAAAATGCGCGGACAAGAAAATATTGTTATCCAAGTTTTAGGGAAGCAATCTTGCATGTTGGTTTCCCTTACCTATCGCGATGATTTTTTTTTTATAGAAAAAGCTTTCATGAGTTGTTTGACTTCTATCTTGCAGGGATGCAAAAGCGGATCTCTTTATCCCTCGATTTCCGAGATCCGGTCACCCAAATTCCCCCAGTTATCTCTAACTTGGGTGGAAAGAAAGTAACGAAAAGCGCACAAATCCACAATGCTAACTCAAGAGGAAATCTCTTTCTCTCCCGAAGTTATATTAGAAATTAGGTTACACTTACACCGCTCCTCTCTCGAATCTCGCAGTGCAGTAAAAAGATGGAATTTTGACTAAAGAAATACGTGACTCCTCTTTCAAATCTCGCCACGTAATATAAAAGATTCAACCCTAGACTAGCATAACTCCTCTCTCGAATCTCGTCATGCTAACTAGAAGATGAATACTTACTCAAAACATCCACAAATAGAGAACACAATTCCAATAAAGATAGAAAATCAAACAATCATTAAGTCAAAACCTTGAATCAAGTCATCACAATAAGTAAGGTACTCACAACACACAAGATCTAAGAAATTAGTTCATGGCGGAGAGATGAAACCAAATTAGATGGATCTTACTAGACATGCTTCGGAAAATTCAAAAGTTTCAGGAAATAATTCACTTGGAAGTGCAAAATCCGTTGCTCTTGACGATCCGGAGTAGCCTTCTTCTTCTTCTTGCCTAGGGTTTGTCTCCCAAGATGGATCTTCTCCTCCAAATGCTCCCTCTTCTTTTTTATTTTTTTCGTCCAGCACCCCCCTGTATTTCCTTGCTTTTGTCCTTTAAAATGCCTCTAGATATGCCAAGTGATGCCTCCTTCCAAATTTGAAAAGGTGGCAAAATTCGAATTTCAAAATCTGAAAACCGCCCAGGTGACGTTGCAACCTTCATTTTTTTGGGGTACTTGCATTGCCAATCAGTAAGTGAGAAGTTGCAACTATTTATTTTTTCGTGCGTTGCAACCTTTTTCCAGATTTTTTATATTTTGGGAGATTTCCGTCCATGAGCTTATTCCTCTTGCACCACTAGTAAACATACAATGAAAAGAGACCAAATTAGCCTTGAATTAGATAATCAAACAATTACTTTCAGTTCTATAGCTTTCTGTGTTAATTCGTGTCGGATATGCCGAGTAATATGTCAGAAAACGTGGCTAGATAACTTCTTTTGGGAAGTTATCACACCCCCACACTTGAACCTTTGCTAGTCCCGAGCAAAGAGAAATAATTATTTCAAATGGGTGTTCGATAATTATCACTCTCCAAATCAGAACAATCCTATCTTGACCAATATTAGTCCAAGATATTCAAGAAGTTCGCTTTACTCAACTGATAAGCTTGATTATTATTAAAAGTTCAAACATCACAAATCCATTAGCTTGATAAAAGATAAAGCATACTAAAGAATTTTGTGTAGTGTGTGCGCCTTCTTCCAGATTATTTACTCCCCCGTACTTTTTTTTTGAAAATCCTCAATAATTCAAAAGGGTAAGAATAAGCTAAGTCATTACGCTAGTCTTGACAAGAATTAGCAGCATACGAGAGCATAGGTTTAGCTTTGGCTTGGTTGGCAATTCATGAATAGGCTTAAATAGTGGCATGGTAATTCCCTAGTTAATAATCTCAATCTTTCACCATATTACGAGGTTCAATCCTTAAGCCTTGAATATATAAACATATTGTGCCAATAGTTGGGATCATTCCAAGTATGTAACTGCCTACCCAGGCCACATATCACTATGACAAAAGTTTTGATTATTTCCTTTCTCTTTTTTATATATAGTCACAGTTGGGATCATTCTAGATAGGCGTGTACATACTTAGGCCGCATATCACTATGACAATTCACAATTTTTCTCTTTTTTTATATAAATGCTGAATTGGAACACCTAATAAATGGCTAGTGGATTAAGATAAAACTAGGGAAATATAGGGAATTTGGTCATTCAGTAGTGGGTAGCAAAATGATACAGAACCAATCAAAGAATCTCATGAAAGTTCAAAATGGTATAGCTACTAAAACATTATCTTGACTCACATTATTACTTAGTTCTTGCTCACCCCATTTCCTAATTTTAGAAATCAAAATCAAAAGTTTTCAGAGAAGTAAACAAAAACTGGAGAAGGATGTGCATGAATCAAATGCCTTAGAGTGCTTTATCAAAAAAAATTTTGCTAATTTCAAATTCAAAATCTGAACTCCTAGGATTCCCTAGCCGTACCAATTAATTATCATTGAACTTCAAGAATAACTTATCACTAAGTACGAGTCAATATACGAAATCTTGCAATTACGAGTGATCAAATCAAATTATCTACCACCACAATTGCAGGGGTGATATTAGCCAACACCCCCACACTTAAGGGCTTGTTAGGCCCTATCAAGGTTAATGTGTTATATAAGAAATAATATTCTATCTATACTACTCAGCCTTTGCATGAATTAAATAAAAATGAAATTGAAATAATAAAACTCCACTGATAAGGAAATGATTTCCTCAAGGTCTCTTGAGTTTCTTTAATGTGCTCCCCATGTGCTCCGATGATCTACATTACTCCGTACCATATTTACCAGCCCAACTTTTATCTTGGCTATGACAGAAGAGAACAAAACATGGAGGCAATCTAATAAAGTTCGTAACTGCATGAATTAGCAACAACAATGAACCAGAATAACTTAATCGCCTTCATATTCATGTCATAACTGTTAATTATAGCAATAACCTAAATCATGTTATATCAATTTGAACATAAGAGCAGAGTAATAAAGTAAATTAAATTTAGGAATTCCAAAAGATCTAGCACTTAATGAGTCCAAATAATTACGCAAGATCATATCATATCATTTGAGTAGTGCAGAGTAATCATTCACCATGCAGTTAAACAAAATAGTTCAAAATAAGGTCATCCAGAGCGTAAAAGAAACAAAAGAGTATTCATCAACCATTAACACTGTCATCCAAAAACAAATAAAGCCAAAAGGATCTAATCTGACCCCCCTTCATCGTCTTCTTCGGGTTCATTCATTTCTTGATCCTCCTCGCCTTCTGGCTCCACCTCTTCTTCCTGATTCCTTTCTTCTTCATCGAATTCAGTTGGGCCGAGAGTGCTTCCATCAGCTGCTAGCAACTCTCCCTTATTGTTGAACTGCCACTGATATCGAAACGGCTCTACATCCTCCTGCAACTTTGCTTTCTTCAAGAGACTATCAATCTTCCTCTCCATAATATCCAGTCGGGAACTGAAGTAGCAGTGCTGGCATCTCAAGTATACTTTTATGTACTCAATACTATCCATAGCTTTATGCAATGTGACCCCTTCCCCGGATGGCACTGCTACATTCTCCCGCTTTCCAGTCCATGACGTTAAAGGTCTACTTCCTATTCTTTTGTGAGGTGTCTTAGAACCGCTGTCCATCTCAGTCCCAACTTTGATATTCACCTCCACCACCTGTCCAGTTATCGGCCTCCGCACTTGGGTAATCAAATCTTCAGTACCGCAGACTACCCCCGCCTGCCTACAAAGCTCCGTGATCAAGGTTGGGAACCATAGCAGCTTGGCCTTGTCCTCCCGTATATTCATCTTCAAATGGTTGCTAATTATAGCTCCCACATTAATCTTATCCCCCTTCAAAATGTGATATATCAGCTCTGCCCTGTCCAAAGTGACGTTGTTCAGGTGGCGGGTAGGCATAACGGTAGCATTTATGAAAAGAAGCCACACCTTAGCTTCCCTGGACAGTGATGTTGATTTCAGCGCCTTCATCGACCTCTTTGACCATTCCGGGTCTGGTGTATTGCAGATCGTAGCTGCCAGTTCATCGGATGTAATTTGATAGTTCAGACTCTCCAATTCTTCATCAGCACCTACTCCATACAGCTCGTTAATTACATTGGAAGATATGTTGATCAGCCTCCCTCGTACCGTCACGACCTCATCCTCCATTTGTTTAGCGTTTGCGTAGAATTCGTATACCCAGGATAGAATGGCCTCCGACCGGTGATGGCAGAACGTCTCCCAGTGCAACTCATGTATTTGTAGAACGTAGGGAAGACTCCATGCTCGCTTCTCCATCAGGAATCCCCTTTCATAAATCACTGGTAACGTCTTTAGATTCTCAAATCTATATGCTGCAGCTTCGGTAACAAACCGTGACACTTTATTCGCTCTCGATTTCCCTTTCCTTTTAGTCGACATTTCTACATTATGGGCTTAGCAAGATCAGGAACTCCTCACCCTCACACATTTGAGACTCAGGCATGGAGATGAGAACTGGAATAAGAATGGTGTTAGGCATTTTCGAAAATTACATGATCGGGCCTGAGATGCAACAGTAGGAAGGGGTCCGGCGAAGTTGCACTCGTCGTCAGGTCGCGAAATGGCGATGGGCTCGCCGGGAATCAACTTCTAGCAGTTCGCCGCCACTCACGCCGCCGATTACGCCCCGCAGAACTCACCGACTTCGCCTTATCCTCCCGGATTTTTGCGAACTAGGGCAGGAATCGTCCAGTAAAGAAAAAGCCCGGTCAACGGTATTAATGAGGAAGCCGGTCGACGCTATTTATTAAGGAAGAAACCCGGTCGACGATTTTTTTCAATATGGGCCGAAACTAAAGTGTTGCAACCATTTATTTTTGCTGTCGTTGCAACACCTGCGCGGTTTACACTCTCCAAACAGAAATTTGTCAAAGTAAATATTTCAGCGCTGCAACTACCACGACTGCTGCTACCAATTTTTCCGTCAGCACTTGAATTCATTCCTCCACCACTACTCTCCTAATCAAAACCAAAGAAAAACTTGAAGAAAAACTACTAAATTCAAACAGTACTAAAAATAAAGCGATGGGTTGCCTCCCACCTACCGCCTAAGTTAATCGTCTCGGCAAGACGGCTCTCCTTGTACTCGACAATGAAATTTTATGACCATCGCATCGCGCTGGTCACCACCCTCATAATAAATTTTTAGTCGCTGTCCATTCACCTTGAAAGTTGATCTGTCCTTCTCGTTACATATTTTTACTACACCATGTGGGAACACCTCAACAACTTGGAATGGTTCAGACCATCTCGATTTCAGCTTTCCTGGAAATAATCGAAGGCGTGAATTATACAAAAGCACAAGTTGTCCGCTTCTAAATTCTCTCTTCTGCAGTCTCAAATCGTGCCATTTTTAACCCGATCTTTATAAAGCTTTGTGTTCTCATAAGCGTTAGATCTAAGCTCTTCTAACTCATTCAAGTGCAGAAGCCTTCTTTTACCCGCTTCTTGAAAGTCAAAGTTAAGTCTCTTGATCGCCCAAAAAGCTCTATGTTCCAATTCTACCGGTAAATGACAGCCCTTTCCATACACCATCCTAAAGGGAGTCACACCTATGGGCGTTTTGTAAGCAGTCCTATAAGCCCATAGCGCGTCATTTAATTTAAATGCCCAATCCTTCCTAGTTGTACTCACTGTCTTCTCTAAGATGGACTTAATCTCTCTATTGGAGACTTCGGCTAATCCATTGGTTTGCGGGTGATATGCTAGGGCCATTTTATGTGTTACACCATATTTTTTTAAAAGTAATTTAAATTGTGTATTAGAAAAATGTGAGCCCCCATCACTAATTATCGCCCTAGGCGTGCCGAATCTCGTAAATATATTTGCTTTTATAAACTTGAGTACAACCTTAGTATCGTTTTTTTTGTGTGGCGATGGCCTCTACCCATTTTGACACATAGTCTACTGCCAATAATATGTAGAAATTTCCTCCAGAATTCACAAACGGCCCCATAAAATCTATGCCCCAAACATCAAATACCTCTACTTCCAGAATATTGGTCATAGGCATACTTGCCTCCCGATGAATATTGCCCGTCTTCTGGCATCTATCACATGCCTTGACAAACAAGTGAGCATCCTTAAATAGCGTTGGCCAATAAAAACCAGCCTCTAGTACCTTCATAGCAGTTCGTTCTCCCATAAAGTGCCCTCCGTAAGGAGATGCATGACACTTTTCTAGGATATCACGAACTTCCATCTCAGGTATGCACCTACGAATGGCTTGGTCAGCGCATATCCTAAATACATAAGGGGCATCCCAAAGATAAAACTTGGCCTGATGAAGAAATCTTTTCTTCTGCTGATAATTTAAATCTGATGGCAAAATGCTACTCACAATGAAATTTACGATGTCAGCATACCATGGGGTATTCCCCTCCGATATTGCCAACAGACTCTCATCAGGAAAATTCTCCCTAATCTCAATGTTTACATGCTTCCCATACTCAGACTCTAGACGTGATAGGTGGTCTGCTACAGGATTATCCGCCCCCTTACGATCCTTAATCTCCAAGTCGAACTCCTGCAAGAGGAGTACCCACCTAATCAATCTAGGTTTAGCATCCTTTTTCTCTATCAAAAATCGTATAGCTGCATGGTCCGTATAAACTATCACCTTAGACAATATTAAATAGGAGCGGAATTTGTCAAAAGCAAAAATAACTGCTAATAGTTCCTTCTCGGTAGTGGTGTAGTTTATTTGTGCGTCGATCAGTGTCTTGCTAGCATAGTAGATTGTATGGAAAACCTTGTCGCGCACTTGTCCTAAGACTGCGCCTACAGCAAAATTGCTTGCGTCACACATAATGGTGAATGGTAGAGACCAATCAGGTGCAATAATAATCGGTGAAGAAACTAGACTTTGCTTTAATGTATGAAAGACGGCTAAACACTCCTCGTCCAAATTAAAGTGGGAATCTTTCTCTAACAGCTGGCTTAGCGGCTTAGAGATTTTAGAAAAATCTTTAATGAAACGACGGTAAAAGCCTGCATGGCCCAGAAAACTACGCACTCCCTTAACATTAGTTGGTGGGGGTAATTTTCTATAACCTCAGTCTTCGCTCGGTCTACTTCCAAACCCTTCTTGGACACCTTGTGTCCCAGAACAATCCCTTTTTTGACCATGAAGTGATATTTTTCCCAGTTTAAAATTAAGTTGGCTTGAATGCATTTGTTCAAAACTTTCTTTAGCACTTCTAAACATTCATCAAACGATCTTCCAAACACTGAAAAATCATCCATAAAGATCTCGATCCCCTCATCAATTAGTTCAGTAAAGATGGCGATCATGCAATGCTGAAATGTAGCAGGAGCGTTACATAATCCAAAGGGCATTTTCCTAAATGCAAATGTTCCAAAAGGACAGGTGAAGGTTGTCTTCTCCTGATCCTCGGGAGCTACCATGATTTGATTATACCCCGAGTAACCATCTAGGAAACAGAAATATTCATTTCCTGCTAACCTATCAAGAACCTGATCAAGGAATGGGAGTGGGAAATGATCTTTCCTAGTCGCTTTATTCAACTTTCGGTAATCCATACAAATCCTCCATCCAGTTACCGTTCTAGTGGGAATCAACTCATTGCTCTCATTTCTAACTACCGTAATACCCCCCCTTCTTTGGCACACACTGAACAAGGCTTACCCACCGACTATCGGAGATAGGATATATAATACCTGCATCCAGCCATTTGATTATCTCCTTCTTGACCACTTCTCTCATGGGTGGGCTAAGTCTTCGTTGGGGTTCTATTGACTCTCTTGACTCTTCCTCTAGAAGGATTTTATGCATGCAAATTGAAGGGCTTATCCCTATAATGTCTGCAATGGTCCAGCCTAATGCTCTCTTGTTCTCACACAGAACCGCAATCAATTTATCTTCATTCTCCTTAACTAAAGATGCATCAATAATAACCGGTAATGTGTTATCCTCACCTAGAAAAACATACTTTATGTTTTCGGGTAGCGGTTTCAATTCAAACATAGGTGGCTCTACAATAGAAGGCTTCATGATCTCCGACTCGCTTGACCTGCTTATTAACTCAAACATGTTAGCATTTGGTAAATGCTCAAAAGTACATAACGTTTCCTCAGTTTCCTTTGAATCTGGATCCTCTTCTATTTCTTCATTTGTTAAAGCACTAAGAATTTTGTGCTCCCAATTATTTTCATTATGCATCATCCTTATAGGTGCACTCACCTCCTCAATGGAGAGACACTCCTCTTTATCATCCGGAAATCTCATGGCTTTGAGGATGTTGAATGTCACATTCTCATCATTAACTCTCATCGTAAGCTCACCCTTCTGAACATCAATGAGTGTTCTTCCGGTGGCCAAGAATGGTCTACCAAGAATGATGGGGACATCCTTGTCCTCATCCATATCAAGTATTACAAAATCAGCGGGGAAAATGAATTTCTCCACTTTAACCAACACGTCTTCTACAATTCTCTTAGGAAATGCAAGAGACCTATCAGCCAACTGTAGAGTAAGAGATGTAGGTGTAATCTCCCTAGACCCAACTTCTTATAGATAGATAATGGCATCAGGTTGATGCTCGCTCCAAGGTCACATAACGCTCTCCTAACAAACTTCACTCCAATAGAACAAGGAATTGTGAAACTACCGGGATCCTTAAACTTAGGTGACAGCTTTTTCTGCAATATAGCACTATACTCCTCAGTCAACGCCACTATCTCTTTATCAACAAACTTTCTCTTCTTTGTCAAGATATCCTTCATAAACTTAACATAACTAGGCATTTGCTCAAGGGCCTCGGCAAATGGGATGTTTATAGTTATCTTTTTGAAAATATCCATAAACTTCTGGAATTGTATGTCAAGTTTGGATTTAGCTAGTCTAGATGGAAATGGGGGTGGTGGGTAGATTACGTCTTTCTTTTGATTTAATTTCTCTTTTTGCTTCTCTCCCACCTCCTTCTCTAATGTGCTCGACTCACTCGGCATATTACTTGCCTCTTCTTCGCTAGCTTTCTCAAGCAACCCCTCCCCACTGGGAATCTCTACACCACTCCGTAAGGCAATAGCTTTGCATTGATTATTATGATTTTCTTTTGTTGGATTTAGTGTGGTATCAGAAGGTAGAGTTCCAATGGGTCTTTGACTTAATGAATTTGCAAGTTGACCTATAGTTGTTTCTAGTGATCTTAATGAAGATTCTATTCCTCCCATTCTTGAGTCATACTTTTGGAACATGCCTAAGATAAACTCATCTGATATCTTCCTTTGGTTTAATTGTTGGGGTTGAGAGTTATTATTGATAGGAGGGTGGTTCATATTTTGATTGAAACCTTGTGGGTGATTCGTCCCTTGATTATTTTTCCAGGAGAAATTCGGATGATTCCGCCACTCGGGGTGATAATGATTGGCGAATCCAGGTGGAATTTGTCTTTGTGCTCCTCCTACATAATTTGCTTCTTCAGAAATTTGATTTAATTGCTCCACCGTCAATGGAGCACTAGATGAAGGCTGTGATAATGAATCTAATCTCTTATTAATTAGGTTGAATTGTGATGCCATTTGAGCGGCCAAGGAAGTGATTTGGTCCACTTGGTGGATACCAACCGTGTTGTTGTTCCCTTGACGCTCATAGGCTTGATAGTTATTAGCAGTGAGATCTTCGAGGATTGCATACGCATCCTCGGGATACTTCTTAAGTAACGATCCTCCAGCAGCCCCGTCTACTAAGATCATGGTTGCAGTTTGCAACCCATTATAAAAGGTGGAAACTTGCTGATGTAGGGCTAACCTATGGCGGGGACACTTTCTAAGTAGCTCCTTAAAACGCTCCCAAGCGTCATATAGTGTCTCTCCGTTTCCCTATGTGAATGTGGTTATATCTCTTATTAGCTTTGCAGTCTTCGAAGGAGGAAAGTATTTATGTAAGAATTTTTCGACTAGTTGCGTCCAAGTTGTGATACAATCATCAGGTAAAGAATCTAGCCAATCCTTAGCCCTCCCTTCTAGTGAGAACGGAAACAGTCGTAACATAATTGCATCATCGGATGCCCCGTTACACTTAAACATATCACAGATGGCTAAGAAAGTTTTTAAATGAGAATTTGCATCCTCATGATTGGGACACCCAAACTTATTGTATTGAACTTGTTGCATAATTAGTGGGTCCATTTTAAAGTTATTTGCTGCAATTGCCGGACGAGCAATGCTGAAATGCAAACCCCCACCTAGAGGTGTATTATAGTCGTAGCATGTCAAGCGAGGAGCATTAGGTTGAACATTTTGTTCAACATGCTCCTCATTATCATCAACGTTGTTTTGCACATGATTATCCATCGCAGGATGAATAATGTTAACGGTCCTAAAGTCTCTCCTGTTTTGTCTACAGGTACGCTCAATTTCAGAATTCAAAGGCAATAATTCTACTTGCCTATACCTGGACATACACTGCACCGAGTTTCAAATAAACTTGATTCAAGCAAACAAACAATCAAACAAAAAAAAAACTTGATCTCTAAATACTAGGGATTCACTAATATTATGAAAATAAGTAACACTAACTCAGAAGCACCTCCCCGGCAACGGCGCCAAAAACTTGATACGCCCGAAATAGATGTATATAATAACGCAAGTGCACGTACCAGATCAAGTAATATAAAGTGAGAAGTGATCGTTCCCTCGAGGAGGTGATTGACCTAGTGATCACAATTACTAGCTCTTCCCGTTCTCTAAATTCAAGACAATAATTAAGGTGAATTTCTAGATTTATTTAAATAAGTACTCTTTAGACAAGAACTAAAATGCGCGGACAAGAAAATATTGTTATCCAAGTTTTAGGGAAGCAATCTTGCATGTTGGTTTCCCTTACCTATTGCGATGATTTTTTTATAGAAAAAGCTTTCATGAGTTGTTTGACTTCTATCTTGCAGGGATGCAAAAGCGGATCTCTTTATCCCTCGATTTCCGAGATCCGGTCACCCAAATTCCCCTAGTTATCTCTAACTTGGGTGGAAAGAAAGTAAGGAAAAGCGCACAAATCCACAATGCTAACTCAAGAGGAAATCTCTTTCTCTCCTGAAGTTATATTAGAAATTAGGTTACACTTACACCGCTCCTCTCTCGAATCTCGCAGTGCAGTAAAAAGATGGAATTTTGACTAAAGAAATACGTGACTCCTCTTTCAAATCTCGCCACGTAATATAAAGGATTCAACCCTAGATTAGCATAACTCCTCTCTCGAATCTCGCCATGCTAACTAGAAGATGAATACTTACTCAAAACATCCACAAATAAAGAACACAATTCCAATAAAGATAGAAAATCAAACAATCATTAAGTCAAAACCTTGAATCAAGTCATCACAATAAGTAAGGTACTCACAACACACAAGATCTAAGAAATTAGTTCATGGCGGAGAGATAAAACCAAATTAGATGGATCTTACTAGACATGCTTCGGAAAATTCAAAAGTTTCAGGAAATAATTCACTTGGAAGTGCAAAATCCGTTGCTCTTGACGATCCAGAGTAGCCTTCTTCTTCTTCTTGCCTAGGGTTTGTCTCCCAAGATGGATCTTCTCCTCCAAAAGCTCCCTCTTCTTTTTTATTTTTTTCGTCCAGCACCCCCCCTGTATTTCCTTGCTTTTGTCCTTTAAAAACGCCTCCAGATATGCCAAGGGATGCCTCCTTCCAAATTTGAAAAGGTGGCAAAATTCGAATTTCAAAATCTGAAAACCGCCCAGGTGACGTTGCAACCTTCATTTTTTTGGGGTGTTGCAACACCTGCGCTGTGCCTACTTGCATTGCCAATCAGTAAGTGAGACGTTGCAACTATTTATTTTTTCGTGCGTTGCAACCTTTTTCCAGATTTTTTATATTTTGGCAGATTTCCGTCCATGAGCTTATTCCTCTTGCACCACTAGTAAACATACAATGAAAAGAGACCAAATTAGCCTTGAAATAGATAATCAAACAATTACTTTCATTTCTATAGCTTTTTGTGTTAATTCGTGTCGGATATGCCGAGTAATATGTCAGAAAACATGGCTAGATAACTTCTTTTGAGAAGTTATCATCTACCTGGGGCCGAGCCGAGCTCGGGGTGCCGATGACGTTCTCAAACCAACCAAACCTATCCCCCACAGGCGAGCCTTCAGACCTGCCAGCTAGATGAGAGCCTGCGCAGCGGGTCTACCTGGGGCCGAGCCGAGCTCGGGGTGCCGATGACGTTCTCAAACCAACCAAACCTATTCCCCACAGGCGAGCCTACGGACCTGCCAGCTAGATGAGAGCCTGCACAGCGGGTCTACCTGGGGCCGAGCCGAGCCCGGGGTGCCGATGAAGATTCCACAACCAAAACCTATCCCCCACAGGCGAGCCTACAAACCTGCTAGCTAGATGAGAGCCTGCGCAGCGGGTCTACCTGGGGCCGAGCCGAGCTCGGGTGCCGATGAAGATTCCACAACCAAAACCTATCCCCCACAGGCGAGCCTACGGACCTGCCAGCTAGATGAGAGCCTCCGCAGCGGGTCTACCTGGGGCCGAGCCGAGCTCGGGGTGCCGATGAAGATTCCACAACCAAAACCTATCCCCCACATGCGAACCTACAGACCTACCAACTAGATGAGAGCCCGCGCAGCGGGTCTACCTGGGGCTGAGCCGAGCTCAGGGTGCCGATGAAGATTCCACAACCAAAGCCTATCCCCCACAAACCAAACCTATCCCCCACATGCGAGCCTTCGGACCTGCCAGCTAGATGAGAGCCTGTGCAGCGGGTCTACCTGGGGCCGAGCCGAGCTCGGGGTGCCGATGACGTTCTCAAACCAACTAAACCTATCCCCCGCAGGCGAGCCTTCGGACCTGCCAGCTAGATGAGAGCCTGCGCAGCGGGTCTACCTGGGGCCGAGCCGAGCTCGGGGTGCCGATGACGTTCTCAAACCAACCAAACCTATCCCCCACAGGCGAGCCTACGGACCTGCCAACTAGATGAGAGCCTGCGCAGCGGGTCTACCTGGGGCCGAGCCGAGCTCGGGGTGCCGATGACGTTCTCAAACCAACCAAACCTATCCCCCACAGACGAGCCTACAGACCTGCCAGCTAGATGAGAGCTTGCGCAACGGGTCTACCTGGGGCCGAGCCGAGCTCGGGGTGCCGATGAAGTTTCCGTAAACCAAACCTAACCTATCCTAACATATCCCCCGCAGGCAAGCCTTCGGACCTGCCAGCTAGATGAGAGCCTGCGCAGCGGGTCTACCTGGGGCCGAGCCGCGCTCGGGGTAGTGCAGAACCAAGAACCAGGACCTCTCCCCCACAGGCGAGCCTTCAGACCTGCCAGCTAGTAGGAGCCAGACAACGGGTCTACCTGGGGCCGAGCCGCGCTCGGGGTAGTGCAGAACCAAGAACCAGGACCCCTCCCCCACAGGCGAGCCTTCGGACCTGCCAGCTAGATGGGAGCCTGCACAGCGGGTCTACCTGGGGGTCTCCTCTACAACCCAACTCCAACCCCCAAGTGAGCCTACAGTCATGCCAGGTTAATGAGAGCCTGGTCATCGAGTCTTCTCGGGGTCTCCTCTCCAACGCAAATATAATGCAAACATAAAGGCCAACAAATAACTCAAAAGAACTGTTAACCCGGTCAATCGAGTCAAAGTCCGACACGAGGCATCTCTACCCGCTACGTCCACCCTCCTGAGAACCAGGGTCGATCATATAATATTCTCCCTAAGACACGTTTTGATCTCCAGGACCGAACATCCTAGCGACAAGAGGGGAATGGGAGGGGACTTCTTTCATCACATGACCCGGGTCATCACTTGGTTCCTCTTCAATAGCCATGACGTTCGACTGAGTTTTTCTGTACTGGTCACGCTCCACGCTCACCGCACCATAACTGTTGAAGCCAAAAATGACTTCTGTGGAGTTCGGGGTCCCAAAAGAGGGGTGACCGCGCACCTACTACCCTCAAACGAACGATCTAGGCACAAGATTAGGAACTCAAGGGACAGACCCAAGGTCTCAGCGTGAAGGACCCACCGCATACCCGGAAGACTAACAAACTCTTCCCCTCCCAAGCCAAAGGCTGAGATAAGACACCTTCGGAGGGCGCTCTCAGCCAACCAGAATATCTAAGGAGGATCTCGAGATCGACTCTCTCCTATCCAGATATGTCTCCTTGGGTCTACACAAAATACTGCTCACCCGCCCTACTGATGGCGCAAACTCGCCGAGCAATTCCACGACACGCTGCCCAAGTTAGGCCACTAATAGCATAATTTTGCTATTCTAATAGGCCGCCAACAGGCCATTAGGGGCTTCCCGACAACTAAACCTCGGGGCCCCCACGGGGCGAGCGGTTCACGAGCACACCACTCACCCAAGACGGAAGGAGTAAACCATACATAAACAGAGCATCACAGATATTAAAAGAATATTACAGGAATATGAATTCCATACTTCGGCACGCAGGCCGGCAATATAAGAAAAAATAGGCCTTCGAGGGTCGGCACCAGCTTGGGCTTAAACCCGCTACTCCCCGCTTAGTACTGCAACACCTGTACGTCAACGTCTCAAATGACGGCGGTCAGCTAAATGCCGTCGGCTAACATGAACGGACCAAATATATTGCACCCACCCCTTTTCGGGGGTTGTGGCGCACATTCCCTGCAAACAGATAATATACAACTTCCTCGGAGTCTTCTTCGGGAACCCCAGAACATCACCAATACGTCTCACATGTCCGGATGGGCTTCACACAGCATGCCTAAACTCGTACTCACGCTTCCGGGTGCTAACACAATTAATTGCAGGGACGTACACGTCAACCCGTCGGAGATCTCCCTTCCTCTACCCGTTGGTGGAGAGGGGCTTCCATGCAAATATGGAAAATGAGGGCTTCACCTGCCTAAGTAGAAACATCGTTACCCTTGAAGCGTGCTTGGCGGGGCCGCAACTGCGCTCATTGCCCGAGGCTCCACGTCTAGCGTCCGTAGTGGTTGTCCATGCACGGATCCGACCTCTGCGGGAGAGTTGAAAAGCTCCAAATGATGTTTCCCTCCATGGCCGAGCCTCTCCATGGCCGATCGTACTCCAAGTAACACCGAGGAAGTTGATCCCGGCCTCCACAACTTCAGGCGGCGTCGGGGAAGCTGATCCCGACTGGCCTAGCTCCAAGCGGCGCCGGGAGAGGAGCTCCCGGCTGACCCTGCTGTAGGCGATGCCGGGAGAGGAGCTCCCGGCCGGCCTTGCTCTAGGCGGCGCCGGGAGAGGAGCTCCCGGCCGGACCTGCTATAGGCGATGCCGGGAGAGGAGCTCCCGGCCGGCCTTGCTGTAGGCGGCGCCGGGAGAGGAGATCCCTGTCGGCCGTGCTGTAGGCGGCGCCGGGAGAGGAGCTCCCGGTTGGCCGTGCTGTAGGCGGTGCCGGGAGAGGAGATCCCGGTCGGCCGTGCTGTAGGTGGCGCCGGGAGAGGAGCTCCCGGCCGGCCCTGCTGTAGGCGGCGCCGGGAGAGGAGCTCCCGGCCGGCCTTGCTGTAGGCGGCGTCGGAGAGAGAACAAAGAGAGAGAGAGAGAGAGCCGAGCTCGGGCTGCCCCTTGCCGGCGGCGGCCTGGACAGAAAAACTAGAGAGGCTCGGGCTGCTGCTTGCCGGCGGCGGCCTGGACAGAAGGTGGAAAGGGGGCGGCTCGAGCTGCAGCTTCAGGCAGCCGGAAAGAGAGAGAGAGACGGGGCAGGGTTGCCGTCGTGCTCCAGCCGACGAGAGAGAGAGAGAGAGAGGGAGGGCGGGCTGCTGTCGTGCTCCAACCGACGAGAGAGAGAGAGAGACTAAGGGCGGGTTGCTGTCGTGCTCCAGCCGACGAGAGAGAGAGAGAGAGAGAGAGAGAGAGAGGGAGGGGCGGCATTCTTTTTCTCTCCAGCCGAACCCTAGCGGGGCAGCCGAACCGGAAAAACCCTCTGCTCCTCTTCCTTTTTTATTTCTTGTTTCCTCCCTCCATGCCCGTACCCCCCTCCTGCCTTTATTCCCTTTTTCCTGTGTTGCCGCCCCTTACCCCCCTCCTGCCTTTTTCTCAAATCTCATACAATAAAAAAATATATATAATAATATATATATAATATAATATAATATATATATAATATAATATATATATTATAACACTAAACTTATATATTTATATATTAAAAGACTATGCACATGAAACCTTCGCACGCACGCACGAGCACTCGCACGTCTTCGAACGGGGCGGCCCCATATTGCCGCTCATAGCATGTCCCGAGCGTGCCACTTGGGGAGGATCCCGCTCGACGGGATACAGGGTTGTACACGGGAGTCGATAGGATCAGCTCACAAAAAGGCGACCCTCTCGCCACTGGTCTTGGCGCCCCTACTCGTGCGACGACCTCCCCTGGTGAGATGGCACTCGCCGGGCTTGGGAACAGCTCCCTTCCCGCCATATCACTCTCGCTCCCTTTCGCCATCACCTCCTTCCCTGACATCCTCCCCGGGGCATCTTCTCCCACTCGCGCCGAGACGAGCTCTTCTTGCAGTGCTAGAGCAGGCAACTGAAGTAGTGGGGTTGAACAATCTCCCTGTCGCGAGATCCCTTGCAGCAAGTCCATGATGCGCTTGATTGACGCCATAAACTCTTCTCTTCCGACAAATCCTCCTGGGTTATCCAACCCCTCTCCTTCTCATTCTCCGTGACCTCCCGTCATGTGGTTGCTCAAGGTTCTTCTCTGAGGGCTGCGCTCCACGCTCACCGCACCAAAAATGTTGGAACCAGCTTTCTGGTTCCTCCTAAAGTTCGAAACTAAGGATGCAGCCCCCACATACTTTTCTTGAACTACCCTCTCGACGTGAGTCGGAGACCTGGAAACCGACCGATGGGTCTCAGCTCGGAGGTCCCACCTCTTTCCCGGAAGTAACTGAAGATCTTCCCCTCCCTAGCCAATGCTGAGCTAGGTGCCAGTGAGGAAGAAGGTGGAAAGGTTCAACAACCATCTCATGCACCTTATCGGTCTATTTATAGGCCTATCAGTTTGATCTGCAAATATCCCTTCTGAACTAACCTGAAGTGACCAAAATACCCTGAGCTGGGTCTGCCAACAGCCAAACTCCGCAGTTCTGGAGGGCTAATGCAGACCTCCAGGGGTAAAAGTGTAAAATTACCTGGGGCAAAAAGGTAAAATCCCCCTTGGGGGTAAAAAGGTAAAAACATCTCTTCTCACATGTGGCGAATGGGGAAAATGGCTGACGGGCGAGACGACCCCCCTGTCCATCTCGTCGGCGTCTCGCCCTATGGGCCATCTCGCCTCCTAGAGCTATCTCGCCCCCTAGGGCGTCTCGCCTACCTCAGAGAACCCCCTTTCTCGCCTCCTGCAGGTGGGCCTCCTGGCCGGTCTCACTCGCCTATCAAATTCGTCTCGCCAGCCCCCCTTCTCGCTCCTTGAGCCACCTCTCGCGAGACCAAGGTTGTACACCTCTAGTGATTTGGGTAGGGATCGGTAACCCATGCTATAGTGTTAAGCGAATACTCATCAACAACGGGAGTTCAGTCGACATCCTATTCCTTTCTGCCCTCTGAAACATGAAGCTTAATAGCCAACACCTCGCTCCGGCAGCAGGACCCGTGTATGGCTTTGATAACCATCTAGTCCAAGTGCAGGGAACGACAACTTTACCAGTCACCATGGGAGAATTTCCAAGGCAAGCTACGCATGAAATCCAGTTCGTCGTGGTAGATTCAAGCTCAGTCTACAATGCAATCTTCGTGAGACTCATTCAGTCGATCTTCAAAGTTGTACCTTCCATCACACATCTCGCCATGAAGTTCCCCACTCTCGGGGGTGTAGGTGTTGTGCGGGGAAATCAAGAAGCTGACGGGACTTGTTATTCAAAGCAAGCCCAGACAATAAAAGCCACCGCCGTGAAAAATCGATGACTTTGACCTACGAGACAAGGCGATCTTACAACGAGGAACACCCACCGAGGAATTAATTGAGATCCCTCTCTCACAATCAGTCCCAAACTGCACCGTCCAACTTGGATCACTCCTACCCCAGAAGGAAAAGGAGGAACTGATGGCCTTCCTTTGGGCAAACATGGACATTTTCGCTTGGAATCCCGGAGATATGCTCAGAATAGACCCGCAAGTCATCCAACACTCCCTGAACATAAACCCGACATGTAGGCCGGTTATTTAGAAGAAAAGAAATTTCACCCCAGAACGACTTCAAGCCATCGAAGAGGAAGTAGGAAAGCTCCTTGAAGCACAATTTATACGCGAGGTCGAATACCACGTTTGGTTGGCAAATGTAGTGATGGTAAAGAAATCCTCTGAAAAATGGAGAATGTGTGTGGATTACACGAATCTCAATCAAGCCTGCCCGAAAGACAGCTTCCCCCTACCTAGGATTGACCAGCTGGTCGACTCAACCGTAGGGCACCAACTTCTTAGCTTCATGGATGCTTACTCTGGCTACAACTAAATCAGAATGAACCCGACAAATGAAGAGCATACAACATTTAGGGCAGACAAGGGAATATACTGCTACAAGGTAATGCCCTTCGGTCTTAAAAATGTCGGAGCCACTTACCAACTACTGATGAACAAGGTATTCAAAGAGCACATCAAAAAGTCCATGGAAGTATATGTAGACGACATGCTGGTAAAGAGCATCCGACGAGAATACCATATGGAGGACTTAGAAAAATGCTTCAAAATTCTCCGACAACACGACATGAGACTCAACCCGAGCAAATGCGCATTTAGGGTGACGTCAGAAAAATTCCTAGGATTCATGGTAACCTAGCGGGGGATAGAGGCGAACCTATAAAAGATTAAAGCTATCAAAAATATAGCACCCCCTAGATCTTTGAAGGAAGTGCAACGTTTGAATGGCAGGATTACAACACTCGCAATTTTTAGTGCGAACTGGGGATAAGTATTTACCATTTTTCAAAATCCTCAGGGGGGAAAACCACAGGATTCCAGTGGACGGATGAAATGTCAAGTCACTTTCGAGTCCCTAAAGCGATACCTGACTTCCCCGCCACTCCTCTCGAAGCCTGTCCCCAGAGAGAGACTATATGTATATTTAGCAGTCACGCCCGCAACGTTGAGTTCGGTATTGGTTAAAGATGAAGGCAGAATTCAGCGATCAATTTACTACCTCATCAAGGTCCTCTCAGACACTGAAGCCCGATATCCTACAGCAAACAAGATAGCTTTTGCACTTGTTTTCTCGGCTAGGAAACTCTGGCCATACTTCCAAGCCCACACAGTAAAGGTATTGACCGAACTCCCCCTCCGTGCCATCCCTCAAAGCCAGAAGCTTGTAGTAGACTGGTGAAATGGGCAGTCGAGGTAGGTGAGTTCAATATCCAATTTTTACGTCGGCCGGTCATAAAGTTGTAGGTGCTAGCAGACTTTGTTGTAGAGAATACTATTCTGCCAGAGACAGCCACTATACAGGCTACAAACAACCTTCAACGGGTCTTATACGTCGATGGAGCGTTGGGAATTGAAGGAGCAGGCGCGAGAATACTCTTAATAAGCTCAGAGGCGGTCGTCCTAGAGTATGGACTTAGGCTAAAATTACTGTTGCCAACAATGTAGCAGAATATGAGGCTCTGATCGCAGGACTTAGGCTCTCCATCAACTGCCATACAAGAAACTTAATCATTTACTCAGACTCTCAGCTCGTCGTCTCACAAGTAGAAGGTGACTACGAGGAAAAGAATGGACAATTAGCTCAATACCTTTTGTTGGCAAAGTCTCTCCTGCTCAAAATACCGCAGTTCTAAATTCTCCACATCCATAGAGAACAGAACTCTAGAGCAGACATCCTCTCGAAGCTAGCTACGTCATATACACAATATTAATTTAGGAGATGCCAGGTGGAAGAAATCGTGATCCCCAGCATCCAAGGGCCTTGGGAAATCATGGAAATCAAAGAAGCGGAAGGATCATGGATCGATCCACTGATGGCTTACCTGGAACACCAGTCCATGCCAAAAGACCGGGGGGAGGTATGACCGCCTGAGGATGCGGGCGGCCACCTTCACCATAATCAATGGAGAGTTGTATAAACGGTCCTTTTCCGGACCATACTTGAAATGTTTGTCAGAATCTGATGCATGGTATGCCTTGTGAGAAGTTCACGAAGGAGTCTGTGGAGAGTACTGTACAACCCATATCCGGCGAGTAGTGGGCAACGGGAACTAGATCGGTCAAGATCGACAGTCTGGCTCATCCAGGTAGGGTGAACTGTTTGAGGGGCGAGTGGAGCAGGTCAGCTCGCACTCGCCCCAGGGGCTCGACGAGCACCGAGAGAGTGGACCAGGTCGGCTCGCACTCGCCCCAGGAGGCTCAGAAGGCAGCAAGCAAGTGGGAGAGGCCAGTCTCGCACTCGCTTAGGGGTGATAGAGGCGGCGAGCGCCAGCTCCATTGAGCGCTTGCCGCCCCGGCGAGTGGAGGCTCCAGAGGGTCACTCGCTCAGCTCCTTGTGATGTGTTTTTACCATTTTACCCTCGTTGGTGTAACACCCCCATCCGCCACATGGGATATAACAGAAGGTCCGGCCGGGGCCCCACACCATATTCCACGGACAGTCAGTGAAATTACATATTAATACCAAAACATTATAATACCATATCGAACCTAACACAAAGCATTCTAGCGGAAGCTTTTAAATATATTATAAGAACACATCACAAAACATGAATGTCCACTAAAACCCAAAGAAGGAATGAAAGACAAATACACAATGAGTTTTGGCCTTATGGCCTTACATCGTTTTCTTAAACAATAAATGTCTTACATACTTCGGCACGCATGTCGACCACACATGAAAATAGTAAAATGTAATTACTTCGCTTGGGCCTTCAAGGGCCGGCACAGCATCAAGGGCTTTAGCCCGCTACTTGCCACTTGGCTCACTTTTTCCTGCAAGAACAATCCACCAAGCGATGACAAAATAAGGCAACAGTCAGTTAAGGCTGACCAAATTATAACGACCCCGCCCTTTTTTCTCGGGGCAGCGGAGCTCCTTCCCTGCAAATTATTAGTAAAACAGAACATAATAATGAAAGTGCAATTTAAGCACACTTCACCACAGGTGTAGGCACGATGGCCACACACCTCGTGCTCTCAGGGCACATTCTCAGTGTCTGGACCATAACCAGGGACGCACCACCATTCTATAGACAGCAACATGAGCATTTTGGTAGTCTTTACGGCCTGTGCATGGCCTAAGACTCGTAACTATGTCAGCGACAAGCATCCCTACCCACGGACGCTCCACATAGCTACTGGGTAGGTTCGACCCTTTCCCGTTGCTAACTTCACCGGGCAAAAACTACCGCGAAGCGGGTCGACCTCCACATTCACATCTCTCCAATATTTACATAACCCTGTTATGTTGCACAAGTGGCTCACAGGCCATCAAGCTGGGCTCTCAAAGCTCTTAGCACCAAATCACATGCCCCAGGTGTCTCCACGACATAGGCCACAATCATCGGCCCAGGTGTCTCCACGGCACAGGCCACAATCACCGGCCCCGGGTGTCTCCATGACACAGGCCACAATCACTGCTCTCAAGGAGCTACTGCCTGCGATATCACTATCGTTGTAACATCCCGACTTTTATTGGGCCACATGAGCCCTAGTGGGCCCAATAAAAGTGGCTCGAACCCTACCCGTGATCCGATGGGAGACAACCCTAAGCAGGAAAGAGCTAGAGACTCCGATTTGAGTTCTGTCGGTTCCTGTGACCTCGTATAGTCAATACGAGTGCATCCGAACTCGTTCAGTTGGACCCCGAGGCCATATAGTGGATGTGGCTATTCCTCGTAAAACGCAACAAGAGCAGATTTTTGGGATATCGACCTAGAGAACTCCGAATTGAGTTCTGTCGATTCTCGTGACCTCATATAACCTAAATAGAAGCATCGAGACCCGTCACGTCACGATCTTAGGTCTAACGACAATTTTACACACTTCGGCCATTTTAGCGCACTACGACGCGCAAATTTTGGAATTTCGCCAAACGGACTCCGATTCAACCCCAGTCAGTGGCGTTGGACTCGTGTGGTCAATACGAAGTCAACGGAAGTCGTTCCGGCCAATTTCGACGGTCAAATCAAGCCTAGTCGTGCACCAAAAAGCGTACACACACCAATTATGACACGACGCCCGAACTTGGACCCCCCCCGATGACTTGGACCCACTTTGACTTTGACCAGCAAGGGGGACCCATCCTAGGGTTGACTTGGTCAAACCCTCCTAAAAAATTCACTTTTTGGATTTTTCTTCAAATGAGCAGCCCACCTCCTCTCCAAAGGAGGATGGACCATGCCCCCTCACTCTCATTGGGCCCCCCAACCAGCAATCAAGACTAGAATAGGTAGAGGCCCACCCCACCCCTCTTCTCCTCCTTTTCCCCTCTCTTCCCCAAAGGCCTAATTAAGCCCATAAGGGCTTCACCATCCTTTTCCCACATGGGGAAAAGAGGGGGGCCTCCAGCTGTCCTTGGACAGCTGGGGGACAGCTGGAGGGTGGGGATTTAATCCCTCCATAAGGAGGGATTAATCCTACCTTGCCCAAAGGGAGGGAGCTCCCCCTCCCCCTCCCTATAAAATCCACCCCACCCCCTCTCTTTCCTCACAGATTTCAAGCAGTCTCCTCCCCCTGATCCCCCTCTGCCAGAGCTCTGGTTGCCGGAAAAAGCCAACCCAAGGAGCTCCTCCCCATCCACCACCACCACCCTCCATGTCCACCCAACCCGCCACCTCCAAGCGCCCCCACCACAGGTTGAACCCTTTCTCCCTCCCCCTTCCCTATTCTGGATGTCTTGCATGGCACTCCCAGTGGCCGGAGCGTCGCCGCCGTCACCCCCTCCCCTTGAAGAATTATGATGCACGACGCCATCGTCGAACGGAGTTCGACGATTATCATCGAACGGAGATCACTGAACCATCGTTGAACGGAGATCACAGGAAATCGTTGAACGAAGATCACAGGTCAAATCATCGAACAGAGATCACAGACACAATCGTCGAGCTGAAGAATTAATGGAGCACGGCGCCATTAAGATGAAGCAGAAGACGAAGCAAAAAAGCAGAAGAAGAAGATGCCAGATTCTGATGTCACCGCTCCTCGTTTCCTGCTTCTATTTATTGTAACTCTTAAGATGGCATTAAAACCAGCATTAGTGTAAATATAAGCTAATGACAATCGCTTGTTGTAAGACAATTAAAAAAACTCGTAAAACTTTTGATATCAAACATTGCCCTGTTTTTCTTTCTCTTCCTCTATTTTTTTCAATCATTTTTGTAACAGTGGGATTAGAGCCACGGTTAGGGGTCATCGAGAGTCACTTACTCCCTTCTCAAACTCATGGCTTCATCATCTACCAATACACCAGGCTTCATCAACGTCGCTATCCCTGTTTTCTCCGGGGAGCTTTATGAATATTGGAGTGAGAAAATGCAGACATTTCTCATTTCTCAGGATCTCTGGGATATCACATCTGAAGGCGCCAAAACCAGATCCAAAAGCAAAAGTAACAGAAGGCACCAAACCCACAATTTCAAAGGAGGAAAGAATGCGTGATTGTCGGGCTCTACACCTGATACAACAGGCTGTCGCAACAAGTATCTACCCCAGAATAATGGGCTCCAAAACAGCCCAGGAGGCATGGAGCAGGCTCCAAAATTAATATCAAGGCAACAAAAAGGTAATAAAGATAAAACTCCAAACCTTTAGAAGAAACTTTGATGCACTAATCATGAAAGAAGGGCAGAAAATACAACAATACTTTGCTAAAATCATGGGGATAGTCAATCAAATAAGAAACCTCGGGGCAGTGCTTGATGAGCAACAAGTAGTTGAAAAAATATTCAGATCTCTCCCCAGATCTTACATCCATATTGTCTCAGCCATATTGGAGGCTCAAGACCTAAAAACTCTCACCATCACAGAGTTCATGGGCTCACTTCAATCCCATGAAGATCTAATGATGGGTGAGGGCTCCTCACTTGATCAAGTGTTTTTTTTCAAAGGTTCATATAAAGAAGAATGGAGAAAAGCAGAGAAATGATCACTGGCGAAATAAACCAAAACCACATCAACAACAAGGATATCCAAACAAGCCATACTCCATACCGGGAAAACATTCATGTGGCTCAACACATTTTCATCCAAACTATCCCCCCAGCCATAAACCAAACTGACACTTTCATCAGTCCCAATCTACTCCTAATCATAATCAAGCACATCATACCCAACCCTGCATTATTTGCAAGAAAACCAATCATGAACCCAAAGATTGCTACTGGAGGTGCACCCAATGCAGACTGCCAAACCACTCCGCTCAAAATTACTGGTGGCAGAAACCGAAAGACGAAGAAGCCAACTTCACCCTTGACAACACACATCAATATGCTCTCACCTGCACCACATCACTCACCACAGATTTACACAACTCATGGTGCATTGATAGTGGGTGTTCCTACCACATGGTGAATAACATGAACTGGTTTATTTCCTTGGATGAATCCTACCAATCCAGGGTAACATTAGGCAATGGGAGGATTGAAGAAATAATAGGCAAGTGTGTAATAGCAGTATTGGATGTCAAAGGAAAAAGAAGACTCATTCACAATGTCTATCTCTGTCCGGCACTCACACAGAATCTACTAAGCACAGAACAATTCCTGAAGGAAAAGTATCGCATTATTTTTGATCACTCTAAAGCCACATGCCACATCTTTGAACCGCACCAAAGTTCACCCTTTATCTCTACCACTTTGAACACCAACAACCTCTTCATCACCTATCTAAGTCCACACAACCCACAGGCACTTACCTGCAGTCAAACATCACCTCTCGATGTTCTATGGCATCATAGATTGGGCCTTATAAATTTTCCCTACATCAAAACCATCCTAGACCTTAAACTTGTTGAAGGTATACCATCCATACCCATCCATCATCATCACTGCGTCTCCTGTGCTTCTGGTAAGTCACACAGGTAGCCCTTTCCAAATCATGCCCACGGGAGAGCTGCCACTCCTCTTGAGCTTCTACACATCGATCCTTGGGGGCCTAGTCGCTCAAGGTCCTTAGGTGGAAAACTATACTACATGCTTATTGTAGACGATCATTCCAGATACATGTGGATATCTTTCCTTGAACACAAATCTGAAGCCCTATCCCATTTCAAAACCTTCACCGCCATCATTGAGAATCGGTTAGAGACCAGAATAAAAGCACTGAGAAGTGACAGGGGCAGAGAATTCATGTCTACTGAATTCATCCACTTCTGTAATACAAAGGAATAAGAAGAGAACTCACCTCACCTGGTTCCCCCCAGCAAAATGGGGTAGTATAAAGAAGGAATAGAACCATTGTAGAGATGAGAAGAACAATGATGTTACACAAAAATTGCCCAAGGACTCTCTGGGCCGAAGCCACCTCCACAGCCATTTTTATCCTCAACAGGGCTCCCACCAAAGCCTTGTTAAACACTACACCCTATGAAGTACTGTTTCATTGCCGACCTGACATATCTCACCTCCGAACCTTTGGGGCCCCTACCTATGCTCACAAAGTTCCAGAGAAGAAGGACAAGCTTGCTGCAACTAGTGACTTGTATGTTCTGGTTGGCTACAGTGAAGAAAGTAAGGCGTACCGTCTGCTGGACCCTCATACCAACAAGGTTGTGATCTCCAGGGACGTCACCTTCCATGAAGAAGTCCAATGGCCTTGGGCCTCAGCTGACAGCTCCTCTTCCTCTGTAGTGTCGGTTGAGCTGGAACCTCTCAGCCCCATCCTTGCAACTGCTGATCATCACGTACTTCCTCAGGGTCACCCTGAACTTGATGAGGAGCCATCTTCATCATCAATCGGAAAGATAAGCTCACTTCAAGACATCTATCAGCAGACAGAAATTTCCAGGTATGCATCTTCTCCCTTAAACTTCACTGAAGCCTCACAACAGAAAGAATGGCGAATTGCAATGGAAGAAGAAATGGAGGCATTACAAAAGAATCATACATGGACTCTTGTCTCATGTCCCCTGTTGGGTACATTGGTTAAATGTACCTGATTTGAAGAAGCCTCACCCAACTCAATGATATACATCAAAATGTATTTGATGTGTTGTTGAGTTTACTTGTGCAGGTTAAGTAATTACTGGACTGAAGCAAAAAGTTTCTAAGTCCATGTGTCGACACCCAGAGGGAAAGTGTCGACACTTAAGAAGACTTGTGTCGACACCCAGACAAGCAGTGTCGACAGTTGGAGTCATTGTGTCGACACCTGAGATGCAGAGTCGACACCAGACACAAAGTGTCGACACAAGGAGTTGTGTCGACACTCAATGAAGAAAAGTGCAGACAGGAAGTGTCGACACAAGGAGTAGTGTCGACACCTTGAAACTGTGTCTACACCAGAAAGTGTCGACACTTGAAGCTGTGTCGACACTCAGCAAAAGTCTGCAGAAACTAAGTATAAGTGTCAACACCCAGAATAATGTGTCGACACTCAATAGAAGAGTCAGCACTTGAAGTAAGTGTCGACACTCAGAACAATGTGTCGACACTCAACAAAAGAGTCAACACATGAAGTAAGTGTCGACACCTAGAACAATGTGTCGACACTCAGCTGAAGACTCTACACTTGAAGAAAGTGTCGACACTTGGAGCTGTGTCGACACTTAGCAAAGAACAGCAAGATCATCAAATTATTCTAAGTACAAGTTTCGACACTAAGGGAATGTGTCGACACTCAGCTGAAGTCTCAACAGAAGAATCAAGTGTCGACACAAGGAGCTGTGTCGACACTCAGCAAGTATCAACATAAAAGACTATGTGTCGACACCAAGAAGCAGTGTCGACACTTAACAGATTCAACACAAGAAGTTGTGTCGACACAAAGGAGATGTGTCGACACTTAGAAGAATTCAGCAAGTTACAGAAGATCAAGTACTTGTATCGACACTCAATTTCAGTGTCGACACATGAAGAAGAATCTGTGTCGAGACATAGTATCTACAACACAAGGAGTTGTGTCGACACCTTGTAGACTTGTGTCGACACTTACACAACTGGTGTCGGCACTTGGTCTATAAGTGTCGACACTTAAAGACAGAAAGTCTCGACACTTTCAGACACTTAGAGATTTTCAAGAATTGATTGGATGACTTGACAGCTGCCGTTCCAGCCGGTCTACAGCACCTATCAGAGATGTCAGAATTCAGTTATGGACCGGACCAGCCGGTTACCATGAAGAAGGTCTATAAATAGGCTCATACAGTTTACAGAAACTGTTGTTCAGTTTGTTGTTCAAGTTATTGATCAAGTATCAAAACAAGAAGATCTAGCTGTCCAAGTGCAGATCTAAGAAGTTGGAGAGAGAGGGCTCCATCCAAGAAATCAGCCGTTGGAACTAGGCTGAGAAGAAGGGTTCAGATATATTCTGGATCTTAAGAAGCAGAGGTCAAGGATCAACTACAGAAGGAGACAATCTAATTGAGTTCTACTTTCAAGAAGCTTTGAAGAAAGCTAAGTCAGATTGAATCCAGCTGAGTTCTTCCAAGAACTCATCAAGAAACTCTCAACTCCCCTCTCTTGTTTCTGAGTTGTTGAGTTATTATTTCTATAATCATTTTTAACTTGTAGGATCCTTTGGATCCGAGTGATTGTAAGCATGTAATTATAAAGGCTGAGGGTAGGGATTGAGAGCCTGAGTGTAGGAGATTGGAATCTCTGAGTGTAGGCCTTTTGTGGCTGAGTGTAGGCCTGGTTGGCTGAGTGTAGGCCTTTGTGGCTAGTGTAGGCCTGGTTGGCTGAGTGTAGGCCTTTGTGGCTGAGTGTAGGCTTTGTGAAAAAGCTGAGTTGTAAGGCTTTGGGTCTGAGGTGTAGGAACCAATTTGGGTTCTGAGACAGTGGAGTTTGGCCGAATCTAGTACACTGCTAGATAGGCGAAGGGGAAAGTGAATGTACCCAAAGCTTGGGGAACCACTATAAAACTCTGTGTCTGCTGTGCTGTGATTGTGATTTGTTGTGTATGCTGTGTGATTGCTGTGCAAAAGTAGAGTAGATTCTGTGATATAACTATTTGCTGCCATTAAAGTTTAAAAAAAGATTATGTCACCTATTCACCCCCCCCCCCTCTAGGTGTTTTAGGTACTATATCTTTCAAGTGGTATCAGAGCCAGGTTCCTCAAAAAGGAATAACAGTCGGAGGAGATCTTTGGGATCTGGAAGGAAAGGTTAAGGCTGTTTATGGAGGCCTCAGACCCTAGGATGTACATCACAGTAAAAGAAGGGTCTTATGTGCCCATGAAGATTTCAGTTCTAGATGCAAATCAGAGAACTCCAAAGGATTTCTCTGAAATGACTAAGGATGAGATTGTCCTAGCCACCATGGATAAGAGGGCATAAAATATTATAGTGAGTGTCATAGATGATGCAACATTTCAGACTCTTATACACTGTAAGACAGCCAAAGAGATGTGGGACACTCTTATTGTGTATATGGAGGGTTCTGAAGAAGTTAGACAAGATAGAAAATCCTTGCTAAATCAGGAGTATGAAAGTTTTAGACAAGGAAAGGGGGTGATAGCATAACTGAGTGCTATAAGAAGTTTTACATAATAGTGAATGAACTCATGTCTTATGGAAGAGAGTTCAGCAATTATGAACTAAATGACAAGTTCCTAAGGTCCCTAACTAAAGATTGGGACACAAAGATTTGTGCCATTAGAGAAATGGCTAAGTTGGGAGAAATTCCTCCACCTATACTGTTTGGCAAGTTATTGTCTTATGAAATGCAGTTGACAGTGAGGAAAGAGGAGGAGAAATCAACAAGAACTGAACACAAGGAAAGAACAGTAGCTTTCAAGACAGAAGCCTCCAGAAAGTGCAGAAATAAGTCACCAACTCCACCTCCAAAGAGAGTTGAATTAGAGTCAGATGAGTCAGCCAGCACCAAATCTGCAAGCAGTGAAAGTGATGAAGACTTTGCTGCCTTCACTAGACACTTTCAGAAATTCTTGAAGAAGAAACAGTGGAGGACAAGGCCCTCTACTTCACAAGAAAAAGAAGAATTCTATCAGAACAAAAAGTCTTCAAAGAAGGACAGGAAGAGGACAAAATCTAGCAAGACAACTGGTTCTAAGATAGTGTGTTATTGCTGCAATAGACAAGGCCATGTTATTGCAGATTGTCCTGAAAAGAGAAAAGAGTCTAGTGACAGGAAAAAGACTTATTTCAAAGGCAAGAAAGAAAAGTCTTTTGTTGCCAAGAAGAAGAAGACTCTATCAGATATCTCTTCTTCAGAAACTGAGTCTGATGCTAAGACATACATAGGGCTGTTTGCTGAAGAAGAAGAAGAATTCATGCAGATAATGGAGTCTATTTATGAACAAGAAGACAGTCAATGCCAAGGGCTAATGGCTTTGACAGAGCATGACAAAATCCTGGAGCAGCCAGGACCCAGTAAGGTACAAAGTTCAACTTTAAGTTCAGTTTCTTGTTCTAGTACAGAATCATATTCATCATCCTCTAGTGATGAGAGTGTATCTGAGTCTGAGGAAGATATTCATCAGCTCATAGATGAAATAAAGTGTTGTTGCAAGCTTACAAGAAAAGCAAGTCCCTAGCCAAAAGTCAGGCAAAGGAAATTGCTGATCTAAAAGCTGCTGCAACAGATTCTGAGAAGCTATTTGATCAAAAGCTTAATGAGATAGCCAGGCTGAAACACATAACAATGATTCAGATGGGGACTATCACCTTTAAGAATGATCAAATCAAGAGTCTGGAGATCAATCTTCAGAAAGAGGGAGAGCTTGTTGCAAGGTTTTCTAAACCTAAGTCAGTGTTACCCATAATTGATGAATTTGTTCATCACAAGGGTAAAGCTGGACTGGGTTTTATTAACCTGCAAGGACTGAGCAGTCCAAGTCCAAGTCCAAGGGCAAAGCCCCAACATTCAACAAGTCAGCTGTAGATAAGACAGCAAAGACAATACCTAAGCAAAGGTACAATAAGTTTGAATGTTGGTGTTGTGGCAAAGTTGGCCATTTTGCAATGGACTGTTGGCACAATGCTAGTGCCAAAGTGAGTAACAAAATTACCTGTTGGAAAGCCAGTAGGTAGTTTTGTCAAATTGCAAACTAACAAGTACCAAGGACCCAAGAATTCTTTGGGTTCTAAGGTAATTAATCTGTTTTGCAGGTGAGTCCAAGTGGCCATACCCCAACATGATACTTGGACAGTGGATGTTCCAGACATATGACTGGAACTAGAAGATTACTAAGGGACTACATTCCAATAAAGA
Source organism: Platanthera guangdongensis (assembly GCA_039583875.1). Lineage (NCBI taxonomy): Eukaryota > Viridiplantae > Streptophyta > Magnoliopsida > Asparagales > Orchidaceae > Platanthera > Platanthera guangdongensis. The sequence goes on along the minus strand of CM077161.1, from coordinate 182,048,875 downwards.
TGGTCCAAAAGTAACCTTTGGTGGTTCTGAAAAAGGAATCATCAAAGGATTTGTAACATTTCTAGCAACTTGGTTACCATTACTCAAGTGGCTTATGTTAAAGGGTTGAAACACAACCTAATAAGTATAAGTCAATTAAGTGATGTAGGGTATGACATCTCATTTGTTAAAAATGGTTGTCATATCAAAAGGTCAAGTGATCAAGAGATCATTTTGACTTGTTATAGGAAAAGAAATGTCTATTGCTTAGACATTATGGTTGAGAACAATGGTTCTCTCAGTATGTCTTGTAGCTGATGAGACAGTCTCTCATTGTGTCAAACGGCACAAGAGGCTTGCCCATCTTAACTACAAGACTATTAACAAACTCTTTAGCAAAGAGTTAGTGAGGAATAATCCTCAAGTTAAGTGTGTTAAAGATGGTATTTGCTCAGCTTGTCAAAAGGGCAAGCAGACTAAATCCACCTTTAGGAGCATAGAAAACAAAGATGCTGTGAGGTGTTTATACCTCTTGCATATGGATCTTTTTGGTCCAATGCCAGTTCACAGCTTAGGTAGGAAGGTCTATACCCTTGTAGTTGTAGATGACTACTCAAGATTTTCCTGGGTGTTCTTCTTAAGACAGAAATCTGAAACACCTAGTGTCTTCCATAGCTTTGTCAAGCAAATTCAGAATGAACTAGACAGTACAATGGTCAAGATTAGAAGTGACCATGGTACTGAATTTCAGTCTGATAGAATGATAAAACTATGTGAAGACTTTGGGATATTTCAAGAATTCTCTTCACCTAGAACACCTCAGCAAAATGACATTGCTGAGAGGAAGAATAGAACCTTGATAGAGGCTGGTAGGACCCTATTAAGTGATACATCACTGCCAGAGTATTTCTGGGCTGAAGCAGTTAACACAGCATGCCATGTTATAAATAGGGCTACCATCACTAAAGGGCTCAACAAGACCCCCTATGAAGTTGTGAAAAGCAGGAAACCAAACCTATCCTACTTCAGGATCTTTGGTTGCAAATGCTTCATACTTAACAATGGAAAGTCTTACTTGACTAAGTTTGCTGCCAAGTCCCAAGAGGGAATTTTGTTGGGTACAGCAATAACAATAAGACTTATAGAGTCTACAACTTGACTACACAAGTTGTAGAAGAATCTATGCATGTAGTTTTTGATGAGACTAAACTTATTAATAATGAGTTGTCTAGTAGTGTATGCAGCCCTACAGGTTTAACAAAGAAGATGGACAAGCTTACAATAGAAGAAGTACCTGCTGCAAGACAGCAAGCAGTAGACAGTAGCTGTTGTCCAGGTGGAGAACTACATGTGCCAATTGCTGAAGAAATTCAAGGAGTACAACATGATGGAGATACTGAAGAGGCTCAACCAGAAGTTAGGATGCCTCCAGCCAACAGGCATCTTAGAGATCATCCAGTAGAGCAGATTATTGGAGATCCAAGACAAGGAGTACAAACCAGGAGCAGATACATGAATGCAGCAATCTACTCCAGTTTTCTATCTCAAGTTGAACCTAAGAATTTGAAAAAGCAATACTAGATCCACAATGGACTGAAGCAATGCAAGAAGAGCTTAATCAGTTCAAGAGGTGCAAGGTCTGGGAACTTGTTCCTAAACCTAAAGACCACAATATAATAGGAACTAAGTGGATCTACAGGAATAAGATGGATGAACAAGGGGTCATCATTAAGAATAAGGCAAGATTGGTTGCTAAAGGATATATGCAAGAAGAAGGTATTGACTTTGATCAAACCTTGCTCCAGTAGCCAGACTGGAAGTCCATAAGGATGTTCTTGGCCTATGCAACCTATCAAGGATTCAAGGTTTACCAAATGGATGTCAAGTCAGCATTCATGAATGGTAATCTTAAGGAAGAAATCTATGTGGAACAGCCTTCAGGTTTTGTTGATCCAACTCTACCTCATCATGTCTATAGACTTAGGAAAGCTTTATATGGGTTAAAGCAAACCCCTAGGGCTTAGTATGAAACCCTATCTAGTTTCCTCATTGAGAACAAGTTCTCAAGGGGGAAAATAGATAAGACTCTATTCCTTAGGGAATCTAGAGGCAAAGTTATACTAGTCCAGATATATGTAGATGACATTATATTTGAGTCTACTGAAAGCAGCCTTTGCAAAAAGTTTGCAAAACTTATGCAAGGTCATTTGAGATGAGTAGTATGGGAGAGCTGAAGTTTTTCTTGGGTCTCCAAGTTAAACAGACTGAGAGTGGTTTATCCATATGTCAGTCCAAGTTCACCCTAGAACTCATAAGGAAGTATGGTATGGATTCATCCAGCACCATGAAGACTCCTATGGGGTCAAGTATGTCTCTCAGCAAGGATGATGCAGAGAAACCTGTAGATGAAACCTTGTATAGAGGGATAGTTGGCTCCCTACTATACTTGACTGCAAGTAGACCAGATATCATGTATGCTACATGTGTCTGTGCAAGGTATCAAGCCTGCCCTAAAGAGTCTCACTTGACAGCAGTCAAAAGAATATTGAGATATCTAAAGGGCACTCCCTATCTAGGCCTCTGGTACCCTAGGAATGGAGATTTTGAACTAACAGGTTATTCAGATGCAGACTTTGTAGGATGCAAAGAGATAGAAAAAGCACCTACTGGAACCTGTCAATTCCTAGGTGGGAGACTAATTTCATGGAGTAGCAAAAAGCAAACCAGTGTGGCTATCTCCACTGCAGAGTCAGAGTATGTGGTTGCAGGAAGTTGCTGTGCTCAACTTCTGTGCTACAACATCAGCTAGAGGACTATGGATTTCAGGTAAGTAGAACTCCACTCTTCTGTGATTCTACAAGTGCTATTTCAATAGCTAATAACTCTGTATCTCATAGTAGAACAAAACTTTGAAATTAAATATCATTTTCTTAGGGAGCATGTAGAAAGAAAAGATATTTTATTAGAATATGTTAAAACTGATAATCAAGTAGCTGATATGTTTACTAAGCCCTAGAAGAAGCTAAGTTCAATAGATTTAAAATTGAACTAGGAATGATAAACTTAGAGTAAGTTTACAGTATTGAAAATGGCTAAGTAAAAAGGTGTCGACACATAGACACGTCTATGTCGATACAGAATAGTGGTGTCGATACTTCAGGAAATAGGTGTCGACACATCTAGGAAGTTGGTGTCGACACTTCAGAATATTAGTGTCGACACATGTCAAGTAGGTGTCGACACATCCAAAGTGGTGACGACACTTAAGTTTTACTCGGAATTTTCTAAGTAAAGTCCCGACTATGTGTCGAGTTATGTTGTGTCGACACATAACCAAGTGTCGACACATAAAATCTGTTGACTAAACTTGTGTCGACACTTATGTGTCGAGACATTATAAGTCAGTGTCGACACATTTTAAGTTAGCTGTCCCGCCTGTTCATCTTCAAAATCAGAAAGGTATAAATAGGGTTTTGTCTTTGTTTGTCGACACGCTTTCAAAGTTTCGAGACCAAAACTACTGTGTCGACACCTCTCTTCTCTCAAGACAAATTCTACAAACCATAATGGCGCCTAAGCTAGAGGAGAACGTCAACGAAGGATATGAGCTGGTGCGCGGTGCTTTCACTGATGCTGATCAAGAAATCCAGGCGGTAGTAACCCTAGTTGCCGATTCTGGGTTAGAATATCTAGTGTCTGAACCAACTAAGATATGAAAGAAAGAGGTACTTGAATTCCTCAATGGAGCTACAGTGGATGAATCTGGATACAAAATCAAATCCAGAGTTCATGGAACAAAGGTTAAGATCTCACCAAAGAGCTTGAGGAAGGTGCTTCAATTGCCAAGAACTCAAGAGGAAGATGAGATTACTGCTACAAAGACCAGGGAAGCTCTAACCTGGCGTGGACTTGATCCTAAGATGAAGCTAGGATCTGTGTTTAACAGGAAAAGCATGAACAGCCAAGGCAAATTCATGTCTGAGATTGTTGGAAAGGTCATCCTAAGCAAGCTAGGAGGGTATGACAGAGTGTCTGCCTCTATGTTTAGTATAATGACAAGAATTATCTTCTCTCTAAAAACTGATTGGTCAGTTATAGTCTTTGAGAAAATGAAGGAAAGTCTGAAGAAGCCCAACCTGGGCAGAATTATAAGTCTATACTAGCTGGTGCCATACCAGAGGTAATGCAACAAGCTGCAGGAAGCAAGATAAATCATATGAGAAGGATGGATCTGAGGATCTTTTCTAGATGGGACATGGTGTTGTCAAAGGAAATGCCAACCCCTGAGAAGACAGTTTCTGAGAAGGAGATTCCTCCAAAGAAGAAAAGGAAAACAGCTCCAGTGGCACAAGAGTCCACTAGCAGTTCTGATAGTGAAGAACAGGTTGTCTTCACTCCAGATGAGCATGAGGAAGAGCCTGCTGAAAAGACTCCTGCTCCTCAAGAGGTTGCTGAGATCCGGGGGGAGCTGCCTCAAGCTAGCCCCATCAACAAGGATCACAGCCAGGGGGAGCTTCCAGTTGTAGAAGAACCCTCTACACTGGAAAGTGAACAAGCCACCAACACCATACTGGAGGTACTCACTGAACTAAACACTTTAGATTTTTCTATGGAAGATACTGATTTGTCTGATGATCATCATCAAACTCAGCTGAATAGTCAAGTTCCAGATGCTGTTATAGAAGACACATCTGTTGTACTAGAAGTGGTTCCTGATTCAGTGGTTGAAGAACCAAGAATTTCTCCTGCTTAGTCTCCACAAGAATACACAATGGAAGATTTATTCCTAAATCTGGATCAAGCAGATTTTGACAAGGAAACTGATGCTGCTGAGAAGGAGAATGCTCCAGTTGAGGGGGAGCAAGTGCAGATTCTGGAAGAGCCTATAATGCAAGAAACTGAGAAAGCTCCAGATGTGCAAGCTGCAAAGCCTCCAAACCCTAAGGAGAGGGTTGACATAGCCAGCTCCTCAGAATCTGAAGATGAGGAGGCTACAAGGGCTAAGCAAAAGAAACTCTATGTATTCAAAAGAAGAAGACAAGTTATAAAAAGGCTTTACAATCTATTGCACCACAGCCTATTGTTCAACAAGCTCCAACTGTTGATTATAGTGCTTTAATGGTTGCACTGCAGATAAAACTGGATGAACAAAGAAAAGCAATAGAGACTTATGTGGATGAAGGGCAAAAATCATTGCAATTTGATCTGACCCAAGATATCAAGTCTATAAGGTTTGAAATGAACCTTAACAAGAAAGAGATGACAGAATGCTTCCACAAGGGTGGAAATGCAGTGGTGTACTTGGCAACACACCAGGAAAAGATAAAGGCACAAGTGGATGACATAGCATTGAAGCAAGGGTATGTTCTTGAAAATCAGCTAAGAATGAATGACAATTTAATTGCTTCCCATAATGTTATTATCACTGAATTAAAGAACCAGGCTGCTGGACCTTCTACCTTTACTGCTGCTGCTAAAGTTGAATTTGACAAAGCATTTCAAGAAGAAATCTCTGCTGTTAAGACTGCTATCCAAGCCTCCGAGAAGGTCATATCTAAACAACTTCAAAAGCTCAAACCTTTCTTTAAAGATGGAGTCAGATACTTGGATAATCAAATCATATTTCAGAAGGATGATGTCAGAGATCACATGGCTAGAGAAGTCATAAAGGGGAAGAGAGTGTTAGTCAAGGCAAGCTCTGATCATGCTAAGTGGATATCAAATTCCATCAGAGCTACACTTGGATATCCTCCTCTGTGTGATGACAATGATGTTGCTGAATCTGGAATTAACCATGCCTATCTTGGAGGTGAGCAACCAGAAGTAGCTCAAGTTATTTATCCTCCTCCAGATTTTGAAATGATTCATGCTGATGTCCAGACTATGTACAGCTCACCTGGGGGCAAGGACAATGTAGTTATTGAAAAGATTGTTCAGCCTATTACTGAAGCTATGCAAGAGGCAATGCAGAAAGAAGAAGAGACAAGGTTGTCTAAGAAGAGGTTTAGGGAACAAGCAGAACAAAGGCCAGACTTTGAACAGTGGAGCCCTACCTCTAGGAATATTATATTAACTGCCTGGAAAGCTGCAAAGGATAACATTCATGACAGGAACAAATGGTTCTCTGAAGCTGAATGGAGAAAACATGAATCCAGACAGGAAGCAATTGTCAAATACAGAAGGAAGGCAAAGATGGGAAAACTACCTCCTACTGCTCAGGAGCCTAGCAAGTACTTTCCTAAGACATATCATTATTTTGAGAGACAGAAGATCAAAGTTAAAGAGCTTAAAAAGAAAGATCTGAAAGGCAAGAAGCCTGCTGATGCTGAAACTGCTGATGCTCATGTCCAAGCTAAAGTTCAAGCTGGCAAAGGCATAGTGATTAAGGAGCCAGAGCAAAAATAGATTTAGAATTTTCTTGAAGTTTATTTTGTAATCTTTTGGATATAAAACATTTAATGAACTTCTGAAAATGTATAAGACAGATATTAGAACAATATATGATTAATACATTTCATGTGTGTTCTGTGAATTTGTCTATGTCTATTTCTTATTTGTTCTGTAATGATGAATTTGTATACATGTGAAATTAATACATGTTTATGTTTTCCCTGCTGTACATAATCCTGCTTTACATTATTTTGTAATTTTATTATGAATGATGTATATCATTGACTAAGGGTTATGACTTCTCCAAATAGGGGAGATTGTTGGGTACATTGGTTAAATGTACCTGATTTGAAGAAGCCTCACCCAACTTAATGATATACATCAAAATGTATTTGATGTGTTGTTGAGTTTACTTGTGCAGGTTAAGTAATTACTGAACTGAAGCAAAAAGTTTCTAAGTCCATGTGTCGATACCTAGAGGGAAAGTGTCGACACTTAAGAAGACTTGTGTCGACACCCAGACAAGCAGTGTCGACACTTGGAGTCATTGTGTCGACACCTGGGATGCAGAGTCGACACAAGGAGCTGTGTCGACACTCAATGAAGAAAAGTGCAGACAGGAAGTGTCGACACAAGGAGTAGTGTCGACACCTTGAAGAACTGTGTCTACACCAGAAAGTGTCGACACTTGAAGCTGTGTCGACACTCAGCAAAAGTCTGCAGAAACTAAGTATAAGTGTCAACACCCAGAACAATGTGTCGACACTCAATAGAAGAGTCAGCACTTGAAGTAAGTGTCGACACTCAGAACAATGTGTCGACACTCAACAGAAGAGTCAACACATGAAGTAAGTGTCGACACCTAGAACAATGTGTCGACACTCAGCTGAAGACTCTACACTTGAAGAAAGTGTCGACACTTGGAGCTGTGTCAACACTTAGCAAAGAACAGCAAGATCATCAAATTATTCTAAGTACAAATGTCGACACTAAGGGAATGTGTCGACACTCAGCTGAAGTCTCAACAGAAGAATCAAGTGTCGACACAAGGAGCTGTGTCGACACTCAGCAAGTATCAACATAGAAGACTATGTGTCGACACCAAGAAGCAGTGTCGACACTTAACAGATTCAACACAAGAAGTTGTGTCGACACAAAGGAGATGTGTCGACACTTAGAAGAATTCAGCAAGTTACAGAAGATCAAGTACTTGTGTCGACACTCAATTTCAGTGTCGACACATGAAGAAGAATCTGTGTCGAGACATAGTATCTACAACACAAGGAGTTGTGTCGACACCTTGTAGACTTGTGTCGACACTTACACAACTGGTGTCGACACTTGGTCTATAAGTGTCGACACTTAAAGACAGAAAGTCTCGACACTTTCAGACAGTTAGAGATTTTCAAGAATTGACTGGATGACTTGACAGCTGTCGTTCCAGCCGGTCTACAGCACCTGTCAGAGATGTCAGAATTCAGTTATGGACCGGACCAGCCGGTTACCATGAAGAAGGCCTATAAATAGGCTCATACAGTTTACAGAAACTGTTGTTCAGTTTGTTGTTCAAGTTATTGATCAAGTATCAAAACAAGAAGATCTAGCTGTCCAAGTGCAGATCTAAGAAGTTGGAGAGAGAGGGCTCCATCCAAGAAATCAGCCGTTGGAACTAGGCTGAGAAGAAGGGTTCAGATATATTCTGGATCTTAAGAAGCAAAGGTCAAGGATCAACTGCAGAAGGAGACAATCTAATTGAGTTCTACTTTCAAGAATCTTTGAAGAAAGCTAAGTCAGATTGAATCCAGTTGAGTTCTTCCAAGAACTCATCAAGAAACTCTCAACTCCCCTCTCTTGTTTCTGAGTTGTTGAGTTATTATTTCTATAATCATTTTTAACTTGTAGGATCCTTTAGATCTGAGTGATTGTAAGCCTGTAATTATAAAGGCTGAGGGTAGGGCTTGAGAGCCTGAGTGTAGGAGATTGGAATCTCTGAGTGTAGGCCTTTTGTGGCTGAGTGTAGGCCTGGTTGGCTGAGTGTAGGCTTTTGTGGCTGAGTGTAGGCCTGGTTGGCTGAGTGTAGGCTTTGTGGAAAAGCTGAGTTGTAAGGCTTTGGGCCTGAGATGTAGGAACCAATTTGGGTTCTGAGACAGTGGAGTTTGTCCGAATCTAGTACACTGCTAGATAGGCGAAGGGGGAAAGTGGATGTACCCAAACCTTGGGGAACCACTATAAAACTCTGTGTCTGCTGTGCTGTGATTGTGATTTGCTGTGTATGCTGTGTGATTGCTGTGCAAAAGTAGAGTAGATTCTGTGATATAACTGTTTGCTGCCATTAAAGTTTAAAAAAGGATTAGGTCACCTATTCACCCCCCTCTAGGTGTTTTAGGTACTATATCTTTCAAGTGGTATCAGAGCCAGGTTCCTCAAAAAGGACTAACAGTCGGAGGAGATCCTGATTGGCAGATTTAGTCTAAGTCAAAATACAGATTCAAGAAAATCAAAAACCATGGGTTCCTCTGAAAATCACAAGGAATTGGGTTCCATGAAATTACCCATATGCAGGAAAGAGATCTTTGGGATCTGGAAGGAAAGGGTAAGGCTGTTTATGGAGGCCTCAGACCCTAGGATATACATCACAGTAAAAGAAGGGTCTTATGTGCCCATGAAGATTTCAGTTCTAGATGCAAATCAGAGAACTCCAAAGGATTTCTCTGAAATGACTAAGGATGAGATTGTCCTAGCCACCATGGATAAGAGGGCACAAAATATTATAGTGAGTGCCATAGATGATGCAATATTTCAGAATCTTATACACTGTAAGACAGCCAAAGAGATGTGGGACACTCTTATTGTGTATATGGAGGGTTCTGAAGAAGTTAGACAAGATAGAAAATCTTTACTAAATCAGGAGTATGAAAGTTTTAGACAAGGAAAGAGTGATAGCATAACTGAGTGCTATAAGAAGTTTTACATAATAGTGAATGAACTCATGTCTTATGGAAGAGAGTTCAGCAATTATGAACTAAATGACAAGTTCCTAAGGTCTCTAACTAAAGATTGGGACACAAAGATTTGTGCCATTAGAGAAATGGCTAAGTTGGGAGAAATTCCTCCACCTACACTGTTTGGCAAGTTATTGTCTTATGAAATGCAGTTGACAGTGAGGAAAGAGGAGGAGAAATCAACAAGAACTAAACACAAGGAAAGAACAGTAGCTTTCAAGACAGAAGCCTCCAGAAAGTGCAGGAATAAGTCACCAACTCTACCTCCAAAGGTAGTTGAATCAGAGTCAGATGAGTCAGTCAGCACCAAATCTGCAAGCAGTGAAAGTGATGAAGACTTTGCTGCCTTCACTAGACACTTTCAGAAATTCTTGAAGAAGAGACAGTGGAGGACAAGGCCCTCTACTTCACAAGGAAAAGAAGACTTCTATCAGAACAAAAAGTCTTCAAAGAAGGACAGGAAGAGGACAAAATCTAGCAAGGCAACTGGTTCTAAGATAGTGTGCTATTGCTGCAATAGACAAGGCCATGTTATTGCAGATTGTCCTGAAAAGAGAAAAGAGTCTAGTGACAGGAAAAAGACTTATTTCAAAGGCAAGAAAGAAAAGTCTTTTGTTGCCAAGAAGGAGAAGACTCTATCAAATATCTCTTCTTCAGAAACTGAGTCTGATGCTGAGGCATACATAGGGCTGTTTGCTGAAGAAGAAGAAGAAGAATTCATGCAAATAATGGAGTCTATTTATGAACAAGAAGACAGTCAATGCCAAGGGCTAATGGCTTTGACAGAGCATGACAAAATCCTGGAGCAGCCAGGACCCATTAAGGTACAAAGTTCAACTTTAAGTTCAGTTTCTTGTTCTAGTACAGAATCAGATTCATCATCCTCTAGTGATGAGAGTGTATCTGAGTATGAGGAAGATATTCATCAGCTCATAGATGAATATAAAGTGCTGTTGCAAGCTTACAAGAAAAGCAAGTCCCTAGCCAAAAGTCAGGCAAAGGAAATTGCTGATCTAAAAGCTGCTGCAACAGATTCTGAGAAGCTATTTGATCAAAAGCTTAATGAGATAGCCAGGCTGAAACACATAACAGTGATTCAGATGGAGACTATCACCTTTAAGAATGATCAAATCAAGAGTCTGGAGATCAATCTTCAGAAAGAGAGAGAGCTTGTTGCAAGGTTTTCTAAACCTAAGTCAGTGTTACCCATAATTTATGAATTTGTTCATCACAAGGGTAAAGCTGGACTGAGTTTTATTTAACCTGCAAGGACTGAGCAGTCCAAGTCCAAGGGCAAAGCCCCAATATTCAACAAGTCAGCTGTAGATAAGACAGCAAAGACAGTACCTAAGCAAAGGTACAATAAGTTTGAATGTTGGTGTTGTGGCAAAGTTGGCCATTTTGCAATGGACCGTTGGCACAATGCTAGTGCCAAAGTGAGTAACAAATTACATGTTGGAAAGCCAGTAGGTAGTTTTGTCAAGTTGCAAACTAACAAGTACCAAGGACCCAAGAATTCTTTGGGTTCTAAGGTTAATTAATCTGTTTTGCAGGTGAGTCCAAGTGGTCATACCCCAACATGATACTTGGACAGTGGATGTTCCAGACATATGACTGGAACTAGAAGATTACTAAGGGACTACATTCCAATAAAAGATGGTCCAAAAGTAACCTTTGGTGGTTCTGAAAAAGGAATCATCAAAGGATTTGGTAACATTTCTAGCAACTTGGTTACCATTACTCAAGTGGCTTATGTTAAAGGGTTGAAACACAACCTAATAAGTATAAGTCAATTAAGTGATGTAGGGTATGACATCTCATTTGTTAAAAATGGTTGTCATATCAAAAGGTCAAGTGATCAAGAGATCATTTTGACTGGTTATAGGAAAAGGAATGTCTATTGCTTAGACATTATGGTTGAGAACAATGGTTCTCCAGTGTGTCTTGTAGCTGATGAGACAGTCTCTCATTGTGTCAAATGACACAAGAGGCTTGCCCATCTTAATTATAAGACTATTAACAAACTCTTTAGCAAAGAGTTAGTGAGGAATGGTCCTCAAGTTAAGTGTGTTAAAGATGGTATTTGCTCAGCTTGTCAAAAGGGCAAGCAGACTAAATCCACCTTTAGGAGCATAGAAAACAAAGATGCTGTGAGGTGTTTATACCTCTTGCATATGGATCTTTTTGGTCCAATGTTAGTTCACAGCTTAGGTAGGAAGGTCTATACCCTTGTAGTTGTAGATGACTACTCAAGGTTTTCCTGGATGTTCTTCTTAAGATAGAAATCTGAAACACCTAGTGTCTTCCATAGCTTTGTCAAGCAAATTCAGAATGAACTAGACAGTACAGTGGTCAAGATTAGAAGTGACCATGGTACTGAATTTCAGTCTGATAGAATGACAAAACTATGTGAAGACTTTGGGATATTTCAAGAATTCTCTTCACCTAGAACACCTCAGCAAAATGATATTGCTGAGAGGAAGAATAGAACCTTGATAGAGGCTGGTAGGACCCTATTAAGTGATACATCACTGCCAGAGTATTTCTGGGCTGAAGCAGTTAACACAGCATGCCATGTTATAAATAGGGCTACCATCACTAAAGGGCTCAACAAGACCCCCTATGAAGTTGTGAAAGGCAGGAAACCAAACCTATCCTACTTCAGGATCTTTGGTTGCAAATGCTTCATACTTAACAATGGAAAGTCTTACTTGACTAAGTTTGCTGCCAAGTCCCAAGAGGGAATTTTTGTTGGGTACAACAATAACAGTAAGGCTTATAGAGTCTACAACTTGACTACACAAGTTGTAGAAGAATCTGTGCATGTAGTTTTTGATGAGACTAAACTTATTAATAATGAGTTGTCTAGTAGTGTATGCAGCCCCACAGGTTTAACAAAGAAGATGGACAAGCTTACAATAGAAGAAGTACCTGCTGCAAGACAGCAAGCAGTAGACAGTAGCTGTTGTCCAGGTGGAGAACTACATGTGCCAATTGCTGAAGAAATTCAAGGAGTACAACATGATGGAGATACTGAAGAGGTTCAACCAGAAGTTAGGATGCCTCCAGCCAACAGACATCTTAGAGATCATCCAGTAGAGCAGATTATTGGAGATCCAAGATAAGGAGTACAAACCAGGAGCAGATACATGAATGCAGCAATCTACTCCAGTTTTCTATCTCAAGTTGAACCTAAGAAATTTGAAGAAGCAATACTAGATCCACAATGAACTGAAGCAATGCAAGAAGAGCTTAATTAGTTCAAGAGGTGCAAGGTCTGGGAACTTGTTTCTAAACCTAAAGACCACAATATAATAAGAACTAAGTGGATCTACAGGAATAAGATGGATGAACAAGGGGTCATCATTAAGAATAAGGCAAGATTGGTTGCTAAAGGATATAGGCAAGAAGAAGGTATTGACTTTGATCAAACCTTTGCTCCAGTAGCCAAACTGGAAGCCATAAGGATGTTCTTGGCCTATGCAACCTATCAAGGATTCAAGGTTTACCAAATGGATGTCAAGTCAGCATTCCTGAATGGTAATCTTAAGGAAGAAGTCTATGTGGAACAGCCTTCAAGTTTTGTTGATTCAACTCTACCTCATCATGTCTATAGACTTAGGAAAGCTTTATATGGGTTAAAGCAAGCCCCTAGGGCTTGGTATGAAACCCTATCTAGTTTCCTCATTGAGAACAAGTTCTCAAGGGAGAAAATAGATAAGACTCTATTCCTTAGGGAATCTAGAGGCAAAGTTATACTAGTCCAGATATATGTAGATGACATTATTTTTGGGTCTACTGAAAGCAGCCTTTGCAAAAAGTTTGCAAAACTTATGCAAGGTCAATTTGAGATGAGTAGTATGGGAGAGCTGAAGTTTTTCTTGGGTCTCCAAGTTAAACAGACTGAGAGTGGTTTATCCATATGTCAGTCCAAGTTCACCCTAGAACTCATAAGGAAGTATGGTATGGATTCATCCAGCACCATGAAGACTCCTATGAGGTCAAGTATGTCTCTCAGCAAGGATGATGCAGGGAAACCTGTAGATGAAACCTTGTATAGAGAGATAGTTGGCTCCCTACTATACTTGACTGCATGTAGACCAGATATCATGTATGCTACATGTGTCTGTGCAAGGTATCAAGTCTGCCCTAAAGAGTCTCACTTGACAGCAGTCAAAAGAATATTGAGATATCTAAAGGGCACTCCCTATCTAGGCCTCTGGTACCCTAGGAATGGAGATTTTGCACTAACAGGTTATTCATATGCAGACTTTGCAGGATGCAAAGAAGATAGAAAAAGCACTACTGGAACCTGTCAATTCCTAGGTGGGAGACTAATTTCATGGAGTAGCAAAAAGCAAACCAGTGTGGCTATCTCCACTGCAGAGTCAGAGTATGTGGCTGCAGGAAGTTGCTGTGCTCAACTTCTGTGGATACAACATCAGCTAGAGGACTATGGATTTCAGGTAAGTAGAACTCCACTTTTCTGTGATTCTACAAGTGCTATTTCAATAGCTAATAACCCTGTATCTCATAGTAGAACAAAACATATTGAAATTAAATATCATTTTCTTAGGGAGCATGTAGAAAGAAAAGATATTTTATTAGAATATGTTAAAACTGATAATCAAGTAGCTGATATGTTTACTAAGCCCCTAGAAGAAGCTAAGTTCAATAGATTTAAAATTGAACTAGTAATGATAAACTTAGAGTAAGTTTACAGTATTGAAAATGGCTAAGTAAAAAGGTGTCGACACATAGACAAGTCTATGTCGACACAGAATAGTGGTGTCGACACTTCAGGAAATAGGTGTCGACACATCTAGGAAGTTGGTGTCGACACTTCAGAATATTAGTGTCGACACATGTCAAGTAGGTGTCGACATATCCAAAGTGGTGACGACACTTAAGTTTTACTCGGAATTTTCTAAGTAAAGTCTCGACTATGTGTCGAGTTATGTTGTGTCGACACATAACCAAGTGTCGACACATAAAATCTGTCGACTAAACTTGTGTCGACACTTATGTGTCGAGACATTATAAGTCAGTGTCGACACTTATTGCCAGTGTCGACATATTTTAAGTTAGCTGTCCCGCCTGTTCATCTTCAAAATCAGAAAGGTATAAATAGGGTTTTGTCTTTGTTTGTCGACACGCTTTCAAAGTTTCGAGACCAAAACTACTGTGTCGACACCTCTCTTCTCTCAAGACAAATTCTACAAACCCTAATGGCGCCTAAGCTAGAGGAGAACGTCAACGAAGGATATGAGCTGGTGCGCGGTGCTTTCACTGATGCTGATCAAGAAATCCAGGCGGTAGTAACCCTAGTTGCCGATTCTGGGTTAGAATATCTAGTGTCTGAACCAACTAAGATATGAAAGAAAGAGGTACTTGAATTCCTCAATGGAGCTACAGTGGATGAATCTGTATACAAAATCAAATCCAGAGTTCATGGAACAAAGGTTAAGATCTCACCAAAGAGCTTGAGGAAGGTGCTTCAATTGCCAAGAACTCAAGAGGAAGATGAGATTACTGCTACAAAGACCAGGGAAGTTCTAACCTGGTGTGGACTTGATCCTAAGATGAAGCTAGGATCTGTGTTTAACAGTAAAGGCATGAACAGCCAAGGCAAATTCATGTCTGAGATTGTTGGAAAGGTCATCCTAAGCAAGTCAGGAGGGCATGACAGAGTGTCTGCCTCTATGTTTAGTATAATGACAAGGATTATCTTCTCTCTAAAAACTGATTGGTCAGTTATAGTCTTTGAGAAAATGAAGGAAAGTCTGAAGAAGCCCAACCTGGGCAGAATTATAAGTCTATACCTAGCTGGTGCCATACCAGAGGTAATGCAACAAGCTGCAGGAAGCAAGATAAATCATATGAGAAGGATGGATCTGAGGATCTTTTCTAGATGGGACAGGGTGTTGTCAAAAGAAATGCCAACCCCTGAGAAGACAGTTTCTAAGAAGGAGATTCCTCCAAAGAAGAAAAGGAAAACAGCTCCAGTGGCGCAAGAGTCTAAGATCGGGATCTACGATGACATCGAGCTAGAGGGTGTTGAACTAAGATCTAAGATCGGGATCTACGATGACATCGAGCTAGAGGGGGTGAAGAATTATGAAGCACGGCGCCATCATCAAACGGAGTTCGACGATTATCGTCGAACGGAGATCACTGAACCATCGTCGAACGGAGATCACAGGAAATCGTCGAACGAAGATCACAAGCCAAATCGTCGAACGGAGATCACATGCACAATCGTCGAGCTGAAGAATTAATGGAGCACGACGCCATTAAGATGAAACAGAAGACGAAGCAGAAAAGCAGAAGAAGAAGATGTCAGATTCTGATGTCACCGCTCCTCGTTTCCTGCTTCTATTTATTGTAACTCTTAAGATGACATTAAAACCAGCATTAGTATAAATATAAGCTAATGACAATCGCTTGCTGTAAGACAATCAAAAAAACTCGTAAAACTTCTGATATCAAACATTGCCCGGTTTTATTTCTCTTCCTCTGTTTTTTTCAATCATTTTTATAACACCCCTCCCGTTCAAAAATAAAATAATAGCTCCGGCAGCGGCAGGCAGCCGGACCACCGTCGGAGGGAGCGCCCCCCACTAGCGGGTCGGCCGGTGGTTGACTCACGGTCGGCCGGCGGCGGAGGAGCCCCGTAAGGGCGGAATTCCTGTACAGAGCGGGGGGGGGGGAGATGGTGAACAGGGTTTATATATATATAATATATATATTATATATAAATATATTAATTATAATATTTATAATATTATAATTAATAATGGGTTGATTATTTTTTGGAGACTAAAATAGGTTTCTAGGAAAAAAGTATTGACCATGAAAAATGTTCCCCATGATGAGGGCTACCTCCACAAAAATTCTGAGAAGTTTTGGAATTAATTTAGTATTTTTAAAAGCCAAAAAAAATTGTTTGGCTAAATTAAATACCTGAAATACCTTGAAAAATTATAAAAAAATTACTAGACTCATTTTAGGCCCTTCCAGTGGTTGTATCAAAATTTGGGGTCATGCGAATAAGTTTTGATATTTTTCCCAAATTATGGAAGCGTAGGATCGCGCTCGGTATTTATTACGCTCGTTTTCTCCGAAAATGAAAATTGGAGCGCGCGACTATCTTTTCTTATTGAAATTATAAATTCAAATTGTCTTATCGACGAGAGTGGCTGAGGCAAGTGACCAAGCTCCGTGTGATCCGAGACTTCGTGAAACCGTCAAGCGCCTTGACTTTCGGGGG
Organism: Platanthera guangdongensis; assembly: GCA_039583875.1. Classification (NCBI taxonomy): domain Eukaryota; kingdom Viridiplantae; phylum Streptophyta; class Magnoliopsida; order Asparagales; family Orchidaceae; genus Platanthera; species Platanthera guangdongensis. The sequence goes on along the minus strand of CM077161.1, from coordinate 182,032,234 downwards.
ATCTGGACACGCTCAGAAAGTGAGAGTACGAGTAGTGAGCTGCAAATTATTCTCAATAAATAATGAGGGTGTAACTCCTGATAAGCCCCGATCCGATTAAGCCGTGATTAATATAGTGCAACCAACTCATAATCGGATCTTAATAATGGGTGTAACCGAAGGAAACCTTTAAAAACTGAGATGGAACTAAATCTCTCTTGAGAATGGAGATGGAACTGAATCTCTCCTTAGAACGGAGATGGAACTGAATGTGCCTCCTGGATGGAGATGGAACTGAATCTCTCCTGAGAATGGAGATGGAACTGAATCTCTCCTGAGAATGGAGATGGAACTGAAGCCTCTTGGATGGATTGATTGGTCTACTAACCATTTTTTATGATTATTCCAGTCTTGCTGGTCCGGTTCCTTTATTTATTTCAGTTCAGTACTTTCATTTTAGTACTACTCTAGTTTCGTACTAGTCAAGCTTTTCAGTACTTTCTATCAGTACTACTCCAGTCTCGCACTGGTCAAGCTTTTCAGTACTTTCTATTCAATACTACTCCAGTCTTGCACTGGTCAAGCTTTTTAGTACTTTCTATTCAGTACTACTCCAGTCTCGCATTGGTCAAGCTTTTCAGTACTTTTTATTCAGTACTACTCCAGTCTCGTACTGATCAAGCTTTTCAGTACTTTCTATTCAGTACTACTCCAGTCTCGCACTGGTCAAGCTTTTCAGTACTTTCTATTCAGTACTACTCCAGTCTCGCACTGGTCAGACTTTTCAGTACTTTCTATTCAGTACTACTCCAGTCTCGCACTGGTCAATCTTTTTAGTACTTTCTATTCAGTACTACTCCAATCTCGCACTGGTCAAGCTTTTCAGTAGTTTCTATTCAGTACTACTCCAGTCTCGCACTAGTTAAGATTTTCAGTACTTTCTATTCAGTACAACTCCGGTCTCATACTGGTCAAGATTTTCAGTACTTTTTATTCAATACTACTCTAGTATCGCACTGGTCAAGCTTTTTAGTACTTGCTATTTAGTACTACTCCAGTCTCGCATTGGTCAAGCTTTTCAGTACTTTCTAATCAGTACTACTCCAGTCTCGTACTGGTCAAGCTTAATTCTGTATTTTCTATCCAGTACTACTCCAATCTCGTACTGATCACATTTCATTCCAGCACTTTAAATAAGCAGCATAATCACCGCACTTAATTCCATTACAATTTACTATTATAGTCCCGGGTCCTGCTCTGACGAGCAGTCGTCGAGCCTTAGTTGGGGATAACTGGAGTTGAAGTAGTCCTCCATGTAACGCCCCAAATTTTTGAAGAGGAAAATTTGGTTTCTAGAGGGGGCACACAGCCTGGGACACGGGCGTGTCCCAGGGCGTGTCAGGTTGGAGTCGACGACTTGGCCGCATAGTCGACATTTTGCGCTCGACGAAGTGTCGAGACGGGGCACACGGCCTGAGACACGGGCGTGTCTCAGGGCGTGTCGAGCCCGTGTCGATAACTGGCCCGGGGTGTCGACATTTTCGCTCGACAATGTGTCGAGACAGGGCACACGGCCTGAGACACGGGCGTGTATCCGGGCGTGTCGAGCCCGTGTCGACAACCGACCCGGGGTGTCGACATTTTCGCTCGACGATATGTCGAGACAAGGCACACGGCCTAGGACACGGGTGTGTCCAAGTCTGTATCAGGCAGTCGACGAACTTCGCTCGATGAAGTGTCGAGACAGTGAACACGGCCTGGAGCCCAGGTGTGTTGAGGTAGACACGGGCAAGGACACAGGCGTGTCTAGTACCCGTGTAGTTCTCGGGTTATTTTCGGGGCTGTGTCGATGGAGGTACACGGCCGACCACACAGCCGTGTCAGTCGGGACACGGGCGTGTCGGGTCGAACACGGGCATGTCGGATGCCCGTGTATCGTTCCAGGCGTGTCGATTTGGGACGGCGAATGGGGGACATGGCCTTGGACACGGCCGTGTCACCAGCCATGTTCGGCCCATGTGTTTTATTTTTCAGGCGGATCATGGCCATTCTTTCCCTTATTTTGGGATCTGACGGTCTAGGACTGCTCTTGGGGAGTTAAGTCCGAGAATAGGGTTGGAAACCCTCATTCTTCTCCAAGCTTTCTCTTACTAAAATTCTAGAGAGAAGGGAGAGCAAGGAAGAAGGTGAAGTAGAGATCCGACTGTTGGAGAGGCTTCGGTGCTCCAAATCGCGAGCCGAGTCCAGATCCGTGGAGGCTAGACCCCTGCGAAGGTTTTCATCCGGCTATTTTGCCATGGCTAGGAAGAGGAGTCGGAAGGTAACGACACTTCTCCTCTCGGTTTTAGGATGCATGTTCTAGCATCTTTCCTTTTCTAGTTTTTGGGCACCAAACACTCAAATGAGAGGGGTTTGGGTCGCCAAGGTTCAAGAGGAACCTCCGGGTCGATTGAGTCCGTCCCCAACATGTTTTTGCATTAGAGATCCGCTCCGTTAGTGGATTAGGCATGATGTGTGAAGCCATAGTCGCGACCGTTAGTCCGACTCGGTGATGTTGCATACGAGCTTTAAGGATTCGTAAAGATTCGTTGCGGCAAGATGTCGTTCGTGATGTGGTGATGTTTTCCCCTTTTTCTCGAGTAAGTACGTGTAGTCGGAACCGGACAAGGTTAGCTCCTCAATGGCGGTAGATGTTTTCCTTGGTGGACAAGGTTAGCTCCGCATGAGCTGTAGATGGTTTCCTTGGTGGACAAGGTTAGCTCCGCATGAGTAGTATATGGTTTCCTTAGTGCGTGGGAGCGCTGCAGTACGAATGAGGGACTAGGGTGAAATTGTCTTAGATTGTGATGTGCCAAGGCGTGGCTGTGTCTCCGTGGTCGGCTGGCTATCCCGTGACGTGCAAGTCATGTGTGGAAAGTGTCCCGGCGAGACTAGTCCCCTTCTGTGAGACTGACGAGAATGCCAAGCATGGGGGCAAGCCCGGGCAATGAGGCCATGAGCAGGTGGGGTCCAGCAAGGCTTCTTAGAATCGGTCAGTTATGTTTGTTGGAATCCTGACATGAGACATCAGAGCTTGCAAGCAAGCCCGGGTCTAAGACCTTGAGCGGGTGGGGCCTTGGCAAGAGTTCCATGTGGCGGCTTGTGTGCCGATGTGGGAATTGTGTTTCCCTTTTTGTTTGCGGCTTTATGCCAATGGGGAAACGATGAGTACCCAAATTGTTGTGATGTTGTGCTAGATGCATACGCTTTAGGGTGCCTTGGGCGAAGCCCGAGTGGTTGCATACATGTTGCATAAGTAGGCCCCTTTTTACTATATGCTCAACCAGTAGAGAACGTGTATGTTGTTTGAGACATCCAAGCTGTTCTTAATGCATTTCTTGTTTATATTTATATGTTGCATACGAAGTGCTGACTTGCAGGCTGGAGGGTTCCCCGGGATCCGTTAGGGGCGGCCGGGAGGAGATGTGTTGGTTACACAGTTTGAGGTCAGCCTTTGCTGACCCACGTTACTAATAATTTTTATAGGGCAAGGATCGCAAGCGGGAGTTAGTTCGCCGGTCAGGAAGGCCTAAGCCTCATGAAGTGTTCCCTTCTTTTGTAACTCTTCTTTTATGATATTGCATGTTTGAGATTCATGTTGTTCGGCTTGCACGTCGAGGTAGACTATGAGTGCTTATGCACATTCATGACTGTTGTATTATGTGAGTTTGGACTCTCCTTTGTTGTAAGGTCATACGACCATCGTTTATTACTCTTGTAGTGGTGGATAACTTCTAGTCTTGCTTGTGTTTCCGCTGTATTGTGTCAAGAGTTTTGAGTGTGGGTAGTTATATCATCTTTTAATACTAAAGATGTGGCGTCCGTATGTTGTGGGGCCCCAGCCGGACACATATTATACGATCATTATAGGGGAGGTGTTACACTCCAGGTCTAGCCCCAAATAATGCGCTCCCACACTCATTGTCGAAAGTAGAGCAGAGTGTTGACGCCCGAAGTGTAAGCCTAGTAGGGCAGGCCGACGTAGACCCGATGTTATATTGTTTGTCTTTTGTTTGATTAATTATAAATTGCTTACGGTGAAATAGTGGCGAGTCAGTCCCTTCCGCAGACCGTTCGTACCGGTGCGGGAAGGTTGACGACTTAAGGCGATAGGGAGATCAGTACCACGGGTGACCGGTCGTTATATTCCCCGTCGAGTTTTCCTCCGCTAGTCGGCCAAAAGGATTCGTCGGATGTCGCTCACATCCAAGAGTACACAAGGTTGTACGTTACGGCCTGGGGTTGTGCGGTACGATAACCCCTAGAAGTGGCAGTACTGGCCACTATCACCGACGACCACATCGGTCAGGCCCGCGGGGCTCGCTACCCTGCTGGAACAGAAGCCGTCCAAACTATGTCGACATATACTTTGTGTGCGCGGCTATGAATGCATGTTGTGTGTGCATGACTATGAATGTCTGCGGTATGTGCGCGGCTGTGAATGCCTGCGATAGATTTCAGGATTTGAAACCTGATGTACTGATGAGCTAGTAGAGCCTTGTTATAACCGATTTATACTATTGTTATTTTTACCGGTTATACTGCACTCTTTTATAATTGCTCCTAGTTGTTCATATATAAAATGGTGTGCTAACCCTCTCTTGCTTTGACTATTTACTTTTGTTAGGTGGGTGTGTTCTCGTCCTCAGGATATGGATTCGGGGAGGAGATTTGTTTCTACTTAGCTGTGTGACTAACAGTTATTTGATTAACCATTCAAAGGAGGTGGAGCATCGTAGTGATCCGCTGCCGCAGGAGATGACGCCAGCAGCTAGGTCTACTCGAGTAGATGCACCCCCGCCGTCCCCAGAGTTTAGAGACGTGAGTTCTGCCGAGCAGCGTAGAGAGAGAGAGAGAGAGTATATGAGGATTATATGTAGCACATGTATAGCCCACGGGCTTATTTAAACACTTAGGCTTCGGCCCTAGAACCTCTGTGATATTGATATTATATATTTATCTGCAATGATTTCCTGTCAATGCTTCCGCTATACTTTGAGAGGTTGTGAATGTTATGATTTGAGCCGAGCAAGGCAGCCATCTAGTGCTTGGATAGGGTGGATCGTTTCCCCTAAGGAGCACTGAGTGGGCGTCTTGGGCCAATAGTACCCCTCCGGCCCGACCCGGGCAAAAGGTTTGGGGGGGGTACTACAATCGTCGTGCGATATCTGGAAAAAATGTGATTCTGCCCAGTTTTCCGGGTGCTCCTTTGAGTTAGTCCCCAAGATTCTCTGCTGCAATCTAGCGTGTAGAAACCCGAAAAATAAACATCACAGAGTCTTCTCCGGCTAATACAAGTATAATGAAACATCATCAATCCAGACCAACCTATCCAGATGGGCTTCACACAACATGCATATGTTCGTACTTTGATTCTGAACTCTATATGCAAAACTGCAAGGATATATCATATCTACCCGAAGGAAAACCTCACACTCACCACACACTCGCGGGAGATTGTTTCATATGCAAAAGGAAGAGGACTTCACATGTCTAAGTTGAGAATCGTTACTCTTTGCGCTCTTTTTGGTGTCATGTTAAAGATCTAGACGGATGAACGCGATCGCAATGACCTTGCCTCCACAGATGCGGACTCGGCTTGCAAATCATAGCTTCAGAACCTCAATGACGGCTCGATTTACCCACCGGCATCGCTGATCCACCCCCACGAACTCAGGCCAACTCCAAAAACTAGAAGAAAATGAAGTGGAAACGGCCACATTAGGCATATATACCAAGCTACTGTCGTGCGGTAAGTAGTTACCGCCACGCGGTACCTTAATTCAATGCCTCGTTTCGAGCGAAACTGCCCAAACGCTCCAATCACAGGCCGACGCGTGGCCACGTCGTTTCGGAATTACTACCGTCGCGCGATAGGATGCTCGCGCCGCTCGGTAGAGGTCGTCGGTTACGACACGCCAGCAAGCGCTATCGCCGCACGCTAACTTCTACCGCCGCGCGGTAAGATCCCCAGAACCATATCTATAAAATTGACCTAGCTATCGTATGCGGTAACACTATCGCCGGGCGATAGCTTCCCGAGAGGTCTGCCAGATTAAATCCCCGGTTACTGTCGCACAGTAACAACTTTCCACCACACAGTAACATCTTTCTTGAGAGCTCGACATTTTCTCGAGAACTCGATGCTCTCGACGAAATCCTCGAGCTAGCGTCGCGCGGAAACAGTTACCGCCAAGCGATAACCCCCAGAGAAGCATCTTTCGTCTTATGAAATTTGGGGTGTTACAAATCCCCCCACTTAAAGAAATTTCGTCTCGAAATTTGACGTTACGAGAAATATACAAAAAGTAAACAATGCATCTGATTACCTAGAGAAATAGCTCAGGGAACTCCTCCCTCATAGTTTGCTCGCGCTCCCAGTGCAGCTCCTCTCAGCCATAGTTGTCATAAAGGACCTTGACCACTCTAATGGACTTGTTCCGCAGCTACTTGACCTCTACGTCTTCGATCCAAATGGGCTTGACCTTCGTCGTCAACCCACTATCGACTAGCACTTGATTCGCAACAATCACTTGAGTAGGCTCTTGAATAGCCTTCTGCAGCACTGAGATGTGAAACACATCATGCAAACAGCTCAACTCCACCGAAAGTGTCAAACGATAGGCGGCTTCACCAATCCGCTCCAAGATCTCAAAAGATCCAACATACCTCGGACTAAGTTTCTTTAAGCGTCGAATCCTTGATACACTCTTAAACAGTTATATCTTAAGGTATACCCAATCTCCCACCGCAAACTCCACGTTATGATTCTTGGCATTGAAGTACTTGGCCTGCCTATCTTAAGCGATCAGTAGTCGTTCTCGAATCAACTGTATCATTGAAGTATCATCCTCAACGTCCTTTCGCCTGTGTAGCTTTGATTCTCCCATTTCTACCCAAGCCAACGACGTACGACACCCCCTTCCGTACAGAGCCTCGAAAGGCGCCATCTGAATGTTGGATTGGTAACTGTCATTGTACGCGAACTCAATTATAAAAAGATGGTCCTCCCACCATTTCCCAAAATCCAATACACACATACGAAGCATATCTTCCATCGTCTTGTTCACCCTTTTAGTTTGTTCGTCCGTCTGTGGGTGAAAAGCCGTGCTGAAGTTTAACTTGGTACCCAACAACTGATGAATGAGCCTCTAATCGTTAGATGTGAAATGAATGTCTCGGTCAGTAACGATGCTCCAGGGTATGTCGTGCAAACCGACTACGTTTTCCACATAAAATTTTGCCAGTTTCTCCACTGAATCATCCTTCCTATTGGGTATGAAGTGTGACACCTTTGTTAAACGATCAACGATCACCCAAATGACATCATTCCCCTTATGCGATCTCGGCAAACCGTGCACGAAATCCTTAGAGATGTCATCAAATTTCCACTCTGGTATAGACAAGAACTTCTGGAATGCGCTAGAATTTTTGCATTAGGCCTTTACCAGGGCACATGTCTGACACTTCGCCACATACAATGATATGTCCTTCTTCAGACCAGACCACCAAAATAACTTCTTCATGTCCCTGAACATCTTTGTGTTTCCGGGGTGAATAGAGTACTTCGTAAAGTGCGCCTCATACATCAATTCTTCTCGCAACTTTCCCATATTGAGGACGCACAATCGGCTACATTTCCATAGAAGGACATCGTCGATAGAGAGCTAGTCATTAGACCCATCAACGACATCCGCCCAGTGACGTTTCAAGCTCATGTCCAACTCCAAGGCCAGCTGAATCTTGTCCGTGAGGTTGTATTGAACCTCCGTCCAACTCAAACACGCGCTTGCACTAATGCCCTTGTTAACACAAGAGATTTTCAAGGCCTCAAAATCCTGAATAAGCCGCTCATCGTGCAACTGTAACCAGTTGGCCCGCGCAGGGGTCCTATGACACAAATCATCAGCCACAACGTTCCCTTTCCCAGGACTATAATGAATCTTGTAGGTGTAATCCTCAAGGAACTCCATCCACCTACACTGACACATATTCAGATCCTTCTGATCTATCAGATACTTCAGGCTCTTGTGATTTGAATAGATATCGACCTTAACCCCATACAAATATTGTCTCCAAAGCTTAAGGGTGAATACCACGGCTGCCAACTCCAAATCATGGACCGGGTAATTCCTCTCATACACCTTCAACTGGCGCGATTCATAGACTATCAACTTCCCATGCTGAAGCAGAACATAGCCTAATCCACTCCCAGAGGCGTCACTGTAAATCTCAAAGCCCTCCGAACCACATGGCGAACACAAGACAAGTGTCGTGGTCAGATGACATTTTAGTTCTTCAAAAGCTTGTGCGCACTCCGGCGACCAAACAAACTTCTGATCCTCCTTATCAGGGTAGTAAAGAGCAGTGCTATCCGAGAGAAGTTCTTCATGAAGCGCTTGTAATAGCCGATAAGCCCCAGAAAACACTAGACTTTTGACACAGTAGACATCATCGGTCACTCCCGTATCACAGCTACCTTCACCGGATCTACTGCAATTCCCTCACCACTAACCACATGACCAAGGAACGCTACCGAGTACAGCCAAAACTCACATTTGGAGAATTTGGCATACAATTGGTTCCTCCTTAGGGTTTCCAAAACCATATGAAGATGCTTGAAATGAGCCTCCTCGCACCGTGAGTACCCCAGTATATCATCGATGAAGACTATCACGAACTGATCCAAGTACTCTCTGGACGTCTTGTTCATTAAATCCATAAACACGGATGGTACATTCTTCAACACAAACAACATGACGGTGAATTCATAATGCACATAACGTGTGTTGAAAGTCGTCTTAGGAATGTCACTTTCCCTTATTCTTAGCTGATAGTACCCGAATTTCAAATTTAGCTTCGAGTACACATTCGACCCGACCGGCTGATCGAATAAATCATCAATCCTCGGGATCAGATATCTATTCTTCTTTATCAGCTTATTCAACCCTCGGTAATCAATACACAATCGTAGGCTTTCGTCCTTCTCCTTAACAAAAAGGACTGGCGCACTCCAAGGTGACGAACTTGGACGCACGTGCCCTTGGTCTAACAGCTCTTGCTGTTGTACCTTCAATTCTGCCATCTCCTTAGGCGTCAAGCGATACGGGGAGCGTGACACAGGCTTGACATCTAACATTAGCTCGATGGTGAAGTCGATCTCACGCTGAGGTGGGGTTCCAGGGAGATTTTCAGGAAAATCATCAAGAAACTCTGATACAACCGGGATACTATCCAGACCTGGCTTGGGCTTCGAAGCCTCCACTAAAGTGAAAAGTAGCTCTGTACTACTACGAACTGCCTTAACCACCTGGATAGCAGACATCAAAGTTTGTCTCGATCCCTTTATGCCAGAGAATGTCGTCTCCTTCTCCATATCCACTCCCAATCTGACCACCTTGCGATTGTAATCAATGTACGTACGCTGCTTCGAGAGCCAGCCCATGTCAAAGATTACATCAAACTCCACTATCGGTAGTAGCAAAGCTTGCAAGTCAAACTCTTGACTCCCAAACTGCAGCTTCACGCAACAAACTCTATCAGTGCGCATAGAACACTCGTTAGGCAGCAGCATGTCCAATTTCTCCATTGCCATCGAAAAATGCACTCCGATGTGCGATACAAATTCCTCAAACAAAAAGAAGTACGAAGCTCCCGTATCGAATAATGCTCTCCCCAAAATATTAAAGATCAAAACAAAGCCTATCACATCAAGTCATATGCTAACGCACATAAGACAACAAGTATGTAAAGCTAAACATGGTATTCACGAAGTCATATCTGTCACCACATCAGTGTACTTTATGGCCTCCTGCTTGCCAAGGTTGTAAACTCTAGGCTGGGTTGTAGTGTAATGGGATATGGTTGACTCCACCGTCTTTTCCTTCTCCGCATAAGATGTTTCAGGCTTCTTCTCTGAATTCCGGGGCCCACTCCAACAGTCTCGGGCAATGTGTCCCTGCTTACCACAATTATAGCAAGTAACTAGGTCACGCACTGTAGTAACGCCAGACGCACTTGATGGTGTGGCTGGACCCGAAGTCCGAGCCTTCTTGTTCCACTTACGAAACTCAGGCTTTGACGAACTCGAAACCTTGAATTCTGACTTCTTCGAACTTGAGTCCTTCTTCTCCTGAACTCTCTTCATATCCTTTTCCAGTGATCGGGCGGTATTGACCAGAGTTAGGAAACCTTGCGTCATCGGTCCAGAGAGCAGCAGCCTTAGGTCATCACGCAGACCCTAATAAAACAGGTTGGTCTTACGCTCTTCGTCAGCAAAAGTAATGATAGCATAACTGTAAGACCCCTCCTCCCGGATTCCAAAACACGGCACGAAGGGGGAATCTTATGCCCGGAACAGCCGCCTTGCGGTAGCATTAGCACACGCGCTAACCTGTACCACAAGACGCCTATTCCGCCGGCTACAACAATATCAATATATCATGCCAACCCAACCAAATAAATAAACAGAAGAAGTCAAAATCCACACTAAGTTATAGTGTCCAAATACATCAATAATGAGAAGCTAAAACATGCTTCTACAATATATCAGAGTACAGCTAAACAATGCCCAAACGGGCTACATCAGAGTAAGCAAAACACTAACATCGGTAACAGACGGTATCGACGGCACCGTCACGTCAGGCCCTGTCGTCCTGGCCTGGCTGTCCTGCGGCGTAGTCTGCGGCTGCTCTACCTGCGGCGTGACCTCCTAAAAAAAGAAGACGTAGCAACCGTTAGTCGAAACGACTAAGTGGTTTCACATCCGCTCCCCCGGCGACTCCTCGGCACCGGGCGGAGAAAAGGAACAAGCGTATAGTATATAACAAGTAAGCAAGTAAAGGAAGTACAAGCAAGTGGCAGTAGTGTAAGAGTAACAGCATCATAGTCAGCATATATGAAAGAACTACACTAAACTAGCAAGTATAAGTAACAGCAGGAAAGTAACTTAACTTATAAGAATGCCCATACAAACTTATAAGTTAAGGATCGGGTTACCTAAAAGTAACTCATCGTATAAGAGTGCCCATACAAACTTATACGATGAGGATCTTGTTGTGCAATGTCATGAAATGCTATGAATGCTATGCAATGACTCACCCATGTACACCCATGCAATTGCTATGTCGACACAGACTATAGTTCCCACTTTTCGAGCAGGTAGCTAACCTCTCAGGCATCAGCCGTCGTGGCCAGGCGGTGACAGTAGAACGGGCACTTCTACTACTAGGCGGGTATCACACTACTTCACCTAGGCCTCCGTACACCTCAACGCTAAGAACACAACAGCGGAGCCCATGCGTACTATGGCCCAGCGGGGTCTTGGGTAGATGTGCACCAAGAACACAGCCCGAACTGGCCTTACGTGACCCGGAAGGGGCCTCGGAAGAAAGCACGAGGACACAGCCCAACCGTTCACATGGTCGGAGGGGCCTCGGGACGTGAACACCGAGGACACAGCCCAAACCGACCAAGTCTAACTGCCAACTCCCGTCGGTGTGACGACTGGCGAGCCCGTAGACCTGCCACACTATCCTTAACCCGGGATTACGACACCACGTGTCGACTCACACCACATGCAAATACCACATCAACATAACATGGAAGGGGCCTCGGAAGCAACACGAGGGCACAGCCCAACCATCCATCACACCTTATCTCAACACAACCCAAAACAAGTGACGGTCAACACCGCACTTACATCCCTTCACAATACAACCCGTAGGGAGACGACTCTCTCTAAGTATTGTACTACCAAATTCGATCCACCAATCGACATTCACATGGCCATGAGTTACCCTTCTATATGTCTTATCAGGTGATTTCAACACAATATATCAAGATGCACATGAATAAAAATCTACTAACTTCTAACAAGTCAAATCATCCAAGTATACTATCTTACAATTCTATCACATGGAATCCGATTAATAATCTTCATCATTTATACAACTGAATTAATTATTTATAAGAGTTTATCCAAGCCTCAGGGTTACCTGTAATATTAGCTTCTCCGAATCCAAATCCAAATATTATAAACCCAGATTTTTAAGTGCAGGAATAGTCTGGACAGCAACTTCGACCGGAGATTCCCGAGGCTACAGGAATCCGGTGAAGTCGTGTAACCCCTCGATGGAAAGGTATTTCCATGGACTACATCTTTCATATTCAGAGCTCAACCCAGATTTGAAATTATCCTATTTGAAATCGGACTTGAAGTCCGCTGCGTACATAACACAGTTTCTGCATACGAGGTTTGTTGAACACCATTTTCGTTTAGACTTTCCCGTGGCTACAGACTTCGCCAGAAGTCGTGCAACCATTCGTTGGAAAGGTATTTTCAAGGGTTTCAACTTTCGTGTTAAGCCGAAAGCCCAGATCTGGCCATAGCATACATAAAAATGGCCTATAAGATCGCTGCGCGCAGAATACAGATTCTGCGCGCATCTTAAAGGAAAATGAACGGCATCGGTCCGTCTTCCTCCTCAAGGCGATCGTTCCTAATTTTCCAGAAATATTCTCCTCCCTTATTCAACCTCAAAGGCCATAAACTCCTCACGAGACCATCCACCCATCGTCGTATTGAAGAAAAGGGGAAGGGTTGAAGAGATCTAAAATCTAGAACACAAGTTCTAACATGGCCTAACCTAGAAATCTTCTCCTCTCCATCAAGACTCTCTTGAGTCGATGTCTCTCCTAGGAAAATGACTATAGATCTAGCACCAAGGGAGAGGGTAGGAAACTCACATTGGCTCCAGCGGTACCACCATTTCTAGCCATGGATCTCGTAGTTCTCCTTGGCGGCATCTTCTCTTTCACGGCGATGGCGGATCTCCTTCGGTAGGACTTGCTCCTGCAGTTTTCCCTCTCACAGGAGTTCTCACTGGAAATAGGGGAAGAAAATAGAATGAAAACGGCTAGGGTTTTCTCTCCCCTTTATATATAAAATGTGACACGGGTAGGGACACGGCCGTGTCCTTACCCGTGTCCTTCCTGGCGAAGCGGCAACGACAGTTTCCATGTCGGTTCAATACTTGACACGGGTTGGGACACGCCCGTGTCCCGACCCGTGTCCACATGACACGGCCGTGTTCATAGCCATGTCACTGGCCGTGTACTTCTCGGGTTGCATCTCGACACTTCTCGTCGAGCTCAACTCGACGCACACGGGTAGGTACACGGCCGTGTCCCTACCCATGTCCCTTGGTGTCGACACAGCTCGACGATCTCGACACGGGTCGTCGAGCTCAACTCGACGCACACGGGTAGGCACACGGCCGTGTCCCTACTCGTGTCCCTTGGTGTCGACACAGCTCGACGATCTCGACACGGGTCGTCGAGCTCAACTCGACGCACACGGGTAGCACACGGCCGTGTCCCTACCCGTGTCCCTTGGTGTCGACACAGCTCGACGATCTCGACACGGGTCGTCGAGCTCAACTCGACGCACACGGGTAGGCACACGGCCGTGTCCCTACCCGTGTTACTTCCTTTTTACACTGATTCTCCATTTCCCCACAAGTGCAGTCCAATTCTCTGCACTCTCAGGACTCAAGTCAACCCTCCTGACTCAAAACACACACACTAGGGGCCTAGAGCGATTCGGGACGTTACAAATCCTATAAACAAAATAAAAGATTTCGTCCCCGAAATCAGGCTTAGGCTGTGGGGAGGGAAGCATGACAGGAAATTTAACACTTGCTTTTAAATAAAATTACCTTGAGCAAACAACTCCGGGTAGCGTTGCTGCATTAAATCCAATGGCTCCCATGTGTACTCCTCCTTCCCATGATTCAACCATAGCACCTTTACTAAGGGAACACTTTTGCGGCGCAAAGTCCTTGTCTCGCTGTCAACAATCCGCACCGGCTCTAGTCGCACAGACCTATCTGATGCCACTGCACCATCAGTAGTGGGAATATACTGGTCGGGCCGCAACAGTGCTTTTCGAAGCGACGACACATGGAACACGTCGTGGAGATTTTCTAGTTCTGGTGGTAACTCCAACCGATAGGCCAACGGGCCGATCCTTTCCAATATAGTATAAGGCCCAACATACCTTGGACTGAGCTTTTTCACTCCACGCACCCGCGACACTCCATGCATCGGCCGAATCTTAAGGAACACTTTTTCTCCCACCTGGAACTCCACCATCCGATGCTTTTTATTATAATATTTCGCCTGTCGACTTTGAGCCTCCAACATGCGATCCCGTATCAATCTGACCGCCGCATCAGTATCATCTATATATTCGTTCCCCAATGCCTTCGGATCTTCATCTTGCACCCAAGACAAGGGAGTCCTGCACCTTCTTCCGTAAAGGGCTTCATGGGGCGCCATGCCGATGCTTGCCTGATGGCTATTATTATAGGAGAATTCCACTAGTGGCAAGAGCCTTTCCCATGGCTCTCCTCTGTCCAACACACATAACCTCAATAAATCCTCCAGTGTTCTGATGGTCCGCTCTGACTGCCCGTCCGTCTGTGGATGAAATGCGGTACTAAAGGTTAGGCGTGAGCCCAAATATGCCTGTACCGCCTTCCACTCATTGGATGTAAACCGACCATCCCGATCTGAAACAATTTTCTTGGGCACGCCATGATACCGTACAAATTGCTCCACAAAAAGGTGTACCAAAACATCAACGTGTGCTTCCTTCTTCATTGGAATGAACCGGGCCACCTTTGTCAGTCGATCCACAATAACCCATACTGAATCATTCCCGGAGCGGGAACGAGGTAACCCATGAACAAAGTCCATGGAGATATCCTCGAACTTCCATTCGGGGATGGGCAATGACTGCAACAAACCACCGGGGCTCCTGCATTCAGCCTTCACTCTTTGGCAAGCTTCGCAATGTGTAACATAGTAGCGAACATCTTTCTTCATTCCCGGCCAACACATGGTCTTCCGCAATCCGGCGTACATCTTAGCAAGACCAGAGTGCACTGAATATTGAGAGGAATGTGCCTCTCTCAAGATATCCTCCCGAATTTTGCCGCCCTTGGGAATATAGAGTCGGCCACGAAAATAAACGAGGCCGTCTTTGAGTGTGTACTCATCGGTGGTCCTATCTTCAATTGCCTTGATTGCCGGGGCCAAGGACGCATCCATTCCTTGCTCCACCCGAATCCGGTCTCGGATATCACAAACTATGCTCATGTTGGCCAAATACTCCGCATACTCTGCCGAAGTATCCTTGAATACTAGAGTAATTTCCATCTCCTCGATCATCCGAGCCAACTCCATACTCATCAGCCGAGACTCTGGGCTAGAGCCTGGCACTTTTCTACTCAATGCATCGGCTACCGAGTTCGCTTTCCTGGGGTGGTAGTTCATGGTGAACACATAGTCGCATAGAAATTCCAACCACCGCCGTTGTCTCAGGTTCAACTCCTTCTGAGTGTGAACATACTTCAAGTTTTTGTGATCGGAAAAGATCTCGCAGTGCACGCCATATAAATAATGCCTCCAGACTTTCAAAGCGAACACCACTGCTCCCAACTCCAAATCATGAACCGGGTAATTGATTTCATGTTTCTTTAACTGCCTTGAAGCATAAGCGATCACATGCCCGTGCTGCATCAGCACCGCTCCCATCCCTTGATATGATGCGTCCGTGTAAACTTGGAATCCTTCCTTCCCAGATGGAAGTGCAAGGATGGGGGCGGAGGTAAGCCTATCTTTCAATTCTTGAAATGCCTCTTCACATTGAGGTGTCCACTCAAATGGCACACCCTTCTTCGTCAAGGAGGTAAGAGGAAGGGCAATCTTGGAAAAACCTTTCACGAACTTGCGGTAGTAGCCAGCAAGTCCAAGAAAGCTTCGTACATCAGCCGCCGACTTCAAGGGCGACCACTCCTTCACGGCCCGCACCTTTGCTGGATCCACTGCTAACCCTGCTCCACTGATCACATGCCCCAAGAAGGCAACCTCCTTAAGCCAGAATTCACACTTGCTAAACTTGGCATACAAGGCATGCTCCTTCAATTTCTTTTAAAACCAAGGTCAGGTGCTCGACATGCTCCTCCTCCGTCTTTGAGTAGACCAAGATGTCGTCGATGAAAACAATGACGAAGATGTCCAAATACGGTTCAAACACCTTGTTCATCAAACTCATGAAGGCCGAAGGGGCATTTGTGAGCCCAAACGGCATTACTGTGAACTCATACAAACCATATCTCGAACTGAATGCTATTTTCTGAATGTCCCCCTCATGTATCCTCAACTGATAGTATCCGGAGCGCAAATCCAATTTAGAAAACCAATGTGCTCCCACTAGTTGATCGAACAACTCATCGATCCGCGGTAGTGGATAAGTGTTCCGCACCGTCAACCGATTGAGTTCCCGATAATCTATGCACAATCGCAGTGTTCCATCCTTCTTCTTCACGAACAGCACAGGGGCTCCCCATGGTGATGAACTGGGGTGAACGAACCCTGAATCCACCAGTTCTTGCAATTGAACTCTAAACTCCGCGAGTTCTTTCGGAGTCATTCTGTACGGAGCCTTGGATACAGGCTTGGCACCTGGTACTAGATTGATCTGGAAGTCAACTTCTCTATGCGGAGGTAATCCTGGTAGCTTCTCAGGAAATACCTCAGGAAAATCCCGCACTACCCGTACATCCTTTAATTCCAACGCTGCTTCCTACAACTCGAACCAGATCATGAAGACCTCATCCCCCTTCATATGAGCTTTTACAGCCTGAATAGAAGATAATATCATTCGTGGCGCGAAGCCAATACCTTGGAAGATGACGTCAGAGTCTCCATGCCTCAAATAGATCCGCTTCTCCGCGCAGTCGATCCTCGCGAAGTGCCAGTCCAGCCATGCCATGCCCAAAATGATGTCAAACTCCGGCATTCTCAGAACCGTGGCCGGCGTATCAAAGGCCTTCCATCAATAAATAACTCCAACTCGCACTTGGCGGTCGCGATCATCTCCGAGCCGTCCGGAAGGCGTACACGTCGAGCTATGCCAGTGAAGTACTGTACATCCCCCATGTCTTTTATGAAATCCTCGGACACAAAGGAGTGTGAGGCACCGGTATCGAACAGCGCATAGGCTGTCTTCCCGCCAATAATCACGGTGCCTAAGTACCAACAACCAAAACTTATTGCTAGTGGCTAGTAAGTTCTAATCAATTCAAGCTAGATCATGCAAATATGTAATTAATTAAATCATACCTGCAATCACATCTTGTGGGTTCCTTTCCTGCGCCATGTCAAGCGCGTACACCTGATCCCGGACCGGTCCGGGGTTTCCTCTTGGCGGTCCTCGTCCTCGACCGCGCATATATCCCGCCCTCGTGGAGCGGCTGGAGGGAGAGCAGGAGGGGAGCAGGAGGGGCGTTCCCATATAGCTGCGGGCAAAAACGCCGGATGTGGCCCGGCTGGTTGCATTCGAAGCACACCAGACCACGACGCCCTTCAAGTTGTTGAAATCGCTGATGCTGTGGGGGTGGAGGCAACGCAGGCGGCTGCGGAACTGGATGCTCCACCCTATAGTTTCGGTGGACACGCCCTCCACCTCTTTGATAACCTCTTCCTCCTCTGAAGTCCCGTCTCCTTCTATTACTTGGGCCGGCTTCCATCACGTCCTCCGCAGGCCTCTTACTACATCCCAGGTGGTCCGCCTCCAATCGTTTCGCCATATCAATGATCTCCGCCAAACTACCATCCGCTATAAACAAAAGGGACTGCCTTAGGGGATCTCGCAGCCCTTTATAGAAGCGCTTGGCATAACCTCTGTCATCCAACTCATAAGAGTCCGCAAACCTTCGAGATGCTGGAATTCCCGCTGGTATTCTGTAACCGACTTTGATCCCTGCTTTAGTAGAAGGAACCTCTGCTCAAGCTCATCTCGGGCCGATGTAGGGATAAAGTGCTCCAAGAAAACACCCGAGAAATCATTCCAACTTATCTCTGTGTAGATCCGGCCTTGGAAGGTAGAGCCCATGAGGGACTTTCACCACCTCTTCGCATGTAAGTCCAAGACAGACACTGCCAATGTCACTGCCATGTTGGCTGGGCAACGGATACGGCCAACAACTCCTGTATCGTGTCTAGCCATTCCTCTGTACGTACGGCTGACTCCGTCCCAAGGTAGACGGGAGGGGAGAGAGCCCGGAAGGTGCTCAGCCAGTTGGAGCTCGGGGGGCCTGTTGTTGCACCGGAGTCTGTTGTGCCTTAAAAGCATTAAGAATGGCGGTGAGCGTCTGCCCCAACTCAGATTGTTCGAACTGAGTGGGTATGGGAGGGGTATGAGTACCCCCCATCGGCTCAACATGCAGTGGAACCGCACATACACGACAAATTTGTGGTCAGGTTGGCTAAACTTAAGGTCAAAGTTGGACAAAACTTAATGTGAATTACATATGGGCACACCACTGCTTCCGCTAAGTCAGTTTGCCCCAAACTGACTAACCAAACGGGGGTGCACCATTGTTGAATGACTTCTTAGTTGAGGATCGTGGCAAACTGATACCATTTGTAAGACCCCTCCTCCCGATTCCAAAACACGGCACGAAGGGGGAGTCTTATGCCCGGAACAGCCGCCTTGCGGTAGCATTAGCACACGGGCTAACCTGTACCACAAGAGACCTATTCCGCCGCTACAACAATATCAATATATCATGCCAACCCACCCACAAATAAATAAACAGAAGAAGTCAAATCACACTAAGTTATAGTGTCCAAATACATCAATAATGAGAAGCTAAAACATGCTTCTACAATATATCAGAGTACAGCTAAACAATGCCCAAACGGGCTACATCAGAGTAAGCAAAACACTACATCGTAACAGACGGTATCGACGCACGTCACGTCAGGCCCTGTCGTCCTGGCCTGGCTGTCCCTGCGCGTAGTCTGCGGCTGCTCTACCTGCGGCGTGACCTCCTAAAAAAAAGAAGACGTAGCAACCGTTAGTCGAAACGACTAAGTGGTTTCACATCCGCTCCCCCGGCGACTCCTCGGCACCGGGTGGAGAAAAGGAACAAGCGTATAGTATATAACAAGTAAGCAAGTAAAGGAAGTACAAGCAAGTGGCAGTAGTGTAAGAGTAACACATCATAGTCAGCATATATGAAAGAACTACACTAAACTAGCAAGTATAAGTAACACAGAAAAGTAACTTACTTATAAGAATGCCCATACAAACTTATAAGTTAAGGATCGGTTACTAAAAGTAACTCATCGTATAAGAGTGCCCATACAAACTTATACGATGAGGATCTTGTTGTGCAATGTTATGAAATGCTATGAATGCTATGCAATGACTCACCCCATGCACACCCATGCAATTGCATGTCGACACAGACTATAGTTCCCACTTTTCGAGCAGTAGCTAACCTCTCAGGCATCAGCCGCCGTGGCCAGGCGGTGACAGTAGAACTGGCACTTCTACTACTAGGCGGGTATCACACTACTTCACCTAGGCCTCCGTACGCCTCAACGCTAAGACACAACAGCGGGCCCCCATGCGTAC